>CM038464.1:28961892-30161892 GCA_021464415.1 Lonicera japonica
GATCCCAACCTTAACCAACCCAGATCCACATGTTGCCTCGTATTATCAATCAAATAAACAGTTTCAGTTTCACTATAGTAAACTATTACTATTCTTAGCCATTGATTATCTCACACTTGGTATGATGAGTATATAAAACACAAACATGGACAACCACTGAAACACGGGATTTTTCATAATATTATCGAATCCCGACAGACGCAGACCATAAAATAATTTCATTAAGTTCCTGCATACCAACATTACTACTTCAAACCAAAGGCCAAGCTCCATGTCTTTGATTATACATATACTCTGTAAACTTAACATACTGCCCTAACAGATGCCAAAAGTGATCTAAGAATCTCACTCGGAGAACAAAATTACTGCTCGAGGGGAAGCTCTTGGATAGCTCAACAACTCTTTAGTCGTGCGGATTATCTCACATCGGGCAATACTTGGTGCTTGAATGATCATCTTCTCGAGCACCTTCGCATTCTCGAGTAGAAAGCGTAAAAGTTCAAACTCACGGTGACCTTGGCCAAAGTTGACAATCTTAACCAGCTTCAGATTCAGAGCCAAGCAATTGAAAACCCTCTTTTGGTCAGAGCTGCCGTTGAGAAGGTCTATTCTAGAACACAGCTGAAAAGTTGCATAATTCTTAAACCTGAACTTTTACGTAGGAATTGAAATGCATATATTTACATTGTGAGTGTGTGTGTGTGTGTGATAGAGAGAGAGAGAGAGAGAGAGCACCGATCATTAAACCAATACCCCAAATGGTCCTCTTTGAATGACTAGTTCTGTTGTCGACACAATTGTGATCTGACTTACAAAAGAACTGTATAGCGTATACAACTGAAAATGGAGGACACCTCGTTATAGAGCCATTTCTTCCGTAGAAGCCATTATCGCTTTGAAAAATATTTTTTCTCTTTTCTTTTTGGTCCATATATTATTTTTCTTCTAAGTCGCTTTGAAAACGACAATTTGCTGTCCTAAATTTACAACCACCAAGGGCCTCCAACCCATTCATGTGATTGATCGCCTCGAAACCAAAATGGTTTGAAGTTAAAACGTAACAAAAGTAGAGACGCCCTACTAATAGAATGCATTATTTTCCATATTATATATAAAAATGAGATTTAATGTCCAGGGAAAATGAGAGAGATAAATGGGAAGAGAGAGAGTACCTCGGACTTATAGTGCGGATTCATGTTTAAGATTAACGTCTTCAGTTCGGGTGAACTTGCTAGCAAGTTTGTTATCCCAAACAAATCCTGTCTCTTGATGCGAGTATCCAGAGTTAAAGTTTTTCGCTTTGACAGTGGAGAAGGTCGACCAACTTTCTCCAGTGTTGATAGAACCTGAACAATCAGAGCAAAATACACCAAATCATATTTAGGCATATTAGGAAACATGTTCTCCTTCCATCTCAAGTTCATGGTCCCACTTTCATTTTCGGGATGTCTCATGTTGCTAGTCCAGTTTCCTTTTCACACATAATCAATATACCAAATCCCAAAGTATACAATAAGTTGTATTGATCAAAGGTGGTAGAACTATTGTTAGTGTCATGTTTTGGAACTTCTCGCCAATTAAAGATCCATGCTCAATGCACTAGCCTTCTGCACAGAGTAGAATCAGGGAGATGTAACAAGGTTTATTTAAATGTTATTCAACCCTTGAAAAATGTCTTAAGAACTTTTCAAGGAATAGGAAAATGAGGCTTAGGAATTAGTATTTCAATCTTAAAGATAGCGGGCTTAAGCTTAATAGACTGGAGGATTGGAACAATGCTTATCTAAATGAGTTTGGCAGCTCCGACAACATAGGTCATCTTTTGCCCAGGTCAAGTTACAACTTCCCAACGGACGAACCTTTTCAGGCTTTTTCAAATTTACCAAAAAATGTTTTAAACCCACTTAACTAGCAAGTGCCTAACCAAAACGCAACTAAATGCATCATTCCCACTTAGTGGAACAAAATCAAACAAAAGGGAAAATTATGTCCATGGAAACAGATATATATCATGGAGAGAGAGAGAGAGAGGCTAACCTGGATACACCAAGTGCCTATTGTAAGGCTCTGAACATGATGAAGTTTTCCAAGGAGTTCACTTAACATTTCCCGGTATGCTTCATGATAATTCTCACCAATCTTCACTAGATTAAAATTGACATTCGCCTCGACCAAAGATTCTACATTCATTAGCCTACACTTGTTCTGAGAAAAACTACCTAAAAAGTGTAGTGAATGAAGATTCGGACCCCAAATTTCCAGCACCAAGTTTCTTATTTCATCATTAGGCTCATATTCCTCTATCTCCTCATCACTATGTTCTTCAGTAATAACGTTTTTCCCGTAGTAGTCTCTAACCACCAACTTTTTCACAGTAGGGCTAGTAATATTCAATTTATCAATCCCATAAAACTCATTCAGCTCCAAAGATTCCAACACCGGACAACCTGACAATATCTTCTGCATCACATCATCACTTAGTTTCATACATCCGATTGATAAACTCCTAAGAGATTTCCAACTAATACGACCCTTAGGGTTAACATCACAAGCAGATAAAGCGAGTTTGGTAAGACTAAAATTCTTGTACAAGTGCTGAGGCAACAGATAGTGATCACAATAACAATACCTATAACTAAGAAGCCCGCTAAATAACAGCAAACTAAGTTCGTGCACATTATTTTTCACAGCAAAACGAATCCACAAATTAAGAGTAAAACGAAACCTCGAATCGTAATTGAAATCGACCAAAAACCTGTCAACCTTCGCTCCACCGCATTGAATTAGAGTTTTATCGACGAACCGAACAAATTCAGAATTATGACTCGTCCTCCAAGGATTGTGAAAATGGAGATTTGGTGTATATGTCCAGAGATATTGCCACCTTTTCGACAATACGCCCGTAGCAATCGCTCGTTCTGTGGGCAAAAATGAGAGTACGTGAAGGAGAATGGAATCTGGTAATGCGCTGATTCGATCTAGGGTTAGGGTTTTTGGGGGGGTATTTGTGGGGCTAAAACGTTGTCGTTTCGGGAGAACGAAGTTCTCGTTATCGGAGAATGAGTAATCTTGTTCTTCGTCGATAGGGCTAATTGATCCCCATGGGTATGATTCGTAGCTTGGGGTTTGGGTTGAAGAATTGCTGAAAACTGGGAGGTAATTGTCACTGCTAATTGGACTTGTTGACATTATCTCGAATAAAATTGGGCAACACAAAGTGAGGATTAAATTTAGTGGAGAAACTCGTAGAGAACGGGGAAATGAATCGGCGCCCTGAAAATTTTCATGGATTCCAACTGCGGAGGATCTTATAAAAATAGCTAAAGAAATAATTTCTTGTTTTAAAGTTTTTAATTACAAAAGAATACCTTAATTATTTGACTACCTAAAAATATATATATATATATATATATATTCTCTCTTTACAATCCCCACTTTCACTTCACTTTTTCTCTTTACCGTTATATTCTTCTTTATCCATTTTTAAATGCTATGATTTAGTTTTTCTTTTTTTTTTTGGATTAGTGATATGATTTAATGAATTAAGAAATAAAAGAATATGCTCATCATTCTTAATAAAATAAGAAAGAAAAATACAAAATAATATATATGGCTTCACCGTATGCATTCTCAATTTCATATATATATGATGGTTTATGCATTTTAGTTTATTTTTCTAGTTCATATTTGTGATTCAATACGAAGAATAAAGTAAAATCAACAATGTTATTGGCATTCCCAATCACCAAAATATGTTGGATAGCCCTCGATTTTTTAGAATATATGTAATAAAAGAGCATTTCTACTTATTCTTCTTCATATTTTTTAAGTTCAATGTTTTCTTCATTAAGGTGAGTGTGTTAGTGAAATGGAGATATCTGGTGTCATAATTATTCTAAAATACACGAAGGTGAGTTTGCTTTCTATAGTAGTATAGATAACACATTGATATTTATTATACTTCTTGTGACCAACTAAGAGAAGGAAATTAGTCTTTCTAACGCTTGCGCTCTCAAATGCAACTTTTACATTGTACGAAAGAGGATTCTTGTTTTCAATCAATCTCTAAAATCACAACTCTCCAGACATTACTTAACCATATTGGCCCTAATATTTTTCATTATTCTCATATTGACCCCAGTACTTTATGTTATTCGTATATTGACCTTAATACTTTTTGTTATTCCCATTTTGACTTCACAAGTTTCTGTTATTTCCATATTAACCCTTAAACCTCTAATTCATTTTGAAATTAAGCCCAAATCTTCCAATTCCTCCCATAGTCAACCTTCAAATTACCCAAATCACAATGGATCGTACCGAAATCTCTCGACCTATTTCCATCACTCTTATAGACCCAACCATATCCACTAGGCCCAAGCCATGACTAGTTTTCTTCAACCCCGCTAGGTGTGCCATCTTATTACAGGGGAAATTACCGAACCAATTCGAAAGCAAAATGACTCGGATGAAGATTTTGTTAACAGACAATACGATTAGATCGCTAATAATGGTGATATAATTACTTGGTGTCGTAATACCTCTATTTCATCTATTAATCAATAATTTGGGCACTTCACCACTAGTAAGGAAGTCTGGGATTTTCTCAAATCTCGGTATACTACCAAAATCTTGCACATCAATATCAACTTCTAACTGCCCTTCACGCTAAAAGACAACAATATGACCAATCCAATGATGATTTTCTATCCCAAGATGTAAGTTATATAGGATTAATTAGCTCTATTTGCACGCGTCTGGTCATATGCCATTAATACCAATAAATTTAAAACTTACATGGATCAACAATATATGATGACACTACTTATGGCCTTACATTACCATTTTGAACCTGTTCAAGCTTTTCTCCTCCATTGCCGACTCTTGATGATGCTGTCACGGCATTACATTTCGAAGAAACAAAGCTTGGCTCCATTTATCAGAATTCCAGTAATGTACTTGTTGTTACTTATTCCAAATCTAGGCAATCCTCAAATGAATGCACTTATTGCTATGAGAATACCCACACGCTGCTTTACTGTCCCAACGGGTTTGTAAATACTATCACAAATGCAGTCCAAAACACTGTGGCTTTGATTGCTACAGGAATCCCGTCATGAATAATAAATATGTCATAGCCATTTCCACCCAACAATATCCTAGTCTAACTCCATCTGTCACCAATCATAATCTCGCTGAAATGTTGAAATAGGTTTTATCTAGCTAATCTAATGCCATGTCTGCCACTCTAGGTATTTTTTGGTATTTTGATTCTGATTATTACAATCACACGACCTCTGATTTTATTATTTTTCTTTATAAGCACTCTACCCTGCACATATCTCTTATTAAAACTGCTAATGGGTCTCAGTTACATGTAACCCACATTGGATCCGTTTTCACGACTAATTTATCTTTTCCATTTACTTTTCTTATACCTAAATTGGCTATTAATCTTATATCTGTTAGTCAACTTCATAATCTTGGCTTAACCTAATTATTCTCTTTTCTTCTTCTGGTTATTATGTACATTATCTAAGGATGAAGAAAATTATTGGGATAGGCCGTAAAGTTGGTTGCATGTTCGAACTTATCCACTTTTGCACACAAACAGATACCACCACCTCTACCTTCTCCGTTACTCCCGCTCTTTCCACCTCATCTCTGGAATTTTAGCACTATCGGTTAGGTTATGTGTTTATTGATCGCCTAAAGTTTCTTATTTCTTTGGGTATATTAGAAATAATTAACTCAAAAAATATTTCGTGTTTGTCATGTCAACTTGAAAAACAACTTGCATTATCTTTTAATAAAAGTGATTCTATTTCTGCCGCAACTTTTGATCTTATTCATTATAATATTTGGAGACCATCTCTTCATAACACTATTGAGGGATCTAAATATTTTGTTGTTTTCATAGATGATTACACTCGTTTTACTTAGATATATTGCATGAAAAATCGTTTTGAACTACCACAAATATATTACAATTTTGCTCAAATAATTCAAACTCAATTTTCTTGACCAATCAAAATATTCCATGTTAATAATGTTATGTAATACAAAGAATCCAATTTGATAAAGTTGATGGGGATGTTAACATATATTGTGTTCACATGTATACCATATTCACAGAGTTACTATATTCATAGAGTTGACATTCTCATATCTTTAATTAAGGATTGTAGCATAATTAGGCAATTGTGTTATCTTTATTGTAGATTTTCTCAAGTTTCAACCCTATATAAGGGCTCTATTTGTATTATTCTAAATTATTTAAATTTAATATCCTTTTCTCTCTTCTCTCTTCACAATAATGTGTGGCGTATAGTAAAAAACTTAGCTGACCCTTTCTTTATAGTTGACATTTTGATAAATTTTATAATTCAAGCTCATCTAATTACTATAACAAAAAATTCGGAACAACTTGAATAATTCGATTGACATTAATATTGAGAGATTAATATATATGTATATATATTACATTAAACAACCCGCAAAAAGCAGGATACATATAAAAACTAAGAAACATGAACAAAATCGTTCTCCCAAAGCTAAGAGAACTCAGGTGGAGGATTACAAGGATTACAAGATCTCATAATTCAATTTGCCACTTGATGTATTGATATATGCACTACCAAAAAATAAATGGAGAAGTTCGCTCCAAAGCATGAATATCCGACAAAACAGAAGTAATTTCTCAAGGAAGCGCCTTTACTTTATTAACACGCCAATCAACAACAGATTCATTATCACTCTTCGCCCAAGCCTCACGATAACCTGATCTCACACAAAAGAGGCAAGCATCCCTGATAGCCAATGATTATGCGAGAAGAACCAAGGAGAAGTACGGAATGAAATGACCAAACCCATCCATAATACGCCCCAAAGAATTTCGAGCAACAGACGCCATAGCAACAAAAGACTCCTTAACAGAAGCATCACATTTAATTCTTATACAACCCCTAGCCAGCTCGACGCAAAGCGATGGGGACTCCATTAGCAAAAAAGAAAGCAATGAGACCTTTTTCCCTACCTCAAGCCGGCCAAACTCGAAAGTCAATGAAATGGCCTGATATGCGATTATGCTAACGTCAATACTAAGAGATTCAAATAGTAGCTTGTTTCTAAAACACCAAATTCCCCAACAAATAATAGCCAACTTGCCCAGAGTAATTTTCACCTCTTTCTGGGGATGAGACATCTAAACCCCTTTAAACTATTTACCAACATAAATAATATCTGAAGAATATGAGAATTTGAAGCATATTTATCCCAATCTTTAATAGAAAATTTATATCGAAAAAGAATATGTTCTATCGATTCCAGCTCATTCAAATACACCGCGTTCTTGGGTAGCAATAACATTCTGAATTGATATCCACAAGAAATCAATCCTCTTTGGTGGAGCCTTAGCCCCCCCACAAATATTTCTAGAAATATGGCTTTGTATTAAACGATGAGGAAGCACCAAAGAAGCTGTTAGCCCCAAAAGTGTTATATAATCGCAATGTATCCAAACTTAACTAAATAATCCGAGATTAATTTGGACCAATTCCACACTAAACAGTCTCATCAATTAGTAATTGAGATTGGAATCTTCAATATAACATATGCCTCTTCACTGGAGAACAAAAGCTCACACCAAATCACGGTCGCATTCACCATCTTTATCAGAAATAAGCTCGTCCACTAAACAAATAGAATTACAAGAGGGAATTACGCAAAACTTTAAAGTCCTTCAAATTTGGCACCCATTTGTCAAGCCAAATATTGATAGATTTTCCATTACCCACTTGCCAATGTATTCCCCAAAAAAATAACTCATTTCCCTCTATTAAACTTGACCACACTTATGACGGATGCAAACCTCTATAAGCATTAAGTAATGAACTATTAGGAAAATAAATAGACTTTAACAGAGATGCAAAGAAAATCTAGTTTGCTGTTTGCTCCTTCGCCATCCCTGTTTCCCTATGAAAAGCCAAGATGAACGCTTTAAAATTACGAAAACCCATACCCCATAAATTTGGTCGTTGAGATCAAACTCCAACTATTTTAATGATTTTTTTACTTATGATCTGACCCACTCCACCAAAATTTACTTATAAAAAAATCCAACTTCATACAAAATGACTGAGTAAACTCTAATGAGCTCATAACATAGTTTAGGATAGCTTCAATCACAACTTTAATGAGAACTTAAAATGTGCAATTTCAATAAAGATTTCCTCACCATATTTTTTCCAATCCAGAATTAGTGTGAATGAATGTTCCCTTTAGTGAAACTAGGAAAATATGAACATTGCCATATTGAATACCAAAACAGACAGAAACATAGGCAACATTAAACATATTAGCAATTCTTAAGACCAAATATATTAACGGATATTGTTTAGTTCGGTTTTACAGTGACTCATTCCAGACTCGAACTAAATATATTTGGTCTCAGTTTATTCGTTTTAGTTTCATTGGTTTTCTTCCAATTAGATTTTTAATGGATCAGTTCAGTTCGGTAGATTGGTTTTCAGATTTGCCCAACACCCCTAGATCTGTGTCCGAGACAAAGCCTATGTTTCATGAATATAAATCCGATGAGGACTCGAAGCTCATAAGTGGGTTGTGGATATGACTCTTAAAAGCATTTCAAAGAGGCTATTCAAATCCTCAAATCTTCGAAGATAGAGAATTTTCAATATACAAATTTGAAGGTTAAATATTTATCCAATTTATGAATTAGATAATTTAAAATTAATTAATTTGTGAATTATCTAATTTGAGAGTTTGGTTGTAAAAATGAATTAATATGTAAAGTTATAAACTTAAGTTAATACCTAAGATATTAAATAAGAAAACGTAAAGTCTTAATTGAAATTACATAATTTATAACTATAGTACAAGTTTATGTGGAAAAAATGACACCACAATTTTTTTTTGTTGAAATGAAAAAAATTATAATTTGTTAATTTAAAATGAAACAATTATAAATGAGATAATTTACACAATTAAAAGAACCCCGAATTACCTACTTTTTATAAATTAATATTAATATTCACTCTTCAAAGTGATATTAGTGGTTGACTATGGGGAAACAGAAAGAAAAATCGGATTTCCGTAGATCAAATTTAAGCTAAGGATGCCAAATTTTAATTGAAGGTTGTTACCAAAAAATAAAAATAAAAATCTTAAACTAAGGGTGGTATAGCCTCATTCTCAATGTTGTAACATCTTAGGTGTTAAAAATGAATTCTTTAAAATGCCACGAAGTCATGTACTAGCTCATTGTCAGGTTAAAAACCCATTGAGCCCAACCCAGAAAAGCCGAGAGATCGTTAAATTCGGGTGGGTAGGACCGGCCCGGCTCATGTCGAGCAGGACACTAGTTGAAAATCCTAAACCCCGCTTTATTTCTCAAATCAAATCTTTACCGATCAAATCTGTGACTGAAAATAGTGTTTAACCAGATCAATGGAAAGTGATGAAGAAGCTCAGCGAGTCCTCCCATTTCAGCTTCAATTCGACAAACCAATTGCTTCTCAGGTGTGTATGCATACATACTAGTTACTTGTATCATAATACATATCTACTGTCGTATTTGCCCTTTTTTGCTCCTGATGGAAATATATACACCATAATCTCATTTGGTTGGCAGATTAAATTTGCTGAATGGAACCCAGAGAAGGATTTACTGGCCATGGTCACTGAGGACTCCAAGATTCTTCTCCATCGCTTTAATTGGCAAAGACTTTGGACTCTCTCTCCTGGTAACTTTCTCTCTCTCTCTCTCTCTCTACATATATGTGTGTATTATTATATCTGTATTGGACGATGTCTTGGTTGCAATGACCTAGAAATCCGTCAAAATGAAGAGGGTTTAGAGTAAGAATTTTGGTTTTAAAATCTGGGTTGTTCAGAACTTTCATGTAGTAGTTGGGTTGCACAGATGGTGCTAATATAGGATGACTCATTATTTCTTTGTGGTGGTGGTAAATTTAACTGATTATTATTTGATTTTGGGAGGATTAGCGCCATTTGAGAATGGTGCATTGCAGTGGATTGAGTTTGGATTTTGGGTTGGTATTAGAGCATCTGGGTGGGGTGGTTGTAATTAAGATGTTTGACGAAGTAACTATGTGAGCGTTTGATTATTAAGCTGACTATGGTGAACTGTGGAAGCTAGTGGAGATTTTGAGAGGGCGGATATCTACAACCTAAGAAGTTTTGGTTGAAGGTTTTCTTGTGAAGATAGCCTAGTACTGAATCTGGGCTGACATTTTTCGATTTGAATCTACACAGGAAGGCTTATAACATCCTTATGCTGGAATCCTGATGGTAAATCAATAGCTGTTGGGCTTGAAGATGGGACCATTTCATTGCATGACGTCGAGGTGAGTCTGTTTTAGGAGTTTCAAGATAGAATTATTTGTTATGCCTCACATTGATGCTCTCCATAAGTAGTGAAATCAATCTTTCACATGATTGCCAAGTAGATCATACCTAACTGTTACCAACTTAAGAGTTAAGGCAACATAATACATGCCAAAACTAACTATATATTCTTGAATAAACTCTTCCGGAGCCAATATATGTGTATATATAGTGTAAATATGAAATACAAACACATGCTATATACATATTTTTCCACACATAGTAACTTACAATAGATGCTAATTAACGTGGCAGAATATATAAAATAGATTAGTGTTGATACCTTGATTCTTTGTACCTTTAATCCTTTTTGTGCTTTACCTATGACAGTGGAAGTTGCTTTGCGTGTATTTTACTTTTCAATGTATTCTATGTAAACCAGAATGGAAAGCTATTGCGAAGCATAAAATCCCACACTGTTGCTGTTGTGTGTCTCAATTGGGAGGATGATGGACAAAAAATAGCAGTATGTATTTCTCTAGCCTTTCCATACATGTGGCTTCCATTGACATATTACCTGTTTGGGATTGTATTTCTCGAGTCTATAGCATTGCCAAAAATATCAGCTATTTATGTGTTCTTCCAAATACTTTTTTATTGGACTTATGATGGTTGACTAGCTCTAGTCTGATCTTCAATTTCTATTCATTGCCTTTCGCTTCCAACTTTAGGTTCAAGAATATTTAAGATTCGTCTTGAATCAGGAAAGTTTGTAGATTATGAACTTTAAAAGGAAACTATAACATACTAAGGCGTTTATTAAGTCTGAGATAAATTCCCGGCCAACTTTATTACAAATTTTGCAGGGTAGTGCAAATTTTGCTTGTTCATGTTATTTGCAGTACTCTGGATTGTAATAATTTTGTTTCTTTCAATTGAGCTTTTCAGGATGAAAATGATAACATATCGACTTATGAAGACCGCATTTCTCGTTTCTTTCCTCCCCCCCCAAGAGCTCCTCGGATGCCTGGTCTGGTGCCTGGGGATACTGGGTTCATGGATGATGGTGAAGATTCATTTCAAGAGCTATCAAATTATTCACATCAACGATTTAACATCCTATGCAGTGGGGACAAAGGTGGACTCATCTGTTTTAGTATATTTGGCATATTCCCAATAGGAAAAATTGTAAGTTGATTGCCATGTATTGATAAACAATTATATTATTTGATCTATTTATAGATCTATTTTAATTTCATTTCCTTTTGGATGTTTGTGTGATGTCACCTTATATGTTTCTTGTTTGTATGTGGATTCAATCCGTGGAATCGCATGACAGAATATACACAAATTTTCAATTTGCTGTCCACTTACCAACAGCCTTGTTACATACCGACTTGTGAATGGTTCCATTTCTAAGGTATGTTCACCTTCATGTTGATGGTTTAAAGCTTGCTTTTGTTTAGTAGTTTGATTCTCTTGACTCGTGAAATGCTAGTTGCAGCTCCAATGGATGATATGTGTTTATTCCTTCATGTTATATAGCTATATATTTTGTAAATGATATAGAGGGCAATACTGCTAACGTAGTGGCAGGACTCAAAATATATTTAAAGGGTAAGAAGTGTCAAAATCATTGGACTGATTCGAGTCCAAAGCATTATAATCTAGTTTGTTTTGTTAATATCTAGCTATGTGTAAAGGTCCAGGACCTTCACCTTCCAGAAAACGAATCTTTGATACCTTGTTTTTTTTTTTGGGATAAGAAACAGAGCTTATATTGATGAAAAAACAAATACAAGCGAGGAAAACAAAAGTGGATGAGAAATCCACAACCCAAAGAGACAAAAAGAAAAAAGGAAAAAAAAACAAGCAAAAACTCCACAAAGACTAGAATCCCACTGAAAAAAAACAAAACTCAACCACATAACACCATGGATTCCTGTAGTGAAACTCCCCTCGAATCAAAGGGAAACCCCTCCAAAAGAACACTTGCTTCAGGCGTAAATAACCATCTATCAACCCGTAGCAGCTTTCCAATCTCTAAGAATTTCCGAGATTGAAAGTAATCCAAAGCTCTTAGAGGTGAAAGCCCACAAAGAAGCCATATAACAAACTCTGTCCCACACCTTCTCAGCACTTTCCTCCTTATCTTCAAAAATTCTGTTATTTCTTTCCTTCCAAAGACACCATAGAATCGCCATACAGCAACATCTCCAAAGCACAACAGATCGATTTTTATTTCCACTAAAAACCCACTTAATTGATAAAAATTCATACCATGAGTGTGGAAAGACAACACTTAATCTCAAATATCTCACAAATTTTGCTCCAAAACAATCGAGCAAAAGAACAGTGTATCGCTATGTGATCGATACTCTCAGCTTCTCTTTTACATAATCCACAACAAGAAGGAGAAATACACAGGAATGACTTTCGAATTTGTAAGTCAGCACTCAGCATCTTACCTAAAAGCTTAAACTGTTAACAAAGAGTCCAACAATGAATATCACAAACATATATATATATATATATGCTAGCTACAAAGAGTTTCTCGGTAGAGGCTTCCTAATCTGATATGCTTAACTCTAATCACTTTCTATAAATATGATAAATGTAAATCACTAAACCTCAAGCTAAGATGTTCTTAAGACATTGAGAGTTTCTGATGATTTATCTAGAGAGTGAAAGTCCATATGGACTTTGGGAACATAAGATTCTTAGATGTGTCATGATGGTGAACAGTAGGCCTGGAGAGTAAAGTGGCGAGGACCTTAAAAAGATTTAGAAAATGGTGTAAGGTCCCTTGGGATTGGAACCTTGTAAAGTAGCAAACATTTTGTTTCATTTGGTCACTCAACCTAAATACAATTCAATATAATGTGAGTGTGTGATATGGTTCCAAGCTATTGATTCATCCCTTCTATACGACTATTTCTATTTGTATTGTTCTTCACCTCTTCAATGGACTTTATAAATACATGTTCCTTTTTTATTTATTTATTTTAACTCGAAAATGTAATAAAAAAATATACGTAGAAATAATGGGTGGTTCTTGTCTCTGTAGGTGGCTTTGTCAAAAGATCTTTGTCATTTGATAGTCATGTGCTTCAGCGAACTTTCCGAAGGAAGGGTGGAACAAAGCAACAGACGAGTGCCTGGACAGGATTTACCTGGTTTCCATTGCTTGATGCTTGATACTTCAATATTTTTTAAGAGGTAACTCTAGTTTTGAAGAGTTTAACATTTTCTAGTTATGTTCATAATCTATTTAATATTATCAAGTATGTTATAGAGATATTGACAGAAGTTTTCCGTATATATAAGTGGAAGCAAAATTGCAGCACTCAAGTTTAGATCTTATTATAGTTTTATGTGATCTTTCAGTAAGTAATTATAATCACCAATTATATGTTGACTTTAAACTTTTGTTGTTTTTGTCACTTCCCATCAAGTGCAGGAAAAACGAGCTTCACCAGGTGGCTCAGCAAGCATCTAACATTGAGGATTTGACTGAAGTAATCAGGACATCAATTTCAGTCATGTGTAAGCAATGGTCTGACGCCATGCGTACCTTTCACGAGAAATTTGATTCTCTATCTACTTTGATCATCGACCATGGTAACTGCTAAAACAATCATAATGTGGTCATATACTTTAAAGTGCATTTTTTGACTGTGCTCCCTGTTCTCCCAATTTCATAACCATTAGGCTTCCCCCCCGCATGCGCGGAAATTTCAAAGAATTACGTATAAATGGGGGGCAAGATCTTATTTTTCTTAAAGTAATCCTTTAACTTAACCCCCTTGAGAGTTGAGATCCCCTCGCATGCAGCGGGCGAAGTCTAAGGATTATAAACAACAGGGGTTTTATTCTAATATGGCATCTAAAATGGGTTACAATGTCAAAAAAGCCTATGTTGATTTTTTTTTTCTGGTCACTCCTGTTTACATTAATATGTAGGACTGGACTCGACACCTCAAGAGGAGTTTCTAAGTCTTCTAGGTGGTGCTCGAACAAGTCCCCCAGTTCATCAATTTCTAGTCAATTCACTTGGTGAAGTGGTATTTTCTCCATTACATGATGCATTAAAATTTGGGAAGGAAATTGGGAAAACATACAATCCTGATTTTTTTTTTTTAATGATTAGGGTCTCAAGAGGGTAGCAAAGGTGGTTTGTGGTGCCGGAAAAGACCTTCAGCTTATTGTTCTTGATCATCTGCAGGTATACTCTCTATGATAATGTTGAAACACTCCCTGTGGATTAATTGATTAAGAACTAAGCAGATAATTTATTAAATTGATGATACTTATGGTACTAAGCTCAAGACATCCCTGTACGTGGTTATGAAACCTATACAAATAACCATGAATAAATCTGTGGTTGTTGTTGGTTATTTACTCTCTATTTTTTTTAAAAAATATTTATTGGACCCAATATTTGGTTCTATATACCTTAAAACTTTATTTACTGTTACCTGTTATGGTGATTTATGTTTGGACCACTTTCATATTAATCCATCGAAAAGAAAAATTGAGGGGGTAGGTGGTTTCTGAATCCAATAGAAAAAGGAATAATTTAAGCTGAAAGAAATTATACTTTGAAATTCATTCCTTAGAAAATTACCGCAATAAAAGTCACTAAAAATGAATTATGGAATTTTGAGCATATTCCTGGGAAAATAGTTGCAATCAAACACACCCTAGAAGTTTATTAGAATAAATACAGACAGACAGGAGTTAGTCACTCAGTCTGCTTGTAGTTGTAGAGAATGAGAAACATGGGATAACGAGACACACATAATCTTCTTCATGGGACTATTGGTGTAGATTCAGGCAATTTCACATCATATTGCCATAAGTGAAAATGGTCCTAGTGATTATCTCTAATGATAGAAACTGATAATGCAAATTACACCATCACATACATTACCACAAATTTCTTTAGTAACATTAGTCTCCAATCAATTATATGTACAAAATGACGTCATCTTGTTTGCAGCCATAGGTTGGTGTCTTTATAAAGATTTTTGAGAATGATTCAATGCTTAGAGTTAAAAATATGACAGTAGTGAAATGGCCATCTATGAACCAGGAGATCTTTTGATTACAACAACAACAACAACCAGCCTTTATCCCACTAGGTGGGGTCGGCTACATGGATCAAATGACGCCATAGTGGCCTGTCATGAATCATATCTATAGTGAAATCATTTGCCTCTAAATCCTTCTTAATAGTTTCACCTATAGTTTTTCTCGGTCTTCCTCTACCTCTAACAACTAGGCTTCCCTCCATATGATCAACTCTCCTAACCACGGCATCCACCGGTCTCCTCCATACATGCCCAAACCATCTAAGTCGAGATTCAACCATCTTTTCTGTAATAGGTGCCACCCCAACTCCCTCTCTGATGGTATCATTCCTGATCCTATCTTTCCTATTCTTGCCACTCATCCATCTCAACATTCTCATCTCCGCTACATTTAGTTTATTCTCGTGTTGGCTTTTGACCGCCCAACATTCAGTCCCATACAACATCGCTGGTCTAACCGCAGTACGTATCCTTTTAGAGTGGTACCATCACATAACACACGGCTTTCCTATTTCAACCATGCTTGAATCCGGTTCATCCTCCCCTCTTTCTTCACCCATCTTCTTTCTCATCTCCCTCTCTCTCCTTCCCTTTTCCTCCTCCTATCCTCTCCTCTCTCTCCTCTCTCCCTCTCTTCTGCCTGCTCTGCCTTTCCCTTTCTCCTGTATCTCCATCTTAGCCATCTGAGTGACTTGCCAATCCCATTCCTCTAATTAGTGCTACTGAACTTGCATTCCATATATTCTGTCTTACTTCTGCTTAAACGAAAGCCATGCGCTTCTAAAGTTTGTCTCCAAGTTTCCACCTTCCCATTTAGCTCTTCTCTGGACTCACCTACTAGGATAATATCATCTGCAAATAGCATACATCGCGGTGCTGGCTCTTGAATGTGTTCCGTGAGTGCATCCAAGACCAAGGTAAACAGATAAGGGCTCAACGCTGACCCTTGGTGTAGTCCTATAGTTATAGGGAAATCTTTTGTGGTCCCACTATGTGTTCTCACACTAGTCTTAGCTCCCTCATACATGTCCTTGATAACACGAATATAGGCAATCCTAACCCCTTTCTTCTCTAGGGCTTTCCATAAAATCTCTCTTGGTACCCTATCGTACGCCTTCTCCAAGTCAATGAAAACCATGTGTAGGTCCTTTTGATCCCTCCAATATTGCTCCATCAAACGCCGCAACAAGTAAATTGCTTCCATGGTCGACCTTCCGGGCATAAAACCAAATTGATTATCTAAAATGCTGGTTTCCTTTCTTAGTCTCCGCTCAATCACCCTTTCCCATAACTTCATAGTATGGCTCATGAGTTTAATCCCCCTGTAATTGGCGCAATTTTGTATATCCCCCGTATTCTTATAAATCGGGATTAAGGTGCTTCTCCTCCATTCTTCCGGCATCTTCTTTGATCTCAATATCTCGTTGAAAAACCTTGTGAGCCAACCAATGCCTTTATCACCTAGACCCTTCCAAACCTTAATAGGTATACTATCTAGCCTAACTGCTTTACCACTATCCATTCGTTTCAATGCTTCTTTCACTTCCTTTTCTTGAATTCTGCGGTAAAAGGTGAAATTTTGGTCATCCTCTCGCATGTTCAGCTCATCTCCACATGCTAGAATCTCATAACCTTCATTAAATAATTTGTGAAAATAATTCTTCCATCTCTCTCTTGTATCTTGTTCCTTAATCAAACTTTACCTTCTTCGTCCTTAATGCATCTCACTTGATCCAAGTCTTTTGTCTTCCTCTCTCGACCCTTAGCAAGTCGGTAAATAGCTTTTTCCCCATCTTTGGTATAATCCATCAAAAGCTTTAGTTCTCGCCTCACCCACCGCCTTCTTAGTCTATTTCTTTGCTTCTTTGTAAGATTCCCAATTTTTCCGCATTCTTACATAAAGACCAAGCTTTAAAGCATTTCCTTTTTACCTTGACTTTATCTTGTACACTATCATCCCACCACCAAGATTTTATCCCTAGGTCCATATCCTCTTGATTCACCCAGCGTCTCTTTAGCTATCTTCCTGATCCCCTCGGCCGCCTTGTCCACATATCATTTTACGCTTCCTTTTGCCTCCCAAAACCTTCCCTCCAGCACCTTGTGTTGAAAGGTCCTTTGTTTTTCACCCTTCAAATGCCACCATCTAATCCTTGCAACCCTACCTTGGCCCATTCTCTTCACTTTCCCCTTAACTTGTATATCCATCACAAGGACTCTATGTTGGGTAGTCAAACTCTCTCCAGGTATGACTTTACAGTCCATGCAACTCTTTCTATCTCCTTTCCTAAAGAGGAAGAAATCGATCTGAGAGCATGTTGCCCCACTCTTGTATGTAATTAGATGCCCCCCCGCTTCTTAAAACATGTATTGGCAACCGTAAGATCATAAGCAGACGAGAAATCAAGGATAGATTTTCCCTCGGTATTTACCACCCCAATGCCATAACCTCCATGCACCCCCTATAGTTGTCAGAAGAACTCCCTACGTGCCCATTCAGATCCCCTCCTAGGAAAATCTTTTCTCTAAGTGGTATATCCTGGATCAAGCCTTCCAAGTCCTCCCAAAATTTTATCTTGAGGTGTTCTTCACACCCGACCTGAGGTGCATAAGTACTGATCACATTAAAAGTGTCTTGGTCCACTACAAATTTTAGGGCTAGGATCCTATCTCCTACCCTCTTTACATCTACAATGTCCTTCTTCCACCATTTGTCGACAATTATACCCACTTCATTTCTCGATTTAACCTTGCCAGTGTACCAAAGCTTAAAACCCGAAGTGTCTAATTCCTTCGCCTTAGCTCCAACCCACTTAGTTTCTGTTATAAGTTGTAAATATTGTATTAGGAAGGTAGATAATTTAGGAATCCTAATTAGTAGTAGTTTCCTTATCTGTGTAGGAGTCTCATGTATATAAGTGGGTAATCTTCTCTCTAATAATATCGAATATAATTTTCTCCTTCTCATAGTTAACATGGTATCAGAGCGTAGGGTTTTTCATCCAAGGTTTACGTCTCCTAGTTGACGGCAGCCTAGGTTTGGTTGGGTTTTCACTTTCAATTTTTTGTTTCACACTTCATAGTGCTCGTTTAACCTCACCTCCGGCCTAGGGAGGATCGTCTACCACCGTTTCGCACTCGCCCAGAATCCGGCGCCGGAAAACCACGCGCGTGGCTCCCACGCGCCACCGGTACATCTCATCAGCGACCTCACGCGCCGGCGCGTGGAGGCGCGTGAAGCCTCCGATCGCCTTCCGTCCACCGTCGTTGGACTCGGTTCACTGTGTACAGCACATATATGTGTTTGGTTTGGGTCGGTGCCTCACGGTTTGGTGTAGATCTAAATTTGGATCAAGTTTAGCTTTCCTCGTCTTGTTCTGCGCATACCAGATCTGCGATAAATGTGCTTCCAGACCAGAAATTGTGTCCAGAAGCTGTTTTGTTCGTGATTTGTGCTTTGCAATTGCTGGTCTGTGATTAGTTTGGGTTGATTCGCACCCGTTTGGCTCTTGAAGTTATTTCTGCACCACTCGGTTGCTCATTTCTTGGTTTCAGGTTTGGCTGTGACCTATTCATTGGTTTGTTCAGTTTATTTGTGATTTGTGTGGCTTGATTTCTACTTCATTGGTTTGCTCCGTTTATTTTTCCCTATAAAGTTATTTAAGTATGTCAGAGCAAAAGGCGGCAGTTATTTCTGATGTGGTTTCTGTAATGTCAAAGATTACTGAACATAAACTTAATGGCTTCAACTATCTGATTGGAGTAAAACCATTCGAATTTACTTGCGTAGTATCGATAAGGATGATCACATGACTAGTGATCCACCTTCAGATGAGTCGGGAAAGACGTGGTTAAGGGAGGATGCTCGGTTATTTTTACAAATTCGGAATTCGATTGACAGTAATGTGATTAGTTTAATTAACCATTGTGAATTGGTTAAGGAGTTAATGGATTATCTGGAATTTCTATATTCTGGAAAAGGGAATATTTCTCGTATTTATGATGTGTGCAAAGCTTTTATCGTGCAGAAAAGCAGGACAGGTCTATTATGATTATTTTTATATGATTTTAAGAAAACGTATGAAGAACTTAATATGCTATTGCCGTATAGCCCTGATGTCAAAGTTCAGCAAAGTCAACGAGAGCAGATGGCTATCATGAGTTTTCTAGCTGTCTTCCGGCTGAATTTGAAACAGCTAAGAATCAAATTCTGTCTAGTCCTGAGATCTCATCCTTACAGGAAGTGTATAGTAGGGTTCTTCGCACAGAGGGAGCTCCACAAGTTCAGACTTCACCTGTTCTGTTTAATAGTGCTCTGGTTAGCAAAAAATAATGAGTCAGAACTCGGCGATCATAATATCGGGTATGCAATCACGGAGGAGGATCAAACAGTAACAATTTTAATTCTCGCGCACAGATTTTGGAGGAAGTGTGACTCGGGGACAAAGCTCTGGAGGGATCGTATGTCATTACTGTCATACTCCAGGACATTTGAAGCGGGATTGTAGGAAGCTTCGGTACAGGACTCAGAGAGCTCCCTCGGCCCATATTGCATCCTCCAATGAGATGGTTGAAAAATCAGTCCTTATCCCTGCATATGAGTTTGCCAAGTACTCTAAGTACCAAGAATCTCTAAAGTCTTCATCCACTCCAGTCACTTCTGTCACTGCAATTGCTGATTCAGGTAAACCAAATACATGCCTTGTTTCCTCATCATCCAAATGGGTCATTGATTCTGGTGCCACGGATCATATGACAGGTATTCTACCTCTTTTCTACCTTTCAGTCACATATATCCCCTTCTCCAGTGTTACTTTAGCAGATGCACGTCTTCTTCCGTTCTGGGATCTGGAACAATCACCCCAACCCCTTTGCTTCCCCTATCATCTGTTCTACATTTACCTCAATTGTCCTTTAATCTAATTTCTGTAAGCCAGCTTACTCGTAAACTTAATTGCTGCATCTCATTCTTTCCTGATTATTGCTTGTTTCAGGATCTTATGACGAAGAAGATTATTGGTAAAGGACATGAATCAGGAGGCCTCTACATCCTTGACACATCCAATGTTTTAAAAAACGAGCGACTCGTACGAGTCGACTCGCGAGTCGAGGCGAGGCGGAAGAGTGGTGCCTCGAGTCGTACGAGTTAGGGGGAAAATCTGATACTTACGAGTTTTTTGTAAGAGGCGGGCGAGTCAACTCGTAACCGAGTTGACTCGTAAGAGGCAGACGAGTTAGAAACTTGCGTATTTTACTCCGATCATCCCTCTGTCCCTCCGTCTCCGATCGTCTCTCTCCCTCCATCCCCCTCTATTCTGATCGTCACTCTCTCTCCATCCTTCTCTACTCCGATTGTCTCTCTCCCTCCAAGAAATTTTGACCGTCTCTCTTCTTCGAAAGTTACGGGCATGTGGATATATATCAGTGCTTAAGTAAAATAAGATGGGGAAGATGAGGAGGGGCATAGGCGGAGGAGGAGGATGAGAAGTGCTGGAGATGAAAATGGAGGCAGTGAGTGAAGTGGCTGAGAAGATGAAGGCTAGGGTTTTGTAACTCTAAGGCATTTTGAATGGCTAATTTATCCCTGGTGGATTGTTAATGGACAATATTGTCCTCAAACTAATTGAACATTTAAGTAAAATAAATATTTTGACCCCTTAAATTATAACATTTTTTATTTTGACCCCTTAAACTACAACAAACCTCTAAGTTATTTTTATTTAACACTTTTACCCCTTAAACTAAAAAATCTAACAATAAGATTACTTTAAAAAATATATTTTTATGCTTCTATTAATTATTTTTTATTTTTATAATTTTTTATTTTTATTTTTCCAAAAAAACTGAGGCTTACGCCTCATTCCGCCTCGAGGCGTACGCCTCGCCTCATTCGAGCAAAACGCCTCGAATACGCCTCTCGAATTTTAAAACATTGGACACATCGATACCCAAATCCGTTGCATGTTCGGGTGTCACATCTACTTTCAAGGCTCATTGTAGGCTCGGTCACCCTTCTCTTCCTCTGCTTAAGGAGTTGTGTCCTCAGTTTAATAAGGTGTCCTCATTAGATTGGGAGTCGTGTCAATTTGCCAAACATCATCGTAGTAGTCTTAGTCCGAGAGTCAATAAGAGAGCCAGTGCTCCGTTTGAATTAGTTCACTATGATGTTTGGGGTCCATGTCCTGTTATGTCAAAAACTGGGTTCAAGTATTTTGTTACTTTTGTTGATGATTATTCTCGTACAACTTGGTTATATTTAATGAAAAATCGTTCTGAATTGTTTTCTCATTTTTGTGCGTTTTGTGCTGAAATTAAAACTCAATTTGCTACTTCTGTCCATATCTTGCGCAGTGATAATGCCAAAGAATATTTATCCTCATCTTTTCAGACTTACATGATTCGGAATGGTATCCTTCATCAAACTTCTTGTGTTGATACTCCATCCCAAAATGGAGTGGCCGAACGGAAGAACAGACATCTTCTTGAAACTGCAAGAGCCCTATTATTCCAAATGAATGTTCCAAAACCATTTTGGGCTGATGCAGTTTCCACAGCATGCTTTCTCATTAACCGAATGCCCTCATCTGTTCTTCATGGTGAGACTCCTTATAGTGTTCTTTTTCCAAATAAATCATTGTTTCCTATTGAACCCAGAATATTTGGTAGTATTTGCTTTGTTCAAGATGTCCGTCCACAGGTTACTAAGTTAGATCCCAAGTCTTTGAAGTGTGTTTTTCTCGGGTATTCTCGTCTTCAGAAAGGATACAGATGTTATTGCCCTAGTTTGAATAAGTACTTTGTCTCAGCTGATGTTACCTTTTTGGAAGAAACACCATATTTTCCTTCTTCCACCTTCAGAAGTCAGGGGGAGGATGATGATTTGTTAGTCTATACGATCACGTTCCCTGAACCCGTTGCTGAACCAGCACCAGTCAGGCCTCCCATCCATCAAGTCTACTCCAGACGCCAGCCTGCTGATTCATGTCCTCCGCCAGCTTCTTCTTCATCATCAGATTCCGTGACGAGTGATGATTTTCCTATTGCTTTACGCAAAGGTAAATGCCAGTGTACTTATCCTGTTTCGTCTTATGTCTCTTATGATCACCTATCACATTTGTCTTGTTCATTCATTGCGTCTCTTGATTCTATATCTGTCCCTAAAACTGTTAATGAGGCTATATCACATCCTGGATGGCGTAATGCAATGATAGAGGAAATGGATGCTTTAGACACGAATGGTACATGGGACTTGGTCACTTTACCTGCAGGGAAACAGGCTATCGGATGCAAATGGGTGTTTACCGTTAAGATTAATCCTGATGGGTCTGTTGCTCATTTAAAAGCCCGCCTCGTTGCTAAGGGTTATGCTCAAACATATGGCGTTGATTATTCTGATACTTTTTCTCCTGTTGCTAAATTAACATTTGTCCGGCTATTTATATCTTTGGCAGCTACTCATCATTGGCCTCTGCATCAGCTAGACATAAAGAACGCTTTTCTTCATGGTGATCTTCAGGAGGAGGTTTATATGGAGCAACCTCCTGGGTTTGTTGCTCAGGGGAGTATGGGAAAGTCTGTCATCTTCGTAAGTCTTTGTATGGCTTGAAACAAAGTCCTCGTGCTTGGTTTGGAAAATTTAGTCAGGCTATTGAGACGTTTGGCATGGCGAAAAGTAAGTCTGACCACTCTGTGTTCTACAAACAATCTGAAGCAGGCATCATTTTGTTGGTTGTGTACGTAGATGACATTGTCATTACTGGGAGTGATGCTATGGGAATCTCTTCTCTTAAGTCCTTCCTTCATGCTCAGTTTCATATAAAGGACTTAGGGATGCTAAAATACTTTTTGGGTGTCGAAGTCACAAGGAGTAAAAAGGGTATTTTTCTATCTCAGTGGAAATATGTTCTTGACTTATTAGCTGAGACAGGAAAATTGGGGGCAAAGCCGTGTAGTGCTCCGATGATTCCTAATGTACAGTTGACAAAAGATGGTCAACTATTTGAGGATCCTGAGAAATATAGAAGATTGGTGGGGAAGTTAAACTATCTTGCAGTGACTCGTCCGGATATTGCGTATTCTGTCAGTGTGGTGAGCCAGTTTATGTCGTCCCCAACAATTCATCATTGGGAAGTGTTAGAACAAATTTTGTGTTACCTGAAGGGAGCACTTGGACGTGGTATCTTATACGCCAATCATGGACACTCTCGTATTGAAGGTTTTTTCAGATGCAGATTGGGCAGGTTCCAAGGTGGATAGAAAGTCCACATCAGGCTATTGTATCTTTGTTGGCGGAAATTTGGTCTCATGGAAAAGTAAGAAGCAAAATGTTGTGTCACGATCCAGTGCAGAATCAGAATATAGAGCTATGGCCCAGTCTGTGTGTGAAATAATGTGGATATGTCAGCTCTTAAATGAAGTAGGGATTAAGACTTCGGTACCGGCTAAATTGTGGTGTGATAATCAAGCTGCTTTACATATTGCGTCTAATCCCGTGTTTCATGAACGAACGAAACATATTGAACTCGATTGCCATTTTGTCCGCGAAAAGATCCAGCAAGGCTTAATTTCCACAGGATATGTCAAGACTGGAGAGCAATTGGGTGATCTCTTCACGAAAGCCTTAAACGGGGTTCGGGTTGATTATCTTTGTAACAAGCTGGGCATGATCAATATCTATGCTCCAGCTTGAGGGGGAGTGTTATAAGTTGTAAATATTGTATTAGGAAGGTAGATAATTTAGGAATCCTAATTAGTAGTAGTTTCCTTATCTGTGTAGGAGTCTCATGTATATAAGTGGGTAATCTTCTCTCTAATAATATCGAATATAATTTTCTCCTTCTCATAGTTAACAGTTTCTTGAAGGCACATGAAATTGATCCTCCTCCTGATCATTGTGTCAACTATTTCCATAGATTTTCCTGTAAGTGTGCCTATATTCCAAGTCCCAAAACGAATCCTCCTCTCATGAACTAGCTTCTTTACCCGCACCCGTTCACAAAGATGCGGGAACCCTTGCTTATTTTTCACTACATCCAGGTGGCGATGCAGCGGCCCTTGCTCATTTGTCACCGCACTCGAGCGATACAGCGCGTTGCTTCTGGGCAACGACCTTGCATTAACACTATTATATCGTTTGTCCATGTCATGAAGATTCGACTTAGTTTTCCGTTGGCTGTCGACTGCCTAACACAACCCTCCTCCTTTATCCGGGCTTGAGACCGGCAGCGTTGAAGTAACACTGGCGGAGTTAGATCTTTTGATTAGCCTAAACAAAATATAAACATTATATTAAAATTAATGCTTTTATAGTTAGGCTGAAGTGGACTGCATGAAAATAAGCAATTATCAGTTTCTTTTGCCATATCAGGGAAAACCTGTGTCCCATTTGCTCAGTTCATTTGTTTCAAATTTTTAAATGTGTCTCCATCTCTATCATTTTTGTTGCATTCGTTAACCTCACTTTTCCATTTTCTTATTTTTAAATATCTTTGATTATGCTCTTCACGCTAATGAACTTAATTGAAGCCTGAAAATCTAGATCTACCTTCTCTCAGCCTGCTGCAGAAATGATTGGATTTAGAATGGGAGAACTGAGAGGCCTTTCAAGATGGCGAGCACGTTTCCGAGGAATTGGTTTGGATGAGAAACTAATTGATAAGGCAGCAGAAAAAGCTGGGATTTTTCTCGTACAAGTTGAACGATTTATGAAGGTTCTATCCTCAGCAGTGCAGCAGGTATGCTTTTATTTGCTGTATTTTGTCTTTTCCCCCTTTTCTGAATTGAAATATCCTTGGGTGTGGGAAGTATATTCCTTCTGTTATTTTTCATTACGTTTTCCAATGTTGCTTCCATGTGTGTTTTGCTAAACTTCCATTGAAGATTTAATCATTGTAATTGTTGAAGAATAGCAAGATCCCACATCGTAAAATATAAGAGAAAAACATGTAACTAAATAATAAGTGGTTCACCTCTAATATAACCGAGGCCTTTTGAGTTAAAAAACCCCGCACCTAGTGATAGGTGGTTAAGTCGGGGACAATATCGGTGATGGTAGTGAACCATATCAAGCTCAAATTCTACATGGTATCAGAGGGAGGTTCTATTCCGATTCACGTCCTTGGCCCGGTTGGATTATGAATACTGGCCTTCGAAAAGGATGGCGTTGGCTCCAAGTTTCTAGGGACCTTCGAAAAGAGTGGCGTTGGCTCCCGAATTTACCAGTTTCCGATGTGGGAATTGGGTTACCCGTGCGAGCCGATATCGGGTTGCACGTGAGGGGGCGTGTTGAAGAATAGCAAGATCTCACATCGTAAAATATAAGAGAAAAACATATAACTAAATAATAAGTGGTTCACCTCTAATATAATCGAGGCCTTTTGAGTTAAAAAACCCCGCACCTAGTGATAGGTGGTTAAGTCGGGGACAGTATCGGTGATGGTAGTGAACCATATCAAGCTCAAATTCTACAGTAATACGAAGTTAAGAACTATAATAACATATTACTAAAAGCAATTGTAATATACTTCAGAACTTGAATTTTGTGGGGTCAGTTATATATATATATATAATTTTTTTTTTCTTTTATTCCACTAACATGCCTTTAGACATGACTCATTCCTGAGGGGATTTTTTTTTTCATTCTTCAGATCTCTAACAGGCTTCTTTCAGTTTTCAAATTTCTTCAGCTGGCTTCTGAAATCTGTGAAGATATTAATGTCAGAACCAAGTGATCAGCTTTTACCCTTCAGTAGGTTTGGCCTTCAGTTTGTTTGCTTCACATTTTTTTTTGTTCACAAGAAAAGGCAAAAAAAAGAGGGGGGGTATTGCCTAGACCCCAGAAATTTTATTAATAACTTTCAATGCCTAACTAAACCTTTGTATATCGTCTATTGGAGTTTGTTTCTTTTCATTTTTCATTGTCTTGTTTTCTTACTTTCTGACTTGTAATTTGTTCTTATGTTTCCTGGACTTGTCAGTGAACTTGTCATTGTATTTTTGAAGTTTCTGTACGATCAAGATCCCATCAAGCAGTTGCTTGAACTTTCTGAAGCTGATCACAATATTGAAGTAGATATGTAAGTAACTAATTCACCTTAAAAAGATTGTGTTTCCTTGTAAGTGCAAGCTTGAGGTTTCTCACATGATTATACTATCTATATCATGTAGCTTCTGGCTTACGCCTAGCCATTTGCCATTCTCATCATGCTATTGTAAACCTAAATATTCAGAGAATGCAGATGAAAATAAGAGAAAAAAGGTCTTTTGCTAAAGAAACAAAGGTATTTATTATGTCAAAAATGTAAAATAATGGTACAGCCTAGTTTTACCTGTGTCATTTCAGGAATCTTATGTGTAGCCAGAGTTAATGTTTTGTCAAAAATGTATAGAGTTTGGGTTGAGATTATGAGGTGAGGCTCACTGAACTCTAAGATAGAGGAAGATATTGCCTCGCTATCATGTTATATTCTTATGTGTGTTTATTGCCATTTGGGTTGGTCCTCAAACCTTAGGCCTAAATAAGATTATGAATGATAATATGGATTATATTAATGATGAAACATTGGATTGGATTTACTGATTTTTTTTAAACATCTTCTAGCAGTATTCCAGCGACTGTAGTTTCTTTGCAGAAACTGGTTCATGAAAATGCATTCCGGTGTGACATTATTTTTTTCAATTGTCTTGGCTGCAAGGATATATTTTCATCACTTCATGATAATAAAAGTAATTTTGCAGTTTTTAGGAATACTGTCATTCTCTGTTGGCTAGCGTGTGAACTTTGCTATACATATTTACAATTCATAAAATCAGATATTGGGTAATGGATATATATTATATATGCATGTTGGTCCTCAAATACTTAATGTTGCTTGATTCTTCAGGGAAACAATGCAAAGAGTTAGAGAATTGGCTCATTTTGGGGGTTTCTTAGATTGCCAATACTTGCAAAGGACATTGGCTAAAGAATTTCAACAACTGGAGTCTTGGTATAATATGCTATATTCTTTATTGTGGACTTTCTTAGGTTGTGAATACTTCTTTCTTTCTTCCTTCCTTCCTTTCCTTTTTCTTTTAAGGTAAATTCGATTTGATACTAAAGGAAGGAATAATTTTTTATTCTGATTTTCCCTTGAAAAATATAAATATCAGACAGTTTACTTTAAATGGCCAGGATAAGGTGTGGATCAGTCCATACAGACAGGTCCTTTTTATGTCGGTTTTGCATCATAAAAAGCACCCCAAAATGTTTTTGTGACGAAAAACCGTCATAAAAGGATCCGTACCAGAAACGGTCCCTTGCTTTAAATAAAATAAAGTTTCTTTCTTCTGTGGCTTGGCTTTGAGGTATTATCGACGGCATCACTCAATGACTATGCATTTTGCAGTTTCAAGGAGGCCTTTGAGATGCCTTTCACTACGATTTCCAAGAATATACTTTGTAAGGATTTGTTGCCACTGTTTCCTATTTCATCTGCACCAATGTCTGTGTCGTCCTCCATTATTCCTACTTCAGTTTCATACTACCAGGTACCTATGACCTGTTCACAACACTGATTTTTCTATTTTGTTTCCTATCAGTTATATTGTTTGCTTGTGTTCTTTTCTCATTTGATATGTTCTCTTTCTTGTCATAATTTGTCAACTAGAAGATATAATTTGTCAATTACTTCCTCCAATTTATGAGTTGGTCATTCAAAATGACTTAATTCATGGATTATCTAATGATTAATGTTTAGTTGCTAAAATGAATTAATCTAAATGGCTACAAACTTGAGTTAATTCGTAAGACATTAAATAAGACAATGAAAAGACATAGTTGAAATTACATAACTTACGGCTATCATGAAAGTTTTTGACGAAAAAACCACATCACATAATATTTTGTTGATATACAAACATTTATGATTTATCAGTTTGAAATGAAACTAATTAATGAATTAGACAATTTGTGCAACCAAACGAGAACTTAATGTTCTGTACCCGCATGATCAGTTGAAGCAGCAAGTAGAATGAAGCTTGCATGAAGTTCTAAAACATTGTCTAGATCAAAAAAAGAAAGGGGAAAGGAAACAGTTTTTCTTTTTTGTCATAATTTGCCTTGGTACCTATTATCCAGTGTACAACACTGAATTTTCAAAGTTTCCTCATCAATTATATTGGTTGCTGTGGTTTTTTTGATTTGATGTCATCTCTTTTTTGTCATAAAACCATTTTGAAGAAAAGGATGTCATCTTAAATATGACTATCCAAGGGAACTCTTTTATATTGATAAAGAAAGGTGGTGCAAGCTTGGCCTTCAAGGATGGAGGCCAAGAAGGGAATATAAGCTTGAGAATCACTCACTCACTCACTCAGTTCAGTGGAAATGGAATTATAAAAATCAATGTTCTATACCCACTTGAACTGTTGAAGGAGTAACTAGAATGAAGCTTGCATGAAATTCTAAAACTTTTGGCCAGAATGCCAGATAGAAAAAGGGGCTTTTAGGAACAGGTTTCTGAATTTGAACCTTTTTAGGATGCGGTCCCTCTTTTTTTAAAAGATGCAGTCCAGTATCTGTCTCACGGTATCCGGAGATACCACAGATTACTGTATGAGGCAGATACCATAGATAGAGTATCCCCTCACCGTCGCGGACAAAATTGCATAAATACTGTATGTACTGTGAGGCAGATACTGTATTTGCCTCACAGTACTGCATCATGTAAATAAAAATGAGGGACCGCATGTCCGCACCTAAAAATGTTCAAACTCAGGGACTGGGTGATGTAGGACCAGTAGGTTTCAAGAAAGAATAATGAAAGAAGAAAAGTGAAGGATGAGAAGGAGAAGTAGAATTACAAGAGAAAATAGTGCTCTGATTTTTATTCATTCAAAATCCAAAATCCAAAAATCAAATCAATCCAATTTTTGGTTTGTCCGGTAGAGCTAAAATAGTGGTACGAAATTGATGTTTTCAGCTTGTGTAACATGTGATATTATGATTAAAATACAATTTGAACCTATAGTATTTAGTATTTACACACTTGTTCCATCATCATAGACATTCAGAATTCGAATTTTGAAATCTGATAGTGTTTGTCATTCAAAATGAAGTATTTTGATGGGAGAAAGTCGCGAAAAAAAAAACTTTTTGGGCAAAGAAAAATAAGTATTCTATCCATAACTATTCGAACAGATTTCTTGTTCAAGATGCTTTTTGGCTAAGATGTTTAAAAATATTTACTAAAATAAATGCCGTTTATTTTTCAACACAGGCAACACCGACTTTTGACACAAATGACAGACAAATGTTGGTGTAGGTTACGCCGACGTTTATCACATTTGAATGTGGTCGGAAATAGACCTGCTCTAGATTTTCGCACTAACACTTAACTTTAAAGAGTTCCCCCAAGTGAGTTTTCTGACGTAAATCGGCTCAAACAAATAGTTTCTTTGTCTAAAGCATACACAAGCTTCCAATATATAGCCACCAATAGCTTCGTATCCCATGATTTATGCCCTAGTCAAATCCATAGAATCAAGCAAGATATTATTCCCTAATTTAAATCCCTCAATACAAGCCAAAAGTCAATTTAAATTACTTCAAATATTCTGCAGATCAATTGCCCAAATTTTGGGCCTTCTATTGCTGAAAATAAGTATGAGCTCCTTTCCCATTATTGGGTCCTATTTTTTTCATTAGAAAAAAAAAGAGGGATAGGAAACAGTCTTTTCTATTCTTATCCTCGTTGATATAGTGAAGATTCATAAGACCGAGTAATCAATAGAGCTATCAAATGAACTAACTAATGTTACATCCTATGTACATAAATACCATTTCTGCAACTCTGTTACATTGTTTGGGGGAGTTGGCGAGAGCCCCTGAAATTACAAAATTATGCTTCGCTAATTTAGAAAAACAAATACTACTTGAAATGTAAGAAAGGAGATTCAGACCCATGACCAAACATGCATGGAACATGTGTCTTAATCACTTGACTAGACTATCACACGACTTCAAAGTATATTAAATGCATACATATTACAGGAATTCTAGGTAATATTGCACAGACATCACTGTGCCACGAGTTCTAGTATTAAATGAAATGTCTCAAAAACAGAGGATAAAACAATGCTAAAGAAGTGACACCCAAGCAGTAAGTCATATTCTATATTGTTGCGTCAATTAGACTGACGAATAAAGAATGTTATTCAATACTGCGACAATTGGGAAGTTCAGAACCTGCATATATTAGGCTAGTTGTTTACATGCAATACAAAAACATACATGTGCTGAAAGGAGAGAAACCTATCACTTTATTCGTTCAACTAATCTGACTTTAGGCAAAGAGTGGGATTGCTGAGATAAGGGCCCGCCCATGCAGCTGCAGGTCATAGATTACTGATCTATGCATTTTTTTTTCACTCAAAATGTAAAAGGGTATTCTGCTTTCTTTTAGGGTATGGTTTCTATAACTAGAGCCTTTCGAGCTTTTTGCTTGAACTCTTAAATACAGACACTGTTTAAATTGCATGTTGCACTTATGCTAATCTGAAGAAGACACTTGAGTGGGAGTGTATTCTACTATCATTTATCAGTGTACTCTTAATGGGACAGGCGTTTTTTTTTTTGGGGGGGGCATTGGGATATTATATGTTTGGGGGGGGCATCCAGCACCTTTGCTTGTATCTGATTTTTTCAATTAATATATAAGCTTTGTTTCTGATCAAAAAAAAAAAAATGGGAGTATATTTCTATTATCGTTTCATCCGTGTTTTTGTTCTATTTGGTCAAATTTTATTGCTCCCCTAGCAATTCTGGTCTTATTAACGTTTCTTCTATAGGAAGCTCCTCAGGATCGTTCTATGAACCAAGCATGTCCAAAACGGCTCGTTGATTACGTCTCATTCAGAATACCTGATGACTCCTTTTCAAATTTAACAAATTGCATCGGCATGGCAAGGGGGTTAATTCGTGATCTGGGCAGTACAGATAAGGGGTATAATACTTCACTAGAAGCAGTTTTGTTATGTATTCCTTATGGCTATCACTGTGCGGATCTCTCTCTGTATAAAGTAAGCATCAAAAAATTCCCATATCAGTGCTTCTTAGCTTCTATAATTGGAGTCTCATATTAAACCATTGCTGCTGAAAACAGGAAAGTCAAATTGTGCTGTTATTAAATGAAACATCCAGCTCTTCTGAAAGCTCTGGAAATGCATGTATGATGATTGTGCAAGCGAGTGACCTTCCATTTGCTTCAGTTACAAGATCCACTTGTTTGAACTATTGGAATTTGGATGAACTCAAGGTATACATAAATCCTTCTTGACTTCAAAGATATAGTCAGCTTCTTTGTTTTAATATTACTGGACTACCCAGCACAAGCATTCTATACATTTAATTTGAATGAAATAATTAATAAAAATGATAAGTGGAGTAGTGATTATAATAATGTTTAAGTATGTAGAAGCAAAGGGTTCAAAACCTTTTACAATCAATTTTTTTTATGAAAAAGAAGATTGCAAGGGTAAAATAGGTATTTCAAAAATATGACACAGCTTCATTTGGTGGTTGAAATCGGTGCTTGCTATATATAATAGTATAGATTGGTGGGTGATATTCATAATCCAAAGTCTTTTTGCTTTGCCATGTGTAAATAGTCATAGTAAGGTCATGGTTGTTTACCTCTATGTTACAACTTTATACGTGAAATTATTTGCTTATGATTTCAAGAAAGCACAAAGACTTGAACCGGACGAGTACTTATAGTAGTGTTTTTTTTTTATAAAAAAAGATCCAAGTCTCTTTCTTTTAACAATACGACCACCCCCCCACCCCACCCCACCCCAAAAAAAAGCCACCAAAACCCCAAACACACAAACCCCAGGTGAGACTTGAACCAGATATCTCCCTGGCGGGTGCCTTAACATACTGTCTCTTTTTTGTTGGTTGCATGTTACTCTTAACAGAATGTTAATCTAATAAAAATGTTAATCCAGGACTCTATTGTGTTCTTGCAAATGGAGAATGAAAAGGTTAGAGGTATTCCTCACACTGTAATTGCTCCGTTAGCAGTTAGTGGTAAGTGCTCTCATTATACTTAAATTTCTTATGTTTTGATAGTTCTTTAGGCCCATTTGGTTCAGAGTGAAGTACTTTAGAAAATGAAACGGTGAAACGTATTTTGCCTATTTCTATTAATTGTTTTGTTCATATAAAATTATGAATGGATGAACACACTATAATTATACAATTTTAATAGATATGGTAAAAAAGTGTTCGTTCAATGCCGAACTGCCATGTCAATAAATCATATCCGGTTACTACATGCCTTGCATCTTAAACTTGTATGCTAGTAAATTGGATTTAGGATCTAGCTCACTTCCCTGAAACTACGTGATAGATTTTAGAATTCAAATTTTTCACAAATTGTTTTTCCGTTCTTGAATGGCTGATACAATCCTTCGAAAAATTTCTCAATAATCAGTTCATTGCAATGTTTTAAATAGCAATAGTGCGGGCAGTAGCGTTTTGGTTCTGGAAGCGTGTAGCGCAAATAGCCTTTGTTCTAAAAATCGCTAGGCGTTCCTAGGTCGGCGAGGGGGGGCCTAGCGCCTAGGGGATTAATTGGGGATTAATCGGCCAAACTATTTTTTATTAAAAATATTATTTTAAATAACATAATACTAACAAAACATACAACAACAACAACAACAAGCCTTTATCCCACTAGGTGGGGTCGGCTACATGGATCAAACGACGCCATAGTGGTCTGTCGTGAATCATATCTATAGTGAAACCATTCACCTCTAAATCCTTCTTAATAGTTTCACCTATAGTTTTTCTAGGTCTTCCTCTGCCTCTAACAACTAGGCTTCCCTCCATATGATCAACTCTCCTTACCACGGCATCTACAGGTCTCCTCCATACATGCCCAAACCATCTAAGTCGAGATTCAACCATCTTTTCTGGAATAGGTGCCACCCCAACTCCCTCTCTGATGGTAACATTCCTGATCTTATCTTTCCTAGTCTTGCCACTCATCCATCTCAACATTCTCATCTCAGCTACACTTAGTTTATTCTCGTGTTGGCTTTTGACCCGCCCAACACTCAGTCCCATACAACATCGCTGGTCTAACCGCGGTACGATAGAATTTTCCTTTTAACTTGAGTGGTACCTTTTTATCACATAAACACACCCGAAGCTTTCCTCCATTTCAACCATCCTGCTTGAATCCGGTGGTTTACATCTCCCTCTATCTCCCCATCTTCTTGTATAATGGATCCAAGATACTTAAACCGAGTAACTTGTGGTATGACATTGTCCCCAACTTTTACCTCTAAGTTAGTAGTGCTCCGCCTTTTACTGAACTTGCACTCCATATATTCTGTCTTACTTCTGCTTAAACGAAAAGCCATGCGCTTCTAAATTTTGTCTCCAAGTTTCCACCTTCCCATTTAGCTCTTCTCTGAACTCACCCACTAGGACAATATCATCTGCAAACAGCATACATCGCGGTGCTGGCTCTTGAATGTGTTCCGTGAGTACATCTAAGACCAAGGTAAACAGATAAGGGCTCAAAGCTGACCCTTGGTGTAGTCCTTTCAAAATAAGATTAATTATCCAACATTCAACTAATAAAACATGCATTCCAAAAACATAATAAACAAGTTCAAACAATCAAACCCAAAGTGAACATCCCAAAATATAACTCCAAACTTTAAAAGCATAAATGAAGTGAATGAATAATCTAATTTTTAAAAAACAGTTTAATAAACTAATAATCTTATATAAAAAAAAAGTGAATGAATAATCTAATTTTTAAAAAACAGTGTAATAAACTAATAATCTTATAAAAAAAGTGAATGAATAATTTCATTTTTAAAAAACACTAAAACAGTGTAATAAACTAATAAAAAAAAAGGTGAATGAATAATAACAATATAACTTATAAGTCTTATATAAAGATAAACAAACTAAAGTTATTATAATTTATAAGGAGAAAAGTCAAAAAACAGACCTTATTATAATTTATAAGGAGAAAAGTCAAAAACAGACCTTAAAGAAAACTAGGGCTGGACGGATTGTAACGATTGTTCACCCCGAGCCGCCGAGGAGAGGAGCGAATAGCACGGCGACTGAGAGATGAGGATGGCGATTGAGAGAAAAGGAGTGGACGGCGATGGGAGATGACGACGGCGAGCTGAGGAGAGGAGAGGATGAGATTCGGATGAGAGAAGAAGAAGCGGAGAGGGGTGCTGCGTTGGTCAACTGTGAAAGAGATCTGAGATACGTGTTTTGTTCTTGGTTTTTTTTTTTCTTTTCTTTTTAAGGAAACTACATCGTTTTGGAATGAAAAAAAAAAAGGATTAATCGGCGCCTACCGCCTAGACCGGAAAATCGGCGCCTAATCGCCCAACCGCCTAAACCAAAACGATTTGCCCTAGTCCGGGCGTTGCTGCTCCGATTCCCGCCTAGTAGCCGCCTAGGTGTGATTTTTAGAACACTGCAAATAGCGTAGCGTATACGTAATAATTAAAAAAAATAAAAAGTAATAATATACTAAAGATCATTAGTAAAAATTCATTAAAACACTTCAAATAACAATAACACTAAAATTAAAATTCAAGCGCATTGAGTTCTAAAGTTTAAACTTTCAAATGATAAACTAAAAGTAATCGGTGCCATCCAACTCTAGTTCACTATCATCATCAAGACTATCAATGGTGGGGAATTTTCCACTATCAAAGATCTTTCAAACGAGTAACACCCCCATTCGATTTATGATGGCAAAATTTACATCTAAGACACTTTTCCCCCTCCAATTGATATGCATATTTCTAGGCACTATCCTTTTTAGAACTTGTAGACATTGTTCAAGTAAAACAAGAGTAGGTTCAGCCACCAAATAAAAAGAGCCTAGGGCTCAGCCACAAATAAAACAGCCTAGGTCTCGGCCACAAATAAAACGAGCCAACAAATAAAACGAGCCTAGGGCTCAAGAAATACCTTACATAAGGAGAGGCGAAACACGAACAGAGGAGAGACAATGTCTGGGAGGAGAGTCGACACGAACAAAGGAAAGGAGAGACGACGGACAGAGATGGAGAAGCAGCAATGACGAACGACAGAGAGGAGAGACGACGTGCAGAGCAGCGTCGACGGCGGCTGTGATACGTCGGAGAGAGGAGAACAGAGGAGAGACGACGTGCCTAGGAGAGTCGACGGTCGGAGGAGAAGATAACGTATGTTTTCTCAAATATATTTGACCTACCTTTCCACTTTCTCAAATAGCGTACGTTTTCTCCAAAAAATGTGAATATCATATGCTATTCACGCTATAGTGTGCCACGTCAGCAAAATACCTATGCTTTTTGTTCCATCTGCAATTTTGAGCACGCTACATAGCATTTGGGTGAAAATTTGCGCTATAGGCACTACGTAGCGCGCGAACTTATGCTATTCAAAACACTGGTTCATTGGTTGGCACTTGAACAAATTTGTAGAAATAATGAACCGTTAAAACACCAATTCTGAGTATGTCAGTAGGTTAAAAAGGTAATTACTTCTTGTTAGTTTACCTAGTACTAGTGTTTTAAAAGGCAGTGAGATGCACGCATTGAGGCGTGCCTTAGTGCACCATGAGCGAAAATCGCAGCAAAGCTTTAAGAAAATAGTGGAATACACAGTAGGCGTGCGCATTTTCAACGAGGCTTACGCCTTTTATGCATTTTCATCAAGGCTTATGCCTTTTGTGTAGTTTTTTTTTTTTTTTTAAAGAGAAGTCCAAAACTACGCCGTTTTGTTCCAAAAATTAAAAAATTGAAGTGGAAGATGAAGATTGAGTGAAGACATGTTAAAGAAGTGAAAGATGAAGATGGAGAGAGATTGAAGAAGAAAATGATGATGGTGGCTGTGTGGTGATGGTAATGTGGTATGAGAAAAAGAGGGGTAAAGAAGAGGTGTTGGATTCTAATTTTAAGTGGTAAATGACCTAATTAACCTTGGGTATATTGGATAATTACAAAATTACTAATAGGTCTACTGAATGGATGAGTAACTTCTTTTTAATATTTACAACAAACCCCCTAAGTTATTTTTATTTAGCATTTTACTTCTTAATCTGAAAAATCTCATTACAAGACAACAAAAAAGAAACCTATTTTAATATTTATAAGCTTTATATTAATTATTTCTTATTTTTTTAATATAAAATGCTTTACACGAAAGGCTTATGCCTTGTCGCATTGAGGCCCACACCTTGCCTTCAGACAAGTCTAGACTAGACTTACGCCTTCATCTTTTAAAACACTGCCTAGTACATATGTTATTGTTGTGGTCACTGACACGTGGGCTTTCAGACAAGTCTAGACTTACGCCTTCGCCTTTTAAAACACTGCCTAGTACATATGTTATTGTTGTGGTCACTGGCACGTGGGGCTAGGCCCAAGGTACTAACTAGGTTCACCGGTCCACGCACATAGTAACGATATTGTCTCAACTAACACCTTTGGGCCACAGGTGTGAGGTTTTATCTTAAAAGGCTTCGTTATTATGTGGTGACACTACCCTACTTATTCACCTTTGTTGAGTTCTACAATTTTTTCATGTGAGACAATGGTTTGTGCAACCAACCATTCTCAAGAATTATGACAATTGTATAAAAATTCATTGTGGCAGCATTGAGAGGTGTCGCTTGTGTTGACACTACCCTACTTATTCACCTTTGTTGAGTTCTACAATTTTTTCATGTGAGACAATGGTTTGTGCAACCTACCATTCTCAAGAATTATGACACTTGTATAAAAATTTATTGTGGCAGCATCGAGAGGTGTCGCTTGTGTTTTTGCTGCAAGAAAGCGCGCATTGGTTTACATATTGGAGGAAGATGAAGATGAAATGTCAGATGCCGAGTGAGAATGATTCTCCTTTCTCTCAAACTATTTGATTTCGCCTCCTTTTCTTTCTTGGTTTTGTGATGTGGGTGGCAATTAAGTTAAAATGGGGGAAATTAGAATTTGACAATTGATATGTTTGAAGTAGTCTAATATATTTACCCTTAATTTATGTAAAATTAGGCTGAAATTATGTTTGTTCTTAAGTATTTAATTATGTTTATGTCTTGTTGAGCTTTGGTTGTATAATTTAGGTAAAAGTTTGACGGATTTGGCGGTCTTTGATGAATGGAAGAGCAGTTTTACAGGATATTTTTCTCTCAAATGTATCTCTTTCCTTTCTATTCAATGTTCTTTATCTTGTTCTATCTTCTTTTTTTTTTTTTTTCGCTTCTGGTTTTTACCTTGCATTTATGATCCTTTGTCTAAAAAGACGATGGGAAGAAACTAACTTGGGTTGCCAAGTTGGTTACTATGACTCTCAGTGATTCTCCTCTCACGACTGGCAAGCTTGGAATGAGTTTGTGCACTTTAAAAGGAGTTCATAATCTACTGCACTCAGGTGGTTAACTGCGACTTTGCCCATCCCGTAGTAGGCTAGCAGTATTTTTTCCCTCCTAAAAAATAAAGGCTTAAGTTTCTTCCTTGTTACTATGTTAACAAAGAAAATTTCCCACCCCACCGAGGTGAGAATCAAACTCGGGTTCTCCAGAATTTGAGTAGATGCCTTTATTATTAAGCTAACCATCTTGCAAAGACTATCAGCATTGCTTACTGAAACAACTGATGAGATGAATCCTTTTAGGTAAATATGATAATAGTGTTGATGGTCTAAATAAATTCAACCATTTATGTGATTCCATCTTGGACTTTTGACTTAATCGTACCACTTTGTTGATCTGAATTTGCATTTGGCGACAGCAGTAAATAGTAAATAATAAACTGATATAAAAACATTAAGATAGAATTTTAGAAAAAAAAATTCCATATTTAAATTGATACCATATATTATATTGAGGAAACACAAGGCAGATTGCTCCGTTTGATTGCAAAAATTGGAAAAGAAAATAAATTTAGTTAATTTGTATGAAAAAATAAAAAATAAGATGAAAGATGTTGCTCATTTTATAAGTAAATACCTCCATTTTATATTTTTGGTGGAAAATTTTTTCTCACCCCAAAGCAAATAAAATTTCTTCATGAAAAAAATTTAAAAATCAAGATGATATCACTCTTATCATGCAACTTATTTTTTATCTTTTTACCAAAACTAACTAAATTTATTTTTTCTTTTCCACTTTGCAATCAAACGGAGCCTATGATATTTATTTCAGCGTAAGATTTGATCAAATCAGAAGATCAACAGAAAAAACTACCTAGCTTATAAAGTGCTATAGCTTCAATTTCAACCATGGAAAGTGTACCACTCCGGAGGCGCTGCGACAGTTTCTTAAAATATATTGGGAGGCACTGCGACAGTTTTTTTTGTGGGTGCTGGAAAAAGCACCCTTAATAATCAATTTGAACACCCTAGCTTTATTTCAAAAAAGGATATTACTATACCTTTTTTAAAGCACCCATAGGGTTTGTATTTCCAACTCTTTCTCTCTTCTCCACTCTTTACAAACCCCATGGTTTTTTTTCCCTTCATAATATGAGAGTAAAATTGTTCAAATTTATTTATATTTTATAATGGATTTTAGCATTTTACAATGAACATTATAAACCTAAAGAACAAAAAAAGACTTTACATCTAACGAAAATTGATCAAAAAAATAAATAAAAATGCATGACAAAGATCATACCTTCTCACATCAAGATTCTAAAATCGCCTATAATTTTCGAAGAATCTAAAGTCATTTGACTCTAACTTAATTGCCTCAGGAATGCAAACATCCATTAGTATTTTCTTAATGTTTTGGCAGTGGACATTGAGTTAGATTGCTTTTAATTGAGTCATTTGGAATCCTAGCCTGCAGAGAAAGAAAGAAGAAAAAAAATTACCATCTTTATTAGGGTGCTCTTGTAAGTATAAAATATATATATATAAGTGCTTAAACAAAAGGTATTAAAACTAGTTTTTTCGGGTGCCTTTACCGACACCCTTTTTTTATTCTCAGTGTTTGATTCATAGATTACATTATTAAAAAAGAAGAACTATGAGTTTTTTTCCCCTTATTTTTAAGGCCTCACATATATACATATATATACGCAGTTTTATAGTTATACATACACATATATATACACCAATAGATCTATACATATACACATATTAGATTTTGATAAACTGAAGCTTATAGAAATATAGATCAATTCATTTTGAGGCCAAATTACAAATTATCTATGTATCACATATATCTGAAGCTCAGGAGGATTTGGTGGCTTTGGAGAAGGACTATGAGGAGGTTGGTGCTGAGGGGGCTAAGGATGATGGTGATGAAGGGGATGAGTACTGAGGGGAGGTTTTGGGATTTGTTTGCTGATAAATTTGTTTGGTGTGTGTGATGTTTGTTATGGTGGGTACGTTTTTTGTGTTAACTTTTGATGTTTATTCGGGATTTGGAGGAGATGAAATTGAAGGGAAAAGGAAGCGGGAGAGAGAAGAAGATAAAGAAGAAGAGCAATGGAAGGGGGGAGAGAAGAAAATGAAGAAGAAGAGTAACAGCAGCCACGTATGATCGACGGTGGTGTTTCTGGCGTGAAGATGGGAGGTATAAATTTTCCGTTGACCGCTGGAATGGTCGACTGATTGGGGTTTTGAGGATGGTGGATAGTGGATATTTTTTCTTTTTCTTTTTTTTAAATAGATTTAATTTTTTATATAAATATAATCTAATGTTCATGTTAAAGCCACATAGGAACATTAGTGCTAACTCAGCCTATTGTTAATGGAATTATTCACCCCAATAAACGAAATGACTAAAATAAAAACAAACACAAAGTACCCTATTAATTTTGTCAAAAAATTTATACAATGACCAAAGTGTAAAATGAGTGAAATTATGTTGTATATTCTTAGAATTAACCCTTAAAAATATTAGCACTATCCTTGGATTGTTATACATGTTTTAATTTTTAGTGAATTTGAAAGAGAAAAATTAGATTGTTGCTAAGTTTTGCAATCATCCTTTAATGTTTTTGGTATAGTGAATTAAAACTTATATTTATTTATTTGATAAAAATAAAATTTGTACACAAATTTAAAATATGAATAATAACCATTTCGGAGCAATAAATAGTAATAGATTATATGACATATCATATAATCGTTAAAATTGTATTTATCATAATTAATATTTCATATTTTCATAGGTACTATGAATTATATGGGTTTTTTAATGAATTTTATTAAGAAGAGAGTAAATTTTGTTTATTATGCATGTTTTCTTTTAATGCAAAAGTTAATATTATTTAATATTTTTGCTTTTAGCAATGAAACTTTATCATCTCTATATTATTTCCGTAAACTCAACCCACTACTAGGGTGAGTTGCAAGTTTTCTTAAAAAACTGGTGGGGCGAGAAGAAAGTATCCTCACACCGGGGTGAGAAGATGGATTTTGTGGGTGCATTTAAGAATTTCCTATTTTAAACTTTGGATATTTGGAGTGACTTTAGACTTTTCAGATTATACGTAAGCTTATGGATGTTTATCAATTGTTATTGGTGCTTGCAAATTTTAAACTGTATCCTCACATCGGGGTGAGAAGACGGATTTTGTGGATGCATTTAAGAATACCCTACTTTAAATTTTGGATATTTGGAATGACTTTAGACTTTTCAGATTATACGTAAGCTTATGGATATTTATTAATTGTTATTGGTGCTTGCAAATTTTAAACTACTAGCGAAGTTAACAATCTAAACAAGGAGGAAATATTAAATCTATACAACAATTTTAAATGAGGAGGGCTCAAGTTATCCCAATACAAAATTATTAGTTTTACACCTTTTTTAGTCCATAGATTTAAATATATATAATAATTTTAAATGAGGAGGGTTCATGTTACCCTAGTACAAAACAATTAGTTTTACACCTTTTTTGGTCCGTAGATTTTTGAGAGATCAAGACCGTAGATTTTTGAGAGATTAACGGTAGATCTTGAGACTACAATTTTAATGGGAATCAAATTAATTTTATTAAAGTAACAAATATAGTGGATTGTTTTTAGGTAACTTTTAGATTTTTAAGATTCTTTTTTTTTCTCTATCCATCTCAACGACATTTTTTTCTCTCTTCTTCTCCAACTCTAACGACCCATCTCTCTCTATTTATCTTCTTTCACCTCACCAATATATCTTATCACTCAAGTGAAAAAAAAGGGATCTAACCTCCCTCAATCAGTAGCATCTCAAGAGTAACAATGCACAACCAAATAAAATTGATTGTTTGTGATGATTTACTCCAATTAATAACGTCGTATCAAACGTAATAACGTCCTCAAAGTATTGATAAGACAATCGAGATCTTGGCCGGATCAACCCAAAAGAAATTAACCATTCGCAATTCAGAATCACAATATTGATTAGAATAAAAAAAGTTGTCCTCAGCTTGCTTTCTCTTAACTGTAGTTGTAGATAGCTTGAGCATCACCAACATCCAAATTTTTTCTCCTAAGTTTTCTAAGATGATTCCAACAATCTCTATCAAAAAATTCTTGGAGACCACACCTAAACATCGCTACAACTTTTCCAGTATGCATTCCTTCCTCATTAAATTTTTCAATAAGGCTTTTAGCTGCAACACGCATCTTCTTGTGACAACGAATGTAATTAAGATAAACTTTCTGGACTAACCATGCCATGATTATGATTATTGTTGAAATGATTCACAACCCACTTTTTGGTCTTTTTAGCCACCGACACGCGTAGCATTGACTCACAGCCAGTTCGTATAGTTGTGCACCTTTGTTTAGTTTTTCCATTATCATGCATCATTATTTTCTTCATTATTAATATTCTTGGTCTTTCAATGTCCTTCATTACAACATGCATAAACACGACTTATGATATAAGTGCTTCGAGAAGCTAACTTACTAGTGCGAATACGAATTCCAAAACTATTTAGCAAATTCTTTATAAAAAGCTTCGACATCTTCGAAGGAATCAAACTCCATTCCAACATATGGCTTAAATATTTTTTCCCCCATCTATGGTGACTTCAGCTGAGTTATGTTCAATGTCAAACTGTTCAGTTCCTTTATCAAGAGCATCATCTAGTGATGAATGGATAAAGGGTAAAACTTAGATAAGAGAATCAACTATGGAGTTGAGAGAAAGAATAAGAACTATAACAGCATTTGGAGCTGAGACCGATCATTGGATCACAAAAAAATTATGGGACTAATGCTAAAATCAATGCAACATTAATTCTCTCCTAAATAATTTGGAATAAGATCAATGTATTAATTATATCTTCGTCAAAACCGCCATCCTTCTCTCCGAAGGAGGCCCTCAAGTTAAACAAGCAGCTCTAAATTTAACTAGGTAAATGTGGAAAAACAGCTTTGTTCAAAAAAATAAAAATGGGAAAAAACAGCTAACGACGTTGTAACAGCCAACATCTATATATAGTGAAAATTATTCCATCATTCATCACTATATATATGCTTAAGAAAAACTGATCAATTAAAATCAACCATATGGGAAATTCATCAATCAACCAATCATTTTTTTGTTTTCCACACGAGAATAATTTATCTTCAATTCAACCATCTTTGAAACCGTCTACATTTTTAAATTTTAGATATTTACTTATACACGGAGTAGTCTCTTTCAGGAAAAAAATAAAAACAATTAAAGGTAAATAATATATACATACAAGTAATAAATTTGGGGTGATTTTATTTCTATCCACGATATCTTGCAGTTAATCCGCGTTGTCTACTAAATTAATCAACGAATGTGGATAGTTTAACAAAAATTATTTATTGATTTAATTTTATAAAATATTATTTTATTAATAATTTAATATAAAAAAATCCACTTAAATTAATAAGTACATCCGCTTTGATTAAATAAATAAAAATACGGGCAATTAGTTTTTAAGGACGAATATTCTTTTCTCTATCTATTTAAAGACACAACTTTTATACCAATAATTTAAGGTCTAAAATTTTGTTTAAAGTACAACTTTACAGATAAAGAATTAAAATTAAAAATAATATAACTACAAAACTAATTTAATATTATTGTTATTTATAATGTCACTATCATCTAATTGATTATTAAATTGATCTAAACTTCTAAAATCTTGCTAGAAACTAATATCTATAAAATCAAATTCAAAATTCAAATTACTTTCTAAACAACTTAATGAATTACTAAAATATAGAAATCAAATAATTCAAAATTTAAATTTCAACAATCAAAAAAAATTAAACAACCTAATCGATTTGATTACTAATTAACAAGGGTGATATTATTTCTATCCGCGAAATTTGTCAGTCTATCCCACTATGTAAATTTATTTCTATCCGCGGAATTTTATTTCTATCCGCGAAATTGTCAGTCTATCCCACTATGTAAATTTATTTCTATTCACGAAATTTGTCAGTCTATCCCACTGGGTGATTTTATTTCTATCATTTGCTACTAAGTTTAACCACGTTGTTGGATAAACTTACAAAAATCAATATTGGCATAGTTTTTATAAAGTAATGATTCATTTTAATTCAATTATAAATTATCCACCAAATTTTTACTACTATCCACCATAATATAATATATCAAAAAGTAAACATAAATTGTATAATAAAATGATATTTCTAATATATATAATTTACTTTCAATTATATCCACTTCCTGGACTCGCGATTAGATTATAAGATTATACTATAGTCTATAATTTACATTTATTTCCAGAATTGAGATTGTACAATAATTCATGGAATAATAATTAAACAGTAAGTATAGTTTGAACAATTTGTAATACATTTATAAAGTTTAGTTATTACCTAGAAGCAAATTAAAATTATAACTTTAATTATAGATTTATGATGGCAAACAAGGAAACAAACATATACTATAATTGAATATTCTTCCTTTGACTTGAAAGGGTTGAGATTGAAGGAAACGATATTTTTTTCCTCCACTAATTCTTAATTACTTTCTTAAGTTCGAATATTACTTTATTTTTATTTTTTTTAGAGCCTAGAAAAAAGAAAAAGAAAATAGTAAACTCATTTATTGAAAAAATTATCGTTTGTTAGTGTTATGATGTAATAATATAAATTAATTCTGTCCAGTTATATATACTACTTGTATCAATATACCTTTTAACAAATTGTATTACTAAGTATATTATAATATAGGAAACTAATTTTAAAAATAAATATATTTAAAGGAAGTTTTGAGATATACTTGTCAATTTTTATAAGGAAGTTTTGAGAAATTTGTTAAAGATTAGCATAAATCAAAAATGAATAACCGTGAAAACTGTAGATAGAATAAAATTACCCTAATTTTAAACACATTACCCTAAATTGAACAACATTACCTGAGCAGTATATATAGAGAAAAGAGAAAGAAAAGTACATGCATGCGCCGAATTTAAATATTTATAAAACCCTATATATTATACATATATACATAAGCCAGTATATATAGAAATAAATACATGAGTTATAAAATGCTGATTAATTATGGTATATATATACTTATGCGTTACATGAGTTTTAATGCTCCATTATTATTATTATTATTATTATTATTATTTTATTATTATTCTTATTATTATTATGTAACATAACAAAAACATATATACCTAAAAGAAGAGTCCGGATCACATGCGGATCACTATTCACGGACCGTCCGTACGGACTGGCCCGTTTGGCACGCTTCCCGATGGAATTTTTTGATGAAATTTTGTGGGGATGTTTTTCATCGTGTGTAGAACATCTCCACCAAATTTCATCAAAAAATTCAACCGGTAAGTGGGTTAACTACATTGGATTTTTCAATCATGTAGTTAACCTACTTCCCGGTTGAATTTTTTTATGAAATTTGGTGGAGATGTTCTACACACGATGAAGAACATCCCCACAAAATTTCATCAAAAAATTTCATCGGGAAGCGTGCCAAACGGGCCAGTCCGTACGGACGGTCCGTGAATAGTGATCCGCATGAGATCCGGACTCCCTAAAAGAAAATTCCTAAACATACCTAAAACAAAAAAACTAAAACCCAATTCCTAAGGATCCACAGGGCTAGGCTCGAATTTTAGCTGGTTTCTGAAATCCTAAATACAGTTATAGTTTATGTAAAAAAGTTGAAAAGGCTAAAACTTTTCGGATGGAATTGTTATTTTGGATTTCAAAAACGAACAAAAACTCGAAAGAGAGGAGATTAGAAACATAGCTCTATACACAACTTCCAGAATTTCCAGATCTCATTGTACTTAGAACGAGCATAACACCTTATACAAAAGCAGTATTTCTCAAGTAAATCTTTGGTGTTATTATATAATTGTTCAGAAGCTTCATCCAGAGGCTTCAACCGATATGGACAAGTATTGTCCGTTATAGGCGTCATCCGATTTGCGCAAACATTCTCAGTTATGAGGCGGCAGCTATCCTCATCTGCAGCGAAGTTCTTCGATTCAGTAACCGGACACGTATATTTGTCAAAATTGAGATCATTTGGATCATAAGGTTTACTGTTACGCATCCGTACAAATGCGATACTGCTAAATAAATATTTAGCTACACACTTTACACAACCTTCCGACTCAGCTGCCGAAGAATCAGAACCTGGATATGTGAAATACAAACATTCACATACGCCGTCTTCAAAATAGCGAATACATTGACAATCTCCATCTCCATCTCCATCTCCTTCCCGAGAAGAATTTCGAAAAAAATAAGACATTTGGCTAGAAACACTCATCGCACAAATCGATAATAATAATAATAGTAATAATACTGTTTCTGACATGGCAAGTTTGACATGGCTCCCTTTTCCTAAGAAACCCATATTCAGAATTTTGTTTTCGATAAACTTAATTTTTAATTAAGCTCTCGATCTCGAAGGTAAATATATATATATATATGTATGATGATTATTAAATAATACAGACGATATATATATATTACCGCTTGCGTCACCGTCCGTAAGCCTTAAGGTTGTTGACTTACGGATTGAAATTGAATCAGAGGAGTCGTCGTCGGAAGTGGAATATGACAATTAATATACATTTTGTTTTATACTAAAACTCTAACCGTTCGTTTGGATTGAGAGAATGAGAATGAAAGAAAAAGAAAAGAGGAGTAATGATTGCATTTTACTCGTTTGGATAGATTTATAAGAGAAAAGGGAGAAGAAACGAAGGGATTGAGAGGAAATGTCAATCTCCTCTATTCCTTTATTTTGTTTCCTTTCAATATTGAGAGGATTGGAAGGGAAACGATTTTTTTTAATGATTTTTTTTTAAATTTAACCATAATTTGTTAATAATATATTAAATCAAATTTCTTTCTTTTCTTTTCTTTTTTCTATCCAAACAAGATTTATTTTCATTCCATTATTTTCTATCCATAGCTATCCAAACAACAATAAAATTAAATTCATTCATTTCTATTCTATTCCATTAATTCCCCTCATAATTAACTATTTCCTTTCTATCCCTCCCCTTTAATCCAAACGGACTGTATACTTTATCTATATGTTAAGTTGTAAATTGTGTTGAACGCAATATTACATATTTGAAAGAATATATTGATAATTTTAGCCACACAATAGTTATGACATATATATATATATATATATATATATTCTATATTATAAAGCTAAGTCTCAATTTAATCGCTTGAAGTTGTATCAAATTTTTGTAGTTTTTTTTATTCCCGCAGTATCTTATTTCATTAAAATAAGTCATCTTCGAAAGTAATTGCTATTGGATACATTTTGTTTTATACTAAAACTCTTATACTATGTCTATGTATTAGGTTGTATATTGTGTTGAATGTAATATTACATATTTAAAAGAATATATTGATAATTTCAGCTACACAATAATTATGGCATATATATCTATTATATATTAGTTGTAAAGGTAAGCTTTGATTCAACTGCATGTGTGAAGCTACGTCAAATTTTGAGGTTTCTTTTTTTGTTAAAAAATATATTCTTTGACAAATAATCTACTATTTAATCACTAGACCATTTAATATCTTTATTTATAATTTGATTTGAATTAAATATATATATATATATATGTGTGTGTGAAGCTACATCAAAATTTGAGGTTTCTTTTTTTATTAAAAAATATGTTCCTTTGACAAATAATCTGCTGCTTAACCATTAGACCACTTAATATATTTATTTATAATTTTATTTGAATTAAATATATGTGAGGCTAATGTATATACATAGGGGGGAGATGAGAAGAGGAGTTTTGTACGTGGAGTTAATATGTTTTGATATATACATATATAGATGAAGGAAGTTCAGCTTAGTTCACGGAGATGTTACATTTAATATACAGACTTTTTTCTTTACTTAAATTCATGTAGACTTTGTTTGAAAAAAATATCATTTTATTATATTTTTTCAAATTTTGAATTATATTGTGTTTTTAGGGTTTTGAAGTGGAGGCAAATTAATATTGTTCTAATTAGAAAAAAAAATCCCTCCTTAGAGCTAGAAGAGAAGATTAACGATATAGAGTTAGAAGAGAAGATTAATGATATATGCAACGCATTAATTATATAGTTATTTTATATTATAATTTACATATATTGTGTAAATTTTACGCATTGTTTGACAACTCATTTACACAGCTACTAAAGATGCTTCTAGCTACGTTTGATATATTATTACTCTTAAATAAGTTTAAACTCTATTAGTCTCTTAAATATATATATATAGTTAATTACACTCACTATTCATAAATACATTACAACTAACATACTTATTAAGTATATTATTTAATAATGATAAGAAAATTAGTATCTTAATTAATTAAGACACTCTTCATTTTACTTTTGTATGATATAGATGCATATGGACCAAAAGAAAACTAAGGCACATATATAGCAGTAAGGGGCGGGGGGGTGTAAAATTGAGAAACACCTCCGATATGATATGTAGAACACAACAGGTACTATATATGTATAAACTCAATTATACTGAGAAGAATTTATCGAAGAATAAAAACCTCCAAAATGTAACGATGATGAGTAACTGTGTGGTTAGTTGCAAATTTACTGACGTGATCTTTAAATTTTATCCGGTAATTTGAAGCTTTTATTTAACCATTTTATACTTATTAAACTTAGTGCGCTGTATGGTTGTACACTATTCTTTGAAGATGGCATTTTGCCTTTGCAGGGGACAAAACTAAAACTAATTAACTTAAGATTATGCCAAGTTATTAACACTTTTGCTCTATAAAGTATGACTTGCGTCTGACTTTTGTCCTCAATGTTTCAATGGCTCACATGAAATTCCAACGTTTTGACATTTTTCTAATTTAGTCCAATTGTAGACATCCTGCAAAAATTGATGTCAGAAATCACACGAGCACGTCATATGCCAATTTTCCAATAGCAAAAGAGGTATTAACCCGCTAAATGTCCAAACTTTCTCTGTCTAATTGGTGTTTTTGCTCCCTATTTTTATTGACGTACATTTGGATAAGCGGAAGTAATTAACCTAAAATTACGGCGAGTTACTAAGAGCATCTCCAACAGTAGTGTATATTTAAGTTTTGTGTAAAATATACAAAACTTGTAAAAATTTTGAGCTCCAACAGTCTTTTAAATTTAGCTTTTGTGTAAAACGAATGTGTAAAATACACCCCAAGTTTACACTGCCACATCTGTCTTTTCTTTTCTCAATTATTTTATAATACTTTAAAATGCAATAACTTTTAATAAAAATTATATATTTTAATAAAAATTATATATCTAAAATCTACTCGTCAAGACCAACAAATCAAGATCCATTGTTGTTATAATATTATGTATACCAAAATTCAAGAAAAAATAATTAAAAATTGCATTAAATGATATCTAATATGCATAATTATCTTATTGGTTCATTCAAAATTTACACAAAAGTTTAAAAATGTACCACTGGAGCATATTTTTTTTACACTTCAAGTTTTGTTTAACAATGTTTTGACACATAGGATTTACACAAAAAAATTTACACAACGGTTGGAGATGCTCTAACACTTTTGTTCTATAAAGCATGGCACGCATCTCAATCTTCCCAATGTTTCAATGGCTCACATGAAACCCCAAAGTTTTGACGTATTTTCTAATTTAGTCCAATTATAGATGCCCCGCTAAAAGTGGTGACATAAATCACAGATGCACGTTACGTGCCTATTTCCCAAGAGCTAGCAAAAGAGGTATTGACCCGCTAAATCTCCAACTTTATCTCTCTAATTGATGTTTTTGCTCCCTATTTTTGTTGATATTTGGATAACATCGATTGATGAGTGAAAATTTAGGAGGTTTAAATACTTCTTTATCCCGAGTCTTTAACCCTCAGGAAATATGGTATCTACGTATGATTTCCGTAATCAATTTTAGCGAAACTTCTATATATAATTGGACTAAATTGGAACAATCTAAGTGTTGAGGTTTTATATACGTACATGAGAAAATTAAAACACCAAAATAAAGTGAGGCGAATCATACTTTTAAAGGACCAAACTGTTAATAACTCGTTATGCGCTTCTAATTTTCTAATAATTAGTTAATAACTCACATGTTCGATCCAGTTGCAGCTTGAACAAAACTAATTTGTAGGTTTGTACTCCAAAGAAAAGGTTAGGTTTATAGTTATGTTCTATATATTAGAGTGTTTCTCAGTTTTACCCTCTGCTGCTATATATAATTAAACGTGTCTTTTTATTGTGGCCCACATACATCCAAACTTTGATTACTTGTATTTTCATAATATACTTAATTATGTTTAGCTGTAATGTATTTATAATTAATGATATTATAATTAGCTATATATATTCGATATTGGGAAACTTATAGTTTCGAAGTAAGATCTTGAGACACAAATGACAAAAGAAAATTGCACAATAAAAAATTATTTGGCACAATGTTATACTAATCTCACAACACAAAGAATTACGTTATTGTCATCATCATCATCATCATCATCATCATCATTATTATTATTATTATTATTATGTAACATAACATAAACGTACATACCTAGCATAACATAAACATACATACCTAAAAGAAAATTCCTAAACGTAACAAAACAAAAACATACATACCTAAAAGAAAATTCCTAGGCATACCTAAAACAAAAAATTTAAAACCCAATTCCTAAGGATCCACAGGGCTAGGCTCGAATTTTGGCTCGTTTCCGAAATCCTAAATAAAGTATGCAAAAAAGTTGAAAAGGCTCAAATTTTTTGTAAGAAATTGTTATTTTGGATTTCAAAAACGAACACAAACTCGGAAGAGAGAGGATATCAGAAACATAGCTCTATACACAAGTTCCGGAGCTCCGATTTCCAGCTGATCTCGTCGTAGTTAGAATGAGTATAACACCGTCTACAAAAGCAGTATTTCTCAAGTAAATCTTTGGTGTTGTTATATAATTGTTCAGAAGCTTCATCCAGTGGCTTCAACCGAAATGGACGAGTATTGTCCTTTATAGGCATCATCCGATTTCCACAAACATTCTCAGTTATGAGGCGGCAGCTATCCTCATCCGCAGCGAAGTTCTTCGATTCAGTAACCGGACACGTATATTTGTCGAAATTGAGATCATCTGGATCATAAGGTTTACTGTTACGCATCCGTACAAATGCGATAGTGCTAAATAAATATTTAGCTACACATTTTACACAACCTTCCGACTCAGCTGCCGAAGAATCAGAACCTGGATATGTGAAATATAAACATTCACATACGCCGTCTTCAAAATAGCGAACACATTGACAATCTCCATCTCCATCTCCATCTCCTCCCCGAGAAGAATTTTGAAAAAAATATGACATTTGGCTAGAAACACTCATCGCACAAATCGATAATAATAATAATAATAACACTGTCGCTGACATGGCAAGTTTGACATGGCCCCCTTTTCCTAAGAAACCCATATTCAGAATTTTGTTTTCGATAAACTTAATTTTTAATTAAGCTCTCGATCTCGAAGGTAAATATATATATATATATATATATGATTATTAAATAATACAGACGATATATATATTACCGCTTGCGTCACCGTCCGTAAGCCTTAAGGTTGTTGACTTACGGATTGAAATTGAATCAGAGGAGTCGTCGTCGGAAGCAATTTCTACGGTAAAAGGATGAAATATGACAATTAATATACATTTTGTTTTATACTAAAACTCTTATACTTCATATATATATATGTTAAGTTGTAAATTGTCTTGAACGTAATATTACATATTTGAAAGAATATATTGATAATTTTAGCCACAAAATAGTTATGGCATATATATCTATTCTATATTATAAAGCTAAATCTCAATTTAATCGCATAAAGTTGTATCAAATTTTTGTAGTTTTTTTTGGATGTCGGTAAAGGCACCCTCAATTTTCAATCTGCACACCCATTATTAAAAAATAACAAGGGTACCTTAATTAGAAATCTTTCTTCCCTTCATTCTTTTTTTTTTCAATCCAATTCTAAACACAAAAACCACTTCCTTGTTTATTTCTTTCCGGCTGCCTTTATTCCCTTCTACCATAGAAAATTGAAACTCACATTATTACTGCATTAACAATAAAATAAATGTCATCAAAAGAGTATTCGAGTATGAAATGAAAACCCATCTACAACTCAAAGGAAAAATGTTTCAATAACGTTATATATTAATCAGATTGTGTTTATTGAATGTAAATATTAGGCTGAGGAATTGTTGTTTTCAAAATCCAAAAGGATATATATATTGAGTTAAAAATGAAATGGCTTGTTGTTTTCAAAATCCAAAAGGATATATATATTATATATATATATAATTGAGTTAAAAATAAAATGGCTAGTTAAGGCACCCTAGTTATTTTTTAATAATGGGTGTAGACTATAAATTAAGGGTGCCTTTACCAGCAACCTTTTTTTTTATTCCCGCAGTATTCTTTTTTCATTAAAAATAAGTTGCAGCAATTCCTATTGGATACATTTTGTTTTATACTAAAACTCTTATACTATGTCTGTGTATTAGGTTGTATATTGTGTTGGATGTAATATTACATATTTAAAAGAATATATTGATAATTTCAGCTACACAATAATTATGGCATATATATCTATTATATATTAGTTGTAAAGGTAAGCTTTGATTCAACTGTGTGAAGCTACGTCAAATTTTGAGATTTTTTTTATTAAAAAATATGTTCCTTTAACAAATAATCATCTACTTAATCACTAGACCACTTAATATCTTTATTTATAATTTGATTTGAATTAAATATATGTGTGAAGCTACGTCAAAATTTAAGGTTTTTTTTTTTACTAAAAAATATATTCCTTTGACAAATAATCAGCTGTTTAACCATTGTTGGGGGGGGGGGGGGGGGGGGGGGGGGGAAGGGATGAGAAGAGGAGTTTTGTACGTGGAGTTAATATGTTTTTGATATATACATATATAGATGAGAGAAGTTCAGCTTAGTTCACGGAGATGTTTCATTTAATATATATACAGACTTTTTTCTTCACTTAAATTCATGTAGACTTTGTTTGCTAAAAAAATATCATTTTATTATATTTTTTCAAATTTTGAATTATATTGTGTTTTTAGGGTTTTGGCCGGAGTGGAGGCAAATTAATATTGTTCTAATTAGAAAAAAAATCCCTCCTTAGAGCTAGAAGAGAAGATTAACGATATATGCAACGCATTAATTACACAGTTATTTTATATTATAATTTATATATATTTTGTAAATTTTACGCATTGTTTAACAACTCATTTCCACAGCTACTAAAGATGCTTCTAGATTTGATATATTGTTACTCTTAAATAAGTTTAAACTCTATTAGTCTCTTAAATATATATAGTTAATTACACTCACTATCCATAAATACATTACAATTAACATACTTATTAAGTATATTATTTAATAATGAGTAGAAAATTAGAAAAAAATTAGTATCTTAATCAAAACACTCTTCATTTTACTTTTGTATGAATAGATGCATATGGGCCAAAAGAAAACTAAGACACATATATAGCATTGGGTGTAAAATTGAGAAACAACTCCAATATGTAGAACACAACACGTCAGAGGCGGACCCAAGATTCTTCCGAGGAGTGGGCTAAAACGTAGCAAAGGGGTGGGCTTATACTAATTTTTTATTTTTTTTACAAGTGGTAGTAAGGTTTTCAAAATTTTTTCCTGTGCTGAAGCCCGCCCTGTCCCCCCTGTTTCTGCCCATGCAACACGTACTATATATGTATAAACTCAATTAATTATACTGAGAAGGATTTATGGATGAATAAAAACCTGCAAAATGTAATGATGATGAGTAATTGTGTGGTTAGTTGCAAATTTACTGACGCGATCTTTAAATTTTGTCCGATAATTTGAAGCTTTTATTTATCCATTTTATACTTATTAAAAAGAGGCAATTGAGCATAATAGCTCATTATAATAATAATATAATTATAAAGAACATTTAAAAATTAGATATGTAAATTAAGGACACTGTACAAAAAAGACACTAATACCCCTTTCTTATAACATCTCACGTCTCATTATGACACTAATAGCAACCATAGCACCTTCTGGACAGCAACCAGAAGGTGCTAAATGCATTTAGCACCACCTGAACAGCAATCAAAAGGTGATAAATGTGCTCCAGAAGGTGCTAAATGCATTTAGCATTACCTGAACATCAACTAGAAGGTGCTAAATGCATTTAGCACCACCTGGACAACCTTCTGGACAGTAACCAGAAGGTGCTAAATGCATTTAACACTACAACCAGAAGGGCTAAATGCATTTAGTACCGCTTGAACACCAACCAGAAGGTGCTAAAATCATTTTAGCACCATTACAAAACATAGAATAACAAAATTGATGAGATCAACATCCACTATATTTATATATATGTATATATATATATGGATCAATGTAGGGTTCGTAAAAAAAAGTTACGATCAAAATTTTTTCTTTTTCAATATCCCGTTGGGCTATCGAAATTGGTCGATTTTGATAACAAAACAACCTCTGATCGTCTTAATTTAAGCGAGAATATAGTAACTTTGTCTTATGAACAACATATTCGAAAACCAGCTAGATCGAACGGTTCAATCAAAAGTTATATCTGTTTTATGATTATCTCTGCAGAAAAAAAAAAGAATATGAGAACGGTGCTCTGATTCTCTCGACGAAACGATCGGAGAGTCAAGTGGTGGTGGTGGTGGTGGAAGAGGAGGTGAGATCGTTGGTCGGAGTTAAGGTTGGTCTATTGATTTTAGAGAGAGAGTAATGTATTTGATTTTAGAGAGAAGAGAGAATAAATGAGAACCGAAGAGAGAGAGAGAGAGTGATTTGTTACTTTTAACATTAACTTAAACTAATTAGGGGTATATTTGTCCATCACATTTATCATTTTCCTTAAAATAAATTAATATTATGAAAAGTGTCCTTATTATAAAACCAAATTATGAAATTATTACAACTTTTCTTTATTAAACATGAGTCCGTCCTTAGAATTATAAAACATTACGGAGCGAGACCCTATAACCCATTATCTCTATTAAAAACTTAACGCACTGTATGGTTGTACGTTATTCTTTGAAGATGGCATTTTATATTTGCAGGAGACAAAACTAAAACTAATTAACTTAAAATTATGCGAGTTATTAACACTTTGGTTCTATAAAGTATGAACTTGCGTCTGACTTTTGTCCCCAATGTTTCAATGGCTCACATGAATTTCTAACGTTTTTGACATTTTTCTAATTTAGTCCAATTGTAGACATCCTGCAAAAATTGATGACAAAAATCACACGTGCACGTCATGTGCCAATTTTCCAATAGCAAAATAGGTATTAAACCGCTAAATGTCCAACTTTCTCTGTCTAATTGGTCTTTTTGCTCCCTATTTTTATTTGACATTTGGATAAGCGGAAGTAATTAACCTAAATTACGGCGAGTTACTAACACTTTTGTTCTATAAAGCATGGCACGCATCTCAGTTTTCCCAATGTTTCAATGGCTCACATGAAACCCAAGTTTTGACATTTTTTTATTAGTCCAATTAAAGACGCCCCGCTAAAATGGGTGACATAAATCTCCCTAATTGGTGTTTTTGCTCCCTATTTTTATTGATATTTGGATAACATCAATTGATAAGTGAAAATTTAAGAGGTTTAAATACTTCTTTATCCCAAGTCTTTAACCTCGGAAATATGATATGTACATATGATTTCCGTAATCAATTTTAACGAAACTTTTTATAATTGGGACTAAATTGGAATAATCTGAGTGTGGAGGTTTTATTATGTACATACACCGGAATAAAGTGATACGCGAGTCATACTTTTAAAGGACCAAGTGTTAATAACTCGTTGTACGCTTCAAATTTTTAGTTAGTTAATCAATAACTCACATGTTCCAGTTGCAGCGTGGACAAAACTAATTTGTAGGTTTATACTCCAAAGAAAAGGTAAGGTTTGTAGTTGTGTTCTATGTATTAGTGTGTTTCTCAGTTTTACCCCCTACTGCTATATATTTATAGATAAACGTTGTGTCTTTTTATTGTGGGCCCATATACATCTAAACTTTGATTACTTATTATTTTCATATATAAACTTAATTATGTTTAGATGTAAGTATTTATAATTAATGATATGATATTATAATTAGCTATATATATTCGGGACACTAATAAAGCTTAAACCAATTAAGAGTAAAAATCAAAACTAGATACATCTTTAATAATTGTCTAATTAAATACATTATCACATAAGCAATATATAAATTTATACAATGCATAAATTTTATTTTGATATAAGGTAGCTATGTAATTAGAATGCCAACTCATCAATCCGTTGATATATCTTTAATATTTCTTTTTTTAGTGTTGAGGAGGGAATTATATTTTATTTTTATTTTTTAAAATTATACAATGTATAAATAATGGTTATTTGACTCCACTCCAAGTCCCTAACAGATATATACATTAAATTTTTTTCCCAAAAAGGCACAAAGGCCTTTATAAATATTTTATTTTATTTAAAAGAAATTTATTTTTTTCACAATGCCTAACAATTTTCTAGGTATATTCTCAACTCCAAAAGTAAGCCGCCTTCTCTTCTTCACACCCAAATTTGCTAAACAATCTGCAGCTTGATTGGCCTCTCTGTATATATGACGAATAGAAAAATCCATACCTTGCAACAAACATCTCACTTGCCTACTCTAAATAAAGAAATCTTTATATTAAATGTACACCCGACTGAATTGATATTTAAAATTTGAGAAATGCTAAATACAAAATAATGGACCAATGTTAATCCACAAACACATGTGACTTTATCCTAGTGAACTAGATATGCATGCGCCGATAGCTCTAATGACATAAATTCGTGCCACACGGAGTTTTTAGAAATCTTAAGTGTTTTTCACCATTTTTGGAGTAAATTTGTTTAAACCCGACTGATCAGTTTTGAAAGATTATTACGAATTCGTGTTCTCCTTCACGAGTATATCAAAATAGTATATTTATTTGTTAAAAATGGATATCGGGTGAATGAGATATTGTTATGCAAAGTGAGTTACTTGAGATGGAAAATGGAATGAAAATTGTTGAGTCCCACATTGGAATTTTGTGTGAAAAATTATGAGTTTATAAATGATCACCTTTCTCTATCTTATAAGCTTTTAAGAAAAATAAGGCTCACTCTCGCCCGCACAAGCGCGGGGGTTGCAAATCATGGATCGAATTTGGCTTGGCACAGTCTTAGCTTGTGTGCGTCCGCACTTGCGGACGCGAATGCCGAACCGAAAATGGCCAGCCATCTGAGTTAATTGGTAGTTTTATTTGCATTAAACCAAAACCGTTTTGGTTTTAAATATCAAGATTAATGCTCTAAGATCTCTCAATCTCAACACACATGAAAACCATCCTCATTTTCTCTTCTCTTATACAACTCTCCTCATCCTTTTTTGTTCACTCTGGTGGTACAATTCCGACGAATTATTCAGTTCGAAAGTGAGTAACACCTGCGTGCTAAGGTAGACACTCAACACCTGTTTTACCCTGGAAAACAGACGCCATAAGCAACCTTTAAGCACCTGCAGTGAGGTGGCGTAACTGTTTTAAGGGAATTGTGTGGTACACAAGACTCGGGGCTATTTACTTTCATAATTTATTTTCTCTGTATTTTGTTTCTGCCTCCAAGTTTCTAACAATCTTAAAACAGTTAATGCTTATTACATTTTGCAAAAGTTTCTGCTGAGCTGAAAATTTTCTGTGTCTGCCGAGCAGAAAATTTTATGTGTCTGGTGAGTAGAAATCTGTGTCGAGCAGAATTTTTTTTATGTATCTGTCGAGTAAAAAACTTTTGCCGAGCAAATTTTCACTAAGGTTTGGTCGAGTAAAAATAATTTTCTACCCTCTGCTGAGATATTTTTTTTCCAGCTTCTGGAATAGTTATCTGAATTGTTTATGTTTTGTTAATCTATGAATTAACTTTCTGTTTGTGTGCGCTAAGGTACCATGACTATGAAAACTCCTATTACTTCGATCACACCATTGAACCCTATTGTGTCTGCTTCCGGAACTGCTCCCACTTCTGCCCCTATGACTGCCAATGTAATAAAAAGGAAAAAAACCGAAAAAAATTAATGGCTAAGATTTTAAAAGTGGCAACAAAAAATGATGTCTTATCTTAACTTTCTTACCAACAAATCTTGCTTGGGTTTCTAACCGAGGAGAGGCCTAAGCTCAAAGAGGGTGACAAGATGTCCAAGCAATTAGTGCCGTGGATGCTTGGAACCATGCCGACTATTTGGCTAGAAATACTATAATGAATGGCTTGGCCTATTCTTTATACAATGCGTACATTAAAAAGAAAACGGCTAAAGAACTATGGTTCTATTGAAAATGGGGAGAAAATGTACATGAAAAATTCGGGTACCTCTAAAATCAAGGGAGAAGGAAAAGTGGTTCTAAAGATGACGTCTGGGAATGAGTTAACTTTGAACAAAGTGGTTTACGTACCCGAAGTCTGCAAGAACTTGGTATCAGGTTCATTGCTAAATATTCGTGGTTTTTGACTAGTGTTTGAGTCAGATAAGTTTGTTTTGTCTAAGGATGGAATGTATGTGGGGAAGGAGTATATTAATGGTGGTCTATTCAAAATGAATGTAATGAATATTATTAAGAATAGTAATAAAGCTACTTTTTTTGCTTATATGCTCGAGTCTTCAAATTTGTGGCATGGTAGACTATGCCATGTTAATTATGATTCTCTATGAAAATTAATTAACTTAAATCATATACATTTTTTTCAAATTAATTCAAAACACAAATATGAAACTTGTGTTAAGGCAAAACAAACAAGATCATCATTTCCTAATGTTGAAAGAAACACTAGACCCCTTGATTTAATCCATAGCGATATATATGATTTAAAAATGACACAAACAAGAGATGGTAATAAATATTTTATTACTTTCGTAGATGATAGCACATAATATTATTATGTGTATCTACTCAAAAGTAAGATGAAGTTATAGAGAAATTTGTTCTCTACAAAAATGAAGTTGAAAATTAACTTAATAAGAAAATCAAAGTACTTAGAAGTGACCAAGGTGGTGAATATGAATTTTCATTTGCTGAGGTTTGTACTAAATATGGACTTATTCGTGAAATGACTGTACCTTGTTCACCTCAATCAAATGGATTAGCTGAACGAAATAATTGGACATTAAAAGAAATGAAGAATGCAATGTTGATTAGTTCGAGTTTATCACCCAACATGTGGGGAAAAGCCATTCTTTCGATTTATTACCTTTTAAATAAGGTGCCCAAAAAGAAAGAGGATAAAACTCCATACGAGTTATGAAAAGAGAGAAAGCCATCTTACAATTATTTATGCATGTGGGGATGTCTTGCTAAAATGGTAGCACATCCACCTAAAGCGGTGAAAATAGGACAAAAAATAGTTGATTGCATTTTCATTGGATATGTATAAAATAATAATGCCTATTGATTTCTTGTGTATGAATATAATATACTTGATATACATAAGAATACAATCATGAAGTTAAGAAATGTATCATTCTTTGAAAATGTGTTTCTATGTAAGAAAGAAGAAACGAATTATTCTAAATGAACATATGAGAATATCAACGACACTTATGAGGAAGTTGAGGTAGAGCCTAAACGTAGAAAAATGGCATGGACGGAAAAATCTTCAAACTTATGAACAAGCTATGAATTCAAATGATGGACCTTTATGTAAAGAGGCCATCAATAGTGAAATTGATTCTATTTTGCAAAATCATACTTGGGAATTAGTGGATCTTCCACCTGGTAGCAAACTTCTATGTTCAAAGTGGATATTAAAAAAAATGAAAGCATATGGATAAATTGATACATACAAAGCAAGGCTTGTAATAAAATGTTATCGACAAAAGGAAGGACTTGATTACTTTGACACATTCTTTTGTAACAAGAATAAATTTCATTAGAATGATACTTATAATTGCTGCGTTTGTTCAATCTTGAAGTACATAAATGGACGTGAAAACAACTTTTCTTAATAGAGATTTAGAGGAAGAAATCTATACGGAACACTTTGAGGGTTTTTCCGCTCCTGGTCAAGAAAAGAACGTTTGTAAATTAGTAAAATCTTTGTATAGCTTAAAGCAAGTACCAAAGCAGTGACATGAGAAATTTGACAACGCTATGATTGCAGTGGATTCAAAATCAATGAACGTGACAAATGCATTTATGTCAAAGATACTGAGAATGTATATGTTATTGTATGCCTCTATGTAAATGATATGCTTATTGTTGGAAGTAATAATAAGATGATCAAATCTACAAAGAACATGTTCAATTCAAGGTTTGATATGAAAGATATGGGGTTAGCTGATGTTATTTTAGGAATTAAAATCACAAGAACTTCAGAAGAGCTCATATTGAGTCAGTCTCATTCTGTAGATAATATTCTTGAAAAAATTGATAAAGATAATTATAGGGGGGCAAGAACACCTATAGACTTAACTTTACATTTATCCAAGAATAAAGAAGAGAGAGTATTTCTCAAGTAGAATACTCGAGAGTGATAGGCAGTCTAATGTATTTAATGAGTTGTACAAGACCAGACATAGCATATGCAGTCAGTAAACTGAGTAGATACATTAGTAATCCTGGAGCCGATCATTAGAAAGCAATTGTTAGAGTACTGAAATACCTACGGTTTACTCGTAGTTATGGACTGCACTATACTAGATATCCATATGTATTTGAAGGATACATTGATGCAAATTGGATATCTAATGAAAAGGACTCCAAATCCACCAGCGGCTTCGTATTTATTCTAGGTGGTGGAGCAGTCTCGTGGAAATCCTCAAAACAAACTGTGATTGCTAGATTTACTATGGAATCTGAATTTATTGCATTAGATAAATGTGGGGAAGATGCTGAATGGTTACGCCACTTTCTAGAGGATATTTCAAGACGGTTAAAGCCTATGCCTCCAATTTGCATACGCTCTGATAGCCAATCAGCAATTGATAGAGCACAAAGCAATATTTATAATGGTAAATTTAGACATATTCGTCGAAGACATAATACTGTTAGACAACTTCTCTCAACTGGAGTTATCTTACTTAACTTTGTAAAATCAAAATATAACATTGTGGATCCTCTAACCAAAGGGTTAAATAGAGAGTTAGTTGATAAATCATCTAGGGAAATGAGACAAAAGCCTATGAATTAATAAGTTGTTACAATGGATACCCAACTTACGTGACTGGAGATCATAAGATCTAGGTTTAAAAGGGACAACTAAATTGTAAAGGTTGAGTTGGATCACTGTGGGATTTTTCCTATGTCCATTCCTATAATGAAAATAGTGATGCCTGTAAGGAGAAAGGATAAGCTAAGCTTTTAATGACACTTATGCATCGATATAAATCGAGTGTAGTAATGCGGGTTACTCTTAAATAAGAAGTCACATATGTATGATGGAAGAAGGGTCGCTTCTAAAATAATTGTTTAAGGCACAATTCTTATTAAATTCTTACTGAACCAGGCGCATGTTCATGGCTATAAATAACATAATAATGAGAACTAAAATTTGTTAGGAAGATTCCTGTGTAAGATATGTCGTCGTTTACACAAATGATAGAATAGTTCAAAACTATCGTGTTTACTGTTTAGTTAGTAAAGTAAACATATTCTTACAAGGGAAGGTTCAAAGGGTAAAACCCACCTATCATATGCAGGTTTCGACCGCCAAACTGTATCATTTAGTCCGTCGTATCTTTGGTCGTCAATTTCAATTAGTGGGGAATGTTGGAAAAACTAAGTGTTTTTCACCATTTTTGGAGCAAATTTGTTTAAACCCGAATGATCGATTTTGAAAGATTATTATGGATTCGTGTTCTCCTCCGCGAGTACATCGAAATGATATATTTATTTGCTAAAAATGGATATTGGGTGAATGAGATATTGTCACCCAAAGTGCGCTACTTGAGATGAAAAATGGAATGAAAATTGTTGAGTCCCACATTGGAATTTTGTGGGAAAAGTTATGGGTTTATAAAGGATCACCTTTCATTAAATCATAAGCTTTTAAGAAAAATAAGGTTATCTCTCGCGCACACATGCACAGGTGGTGCAAATCATGGATTGAATTTGGCTTGGCACAGGCTTAGCTTGTGTACATCCGCACCCGCGGACATGAATGTTGAACCGAAAACGACCAGCCGTGCGGGGCCTAGTTTTGCACTTTAAGCTAAATTATTTTATTTTTATTTATTTTTTCTCCATTTGAAATTTGAAATTGTCCAATTAATTCAAAAACTTCTGGATTAATTAGTAGTTTTATTTGCATTAAACCAAAACCATTTGGTTTTAAATATCAAAATTAATGCTCTAAAATCTCCCATTAACATACGAAAACCATCCTCATTCTCTCTTATCTTATACAACTCTCCTCATCTTTCTTTGTTCACTCTGGTGGTATAATTTCGACGAATTATTTAGTTCGAAAGTGAGTGACACTTGCATGCTAAGGTAGACCTGCAACACCTGTTTTACCTTGGGAAACAGACGCCGTAAGCAGCATCTAAGCACCTCCAGCGAGGCGGCGTAACTGTTTTAAGGGAATTGTGTGGTACACAAGACTAGAGGCTATTTACTTTCATAATTTCTTTTCTTTGTATTCTGTTTCTACACACCAAGTTTCTAACAAATTTGTCCCTAATTTAATTTATTAAAAAGATATTGTAGACCGTTGAATATTTATACCAAATTCATAATAAGAACCATGTTAGAGAGAACTCAACTCCACCAATTTATTTCCATTATTGAGTGGTAATATTGACCCCCACTATTTGTGTCATAAACAACCCTTTAAAAATTTGTCAAAGAACACTACTCAACGCACTTTTTTATCACAAACACCCCCAACTTAACTAATGTATCCAATGAATAAAAACATTAACCCAATAATTAATAAACTAATTAAAATTAATCTTTTAATCACACTCTCTATATCAATCTTTCTATTTTCCCCAATTATTTGCCAAATAAATCGATCACCGTACATCATCGGTTCTTTTCTATTTCCCATCTCAAAATTAAGAAATTAGCAAGAAAACAAAGCACAAATATCATTGTACTCCATTGTTAGGTTGTTTGAAACTTGGATCATCAAAAGTTGTGTTTAAACTTTTTAGAGGGTGAACAGAGTTAATAGTGATCAAAACAAAGCACAAATGGATCAGTTTGCACTTCATTTGCCTCATGACAAACAAGTTAATAGTCCAAACTCATCATCTCTTTGCTGAATAGTCTCTATAGATTCAATCGCAATGGACCAAATTAGTTAGTATATCTACTTGCCCCATTACCGCTGAGTACGTTGTAATTTGTAAAGGTTGTCATAAAGCCCATTTTGAACGAGGAATTGCACCTAGCTCGATCTATGTGCACCGATAGCGATGCTATAAAATGTTGGTGAAATTTGATTAAAATAGATGCGGGCAAAAATAAAAAATTAAAGTAGTCGATGTGTGCTAGGCACTGTCCTTAATAGAAGATTTCACCCCTTTAGGATAATATCCTGGTGCAGTTAAGTTTTAATGGCGTATTTCCTCCAGTATACAACAATTATGAGTCTATAAGGTTACACTCGCAAATATAGATCTCTATGGAAAACTTTATATGTTTCTATAGCAAAGATATAAAAAAAATTACAATACATTGGCCCACAATTAGATAGTAAATTTTGACAATTTAATGGTTTGTAATAAAGGACTAAAAGTGGTGAAAATATTAGAAGTAATATGAAGCTTGGTACGTAGGCTCAAGAGCTTTTTAAAAGATGTAATATAGGCTTGTTTATAGGACACGTATATATATATATAGTCTACATTGTCGGTAAAAAGAGGATGTGGATATGTATACATTAAATTTCTTAGAGAGCACATCAATTCTAGAATTACTTAGAACCTTAAAAATAAGTAATACATTTGGAACTCTATCCAATTAACTAATTCTCTTGAAACTTACAAAAATCTTAAAGTGTTAATTAATTTGTCATATTGGAGCTTACACAGATTTGAAGGAAAAAATAAATTATGGATCGTATTGCTTAAGTTGATTTTAGGTTTTTTTATCAAAAATAATTTGATATTTAATAAGAGAAATTAAAACCTTAAGTCTAATCAAATTTACTGTCGAAACCTATGTTGTATTGTCTAATAATTATATCAAGTAATCACACAAAAAAATCAATCCACAACACAAGAAATTTAAGAAGTATCCATACTTGCGTAGGACTAATCCTCTGGACTAACTGATAGTGCTTCACTATAATCAAAATGGAATTACAAACTCAATTACTTACAAAAATCGCTTCCTCACAATTTATGCAATAGTCCCGTCATTTCCTTGAATGTAGAATCCAACCACAAATGTCTTGGTGTAGCGCTTCCATCTTTTTCGTCTTACTCGTCACATCTTTCTATGCACTACATCACAATCCTCCACCCCCTAGCTGTGATTTCCCTTATTGCAAGTTAGCCGCTTCGCTCACACTATCTCCAATCGCAACCAAAGACACTCCCGCAGAAAAGTTAGTCGCTTGGCTTATATCGTCTCCAATTGCAACCGAATACATTCCCACAGGACCGTGAACATTTGAAACCCTAGTTCTTAAAATTGAATAATAAAAGGATCTCATATAGCATATAAACAAAACCTAGGTAATGTTTCAAAACTCTCAAAAAGTGATTCTAGAGTTTGAATATCTTTTACCTCCAAAAAACTCCTTAAAATAATGTATTTTTTACTCAAACCAATAGTTATATTTATAAAAAAAATAGAGTTAAAACTTTTTTTATAATAAGTTAAAAATATTAAAAAAGAATTGCGATAAAAATCCATGCCCCAAAAATTAGTGCCGAGAACGAGTACTGCTCGAAAAAGTTTGGACCGGTCCAAAAATTGAAAAGTAATACCTGAACTGAATTTGCGCCGGACCCGTACAAGTTTTACTAACTTTGTACCGGTCCACTAATAAAAAAGCACTGCATTCCTTCTTCATTTTACTTATAGACACGTGGCCTTGGCTTTGTTTGAAAAGCTTTAATGGGCTTGGCCCACTTAATATATTCATTCACCAAAATAGAAGATCTGTACGTGGCTTTCGTAAAAAGCGGAGCTTTGACTTTTTCAAAATTTTCAAACTTTCCTTTTTCCTCTTTATTATTTAATAAAATTATTTATTTGAAAATTCTTTTATCTTAATTTTTATTTTTATTTTTCTTTTGCTGTATTAAATCCGTTTCAACACTAATTTGATTCAAATTTTAGAAGCAATTTTATAAAATATGTTAAAAATGAAAAAAAATATTTTTTCTCAATAATTTGTATAGACGGGGGCTTTTTGAATTTTGGTAAAACTCGGTAAAAATAATTAAAATTAAATTTGACTCAAAAGATTTTTAATTTCGAATTTAACGCTCAACCACCACTTATATTTTGAATCAAACCATATTACCAACTTATTTTAGATCCTGAGTTATGTATGGTGCATTTGGTAAGTTCAGCGAACTTTCGTTAATTATCGTGTTTTTAAATTTTTAATTTAATTCAAACAATTACAACAGAAAATTGCTTTTGGTATCAAATCAAGCCAAGTAAAAATACAAACCTAACAAAATTAGCCACATAAAATTCTTGATGTTTAAAGAAATCTAGAATATGTGAACCTTATCAAATGAATATAATTATATAGAATAATGTGGAAACCTTATATAATAATTTTGTATTTTAAAATATAAATGAAATTATACAACAATCCCTCACTATTTTAAAATACAAAATTATGTCAGAGAAACATGAGGATACAATAGGTCAGTATTGGTGCCTTTCGAGCTATGAACCAGTCTTAGGGCAACAATTCTTATTTCACGGGAACTTGGTGAAACTAGGTTTCTATGAACCAAAGAACCTTTGTGTGAAACAGAGGACTTGAGACCCACACTGCATGCTCTATATATTGCTGATCAGCGGTTTTGCGCATTTTGGCGCTAAGCTATCCTAGTTTTCATAAGTGCTTTAGAGGACCCACCTAAGCCCTTTTAAGAACCGTTCTAGTTCCACACTCATATAGGTGGACTTCCATCAAGTGTGTATTTTAGTTTAAGCACAACCTCAAATAATTTTGGGCTATGGAATCCATTAAGAGCAAAACCTTTTTCACTGTAGAAAGCATTGTCTCGCCATAGGGATGGACATTTCAAATAAAGTTCGTTAGTGCTTCAAGGATAATAAGTGACTCATTTTTACCCATATAAACTTACTTCATGAGATCTCTAATCACATCAGGTAGGGGTTATCATCACTCTCGCCCTATGCTCTAGGCATAAGTTCTATCCCCCTCGACATATTAACCACTTTCAACCTATTAAGTGGCTTTGTCAGAGGATTGACCAAATTCAACTCTGACTTCACATAATTTAGAGATATAACTTTAGATTCAAGTAGCTACTTTATTATATTATGTTTCAGACGTATATGTTTACTTTTCCCATTGTATATCTCACTTTTAGCTTTGTTATTACGGCTTGATAATCATAATGAATATAAACTAGAGTATGTAGTTTTTCACTAATAGGAAGATATGGCAAGAGGTTTCTAAGCCACTCGGCATTCAGTACAAGCCTTTAATAATTAAGGCAATTAGCTCGAACTCTATAGTAGAACGAGCTATACACGTTTGCTTGGAAAATTTCCAAGACATTGCACCTCCACCAAGGGCAAATATATAACTACTAGTGGTTTTCATAACCTCTGAAATTGGATTTCCAATTTGCATCACAGTACCCTTCTAACACTAGTGGAGATTTGCTAAATTTTATTCCATAATCAATGGTGCTTTTTAATTACTTACCCACTCTTTCCAGTGCATTCCAGTGTTCCTTATTAGGACACTGAGTATATCTGCTTAATCTGCACATAGCATAAGCAATATTAGGTCTTGTACAATTTATCAACTATATTAGGCTAACAATGATTTGGGCATATTCACATTGGGAGACACCACACTCTTTGTTTTTCTTAAGTTGGGTATTAGCATCATAAGGTGTTGATATAGGTTACAATCAAAATACACAAACTTTTTTAATATTTTATTAACATAGTACTCTTGTGATAAAATGAGACCATCACATGTTTTGATAATTTTACTTCCTAAAATCACATAAACTTTTCCTATATATTGTATATTAAAATTAGAAGTTAGGAATTTCTTGGTCATATTAATCACATTCAGGCTAGTACCCATAATGAGCATATCATCAACATATAGGCATATTATTACGTATATGTTAGTATCAAATGATTTATAATAGATACATTTATCTGCCTCATTAATCAAGTAACCATTTAATATAAACACTTGATCAAATTTTTCATGCCATTGTTTTGGAGCTTATGCTCATTGCAAGGAACTACAAAACCCTTGGATTGGTTTATATAAATTTTATCTTTTAATTCACTATTAAAAAAGGCTAGTTTGACATCCATTTAATGAATAATTAAATAATGAAAAGCAGCCAAGGCAATTAAAGTTCTAATGGAGGAAATTCTAGACACATGAGCAAATGTGTCTAAATAATCTATATATTTCTTTTGATTAAAACCTTTAGAAACCAGTCTTGCCTTATACTTTTCTATTGACCCATCAGGCCTTAACTTCCTCCTGAATACCCATTTACAACCAATAGATTTTGCATCAGGAGGCAAGTCCACTAATTCCCATGTATGATTAGATAAGATATGTTCCAATTCCTTTTTGATTGCATCACTTCAATGGGTTGAATCAGGGGAATTTATTGCTTCAATATAAATTTGTGGGTCATTGTCAACTAGAAAATTATAAAAATTATCTCAAAAAATTGGTTGCCTTTCGTAATCATTTACTTTTCCTTAAATCACTTTCAGAATTTTCAGGAGAATCCACATTAGGTTCATGATAAGATATAGGTTTGCTAATTTTTGTTTTCATAGGAAAAATACTCTCAAATAAATAAACATTCTTAGTTTCCATGATAACATTAGCATCAATCAAACTATTTGGTAAAATTAAGAACCTGTAAGTAGCACTATTATGGGCATATCCTATAAGGATACAATCCAATTGTTTTAGGTCCCAATTTTTTATTTTTAGTTTATAGGATCAGGACCTTAGCTGAACACCCCCACACTTTGAGATAATTAAGGTTAGGTGCATGACCTTTCCATAATGCATATGGTGTCTTGTCGGTTTTCTTATAAGGTATTTTATTTTGTGTATGACATGCGGAGAGAATAGCTTCCCCCCCCCCCCACAAGTTTAGTGGTGCCCCAGAATTGATCAACATTGCATTTACCATTTATTTGAGTGTTTTATTTTCCTTTCTGCTACCCATTTGATTCAGGTGAGTATAGAGGTGTAGTCTTATGAATTATGCCATATTTTTCACAAAAGGCATTAAAAAGGTTATGTTTATATTCACCAACTATATCAGATCTTAATACTTTCTAGTTGATTTTCATCTTCCGATTTATATTTTGTAAACATCTCACATACCTTTCTTTGTGTCTTAATAGATACACTTTTGTGTATCTAGAGTAGTTATTTATGAATGTGACATAATAAAACTTGCCTCCTCTGGTCATGATTTACTTTAAGTCACCTAGGTTAGTATGAATTAACTCAAGTTTAGTTTCTATTTGTACTGATTTACATGTCTTTTTAGTAAATATTTCACATTTATTAATTTTAATTTTAAAAAAATTAAATAATAAACCAAGTCATTCATTTTCTTAATATAAGAATAGTTTACATGACCTAGTCTATGATGCCATATATCAATAGAATTAACCTTGTAAGCAGAAGATGTAGTTTTATTGATAATATCTTGTACATTTAACATAAATAGTCATTGACCAGCATACAATTTTCCTACAAAAACGCCATTCTTAGTCAAGATTAGTTTGTCACATTTAAATGACATTTGACACCAGCTTTTCCAAGAAAAGACATATATATAAGATTCCTACTGATCTTAGGAACATGGAGTACATTACTAAGTAAAAAGGTTTTTCCATGTGTAAACTTGAGAAGAACCTTTTATTTACCAAAAACTGGAGCAGGCCTTGAGTCACCCATATAAACTTGTTCTTCTCATTCTCTCACTGATGTGTAATTTGAGAATGATTCTCTATTAGCACAAATGTGTCTGATAGCTCTTGAGTCAACTACTTAGCTTTTCTTCTTAGCCACCATGTTTACTTTAGTGACAACTGCCGCAATTGTTAGAGTGATATACTAAAAGCCATAATTTTCTTGTTGGCTTGGATATGTTATAAACTTGGTTTTGCTATTTTAATGAAAATCTTTATGGGCAATGGTTGCATAATATTATTTATTTAAATATTGTGCATGTGCGTCTTTTATTCCATATAGTAGATGATTTGGTGTGTAGAGTATAACTTACACACAGAAGATCATATCATCGGTTCTTGTGGAATATAAGTTTAATGGTTCACAGTCTTAGATGGAATTGGATACCCATCGGTAGGATTGTAGCATAAGTTTTAGTAGTTTATCTTAACTACATGAAACAGTATAGTTTTAACTCGTTGTGCTAGTACACTTTGTGTGTATTGAATAGGACAAGTTTGGGTTAATTGTTTTTATACTGACTATATAAAACAATTTAAAATCCCATGGTTATTATGATTATTTATGCTCTTAATCTTGAAATAATTAATAGACATATATATGTAGTGTTAGTTGTTTTGACTCATTAAGAGTGAGATTCATTTATGGATCAATAATCTTCGTGAATTGGATGACGACACTATATGTATGATGAATATTAATTATTGACGGAATCCACGTCCCGATATAGGGATTGCTGATAGCCATTTGGGAAACTTATAAGTTTTGATCATGCCAAACCCTGTAGGTGGATTATGTTAATCTGACATATCAAATAAGTTAAGTGGTAGCTCAAGGATTAAGAAGTCATTTAAATATAATTGTCAGTAATTTAATTTAAATGATGGTTATATGTAATCTTAACGTGGGGAGAATAATAAGTATTTAATAATAAGAAACTTAAAATATAATTTTAAGATAAGGACGGGAGTGCAATTATAATTCGTAGTGGTGTGAATTATAATTTATGAAAGGAACTAATTCATAGTGGAATTAGGATTCCAAGTTTTCATAGGAAGCCCAAACACTTATTTCTCTTTAAGGTCCCTATTGTAGCCTTATATATACGCCGACCTTGTCTCTTCTCATATAATAATAATTCTCATGAGTTAGGATTTGTTCTATTGAGAAATGATGAAATCTTGGTGATACCGTAGCCCACACTCGGTGCAAGATTTGATGGCGGAAGGAATACGATAGAAGATCATTAGGTTTTCAGAACAACAGTCGTAAATCAATCGTAATTTTTTATCGCACCGTTGGATTGGACTGATTTTTGGATATGTCGTTCGGAACGCAAAGTTACGATTATAAAGCAAAAAATCAGGACGATCAGAAGTCATTTTAATGGTGAAAACAATATTTTCGCAGCCCAGCGAGAATTATAAAAATTTGATCAAATCGCAATTTGATGCTTTCAAACCCTAGTCTCCTCATATGGATCTTCTACATGATCCAAAAAGGTGAAATCCCTTTATTCTTATAGGGTTTTAGTAAATTATTTTGTTCAATCTATACGCAATATCAAACGATCCTGTATTTATGTCTCCATCCGCAATAACATATCCCTCAATGATATTAGCTTTGGGAGGGTGATTATTTTTGTTGTCTTTTCTATACTTACATTGGAAAGCTTTATGTCATTCTTTTCCACAAACATAACATTTTGCTTTCTTTTTAAATCCTAAATTTTGAACTTGCAAATTCTAATTGTTTTGCTTTTTGTTATGTTTGCAAAAACTACTCTAAGGCTTGCTGGAACTCCCTTCCGCAATATTAACTTTGGAATTAAATTCTTTTGATAATAAAGACACATATATTTTCATGTTATGTTCTTTTATCTGGATATGTATGACAACATTTACAAGACTCATTTATTTCTTTTATATTTCATATTATTTTTATGGGTAATTTGCAAAAATGACCCTTAAAGTTTGACTAAAATCCATCGCTCGCCCTTAAAGTTTTTAATTTCGGTTGAATCATCCTTAAAGTTTCTAATTTTTGTTGAAGCATCCTTAAAGTTTTTAATTTCGGCTGAAACATCCTTAAAGTTTCTAATTTTGGTTAAAGCATCCAAAAACTCCCCTTAAAAAAATGACTCGTTACAAGCACGCGTGTTTTTCATTCATCTTTGTAATGGGCATCCAGTTTTTGGCGAGTAAGGGAAAATTATAAACTTTAAGGATACATCAACAGAAAATTAAACTTTAGGAACGAGCGAGGGATTCGAGTTAAACTTTATGAATCATTTTTGCTAATTACCCTATTTTTATAGTCTTTCCATGAGTCTAGCAGCTTCTCAATCAAGCATCCGGCAATGAAAGCTTCAGGAAGAGTTATGTACGTGTTCATTTTAAAGGTCATTAAGTAGCATATGAAATTCATTAATTTGAGTTGAAATATCTCAGTCATTTGTAATTTTAAGAAATTTTCAATTGCACATTTTTTAGTTCCAGTATCCTCTATTACATATTTATTATGTAAGTTTTTCCAAATTTCATAGGCAAATTTGTAAGAGAAATAAATATCAAAAAGCTCATTAGACAAGGTACTTAAAATTCCGTGTCTACATACTTTATTGCCGTTTCTCCAATTTTCTATTGTTATCTCATAATTTTCTAAACTTTTCTAAGGCACTGGTTGAGTGAGATATTGAGCGAGATTCAACACATCCAACGTTGACTAGACTCTTTTTTGCCATCTTCAAAAATAAGACCCAACGAAACAATCAATGTTGGATGTATTTGGTAATGAATATGCAACAGCCAAGGTAGCATCCATAACTCTTCTTTTAAGATTGTTGGTGAAATTTGACTAAAATGGATGTGGGCAAAAAATAAATAATTAAAGTAGTCAAGGCGTGCTAGACACTGTCCTTAAGATAAGATTTCGCTCCTGTAGGATTATATCCCGGTGCACTCATATTTTAATGGCATCTTCCTTCCTAAATACAATGACTATAGATATATAAGAGTGTACTCCCAAATATAGATCTTTGTGGACAACTTTATATGCTTCTCTGGTAAAGATATAAAAAAAAATTACAATACTTTAGCCCACAATTAGATAGTAAATTTTGACAATATAATGATTAATAAAGGTGTAAAAGTGGTGAATAGATTAAAAGTAATATGAAGCTTTGTATGTAGGCTAGGGATCTTTTTTAAAGATGTAATTTTGGCTCGTTTATGGGACTTATATATATATATATATATATACAGTCTATATTGTTGGTAAAAAGAGGATGCAAATATGTGTATATTAAATTTCTTGGAGAGCACATCAATTCTAAAATCACTTAGGCTATCTCCAATGGTCATTTCTATTAATACAAATTTTTATGATAGAAAAGAAAAATAGAAAAAAATATGCTCCAATGGGGATAAATGTGAGGTGGAAGTTAAGTTATATAAGAAACTTCTATCACCATTTCTACATGTAAAAATGGCGATAGAAATTTTTAAGGTGACATGACACATCCTCATTGAATATAAGAAACCCACTAATTCTTTCTTATTCTTAAATAAATGCCAAGTATGATAGAAAAGTAAGATAAAAATGGCACTATTGGAGAAACTTTATTTGAGACTTTTTTATCTACACAATTATATTGCCAAATAAATATAAAAATGTATTAAAAGTATCATGATACATAAAATATAAATGAATTTATAAAAAATACCATTATAATTGGCCTTAGAACCTTAAAAATAATTAATAAATTTAAAACTCTATTCAATTAACTAATTCTCTTTAAACTTACAAAAATCTAAAGGTGTTAATTAATTTATCACCTTGGAACTTACACAAATTAGCCATATAAAATTCTTGGTGCTTAAAGAAATCTAAAATATATGAATCTTATCAAATGAATAGAATTATTTAGAATAACGTGAAAACCTTATATAATAATTTTATATTTTAAAATAAAAATAAAAATATACAATATGCACTCGGTCCATATACGTATATATAGTACCACTTGTGTCACCGTCTGTTAATCTTTAGCCAGCTTGAATATGGTAATCTCATAAAATGGAATTATCCTACTGCAGGCCTTATCAAAATTAATACTGAAGGTAGTGTCCTAGATGGGGGATACACAAGCTTTGGAGGGCTGGCTAGGAATGATAAAGGCCGTTGGATTGGAGGATTTTGTAGACGTGTGGGAGCTACGGTGCTTGGAGCTGAATTATGGGGTATGAGACAAGGGCTCAAGATGGCTAAAGAAAGAGTCTAGGAAGGCATTGAACTAAAAAGCGACTCACCGAATGCTGTCAAAATTGTCAATAATAAAGATGAAGTGGATAACCACCCAGAACGTAACCTTATTGAAGATTGCCGGAAGCTTAAGGCTAAAGTTAAAGCAAGAGTCTGTCATGCTCCTAGAGAAGCAAATCGATGCCCTGATAAGATGGCGAAGATGGGTGGTACTCAGAGGGGATAACTGGTGCTGGTCCCGCCGGATGATGTTGTGGAAGAGTTAATGGCTGATATTACTAGGGTGGCATATCCCAGAGGCTACTAAAACTGTTGTTGTTGTGCGGTTTTGCGGTTTTGCTGTTTTCTGTTCTTTCCTTTAGTAAAAAAAAAAATAAAAAATTCTTACTGTAAAATGATGTGATATGACAATTAATAAATATTTTGTATTGTACTAAAACTCTTAAACTATGTCTATATGTTATTAGGTTGTCAATTGCGTTGAAGGTAATATTATATATTTAAAAGAATATATTAATAATTCCGGCTACAAAATAATTATGGAATATATATACATATGCTAGATATGTATGTGCCGATTGCACTAACAACTTTAATTCGTGCGACGCAGAGTTTTTAGAAACCTATTCCAAATTTGATTAATTAAGAAGATATTGTAGACTATTTGCAGGGGTGGCTCTAGGGATTTTAAGGTCCCAAGCGAAACTTAATATCGACGAAAATTGGAGCCTTATATCATTGTCTTCTCATTTAACAAAACAATCTTAAAATTATTTATTTCATAATTTGAAACCAAAAAGCTCCAAAAGATAGACCCAATAAAAATCTGCTTTTGATTAATTATTTAGGCCCCAGCTCGGTATTTTGATTATAACTTTGCGCTCGGAACTCAAAATTTTGCGTGCTATATACAGGAGCGGACCCAGGAATCTTCCGAGAGGTGAGCTTATAGTAACAGACAACATGTTTAACGAAATTGTCCCAACCATCTTCTCTAAATTGTTGGAGAAGACTTTTTGTTGTTAAGATTTCCTTAGCACCTATGCAGTAAAAAATGGTGAATTTGAAGCTATATTGGAGTCCTATAAGCTCCAAGCTTAAGTCATTATGTGTAAAATAAAAGATAACATTTGGGTATAAGCTTATAAGCTTTGTCATATTTGAGTATCTTCTGGATTCTGTATCATGAAGAATTTCAAATAAATTGTACATTGTTTCTCTCACTAAGATTATAAGGAAATTTATTTCCTTCCTTTGGTTATGACGGAAAAATTCCGAGGGTAGAAAAATTGATAAACTTAGAACATATATAACCATGTTCCCTTCTAAAATTGTATTTGAAGATTCGTCCAACAAAAAATGGAGTAGCATCACATAAACAACAAGACAGGATAAAACAAACAACAACATCTCTTTACTTTTTATTTTTCTTAAAATAATATATACACAAAGATATTAAGGTGTTTGCTTTGTTTCTTATGTTAATAGCATAACTAAGTCCACCTGCTAAATCTTCTTAATACTTTGGACATACATATAAATGATCATATTACAATATATAGCTTGTTACAATGAAGCATAGTAATTATCAATGAAATTAATGCCTTCTTGTTATTTGTTTCTTTGAATATTAGACAGACAAACTGGTTGCCCATTTATCTCAAAATCTATCTATCAAATAATACAAGAAATATGGTACTTTTGTACCTTATAAAAATCCATTTTTCTATATGCCCCTTACCATCACAACCTACACACATTATGGGCTTCGCTTGTTTCCAACTTGGTCTAACCATGTCCAGTCCATGCCTGCAAAATATATAATGCCACTGGAGAGAAGGCCGGGCAATTTTATTTCGGTATGCAAAGACATACCAGTTATTGATCTAGGAGAAATCCATAACTTAAGGCTTGAGATTTAAGAAATAGTTAACCACTTAACCTTGGTCGGTGCTCAGAGGTGAGGAGTGAGCGTGGTGGAGCCGTGGTCAGCTGGAGTGCTCGCTGGGAGAGTGGGAGGAGAGGTCACGGAGAGGTGGAAGGGAAAAGAAATTAAAGAGAGAAAGCGGTAAAGTGCACTATCAAGTTCTCTCTCTTTACTTTAATTTCAATGCGTATGTTCCAATTTTTAATGTGCCCCCTTAACTTTTCTTTTTTACAATTAGATACGTTTAATTGTAAAATTTTTTTTGTACCCTCTCTTAAAGTGGGGCCCTAGGCATTTGCCTAGGTTGCTCCCCCTCTAGCCGGCTCTGACTATTTGATATTTATACCAAATTCACTGTAAGCATCTTAGTAAAGAGAATTCAACTCTACTAATTTATTTTTATTATTGGATGGTGATATTGACACCCACCATTTACGTCACAAATACTTGCCTTAAAAAATTGGCCAAGAACACTAGTCAACATCTCACTTTTTGATCACAAACACTCCCTAATTTAACTTATTTACCTAACAATTGTAAAGATTAACCAAACAATTAATAAACTAATTAAAATTAATCTTTTAATCAAACTCTTTCTTTCTCTCCATTTCCCTCACTAGTTACAAACCAAACCAAGCTAAACAAACCGATCACCGGACATCTCGGTTCTTCTCCATTTCACATCCGAAAATCAAGAAATTACGAACAAAACCAAGTACAAACATCATTGTACACCATTGCTGGGTTGTTTGAAACTTGAGTCATCAAAAGTTATGTTTGAAGCTTTGCGTTAGTGAAGCCGAGTTAACAGTCAAATCAGAGCACAAATGGGTCTGTCCACGCTTCATTCACCTCATGAATGAGTAAATAGTCCAAACTCGTCCTCCCGTCGCTGAATGGTCTATATAAATTCGTTCGCGATTGACCGAATTAGTTGGTATCTGTACGTTGTAATTTGTGGAAAATTTATAGAGGCTGTCATACGGCCCACTTTGAACGAGGAATTGCACCTGGCCGGCTCGGTCTAAGTGCTATATATAATAGTTATGCTATACGTACACTCAACCCATTTTAATGAGTTCGGGTGGTTATGGGGTTCACCAGTTTGACACGAAATAATAACGAATTGATTATAATTTTACCCTTAACTAATTTGGATAACCTATTAACAACACTTTTAACATTTAATAAAAATCTAATTTTATTAATTTATGTTAGGATTTGTATCAATTGTAGGATTATGAAGACTTATTCTTACATATTTAGTAATATTAGTTCTTCCATCGTCTGGTTTATATTGAAAAAAAAATTAGAATTTTTTTTATAAAGTTTAAGTTCTAGATGGGTACTATCTGGTTGTGTTGTGTCATCTAATAACAAACCAAATTAGATAGGAACCAACCCATTGAATAGGTCCAAATATATAAGTATCCGACTAGAAAGAACACGATCAAATTGGTGCAGTTTTGTTTTGAAAAATGTTCACATTGTTTCCATATGTATAACAACTCGACCTATCCAACCTATCCTAGCGCATTGCAATTACATAATCTTATAAGGGTATTTAAAGATTAATTGTTATATTCAAATCTAATAAAATATATAATTAGTCATAATTATCTTTAAATTACCATAGTGCCATGACACCTATAAGATGTTAGATCAAAAGATAAAGATATGTGGATAAATTCTAGCCACCATTTATCTTTTTGGTAGAAATTTTGTGATTTGTTATATAGATAACGTCTTAATTTAGTTTAAATTTCAACCAAACAACTACTATGCCCCTTCAATATATATATCAGAGCATTTTTGGTAAGGTTTAGACCTTAAGGATTGCGATTTTTACGACGCTTTTGTGTCGTAAAAACACTTGGGGGTATGTTTTTACGACGCTTTTTCGTCGTAAAAATGACCAATCCGTAAGGTCTGGTCCTTACTTGAAATTTTCCCCATATATGTATATATACATAATAAGATATGTCTGTGCCATCTGACATGAATGAACTTAAAAAATTGTATATTTAGATTGTATTTAGGTAATCTATTGCAGCCCTAAAACATTACATTAACATGAAAAAGAAATATTTCAAAAATAATTGATAATTTCATATTCAATTTTAAACAAACTAAAACACAACCTTATTATCCCGACTCTCTTTATTAATCCTATCACATGATTGACAATTTAATAGTCAAAAATGGGCTAGGGTGTATTTGTCATGCAAGATTAGAGGTAAGATTGAATTCATTAATCATATTTAGTGTTTGTTGTCGATCAGAACGAATATGATAAAAAATCATATTATATGTTTAGTGCAATGGTGGATATGATATTTATATCATATCTTACGTTTAGTGCAACATAGGACATAATTGTACTCAAGACTAATTATCTTTTTATCTCATTAGAATTGAATAAAAATATACCACCCCCTATATGTGGTATTTTTTTTATCCTGTTGCTGAACAACAAACGAATAATTAATTTATTTTTATTTCAATCTTTTTCTTTAAGCCCTTTAAATAATTAAATTGATTAATAAAAATTTCTAACCACCCAAAATCATATTTACTCAACTAATAAAATTCATTTTTTGTATGATATGGTATTTTTATTTTCTTTTATTAAACTAAAGTATTTATAAGAAACTTTAATTTTATAAAAAAATTACATTAAAATTTGAAACTGTACCTAATGCCCAATTCATAAATATTGCATGTAATATAGAACTTTTCTCCTGGAAGAGTTTTTTGCGAAGCTTATTTATAAGTAGGAGAACAGTAATAGAATTAAAAAGAAAATTGTGGACAAAAATTAAAATTGCATATATTTTTAAAACGAAAGCAAGTTGTATTATATAATATCTTGACTTATAATCCTGGATACCATAAAATGCAAAATTTATTTAAATCTTGAGTAAATGACAACATAAGGCTTCAAATTATATTCTAGGTTTCAATTAAGCCCCTAAACTCAATTTTGTTTCAATTGAGCTCTTAAACTATTCAAAGTGAACACTAACGGCCCTTCCGTCCAAAAAATCTGTTTAATCAAACGGTTTGAAGGGTTTTTTGGTTACTAACCAAGTTAATTGGAAAAAAAAGGAATAAAATTAGAAGAAGAAAAAAGAGAAAGAGAAACATGCAAAATAATTTGGAACAACATATGGAACATTTAAAGATTTATATTGAAGTGCTATAACAACATAAATTATTTGTTAAAATTTCAAATCAATTCTTCCCTCCTCCGCAATCTTACTTCTTCCATCTTATTTTTTTGTCCAAATTACAAAAACACTAACTTAGAAAACCTCAAATAAGATATTTATATACATATATATACATAGATGGTTGAGTTACTAAAAATTTACTCCTTGAAGTTTACCCGCTTTTACACTTTAATCTATGAAGTTTAATTTGCATAACTCTAGTCCTTGAACTTTGATCCTGATTTCACTTTCGCGCAGGTTCCAATTCTGACAGTCTGATCGAATAGGCAAGAGAATGATAGATTATTAAATAGCTAACTGAGTAAAAAAAAAAAGCAGTTCCAATTACTTGAGTTTCAATCAAACTAATTTAAAGGCTTTAAAGGATTAGCAAAAAAATAAAACCAACTGAAACATTTGCTCAGTAAGCTCCACTTTAGTGTAGACACTACAAGAATTTAGCCTTTTTATGATTTTTAAAAAGAGTCGTAAAAGCTTGTTTATGACTGTTTTTCTAAAGATAAAAAAATGTAATAAGGTTGCGAGTCACAAAAAGTTTATGTTAAAAACAAGCAAGGTCATAAACTATCACTTTCATTCTGCAATTCAGTGTAGAGAGAGAGAGAGAGAGAGAGAGAGAGAGAGAGATTCTAATTGCAAGGTCGAAGAATAAATGATTATGTTTTTGTAATCATGCTATATATGCTATGCATCCAGAAATGTCAAAAGTGCAGGAAAATATATAAAAGTAAGGATTAAGGCCTGAATGACACAACGCACGTACAAGGCAAGGTCATTGCTTTTCTAAAGATGTTGGTAAATTCAAGTTCAACCATGTAAACATTATGTATATTAAAAAATGGAGATGTTGAAGATTTCAAGTTCAGGCATGTAAAGATTATGTATATTAAAGAATGGAGATGTAAAGAGATGTTGATAAATTCAATAAAGTTGAACCATGTAAAGATTATGTATATTAAGAATGGAGATGTAAAGGTGTTGGAAAATTCAAGTTGAACCATGTAATTAAAGATTATGTATGTTAAAGAAGGAGGTGTTGTAAAGATGACATTAATCAAATCATGATCAATTCACAGCCTTTGTATCAGATGATCATTAACAAAATAAATTCACAAGCAAAGATGATGAAATATCTAAATTACAAAAGTTTCACCTAATTTAAACCTATGGAACCTGATATATATGTATATAATTTCACAGGCAAAGATGTTGAAATTTCTAAATTACAGAAGTTTTACCTAATTTAAACGTATGGAACCTGCTATGTGTACTTATATAGATGGTAGAGCCTGGATTTCATTATATACAACTACGCATATTATCTGCCCTAAAATTATCCTTCAATTCACATCATCATCTAACTAGGCTCCATGGCCCAAAAACTTTCTAATCTTGCAGTAGTACTAACTTTTACTCTGATGTTGATGACATCATTTTCTTCATCAAAAACTTTCTTTCAAAATCCTCAAAAGCCCGTCAGCATAAGAGCCACAATTATGCACCGGAATGCAAAAGGATCGCCCCTACATGATCCTAATGCAACCGTAGAAGAAATAATAGAGAAGGATTTTCAAATTTCAAAAGAACGAGCAAAATACTACTATAGAAAGAGTTCGCCTAAATCCACTGAATCCATACAAGCAGACACTGAGATCCTTGAGGGTTCTTTCATCATGAAATTCAAGATTGGAACCCCTGCCATAGATACATATGGCTATATTGACACAGGCAGCGCTCTTAGTTGGGTGCAGTGTGCACCGTGTATGGAATGTTACGAACAATGGGGAACAATTTACAATCGGAAAAGATCATCAAGCTACATAAGCATTCCATGGGGTCATCCAATGTGTTCAGATGTTGCGATTGGAGGCATCGTGGAAGATGTTCGAGGAGATTGTGGCTACACGCTGACATACATTGACAAATCTCAGTCATTTGGAATTCTTGGAGTAGAAACATTCACTTTCCGAGATGGCTATGAGGTAACTGACATCCTTTTTGGCTGTAGTGACTTCAGCATCCGGGACGATTATTCTCCTCCGGCATTGATAGGACTAGGGAATCTTAGTGATTCTCTAGTTTGGCAGCTAGCGATATCGCAATTCTACTACTATGTAGAACACAGTGAAGAAAGTACTAACATGATTGGTCATATTCACCTTGGTGTGCCGGCCCTTGACCCCCTTTTCTCAATTCCCTTACTACCCAATAGAGACACCTTTTACTACTTGCCGTTGGAATCTATTACTGTGGCAGGGGAACGCTTAGTTCTTTCTGAAATTGTCATTGACAGTGGAGCTACATATTCAGTCCTCGTAAAAGACATTTATAACGGACTTGTGAGAGCAATATCCAATGCAATGGGAGGACCATTAGCCGACTACAAAGGGAATTGTTATGGCAATATTAGAAAGGCTCCAGCAATAGTATTTGAGTTTAAGAACCGCAAAATAAGCATTTGCCAGAGTAATGTTTGGTATCGCATGGGTTCGGTATACTGCTTGGCCTTTAGGGAGAGCCCCATCAAAGCACGATCCATATTTGGGATGTATCAGCAGAGAAATATGAGGGTTGCGTACGATTTAGAGAGTGGACATGTTAGTATGACTTACATGCATGATACATGTCCCTCAATGGAATGAATGTTAATTAAGGTTGATGGGTGCCCATTATATTATATGTATATATATACACGTATATATTATATATGTTGAATATGATATACATAGTTGACCCACTACTTAATAACTTAAACTTTTGAGAGAGATGGTTCTTTACACAATATCAAAGCTCGGTTCTTTGGGAGGTTCAAGCCTTCGAACACATGAATTTTCACATGTACAAACTATATATATATATATATATATATATATTCCCCACTGGTTTGATACACAGCCTTAATTTACCGGCTGATCAAGGTGGCGGCTTTTATGTGGATGGTTGCTCTCAGTGTTAAATTGGTTGATGTTAAGTTTAGTTGCAAAAAAAAAAAACCTTAAAGTTGCGCATTGTTCCGCAATCCTTCCGTTTGAAAATAAATAATAATAATAATAATAATTGACAATAAGGGGGAGAGGGAGGGGTATTTTAGGGAAAAAAAAACTAAAAGAGCAATTTAAAAAATGTACTAAGTGAACAATTTTTTTTTTGCTAGTTTTGTAAATAATGTGGATCTCATTACTTTTGGGGTAATTGTGAATAAGATTAACTACTTCCACTTCCGGATAATTTTGAATTAGATGTTTCTACTTCTTAAATTTAGCAACTTTTTATTATTGAGAATGATTGGCTCAAACCATTGATCACACACGAAAAATTTGTAGAACTTAACATGGGTATATATGATGTGGAGTGTCACCACATAGTAAAGAGACCTTTTAAGATGAAAACCCCACCCCTGTGACCTAAAGGCAGTGTTCCGATTTTTGGTCTAGGCAATAGGCACCAATTTGTCCTTTTTTCCCCTTTCAAAACGACATAGTTTCATTAAAATAGAATAAAACACGTTTATTCAGCCCTCTTTCAGTCGACCACACGCCGTTCTCCTCTTCTCAGAGTCTGAGTATTCTAATCTCCATCTCCTCATTTCATTTCCTTTCCTCTCCTCTCCTCGTCGTCCACTCCCTCATCTCTTCGCCGTCGATCAGTCCATAGTCAAGCCCCAGTTTTTTTAAGGTTAGTTATCTCAATCAAGCCCTAGTTTTTTTAAGGTTAGTTTTTTGGTATAACAATATTTTGTTTATGTATGTTATTAGTAATAACTTATTACACTGTTTTTTCATCCCTAGTTTTTTAAGGTTAGTTACACTTTTTAAGCCTAGTTTTTTAAGCCTTTAAGGTTATTTTTTTTTTAGTCCATACGTTGTTTGGTTTATGTATGTTATTAGGTTATAAAATTGTTATTGTTTGTGTAGCATGCAACATCATCCACTGCCTCTAATTTAACATCCACTGAGCTTTTGCCTTTTCAAAACGTGATTTGGATAATATTGGTTGGGATTATAAAACATTGATAAGTCTAGCCAATAAGGATAAGGTGAAATGTAAATTGTGTGGAAAGGAAATGAGTGGAGGGGTATATAGAATCAAACAACACATTGCACACATTAAAGGAAATGTATCCAAGTGCCTTAGGTCAACTAAAGAAGATAAAGATAGGTGCTTAATTAAATAACTTAAATAAATCAAAAATTAAGAAGACGGAGAAGAGAAAACACGATTTAAAAATGTGGGAAGAGGTAAACATTATTAATGAGAGAGATGCAGAAAAGATGGGAATGGGATCAAGGAAAAATCCGCACATCCTTGGGCCAATTGATAAATTTACATCTACTATAAATCTCGATTCTTCTATGGGCCAAAGGAAGAAGATGCGGTAATCAAAACATTAATGAGCATCTTTTTAATGAGATAACACATAGTGTGCATCAACATCTAGCTATATGGGTGTATAAGTCCGGGATTCCTTTTTATTCAATTGATAACGATAATTTCAAAAGATTTTGTGAAGCAGTTGGTCAATTTGGCTTGGGTTACCAACCTCCAAGTCAATACCTTTTGATGGAGCCATTACTAAAGGAAAAGGTATAGAGAACAAAAATGTCACTAAACAAGATGAAGAATGGAAAGTGAATGGTTGTTCAATAATGACCGATGCTTGGAGTGATAGGAAGAGAAAGATTATCATGAATTTATGTGTCAATTGCAAGGAATGAACTACTTTTCTTTATTCTAAGGAAGACTTGGAGGAGGCGCACACGGGAAAGTATATTTTTGAATACGTTGATAAATTTATTGATGAAATTGGCCCACAATATATTGTTCAAGTGGTGACCGATAATGCCTCAAACAATATGGCTGCTTTGGAGTTACTAAACGCAAAGAGGCCAGCCATTTTTTGGACTTTTTGTACCACTTACACGTTGAACCTTATGCTTGAAGGAATTGACAAGCAACCAAGGTTTAAAGGTGAGATTAAAAAGGCAAAGGCATTAACCATTTTCATTTATGCACATCACAAGACTTTGGCACTTATGAGGAAGTTTACAAAAAAAAAAAGGGATATTGTTAAGCCGGGAGTTACAAGATTTGCCACTTATTTTCTTACTTTACAAAGTATAATGAAAAAGAAAGAAAAGTTAAGGCTAATGTTTACTAGTAATTAGTGGACAACTTGTAAATGGTCAAAATAAGCAAAAGGGAAAGTTTCGAGTGCCACCATCTTAAGTTTGACCTTTTGGAATGGTGTGACTTTGTGCTTGAAAGTGTTTGCCCATTTAGTAAAGATGCTTCGCCTTGTTGATGGGAATAGGAAATCGGTTATAAGCTTTTTATATAAAGAGCTAAAGCAACCAAAATTAGATATCAATGAGGCATTCAAGAATGTGGAGACTAACTATCGTCAAATCCTAGCTATTATTAATGAAAAATCTGAAGGTCGACTTGATACTCCATTACATATGGCGGCCTACTTGTTGAATTCATATTATTTCTTCAAAGATACTAACATAGAGTAAGACTCAATTGCCATGAATTCATTTTTAAACTTATGTTGAAACTATCTATAAGGACAATTATGATATTCAAGTATTTGAAAAAAGAGGGTAGCTTTTGAAAACAATTGGTAGCATCGGGATGTGCCAAGAATGATAATAAATTTGATACGGGTATGAGTATTCTTCACTTTACACTTTTATTTAATTGTATAAATGTTAGTTTGTTATTAAGTAGCTTTCTTTAATGACTAGTTAATCAGATGGTTGGACTATTTATGGCAATGGAGTACCTCACTTGCAAAAGATGGCTTTAAAGATTCTTTCATTGACTATTAGTTCATCTGCGTGTGCAAGAAATTGGAGTACTTTTGAAGAAGTAAGTGGCTTTAGCCTTTAGTAGTTTAGTTTAAAATAATTTTAAAAAAAGCTTTGAATATAAACTAGTAGCATACTAATACTTTTCTCCTCTCTTTTTTTTCTCAATTTATGTAGATACATACCAAGAAGAGAAATAGATTAAATGAAACAAGGTTGAATAATCTAGTTTATGTTCAATTTAATTCCAAACTTATTAACAATAAGAAAAAGTTTAAGGAGAAAGATGTTGATGTATTACTAGCAAGTAACGCTAGTAAAGCACAATATGAATAGTAAAAGGTGGTAATGATGATGAACTTTTTTCCAATTCCGACTTTACTTGCGAAATAATTGGAGAAGTAAATGGAGCTGATAGTGTGCTAGAGCCTAGAAGAAGTGCTAGAAATGTTAAAGTTAAAGAACTTCATGAAGAAGATTTTGTGTCGGATGATGAGTCGAAAGAAGAGGAAGATGAATAGTTTGATTTTCAGTCCAATGAGGAGAAGGTCTTAGAAGGATATGGAGAAAAAGAACTAGAGGCCTAGAACATTAGTTTAATTTAATTACTTTCTTTTTGCTAATTTTATTTATTTATGCTTTTAAAGTTTCGACTTGTATTTTGGGATGTTCACTTGGGTTTGATTGTTTGAACTTGTTTATTTTGTTTTGGGAATGCATGTTTTATTGGTTGGATGTTGAAAAATTAATGTTAATTTGAAAGGTGTATTATGTTTTGTTAGTATTATGTTATTTAAAATAATATTTTTAATAAAAAATTGTTTGACCGATTAATCTCCTACCCCCCCCCCCTCTCTCACCAACCTGAGAACGACTAGTGATTTTTAGAACATTATCTAAAGGTATTTAAGTTGAGGACAATATCGTTATTATATGCGTGGACGTTATGTGCATGGACATCGGGAAGGTGAGAGTCTAAAAGGAATCGATAATTACTACACTATATATCAAGGTGGTTGTGCATTCAAAAACAATAATATGCAATTGTTTGTGCAACAAAGACAAAAGTTAGTAGAAATATACAGGTAGTACCATAAAAGTCTTTTATAAGTTACTTCAATTGTAATATTTGATAATTGAAACAATTTTTAAAAATTAAAATATTTTGGAAGTCGGTTCCCAGCCTATAGTTTATGTGCATCAATTGGAAGAAAATCAGGTCAGGCTCAGTACTAATGTAATAAGGTTTAATTTGAAAAAATTGAAATATTAGGTCTTATTACTAATATAATAAGGTAAGGTTTGAAAAGACAATTAATGTTGTCTTTATTATAAGCAAGGACAGGTTCGCAGCTATTGATCGATGTACATCTTATAAGTATTATAATATAGGTCATTTTAAGATATACGTTAAGGGCACATGTTACGTACATATAAATAAAAATAATTAAATTATAATATACATTAAATTAGGCACAAATTCTTATGCAGAGTATAATTTTTTTCATTTATAGTATAATTAACATATGCCCTAAGAGCATCTCCAGTAGCAATATGTCAAATTGATGTGTAAAAACATGTGGACTAATAAATAATTGACATTTGGTTGATAAAAAGTTGTTTTACACATAAATTATACACATTCTTATTTTTGTTCCGGTGGTTCATAATTATAATCTTATGTAAAGTTATGATGCACCAATTATATGAAAACACATGAAATATATAATATTCAACATTTTTTTAAAATATTTGTTATTTATAATTAAAGAGTCAAAGTGGGTATTGATTTAAAAATCTTGATAAGTAAAATTCAAATATGCAAGTTTTATTACAAAATATATTTTTAGTTTTTAATTATACTATTTTGAAGTTTTTATAAAAAGTTGGAGAGAGAAAATGATAAAATGGATGTGTAAAATGGACGTGTAAAATACACACTCATTTTACACAAAAGATGATGTAGCATATTTTACGCAATGTGTAAATTTTATACAAATTCTATGTGGCATGATTTACACATGTCTATTGAAAATGCTCTGATGACACGTATTATCATTTTCTTTATAATATATATATATATATATATATATATATGGGTGCATTTCAAGTAAGGACCTTAACTTAAGGTCCTTATTTACGGACCGGGCCATTTGACATGCTTTCTGATGGAATTTTTTGATGAAATTTGGTGGGATGTTTTTCATCATGTGTAGAACATCTCCACCAAATTTCATCAAAAAATTCAACTGGGAAATGGGTTAACTACAAGATTGAAAATATTGGTCCAGAAATAGATATATATATATATATATATGTCCAATATTTTTCAATCATGTAGTTAACCCACTTCCCGGTTGAATTTTTTGATAAAATTTGGTGGAGATGTTCTATACATGATGAAAAACATCCCCACCAAATTTCATCAAAAAAGTCCATCGGGAAGCGTGTCAAATGACTCAGTCCGTAAATAAGGACCTTAAGTTAAGGTCATTACTTGAAATTTTTCCATATATATATATATATATTGCATACGCGAGGTTGCATCATTAATTCTCAAGTCATTAATAGATGAAAGAAACCTAAACAGCTGCCGTCTTTAAATTGCAAAAGGACTCTTTTCCCTACTAGACTATATAATCAATAATTTAATTAGTGGATGAGAGTTGAAATTTTACATTTCTTTCATATATAGCATCATCCTCTACAATATATAAGCCTAACACATAAGACATTGCATAAGAATATAGCATCTCAATTATAGAATTAGTATATTAATATGGACCCTTTTTCGTTTCATAGATATTTTCTTGTATTAGTTGCTGGAGACTTTCCTTTCATTTCTTTATTTTTGTAACACTCATGGTTTTGAACTTGGCTCTTAGTGTAAATGATCTCTATAATAAGTATATCATGTTCACAAAATTATCGAGGAATTTAAACTGAAAGTGGTCGAGATAAAATTTTGATACATTTGCTCATTTTCAACCATTGAAATTTTAGATGATTATCTCACTCACTTCTAAATTGAATATTCAATCTTGTGAAATTTTGTGGAGATGGTAATGGTAATCATTTTTATCATGTTTCATGAAAAAATTCAGTCGTTTAGCCCTCGAGCTAAATCCCATTGGACATAATTGGATCGAATAATAATAGAAAAAAGGTAAATCTCATAGTTTCAATAAGTTATTAAACTCTTGAATAAAATCTTTCTGAGAGTGATATATATATATATATATACTCATGTTATTTTCATATAAATACATTGTATACAAGGGTTGACCCACAATTTTTTAAAGGTTGGGCTAATAAATGTAGTTATGTACAATAAGGATTGACATGAAATTATCAATCACAGGGGCTAATATATGTACAATTAGGGATGTTAAGGCCAATCTAAAATTGACCGAACCGATTCAGGGCAATCTGTAAAACCCTGAACAAAAAAAAAATATTGAAACCGAAAACGAGAAAACTGAATCGAAATCGAACAATTTGGTTCGGGTTCGAGGCTAGCTAATTTAAAATCAAACTAAACCAAACTATGTATAAGAAAATGAAAGATGTTAATATATACTCTAAGGTTGTGTTTAACATGCAGAATAAAAGGACGGGATAAGATAACTTTATCATGTCCCTTTTTTGGTGTTTGTCAGGATTAGAGATATGAACGGATTATTTATCATACTTACCCTTCTTATCCCACCGAGAGAGGGATTAACAAATCCTGCCTAAGAGGTGGGATTGTTTTATCCCGTCCGAATTGGATTAAATAATCATATTGTTAGAATGATATACTAAAAACCATAATTTTTTTGTTAGTTTGGATATGTTATAAACTTGGTTTTGCTATTTTAATGAGAATCTTTATGGGCAATGGTTGTATTATATTATTTATTTAAATATTGTGCATGTGTGTTTTTTATTCCATATAATAGATGATTTGGTGTGTAGAGTATAGCTAACACACAGAAGATCATATCATCGGTTCTTGTGGAATATAAGTTTAATGGTTCACAGTCTTAGATGGAATTTGACACCTTTATGGGCAATGGTTGTATTATAAGTTTAATAATTTTAATTCGTTGTACTAGTACACTTTGTGTGTATTAAATATGACCAGTTTGGGTTGATTATTTTTATACTGATTATATAAAACAATTTAAAATTCCATGGTTATTGTGATTACTTATGCTCTTAATCTTGAAATAATTAATAGACATATATATGTAGTGTTAGTTGTTTTGACTCATTAAGAGTGAGATTCATTTATGGATCAATAATTTTCGTGAATTGGATGACGACACTATATGTATGATGAATATTAATTATTGACGAAATCCACGTCCCGGTATAAAAATTGATGATAGCCCCTTGAGAAACTTATAAGTTTTGATGGCGAAAATAATCGATTTTCGCAGCCCAGCGAGAATTAAAAAATCTGACCAAATCGCAATCTGATGCTTTCAAACCCTTCTCCTCATATGGATCCTCTACATGATCCACAAAGGTGAAATCCCTTTATTCTTATAGGGTTTTAGCAAAAAAAAATTTGTTCAATCTATACACAATATCAAACGATCCTGTATTTATGTCTCCATCAATCCGGCTCCCTAATCTAGCATGTCAAACACACTCTAAGGGTACACAATAAGTATACTATAATACAAAAAAGAGGAACTTTTATAAGAATATGTTCTTTTTTAATTGCATATTGTGATCCCCTTAAAAAAATTCATTAATGCATGCCTTTATTTTTGAATTAACTACGTAATACTAATGGTTTTTTTTATTACATACATGATGGTAAGGTAATTCATCATTTTATTTAATGAGTTTTATTCTTGTAAATGTGCGAATAAAATAGTAAATAAATAGGGAACATGGCTTTTAAAATTTTGCTCATTGTTTCTAGAAAATCATGACTTTAATTTGAATTTAAATCAATCTTATATTACTATGAGTATTTTATTATTATGTTAAATTGATTTAAAAAAGAAAAAAAAATATGTCAAAATTGAATAAAACCGATCCGAAAATTTTCGTTTGAATTTGAATTTAAAAAATTTAGAAAAACTAAATTAAATTGAAACCAAATTTATATATTTAGTTTAAGTTTGGGTTACTCTAGTTTTTACTTGGACTGAAATCGAAAACAATGATTGATAAGAAATTATCAGTCCACGACACATCCAAAAAACTGAGTAGACCTGGCAAAATGCAGCGCATGGTGTGAGAGTCTCTGAGTCCACAACACATCGAAAAGTTGGCCAAGCTTCTTTTGATTCAGCAGGTTAGAAATGGGCCCGGAATTACTATTAGAAGTTTATGCAGGCAAAAATCAGACCACTGATTACCGTTTAATTTAGGGGTGTCTATTGATTCGAAATTAATATATTTATTGTAATTTATCAACTAAACTAATTTAATCTAATAGGATTTTATATTTTAGATCCAATCTAATTCAACTTGGTTTTAAAAAATTTAGAATCTAATCCAATCTAACTTGGTTTTAAAATCAAATCCAATTTGACATTGGATTGAATTGGTTTGAAACGAATGTTTTTGGTGTAAGAGTTATTTAAGTTTCAATAACATCCAAAATAAATCTAATCAACTTCACAAGGATCAATCAAGACAATATAATTAAAGAGTTCCCTCATACTAAAATAAAAATCTAAATTATTAAGTCATTCCATATTAAAATCTAATTCATTAGTAAAATATAAGATAATTAAATTAGTGTTTATTTATTAGGTTATTTTATATATGTAGCAATAATAAGGTGTAGGGCGGACTATATTAATAACTTAGTGTATAAAAATAACCAATTACATAGTGACAAGTGTTATTTTTAATTGAGGTTGGATTGGATCGGTTTGACATTAGTTTCGCTAAGGTGATAATCAAACCAATCCAATGTTTTGTTGGTTTTCTAAATCACAAATCAATCCAATCAACTAGTTTCACTGAATCCAATTAATATTTGATTGAATTGAATTGGATCGATCAATTTGAATTGATTGGACTGGATTATGCACACCTTTAGTTTAGTTATTGAGTGCTCAACATTGGACAAAAAGTAGATACAAAATTAGTCCAAAGTCCCGTATATTCCAAGAGATTATTACCCAATAACAATGGAAATTTGCTAAATTTATATCTTATTCAAAATTACCCCGAAGTGGCTAAATTTAAGAAGTAGCCACATCTTGTTCAAAATTACCTCAAAAGTAATGAGATCCACATTATTTACAAAAATAACCAAAAAAAATTAGAAAAAAAACTGTTCACTTAATACATTTTTTAAATTGCTCTAGTAGTTTTTTTTACCCCGGAAAGACCCCTCAGTCCCTCACTTTCCCCCTTATTTACCTCCTTTTCTACCCAAGTTAACCAACACTTAACCAAAGTAAAACATTCCTAACTAGAGTTAACTTTAATTACTGGCAAATTAAACGAACTTACATCCTTCTCTTTGCAAAAAATCCAGCGTCCCAATATTTTCTCCGGAGAAACTATACCGTTTACTCCGGGCAGATGGGACAAAGTTATTACACAAAAAATTATTGTGCTAAGATACCACTAGAATAACTCTTAGTATAAATATAGAATCAATCGAACAATTATGCGTATAATAATTAAATAAACAAACACATATCACTAATATTCAAGTAATACGAAAAATAAGAGATTAAAGAAGAAAACAATCAGCCAATCACACAAGCAATTAAGTAGTATCAACAAAAACAACACTAGTTCACTGAGTGATAGTTATTATTAATGAAGGTCAAATAAAAATAAAACTGCAAAACAAACCTTAACCGCCAATTAGAACTCACAATATTATCTCTAAAATATACTATGTAATTTAGTTAAAAAATTATACAATACAATCCAAATAAAAATCTTTGAGAAAAGTTCCATTTATAGATAATAAATTCAATGGGTTTAGGATTGCACAAAACCAAAACCAATTTAAAATTTGACAATATAAAGCCAACAAAGAAATTGATAATATAAAAACAATTAGGAAAATGATTCCTATATAGAGCTAAGCCCCTGTTTGATTCATCTTTAAAAAATCATGTTCGTAGTTTTTTACCCAAAAGTGAACTTTACTTCACACTTAAAATTTACTTCATTTTATTTTCTTCCACATAAATTTTTTAAAACACCATAACTTTAAATCCAAAAATCAGAATTAGATAAAAATATGTATATATATTTGAAATATAGTCATCGAGATCTATAAAATAAGATCTATTGTAATTATTTTTTGAGTTTTTTTTATGAGTGTTTTTGAATTAATTGAAAAAGTCTCTAAGAAAAACCAAATTCACTTTTTAACCTACTTTCACAATTCTCAAAAAATTAACTCAAAAACTCAACTTAAAATATCAATTAAACATACCCTAAATCTTCAAAAACTTTGCACGAACAGTCCTATACATTATTCCGATGGCGCAAAAATTATGCGTCTTAAGAAAATAGATTTGTAATATACAAAACGGAGAGATTAATGGTGCTAGAGTTGCCGGAAATTGAAAACTCCAGCTAAGTTCAATTGCTCCATTAATTTCGTCCAGCTTGATACTTTTGTCGCACAAAGTAACATGCACATGGTATTTTATTAGCATATTTATTTTGTAAATAAAACATGTAATTTAAAGGAAAAATATCCAACAACAAAATAACACAAACACAAAATTTTGAGTAAATTACACATGAGGTCAATGAATTATTGAATTTTTTCAATTTATTCACTAAATTATTCAATTGTTTCACTTTATCCACTAAATTATTAATCATTTTGATTTACATGTACATATATTTGTTTGTTTCAATTTAACTATTAATTTCATCAGAATTTGTTTAAAATGATGACATAATTGGCCATGTGCGATTCACATTTAGGGCTCGTTTGGTTCGAGTTTTAGGAATGGAATTGGCATTCTAGATGCCAGGAAACCTTTATTCCTGGCATCCTTTATTGGATTCCATTAATGCTCGTTTGGTTGGAGTTTTAGGAATGAACTCGGCAAATTATTTTTTTTAATTTTCTGGATTATTTTTTTCATTTACTGGGAAAAATATTTTTTTTTCATTTTCTGGGAAAAATAAAAATTTCCATTTTTGGGAAAAAAATATTTTTTTTCATTTTCTGGAAAAAAAAAAATTCACTTTCTGGAAAAAATAAAATTTTTCATTTTCTGGGAAAAAATAATTTTTTTCACTTTCTGGGGAAAAATAATATTTTTAATTTTCTGGGAAATTTGTTTTTTTTTTTTTTCATTTTCTGGGAAAAAAATATTTTTTTTCATTTTTTGGGAATTTTTTTTTTTCATTTTCTGGAAAAAATAAATTTCACTTTTGGGGAAAAAAATATTTTCTGGAAAAAAAAAACAGTTTTTGGACAAAAAAAAGGATTCCTCAAATTGGGAATCCAAGATTCCTCCCAATTTATAAGGGAATAGATTTTGGCAAAATGGGGGAATTGAGGATTCCTAGGAATCCTAAATTCCTAGCTAAAACTCCAACCAAACAAAATAATCCTCATGAAATGGAATTTAGGATTCCAGGAATCCTCAAAAACTCCAACCAAACGAGCCCTTAGAGTGCTAGAAGACCAATTTTTCCTCTCACCTGAACTGAATATGTCTAATTTTGTCAACATTTTAATTGAATTTTGACAGAATTCATTTCAGGCTTTGAATGGGGAACACCAACATTCCTTGGGCCATCATTGGTGATTTAAATGTTATTAGAGCAAGTTAGGAAAAAAGCAATGAGAAACAAGTGACTTTGGCAAAAACCTGTGAACTCCAGAATTTTATGACCGACAACGCTTTGCTCGATGTGAGTTGTCGAGGAAATGTTTTTACACGGCACAAGAGAAGTTATGATAGAATGTGGATAAAGGAGAGATTGGATAGAGTTCTCACAAATGTCATATGGCTTCATCGTTTTCCTAATGCGGTGGAGTATCACGAATCTTTTCGAGGCTTTGATCACTGTTCGATTTTGCTCGTTCTAGACCCACACTGAAGAAAGCCTCACTACCCTTTTCATTTCGAAGCCAAGTGGAAGGATATCGAGGAATGTAAATCAATCATCAAGAAGGTTTGGAGATCCAATTGCTTAGGTTCCAAGATGTATCAAGTCTCTCAAGGTCATCCAAGCTTCAAATGTTGATAGGTCAAGAAACAGAGAAGAGCAAAAGATGATTGACGAAATCGAAGAGGTCCAAAGACAGATGAGATTTATTGGCTTCGAAGGTCTTGCATATATAAAAAAAAACATATTGCATATTTTAAAAAAAAAAAAAAAACATCTCCTCTGGACTTTTTATATTGTTCCTTCCCTTCCTCTCCTTCTCTTTACCTTCCATTCATTTCTTAATGTTAGAAGATATACTAAAATTCAACCAGCCAAATATCACCTGGGGAATGCACTGTGTACGAACTCGACCGCAACTGCACCAACAAACTGAAGAACAAAAGTTTGCTTGGGTTTTGCGCCGCTCAAACCTTCTCATCGAGTTCGAGCCACTTAAATCTCGCCTGGGGTTTGCGTCGAACTCGACCACTGCATGTACAACCCCAAGCAAGTTGCCAGCACGAAAATTCTACCAAACATTGTACCCATATACCACCTATTCCCGCTCGACCACCATGCCGTTCCGCCATTGCCGGATCAACGTCCACTATTGTAACACCATTGCAAGGTAACCCTTTCTCTCACATTTTTATGTTTCCTCTGCATAGACCTTTTTCCCCAACCCCATAATTAACCCCATAAAAAAGCAAATAAATTAAGCATTGAAAAAGGAGGACACTGTTAGCTCACAAATAAGAAGGAAAAAAAAAAGGGAAATACAATTTTGTGAACATAGAATGAGGCAAAATCACATTCCTCTAATTTTTTTGCCCTGCAAAATTGGCCTTTGCTAAATTTAGTATAAATTTATGAGCATATATCGGTAAAATTTAATACACAGTAGATCTGTATATGCCTATATGGGGACTTTTTGGTTTTTCCCTACTATGGCAGAACTTGAGAATTCGTATCAAAAAAAATTTCTCCTTTCTTATTCATGGTTAAACTTCCTTTTTTTAGTTTCATTTCATTTTTTAAGGGAAAATATACACCCACAATATATAGTTTTCATTCAAACCTACAAAAGCTTCAGAGTTTTAGAATAATAAGTGAATAATACAAATTGGGGCTTAGATTTCCAGATTCAAAATAAAAGAGAAAGGTAGGAAGCATATAAAATTGGTATTATTCGAAATAGCAGCATATTTAATGCCTTACCAAGTGTCGTAGTGGTTGTAAGCAATTTCGAATCCTCTTTATTATCAACTTGATTTGAACGACGACTCCGATAATGATCCCACCAATCTAGATAAGCAATTACTTCTTATCACCCTTTGAATGCCCGGTTCCTCCGCATATGGAACAAGGTGGATACTTTGAATTGCTCCAATGGTTTTGAAATTGTGAGTCACCAATTTGGTTTATATGATTATGCTAATTTGAGATTCTTCATAATTGATCTTGATCGTTTAAGTTAGATTGTTTTTGTAAGATGCGGTTGCAAGCCATTGTGAGGCTTTGTAATTGAAATTGTAAAAGCAAGGCAAATTCAGAAAAAGTAGAGGTCGTAATCACATGCAAAATGCTTGAAAATATAGGAAACCGGTCTAAATTGGCTAAGAACTGATCAAAAATAAAGTGAACCGGTTATGAAATATGTAACTAAATAGTTTTGGTAGAATCAAGACTATTTTTGGCACAACGGAGGTTGGATTTAAGATCAAAATGGTCAAAAACCCTAAGAACCAGTTTGCACTGGTCAAGAACCTGTCAAAAAACCGTTGAACCAATAATAGATGTGGAGAACTAGTTCTACTAACTAACAGCGTCTTGACGGCGTCAAGGCTGCACGTGGAATTTGAGGCGGAGAGGAACGCACACATGGCACGCATGGAGGGTGATTTTGGGTTGTTTTTTATGCCGTCTGGATCGTCTAAAGATGAGAATCAAAATGGTATGCTTGGATCTAGGTTTTGGACAGTGTAAGTTAGGATCTGTGATCTGCAAAGATTTGTGTGGTTGGGTTTTTTTTTATTTATTTATTTATATAGGCTCCGAAATTGAGGCAAAGGAATTGTGGTTTGACTGATTTGAGTGGTTAATGGTGTCTAATTCAAAGGTTTTATGTGGTTTTGATTTGTTCAAGCTGATCTGTAAAGGTGGGTAATGGTGTGTATGGCGGCAGCTACTGGTGGTGGCGTATTAGAGATTTTTTGTAAAGAGAAACTGCCTTTGATTCCAAGTTAAAAGTAAAAGAGAATATTTTTATTTTTGATATCTCAATTGATACAAGAGAACACTATTTATAAGATTATGCACAAAGTAAAAATAAAAAAACATAATAAAATAAAAAAACATAATATAATAATAAAAACCTAATTAATGATTGTATAATCTAACATTATGTCCCATGTGCTGATCGTTGGACTGAGCCAATAGCAACTTCTAGGCAAGACCGAGATGCATGACACTTGGACCTGAAGGCATTGGTAATGGTGTGGTGATCAGAGGTGTGCATGTTTAGTTTATGCTGATTTTATTAAGTTTTGTAAGGGCTGTTTTTTGGTGAGATTGCAGAATTAAAAGCCGCACTAGAGCTGTTGCATTTGGTATTGACGAGGTTGCTGATACTATTTAAAAGGTGATAATGTATTGATTATTAATGCTTTCAAGGCCAGGTTGCGTCCTAAGTTGCTCTTATCTTAAGCAAAATGAGAAACTCAATTGTCCATGTGCGCTTGCAAAACGTGCGAAAACTGTGAACAGTTTAAAGATTCTCCTCCGGATTGAGGAGTCCCTCTCTTTTGACGTAACTAAATTTTTATTATTATTATTATTATTATTATTATTTTATCTAAGACAAGGGTCAACATCCTTTGACGTAGCTAATTTAAATAAATGATTTTGCTAACATCAAAAAAAAATTGGGCCAAGGACGAAATTATCATCTAACTAGTATCCATAGCCCAAAACTTTGCTCTGCTTGCGCTACTACTAGCTCTTGCATGTTGACATGTTCGACAGCGACTTCCCCACCAAGCAGAAAGCCCCATGCATAGAAATGCAAAAGGGTCACCGCTGCTATATAATCCTAACGCAACTGAAGATGAAATATTTTGCAAATCTCGAGAAAACGGGCAGAATACTACTTTGGGAAAAGTAGTACTTCAAAATCTGTTGAAGCAATTCCTGCTAAGACTGAGATAATGGGAAAATCTTTTATAATGAAGTTCAAGATCGAAACCCCTGCAACAGTAGTACTAGTTTGACTCCTCCTGAGGTGTTTGATGCTCCCCTTAGGCGTTATGGCTGATTTGTAGTTTGTTTGAGCTTCAGCCCCTTTAGGAGAAAAAAGAGAGGCTTAATGACATGTTTGTCCATCGAACTTTATCACTATTATCAATTTGGCCATTGAACTCTTAATAATGTTTCAATTTAGTCCCAGCATTTAACATCGTTAACATAGTTGACGGAAAAATTGAGGGAAATTCATGTAAATCGCAAATTGTAGATTTTTCCTCAAAATTGGTAGGCATGATTGCTTCAATATGTTTTTTTAAGATTGTCTAGGGTTTAAATTGAGTCTATGGTTTAAATTGAAGGTTTGATTTAGGTGAGTTTAGGATTTAAATTAAAGGTTTAAGTTGAGTTGTAGGGTTTAAATTAAGGGTTTAAGTTGAGTTGTTCTCTCAATTTAAACCCTAGACGATCTCAAAAAAGCATGTAGAAGAAATCATGCCTACCAATTTTGAGAAAAAGTCAACAATTTTTGATTTACACGAATTTCCCCTAATTTTTCCGTTAACTATGTTAACGGTGTTAAATGCTGAGCCCAAATTGAAATGTTATTGAGAGTTCAATTGATTTTTAGACAAAAAAAAAAAGTTCAATGGCCAAATTAAAAAATATGATAAAGTTCGATGGTCAAATATATCATTAAGCCAAAAAAAAAACCTACAAATATCGTAAGTTTCTCTTGGTTGCAGTGTGCACCGTGCATACTTTGTTACAAACACTTTGGGACGACTTACAATATGAATAAGTCGTCGAGCTACGAAAGTATACTCAGGGATGATCCAATTTGCTCAGTAACTGCTATATGAGGGGCGGTGGAGGATCTAAGAGATCACTGTTCCTATGAGGTGAAACACGAGAATGACTCTATTGGCAATATTGGTAAAGAAGCGTCTATATTCAAAGATAATGTAGTAAATGCTAGGTGTTATTCGACATTTGTCTACACCGCCAGCTCTCGGCTTCTCAATTCTCTTACTACATCGAGTCTAATGAAAGTAGCTAGAATATGGTTGGGATTCACAATATTGACAGCCCTGCCCAGTAACGAAGCACTACAATTCCGCTATTGCCGATCGAGAGTAATTTTTACCACGGGAAAATATCAGAGTTGCAGGGAATCCCATAGGTCTTCCAAAGTTGTTGTGCGAGTCTGGTATTATCATTGACAACGGAAGTACAAATACCACACTTCCAAAACGCAATTTTGATGTACTAAAAGCAGCAATAAACAAGGAAATGGGTGAACCATTAGACACTAATAGGGACCTGATGTGCCAAAACAACCTTTACAATTGCATGTACAAAAAGAAAAACCCAAATATTTCATTTTAAGTTGGTGTAACCAGATGTCAAAAGGACAAACAACCCATTGTAAATCTGCAACTACTGGACCAGCCTCGACTACTCTTTTCCCTCTTCAATGAAACTTCCCTGCACACGTATAATACAAAAGATCATATATATATATATATGCACTTAAGTTGATACATCAAACAATTGAAAATTTCAATGTATGTAACAAATTAAAAATGTAAAAATTACCTGTTTTGGACCTCAATTCCAAAACCAATAGTGAAACCAATAATGCTAGTAGAACGCTGACAACAATAAGTGGCAACACAACACCCAAATTTTTACCACCGCAAGGGCTAAGACCAGCATAGCCACAAAGCTCCACATTGCCACCCAAGCTACATAAACAATTAGAATATCATTAAAAACTATAAGAACAGCATTTGTAAAAAGAGAACTACAAATGTTTACCTCAACGAAACAGATTTTGAGAATTTAGGAACTTGTCCATGCAACATATTCCCAGTAAGATTCCTGTGAGAATTTAAAATCCAAATTAAACATGAAGCATTATTTTTGAAAAATAAGCAAGATTGTTGTACAGACTAAATTTTAAGAAATATCAAATTACTCACAACAGTCTCAATCTTTGTAAACGGAGGTAGCTGCGGGGAATCGAACCTTCAAATTTATTATTTGAGAGATCCCTAAAATAACTCAGATAAGTAATATTCAGTTACTTGTTTTGAACACGAACAAAGATTCAAAGACTAACAAAAGAAAGCATTATATTGTCCTATCGTTTTTGGAAACAAACGTGTTTTTCTTAGAACCAAGCTCAAATTCTTTGAAGTAATGAAGAAGCATTGATTCAATTTCAGTGGAGGTCCTCCAACACACCCCCACGACATATATGAATGCTCTAGATCGAGATGCATTTATAAATGCTCTATCTCTACAGAAGTGTTGGATGCATGAGGTCATCAAACCAGAGCTTAAGGCTCTGTATTTATAAGGTAACCCCTAAACCAAATATCCAACCTTCAACTAAGCAATACAATCCCGAGCCTTAAGCATCTTTCAACACATTTGTTACATTTGCAGAAAGAGAACTGAAATTTTATACGGAGTAATAAGGTTCCCCGACGACCCCAAACACCAAGGAAGCAAAGCACAACATAAAGTTGATCTCACCTTCTTTTATCTTTCTAAACAAACATATCAGAATATTTAACTCAACGCAACTATCAACAAGAAGTTAATTGAAGAACGGTTCTAAGAAGAAGCTCACAAAATCTCCAAACAAGAGAACTCGGAAAACTCCTCCGGAAGATTTCCCTTTAGAGATTGCCTAGCCAAATTCCTGCACACACACACACAAAAAAGGGTGGGGGGGTTGTTATAACCAAAAGACAAAACTTTAAACAACAGTTAATCAAATTTAATTATATATCATCACATAGTATGGGGTATATATAACATGGTGGAAGGAGAGTCCTTTCACCAGGTTGCTCCATGTGGCAATAATTAATACAAACCATTATATCACTTTATTAGAGCATCTCCAATGGAATATATCTATTTAGTAAGTTATTAAAGTTAATCATGTAGGCATCTCCAATAGCTATTTTTTCTCAATAACTAAATTTGCAGGATTTATTATATTGATTTGCCACAAATTAATCAATTTGAATTTTGTTTCAAAAAAAAGAGGGAAAGATGAATTAAATTTGAAAAAATTTCGTTTACCCAAAGAGAATTAGTAGGTCTCTCATTTTGGTTATTGAAAAAGATTGTTAACTTTGATTATAAGGGGAGTATATTTGGTTATTGGTTAAAAGATTGCTAAAATTTGATTATATCAATCATTAGGGTAGTGTTTTTAGTTAATATTGTTAAAATTAATTATAATTGTTATTTTGATTATACCATTGAAGATATTCTTAATATAAATTTTTCAGTCTCTTCATTTTCTCAAAATTAACCTCTTAAATTCACCTAAGCTAGAAGTTTTCTTATTTAAACACCTCCTAGCTCTCTTTTATTACTTTCATGTATGCGTCTCTTTTCGCACTGGTTTAATGCTTGTTAAATAGGTAAGGACGGCTTAATATTTAAATAAGATAAATTTGACTCACAATCCAATAATATTATGAAGATTTAGCTTTTTATCAAATGAGCACTTTACGCCGACCCAAGGGTAGTTTTTGGGAGCACAAGGGTCTCCGTTCCATCCATGGTTATCGGAAATCGCAAGTGACCTTTTTATCTTCCGCAAAGCCAAAACTGCATTAAAAAAAATTATATATATATGAGAAGAAGAAGTAAATGAAACAAGATGCTTAAATTAGTATACCACTAGTTTCCTACCTGCCCGATGGGCGGGCATTTTTACAATTTTGTGAGACTATTTATGCTTTGTTGCCATTGAAATTATGTAAATTAGTTTGTGTACTAATTCTAATTTCAAAACTTGAAATTGCGTATCCAATAGCATTAGATTGAATGTAATACGGGTGACGCATGGGCATTTATAATATGATTAAATCAAAAATTTAAAAACAAAAATAAACCTATTTTTTTAATTCAAAACAACTAACATATAAGATTTTTCATGTATTTTAGTACTCTTAAAGTGATGAGTGCTAGTTGACACAGGTAAATATTGCATTGTGACTATTAAAATATACATAATGGCTTTGAGTTGGCAATTTAAAATGAAATATAATGATTTCAATCTAGTCGACATAATCCTTCAAGCTTACTTTAAGTTAGTAGGCTTATTTTGAGGTCTAAGCTTTCTTGATTTACTACATCAACTTAGAAAACAAATGCTTTAATTAATAATATTTAAAACTGGTCGGTCAAACACATGCAACGTACACGAAGAAAGTGCAACTTCAAACAGATTTGGTGAAGAAATAACATGAAAAAAAAATATAATATGAAGCAAAAAAAAAATAAGAAAACCATTGAGATAATACTGGTAGTTTGTTTTAGATATTAGATTATTTTTAAAACAATGATCACCGATCAAATCCTTTGTTAATTAATTGTGTGAATATATAACAAAAGTGGAAAAAACATATATCGTTAATGCTTACCTTCATGTTTTTAAAACAATGATCACCGATTAAATCCTCTTCCTTTTTTTTTAAAGAGTTGTCTCAATTTCTCTTCTTCTCTAATATGTATATGTAATACAAAAATGCTTACCTTCATCTAATGGCTTTTTTCTAACAGCCAAATGCGATGTATATATACGAGTTGGAAGTTCATACTTTACATATATATATACATATATATATGTATATATATATAATATCGGCAAAGAATGAGAAGAGGTAAATAAATAATTATAGTAGTTGAAAAGACCTCAATTATTTTATTTTTATTTTTTGGTCAAGAAAGACCTGAGTTTTATGAAATTGGAGAAGTTCAAAATTTTAGAAAAGCCGAATAAATATTCTTGAAACAGTGCAAAAATATTAGGCAAGAAAACAAGTAATAATAACCGAGAGGAAAGAGAATTCAATGAAAAGTTAAAAAAGGGAAAGTATTAATTAATTAATAAAGTATATGGAGGAATATTAGTAACAAAGAGTTAGGAGTGTTGCTTACAAAGAAATTCAATGGACAATTAAGCATAAATATGTCATTAATTAATTAGCACATGTGTCAAAATTTCAGCAAAAGATTATTTATTGCGGACTTCTCCCATTTTATATATAGAATAATAATAATAATATTAGATTAGGTAAAACAAAGATTAAAATTTGAAAAAAAAGTCTAGCTTACCTTCCGAATACAGAGTATTAGACTCCGGAGCAATGACCTCATGTATCTCTAGGGCATTAATGAACGCAATGCTACCTTGGGCAGCTTTCAGGTAAACACTAAGTAACTCGGACATCAAAAACAGGGTGCAATTGAAGACGATTGGGCGATTAATACCCCCAGCCATCTTCGCTACGTTAAACGTGCGATGTATAGTGTATCCTTCCAATTGAATCTCAAAAGTGCTACCTATAGTCCCAAAAATTTGACAAAAGTGTAGCGAAAAGTGATACCACTTCATAGGGACAATGTCGCGGACAAGGAAACGCAGATCGGGTAGATCAAAAGTAGCGACAATACCAGTTTCATACAGAAACGAGGGATAACGATCACGGGGAACAGGAATGGACTTGGACGTATGAACAGAGACACCGTTATCGCACAAAAGGGATACGCCTTTCCAGAAACGATCACCAAAGTCAAGATTTTGATCGAAAATTGAGATATTAGAACCAAAATTCAACCGAATGTGAGTTCTATAGATATTATTATTAGAGTAGGATTGAGTGTCATTAGCAAAAGGAAAGAAGTGGGGCAAATGGAAGACCTCAACAGACATAATACTGGGTGATGAGGGTCCACGATGAAAACAAATAAATTCATCGCCATTTTGGAGGAAATGGGCAAGTTCTAAAAAGGTTTGTTCGAGATGTTGGTTCCAATCGGAATTGAGATTCGCAACAACAGTTCCCTTGATAGAAACATTAAAAAGAGGAGCAGTATTACGGTGGTATCGAATACCAAAAAATACTCTAACAGAGTAGAAGAAACCCGAGGGAAGATCAAAGGTATAGCAATTATGGGGAGCAGAAGGAAAATAACGACCAGTGACAAGGGGAAAGGGGGCAACAGAAGGTACATAACCTGACTCGTATGGGTTACCGCCTGAATAACCGAAATCCTCAGAATCGGAACCACACTTGATTCGAATCGGTAAATCGTCCCAACCTTCATGTATAAAATCAATTAAGTTAATTCGATCGACACAAATCAATCAAGTGTGCATATAAATTAATTGATATAGAAGAAGTAAAATGTAATATATCTATATCTATACTAGATATTGATACCATACCAGTAGTAATAGTAAGGGTACAAAGGAAGAAAAGGAAGAGCAACAGCGGGACATTCATCATCGGCGACTGAGTGAGTGAGTGAGTGAAGCAACGGGCTGAGCGAGTGACCTAGGGTTTAAGGGGTTTACATATTTTATTACAAAGCGGTTGGTTTATTACAAGCATGTTCTAAGCTGCTTTTTTATTTTCCTTTGTCTGCCTTTTTCTTTTTTGTTTTTTCTTTTACTAATTTTTGTTTATTCTACATCAAGGCCATTAATTAAGGATGTTCTTGTTTACGCACACTTGATTATTCACTCTACTCCACCTAATTTAAAAAAAATGGATAAAAAAAAAGTCATTTCTTATATCCAAACAAATTAGGGGTGGCTTTGGCACAATACTATATTATACCGAGTGTACTATGTACTATACCAAAACTTTGGCATATTAAAATTCATTACTATTGTCATAATAAATTTTCGGTATACGAAATATTTGTATGGTATGATACAATACATTACCAAAAACCAATCCTTGAAAAACAAACTAAAAGTGAATAGTCAAAAGTCATCATTTTTGTCTAAAACAAAATAATTAAGTTACACTTACTTGTCTTGAATTAACTTTTTGCAATCGATTGTTCCGAGAATACTAAATCATGTATAAATATTATTGCATTATAAATTATAATCAACACATGCACATCTATCAAATACTTGGAAGTCGAATAATTGATATTTAATACAATTAGGAAAAAAATGAAGATAAATATTTGATATTTGAAATGTAATACGATTAGTCTTTGATTGATTAAGGGAAGCTGAATGATTGGTGAATATATTATTTATTTGGCCATTGCAGTAATTCATTATCAAGGATTCATGGATGTGAATGATATAGCAAAAAAATAAAAATAAAAATGAAAATGAAAATGACTAATAATAATAAATATGGCAAACAATTGATATATATATATATATATATGGATGAGTTTTCAATGGTTACTTTCTCTTTCTACCCATTGATGGATACTGACCATAATTAATGCACATTGGTGATGTGTCAAATCTTTTAACCTGCTATAGCAGGTTAAGATGACTTATTCTATTTTAATTTTTTTTAATTAAACTTTAGATGGTGTTTGGTTAAGATTTTAAAATCAAGCTTTTAAATTTTTTACCAAAAAATCAACTTTACTTCACACTTCCCAAATTACTTTACTTTCTCTCTCATAAAATTTTTAAAATACCATAACTTTAAATTCAAAAATCATAATTAAATAAAAAAAATATATTTTAAATCTAATCATTGAGATCTATAAAATAAGATCCATTGTTACTATTTTTTTAATTTTTTTATGAGTTTTTTTGAATTGGTTGAAAAAAACTTCAACAAAAATTAAATTCACTTTTCAAAACATGTTTTAAAATCTCAATCAAACAAGATTCCTTAAAAAAATTTGCCAAATAGACCTAGGATAACTCAATTCTAAATTAGGATAAGTGTTTATTGGTGTTTTCGTCATTTCAGTTTTATAGTTAATTAATAATATAAGTTTATAAAAAATAATACTTTCAAAATATATTTGACTTTGAATTTTCATCTCTATACAATATGTTTATAAATTACATACAACTCAACTATTTTAATAACACTTTCAATTTAATCATTTTATAATCATTCGTGATAAATCATATTACAATAAAAACCCAAAAATTAATTTGAAGCATCTCATATAACTTGCGCTACTAGTTTTATTAGTCACTGTTCAACTAAATAATAATTTTAACACAATAACATAAAATAATATTAAAAGAAATGTATTTTCTTCATTTAAAGTATTTCAAATAAACTTAACTTTTAATAATTTGATCAGATACGGAAGTACGCGTTCGACTTCCTAAATAACACGTAAAATATATCTTGTTTAGTATTAAATAATTAATTAATTGGGTCAATAATCAATGTGTTGTGTTTGACAAACAAATTTTGTACCATTTTCAAAATTGATAAGTATATCCACTAATTAAAATTAATTTATAATTGTACTAATTTAGATTACATTTTAAGTTAGATTCCTAATTGAAATCTACTTCTATTTTAATTTATTTTCAATTTTCTTTTAAGGTGCATTTGAATTATATAATTGAATTTAGCTTTAAAATTCATAAATCTAATATTCAAAAATTACATATTTGAAATACAAGAGTTTCAAATTTTGTGTTTATTTAACAAATATAAGGAAATTGATTTATAAATCTAAATATTTATTTCGCTAAAATTTATATTTAGTTGATTAGTAAGCTATTTTTATTTTTTGACACCGTGGCGGAACTCATGCTTACACAAAATTAACCCGTTTAACTCGACTCGCCCTTATTATAGTATTTTATTCCTTATAATATAGCGTAATTACCACGGGACAGGAGTGAGTTTATGCGTACACTATTCACGACGAATTTATATTTAAAATAATAATACCTTCATCGAGTTGGGATGCGTTTATATGCTTGTTGAATTTGGGTTTGGACAACACACGACCCTTTGTCATCATTCGTATTATTATTGTAATTAATATTACAAATATATTTATAATAATAAAAATTAATAATTTGTTTAAAAATTAATTAATATTTTTTTCTACTTCGCAAGTTTGGGATTTATAAGAAACAACCCTATCTCTAAAATTTGAAAGTTATAACTTTAAGATAAGTATCAAATCTTATTATTTGAATATATTTATAAATCTCAAATCATAATTTCACACCAAACAAAAATATTTAGAATTGAGATTCCAAATACAGATCTCTTATTAAAATCTTCTCTCAAATCCACATTTCAATCACACCCTTAAGGAATTTTAAAGGGTTTTATTAAAAAATATTTTCAATTAAATATGTTATTAATACTTCCACCATTTTCTTTCATATAATAATAATAATAATAATAATAATAATAAAGATTTAAGAATCAAGTATACATATTCTTCTATGTTGACAATCACATTAGACATATTTCATGTTTATCAGTTTTTCAATATATAATCATATAAAGTATTCATGATCATATAATTAATTAGCTAGCACGACATTTGGTACTGTAATTTATAATATGAATAGGATTTTCTTTCACTGGAATGGTTTGTGAAAGGATAATTATGCAAACAACATACCATAAACCTTTGAGATTTATTTGGTGCTTTAAAAAAAATAGTTTTTTATGAAATTATGTGAAATAAATGAGCCTACAAACAATTCTAAAAAAATTCATCAAAATTATAATTTTTTTTGAAAGGTTCACAATTCTTAAGCATTTTTATTTTTCTTTTTTGCTATACATAAACTTTTTTTTTCTTTTTAAAATTGTAGCATCTTATCATTTGATAATGAATTTAAAATTTAGAGTTTTTGGAATTAATAAAATATATATATATTTAATACTTAGAGCATCTTCAACCGTAGTGTATAATTTTGGTTTGTGTAAAATTTACATGTTTTGTAAAAAAAAAGGTCTTCGGCAGTTTTTAATCTCGTGTCTATTTTTTCTCATCCTGTTTTTATAAATAAATAGATTTGAAAAGTAAAGGAATAAATATAGGATAAGTTTCACTTGTGCGTATCTAATTGGTAGTTTAATATTTATACAAAAGTCTAAAACAGATTGTTGGAGTATAAAACGAATTCTTTATTATTTTTGTGTAAATCCCACTTTGACACATAGGATTTACACAAAATTTATACAAGACGATTGGAGATGTTAGTTTTTCTACACTTATGGATTAATTTAGCAAGTAATACTAATTAACATAATAATGTAGATTAACTGCAATATATCAATATAAATAAAATCACCCATTTTATGTGGGTAAGGAATAGGGATATCCTGTATTAGAATTACAAAATCATGTAATGAATAGCTAATTTATGATTCTTTAAAATTAAATAGAAAAAAAATGCCATGTCATCAGGTAACAACAAGTTACCCACATAACCTTGCATTTAATACTTTGTATTTCTCCAATGTGCATTAATTATGTTAGCCAACTACACATTTGATCTCAACCATTGATTTTTCATCTAATGGTTAATATTACAATAACTATCCATGAGTAAAAAGAGAAGTAACCATTGAAACCTCACCCATATATATATATATATATATGAATGTATTATGAATGAAAGAGAGAATATGAATGAAAGAAAGATAATTAACTTCAAACAGTAAAAAGCAATAAAATGGGTCTAGTAGAATTGAAAAAGGTAGAGATGGATGAAGTGATTGAAATTAGATATTGTGTATTACGATGGTAGAATCGCAGGGCCGCGATGGGTATGTGATAATGGTAGGATGGATGGTGGTGCCACAGTAGGTATATAATAGTTTCAGATCTACAAAGAGGAAGATGAGTAGAAGAGAGAGGGGGCGGCATGTTTATGAGTGAGGTTGTAAAACCCTAAGTTAATGTGAAAGCGAAACCTTGGTTAACTCGAATCTGGACCCTTGATCTAAATGTTATTACTAAATGTTGGAGTATATTGGTATTATTTTGATATTTGGCTTAATAGTACCATGTTAATACCAATATTTCGGAATGGTACGATATATTATTGGTGATGATTTTAAGTACCACTATCGTGCTAAAACAATCCAGTATGGTACAATACCGACAATCCCATTACCAAATTTCTATATAAGCTCGAGGCCCAACTAGCTTATGGGCTACTACCACAGCTCAACCCCCAAGGGAGTCTAGAGCATGTCAGATTACAGTATAGTACGATTTGGTATGGTATATGTGATACAATTTCCTACCCCTAAAACAAACTATACTTCCTTTTTCTTTCATAAACACTTTACTTACTTGATAAAAATTAATTGGGGTTTATTAACTTAACCACCTAAGCTAATAGCCATATTTAAGTAAACCCCCTAAAATAATTTTTATTAAACATAACCCCCTGAATTCTGACTCCATCCAACTTTCGTCCGTTTCAACATTTTTTGACAAAAATGTCCATCTCTCATCATCATCATCTTCTTCTTCTTCTTTACACCAAAAAACGTTAATTTTCTCTCTCATCTCATTATTTTTTTCTTCTTCTTCCATCCGTCTTCTTCTTCTTCTATTTGATTTCACCTTCTCACCACCGCCACCTTCCATTCCACCATCTCACTTGAGAATAGATGCTCTGTTTTTCACCTGGGTTATCTTTTTCCCCTAAGTTAATCTTCTTCTTTAGAGAGAGTTTGACAATCTCACCACCCTCACCTTCCATTCAACCATCACCTTATTCTCATCGCCACGAGCACCGGACCACCATTGCCATTGCATAATCAAACTCTTTCTGTGACCAAACAAAAAATAAATCAAAAATCAACTACGACACTAATAAGTTTGTCGGTTTATAATCTTGGGCGCTTCTAATTTGCTCCTCTACCTCTTCACTTATTTCTTCCATTTTTCTCTCTAAATATTTGTATATAGATATACCTAAATAATACCTCAACTAAAATTAAATCAAACCTACCAAAGATAAAATTAAATTGAAGGAAACATATAAATTTTTGGGTATGTGTGTATATATATATTATAGAGAGAGAAAGTTTATTTTTTTTCTTGGATGGTGGTAGAGGTAGTGGTTTGCCTGTGATGGGTGTAGGGTGTTGATTTCAATGATACGATGGCAATTGATCTTGGCCTGTGATGGGTGTGGGGTTAGCTTTCGAATAATTCATCGGATGAGAATAAATTTGTTACAACCAATAACTCCAGAAAAAGATAAACCAGCATGATATGGAGGACGCGATTACTACGTGATATGGAGAACTATAGAAGAAGAAATTCAGGTGGCATTAGTTCCAAGCTGTGTGATACGGAGGACGCGATTACTATATGGACGAACCTTTTTCTCCTTCTGTTAGTTGATGATGTTGGTGCCGGCAATGGCTGGGAGGTGGTCGGCAAGAAAGGAGGTGGTCGATAGGGGAGGGGAGGGAAGGGGAGGGGACTGGTGGTGGCCGTATGTGGGGTTAAGTTAGGGTTAGGGTTTAAATTAAAATGGGGATGAAGAAGAAGATGAGGAGGGGTGTTTTGGTCAAAAAAATAAAAATGAATAAAAAATTAACGGCGTCAAATTTTAAAAGTTTATATTTAATTAAAAAAAATTTAAATTTTTTTCTTAAATATCACTATTAGCGTGAGGGGGTTAACCAAATTAATTCGTAACTCCAAAGTATACGTCCCCTTTCTTTCCTCTCCTACCCTTCTTTAACACCCATCGCATATATGTACACAGTACACACATGTATATAACCACATATAGAGGGAGGGAGGGAGGTTGGGTTTTTAGTGAATATGTTTACCAAAATGAAATTGCAACTAGGGCATCCCTACCTTTTAAAAATGAGATATTTTTTTAACGAATATGCTTACCAAAATAAAATTGCAAATTTTTTAGGAGGTTCTTCATAGTTGGGGTTATAATGTTCTACGGAATTATAGATAGAGAGTCCCCATTTTTAATTTAGAGAATCATTATAATTTTTTAAAGACGTTTCTATTTTCTTTTTATGACTTTTTCGACTCAACCCAATAAACCTAATTCTTAATTTCTTCAATGGAAAATCAATTGAAATTTCTCTGAAAAAAATCTCCATAGTCAATTACAAATTAATCCCCCAAGGGATTATATTTGTCTAATGATAAGAAATTCTATTTTGAGTTCTCGTATAAGCGTCGTTTTATTTCGAACTTCAATGTTTGGGTCCGATTTATGGTGCTAATTAAAGAATGTTTCGGAGCTTGATTTGAATCTGTATACTCCTCGTCTTGGTAATCGTTACTTGTTGCCTCAGTTTGTGCACGAGAATTCGGGTTTGGTGAAATTGTGTCTCAAAGTGCAAGATCTTGCCTAGAAGGGTTGATTGGAGACCACTTAGATTTAACAATTAAGTGTTCGGAGTTTACTGGTGTTGTTATGCAGAAAATTGTGAAGGGCAATCATGTTTTGGAATCTCTCGAACCGTATAGATGTTGGTTTTACCCGACAATAAAACTGGTCATTATAAAAATTTAACTATTGATTCTGTGAGTTTGAAGAAATTGGTTATATGGGGCTATAGACATCCAGGATATGATTCAGAGTATCACGATGATGAGTTGAGAATTTTCGCGCCTAATGTTTTGTTGTTGGAGATTAAGGGGCGTTTAGGGATTAAGAAGATCTAACTTATGAATGTTTCTTCTTTGGTTGATGCTAAGCTTGACTACAACCAGCAAGAGTGCATAGATGATGATTTTAAATTAAATCGAAATATGTTAAACGGTTTCCTTACGAGCCTTGAGCACGTTGAGCACTTAATTACCTTGGGTTCTTTCTGTTTGTTGAGAATGGTTGGCTCAAACCATTGATCTCACATGAAAAAATTGTATAACTCAACATAAGTATATAAGTGGGGGAAAGTCTCCACATAGTAACGAGACCTTTTAAGATGAAAATCCCACACTTGTGGCTCAATGGTGTCTAAATTTGGGACAATATCGTTACTATGTGCGCACTTGTGAAACAATCCCAGTAGCTTATCAACGGTCGTTGTCTTGAACTAATGTTTTCATTGCTCCTTTTATCTGGTGTCTTTTTTATTTTATTTTATTTTTTATGTTAAAAACGTATTTTAATACGACAAAAGGTGGCAATTTGGGATTTCTTGTTATTCATGTTATGCTATTATGTCGTTTGTAAAATTGACACCCTTACTAATGTTAGAACCAATATTGAAGATATGACATTAGAGTTTACAATGAAAAAAGCAAGAGCTGGCTTTTTATTTAGATCAATCATCTCCTAGTATCACTTGAACAATAGTTTAGAAGTAATATTTTTCTGCTTTACTAATCTTGATATTTTTTTTTATCTGGCCTGCATAATTGTTTTGTGCCATGCAATTAACATTTCAATGTTATGTGCATTCTTTGTACAATAAACACTTGGAAGATAATAGCCAATCTAATATCCCTAATCTCCTTTTCCCTCTCATTGGCAAAGGTTTTATCAATACAATAGTTGAAAGGTTCGTCGTCTCCACTCTCTTTGTAACACCTCGTTCCTAAATCTCAAGCTTGGCGTATTCAAAAATCGCGAGTAAGGCGATAAGTCATATTAGTATATTTAAGCTTGTTAGAATGTCCGTAAGTCATTTCGGGTGGTTCGAGTTAAAATCGGGATATAAATTTCAAGTTTTCAATTTACTCGACTTCATAATTTTTAGTTAACTTGAAGGAAGCGTAACTCCTTTGTTCCTCGACAGATTGAGTTTCCGTTCATATAATAGCCTAGATTTTTATGCAATCTACAACTTTTATGTTTTGTCCTAAAGCCAATTCAAGCTCTTACTTGGTTAAAATTGAGCGCGAAGTAGGCCCATCGCTAAATTCTGTATGTTTGGTAGTCCTTTGGCAAAGTGTTGTCTTCGAAAAATTTCTGGGAACGATATGTCCATAATTTGAGAAAACTTTCTTCTATGAAGTTGTAGATCTTTGAAATACCTTTCTGTGGACATAAAGATCACTCCAATCGAAATTCTGAACAAAAAGTTATGGCCAAATTACGAACAGTGGTCCAGAAATACAAATTTATAACGCGGACCGGTATGGGCATTTTATGGACCGGTCCGACACTTACGCTGGGCGTATTTTTGGTGTATAAACCAAATTTTTGGCCCCTCTTCTTCTCATTTTCGAGCTACACAAAGGAGAGGAGTTACAAAGACATGATAGCTCATTTTTAAGGAGTAATTGAGAGATCATTGGACATCCAATAACCATACAGATACACAAAATCCCTACATAATTAACACCAAATCATCCTCCTAACACCACTATTGTAACAACCCGCCGAATTAAGCAGATGTTAACGGATACTGCATTTAATTAGCAGCGGATAAATAAAAGTATACAATCGATGATTTAATCAAAGGTAAAGAAATCCAACGAAAATTCGGCATGAAATATTCGTAACACGAGGAAAACTATTATGTTAACAAACATAACAATTACATAGAATACTTCTCAACTGGATTTCAATCGAAATACGAAATAGTCTAATACAATAATTCAAGCATAATCTTTTAACATGCTAAAATCCAAACACAAATTCAAGTCTGACAATAATACGAATTAATACATCCATAGGTACTACAAAGTACCCAAACTAAATTCAATATTACAAGTACCACAAATTAAGATAAAATGACAACTAAATCCATAGAGGCATCAGAGAAGACTATAAGAGGAACTCGGACTTAAACCACGACCTCTACCCAAAACACGAGGTGTACCTGGAAGAAAAATGAGGGAATGAGACATGACTGGCCCAGTGGGAACTATAGGGAAAGGGAAATGCAATGCATGGACATATCACAATATAAGAAATTTTTTATTTACCTTAAATTTATTAACAAGAATTTTTAAGATTACATTAATTAATAAGGAAAATCTGTTTATTATACCACAATATATGTCAATCATTATCCACGTGTAACACACACGATAACTATATAAATGTCCACCCACCTCCTCTTCCTCCTCGACCTAATACCGGTACTAGACGAAATAATAAGCTCATAAACGCGCCCCACCTTACCGTGGGCCTGTGCACTGGTAACCAGATTTTTGGCACCTCATCTTTACAATGGGTCTATGTAATAACATAACTCAATCATTTCTATACCGGTGCTTATCCGGTTCCAACAATCTCAATATAATCAACATACCATTAAATAGTAGTTGTGCTCAGGGCAATATTTATAAAATCAACAAGTGTATCCCATGTGATTTTAATAATGTTACCCACTAGATAATATGTTATCACATGCTTGAATAACTATAAAGCTTACCTATAGTACAATTCTTTGATTAATTACACAATTTGCCTCTTTAACATTAAAGTTTAGTAGAATAGCACTTTTCTTTTATAATCATGTTATTATACCAAAAAGGGGTCAATAATAAAACTATCAATAATAATAAAACATAATCCAAAATTTCATATTTTTTCATCAATTTTACTTGTCTTAGTCAAAATTTCTCAATTTCTACAATTTAGCAAAAACTAGTGAGGTACCGAAAAATCTTACTTTTATTTGCATGCATGTGGTTTATGCTTGATATGTATAATCTGAGCATGTTAATAATTATTATATGAGTTGTTGATGATGGAATTAAGGGCTGATCATAGTGTATGTTGGTATTCATGGGTTATTTTGAGATTTTGGTATCGAAATCGCTAAAAACGCCGCTTGCTTGTTTAATAATAGAATTTTCATCAAAATTTATCAGATTTAAGAATATTTATCATCTTAAAATCATACTTAAGTTTGAGGTTAAATATGCATGAGGCGTTCGATAAGGTTATTAGCGGGTCCAGTATTACTTCTCATACAACAATTTTCAAACAAAAAATGAAAAAATGAAGGGAAGTTCCCACCTTAGTAACCTCTGGACAGAAGCATATAGCTACTAATAGGCCACCTACATAAACTGAATGAGAAAACTGACCCTGAAATTGGATTCGCCACACGAAAAGCTAGTGAAATTAAAGATTTCGGGTCAAAATCCTTGAATTTAAACTAGAAATTACCCATGAATAACCATTTCTCTCTCTAGAAGTATATGAGCTTGCTCTCTGGTCTAAAATTTCAGGAATGGTGTTTAAAGGAATGAAGAAGATGGTCAAAGTTGGTCAATTTTGTCAAAAATGATGCTGGACCAAAATGTAAAAAAATAGTGCAGTCAGTTTGGACCAAATTGTAAAAAAAACTTGCAGCTTGGACCAAAATGTAATTTTCTTAAAAATAAAAAAAAAGTCGAACTAGCTCATTCCACTTCTGGATTGCGACGATACTTTTCAAAATTAGTCTAATAAATATAAATGACTGCTCGAAAAAGACGGAACTTAATTTGGGGTTTTAGAAGTAATCGAGGTAAAAGTTAGTACTCAATACAAATTTTAAAGTTTTAAATTAAAATCTTCAAAAGTTTAAAACACAGAATGTTACAACTATTCATCATCTTCTCCACCTACACACCTCCATGGCTGTTTAAGCTCGAGCTAGAGCTTTGTTATTCGGCATCTACACTTCTTCAACTCAAGGATAAAGCTTTTCTAAGGTAGGAACATTAGTACTAAACCTTTAATTTCAAATTATTGTTGTTGTATTAGAGTTTTTTACTTAAATGGGGATTTTTTTATAAAAACCCTAGGTTTGATTTGTATACGTGGGTTGGGTTTGTTTAAGGCTCAATTGGTGATGCAAATGAGTAGATTATCACTTATATATCATGTAACATCACTTATTGTCATGCTATGAGCATTATCCTTTCACAAACACATCATACCTATATTGTAGCTAAGATTATGGACTAGGCCTAAGGGTATTTCGGGATTGGTGCTTGGATTAGAGTTAGTTATGGGTTATTAGAGTTAGTTATGCATAGATAGGCCTTTGGTTACTAGCGTAAAACGTTATCCTCGCATTTGCACTAAGAACCCATTTTTTAGTTGGAATTACAACCTAAGAATTTGGAGTTTTGGGGATTGTGCATCATATATGTTGAATTATGGGTTGTGAATGGTAGAAATACATATATATAATGTTAATAGCAAGTGTAAAGCCCTTTTCATGTGTTTGCCTTGAGAAACACTAAAGGTGATAATGTAAGTAATAACTTGAAAATCTAGCGTCCGACGTAGACCATTGTTGATACTAGTGACGAGTACACCATTCAAATATACTCAATTGGTGTGAGTAATATAACCTTGTAGGGTGTAAGTTACCTCGACCATAGTGAGCCGTATTCAAATGCCGGTTAGGCTAGTAACATATTATTCAATACTTGGCTTGATTAAATGTATTGTGAACTATCATAAAATACATACGGCCTTAGTTTGATAGCCATAGCGCGTAATGAGATATACGATGTGAATAATAAACTAGTTGGCCTTATAATGTGAATAACCACGTGACGGTAACCATATGTAGTATACAAGTGATAAAAACGCTTGTTGAAATTATTAACGACGATGTTAATGATGATAAATGGATAGTGGACTGTGATAGATTGTATTTATATATGTGATAGCCATATGTGTGATGATGATGTGATTGATGTTACTTATATTGTTTGGAAATTGATATGATATTCCCGGTTATTGCGATCATACATATGAGCTGGATTATTGGACCGAGCACCGAGTAGCTCCCTCGTGACTCGAAGACGGGCCACCTATTTGCCGCCCCTGGGTGAAATTTCCTAAACTGTGCACAGGAAGAAAGGATTAGTGTACTCCACCGGGTGGTTGAAATCCCACGAAAGGAGAGCCCACTCTTTGTATCTTGCCTTCCAACTGGACTATGTGTTCTTGGTCAAATGAGTTTCCCCGGCAAGCGGAGTAGGTCCCGTGTGCCACTGCTATCCAATTGGTGAGTTTCTCGGATAGTAGTTGGACTACTAATGGACACCACCTTGTTAGGGGGTCTCCTGGTGTAGTTCTTTCCAGAGCGTCGATGTGGCTTGTATGAGGTGTTCTCCTTGTTAAATATTCGGAGTGTCATTCCAAGAAAAATGTCTTGAGGGTTATCTCCGAATGACTTACTTGAAAAACCAAGTCCCTGAGCCACTCCCCACTCGAGGAGACATGGATAAGAGCCTTAGAGCCTTCGGGATCTGTTGTTCTGGGCCTAGACGACCGCGGGGTGAAACTGAGGCATTATGCAAGAGATATGATACGGACCGATGTGATGTGTTTGGATATTATTATTATTGTTATTGTTGTTGTATCATATTTATGTTGTTTATGTATATAATGGCTCGGATGTGATGGGAATCACGTTATTTAATTTCGGACACGATCGGATGGATCATAATACACATAGGAAAGCAATGGCCATTCATAATGTACTAACGCATAAAGTGAAAAGTTATAATGACTATTGGCCCTTAGACAAGAGATACGAGTGTGAGAATACTCGTCGATAATTTAGAGAGTTGCCTTGATCATAATAAACATAAATTATTAATAATTAGAGTGGTAATTATAGATAACGGATAGCTTAGTGAGAGACACTGTAGCATAATGACTTGTAAGGACAATGAAAGGTAAAGCCTATTAGTCGGCCAAGCAAGGACATTCATAATGAACTAATCTCAAAGAGAAAACGATAAATGCTTGGCTATTAGTAAACGACTTCGGGTATACGTGCGGGATAGCGTGAGGTTGGTTTAGCATACTTTAGAACCCTTCCGCTATAGCATGGTGAACCATAGGAAGCTACTATTTGTGAAGAGACGGTTTTATACCAACGCTCCACTAGTAACTTAGGAATGTGTAAAGATCCATTCCATGGAAAGTCTAGGGATGGGATCGGTCGATTGGGTAGTTAGATTCCGGTGGCTAGGATAGGAGTCCTAGTGGGGTTCGGCATGCACGTGTGTGTGGGTTGCATTGCATAAGCATTGTTTTTAAACCATTGTAACAAAATAAAGCACTTATTTTCTATTAAAACATATATAGTTCCCACTAAGCCCGGATTTGGCTCATTCCCTCCTTTCAACAGTTTTGCAGGTTCTGCTTCTGGGATGGCACGTGATACTCGAGTATAGAAGCCTCTGATGACTTTGGACCGATCCCAGTCCTTCATGAGAAGGACTGTGTTGTATATTTGTTTTGGTGTTAGTGTACAATATATGAACCATGGTTTTATGTATAAAATATATTTTGGCAAACTTGTACAAATGGGTTTCATATGTGGAGTGGTTTTAATGTGAATTACTTGTATTGGTACTTGTATATAAATGTTTTAATTTTTACAGGGCGGTTTGCCATCTGAACAAACTCCACATGCTGAATTTTTCTGAAAACATGATTTTCTATGGATCATATTTTCTTAAGAGAAAGTTTTTAAAAGTTGTTGTTTTTATATTTTAAACCTGCCGTCGCGCATGGCATCCGTGATTAACCGGGTTCCGGAGGTGAAAATCTCAAAACGGGATTCAGGATGTCACACTCTTCGTGCAAATCTTTAACAATAAAAATTATAATGGATAAATGGTACCTACCAGGGATAGCAAGTGTACATGCTTCGAAGTTCACCTGATGTGGAGTCATTGCTCATAAACTTGGATTCTGAAAACTTGGAATCTGAATGTTATGAGGTGAGTTCTCGAATTTGTAATTTAATTCCCCAATATTGCTTTCCAGTTTTATTTATACTTTTAAGTGTGTTAAACAACAGTAACCAAGAAAGGCAAAATTAAGAACTCACTTTCCATTTTGGTATGTCTCAATTAATGGAGATTCCAAATTCTGAAAATAGGGTATAAAATAGTATGATTTACCATAATTAACCTATTATTGCAATGCAACTATCATGGCTAACCTAATCTTGAGACCATAATAGATGAGGTATATCAATGGATGTTCAATATATTTCTTAAGATGTTTTTGACTTTGGAACTGGGACTCTTATGTCTTACTTTGGGCCGGAGTATTTGATATCAAATAATCAGTTACCATAGTGAATTGATTCCTAGAAACTGATAAATAGGAAGCCCTGCTGAGATTTCTGCTCTTGATTCTTTCACCTTCAATGAAAAGTCATATTTTATTGAAGTTGATTATATATTGCAGCTCCCTCAAACACAGAAATTTGCATTACATATTTGAAAAATGACTGAACATGTACATCAATTTTCCATCCGATAAATTTTACTTATTTATTTTTATTAGAATTGGATAAAATGTATCAATATTTAATTTTGTTGTAGCACAATCTTCCTCAAGTCACACGAGTTTCAATTTTGATGGAGAGGCAATAGCCATCATTGCAACAGTTTTCAAATGTGTATTTTTTGTATATTAAAAGTTCTTTGGGTTGCAGAAGAGGCCATTTGTAGCATTCATTATCATCTCAGAATTCAAGCTTCAGTTTGTACACATTACCTGCTTATAATTTATGTCACCATTAAAGATGTTCATTGATGTATGGACCTATTATTATTTTGTCAATTTTCCTTCAAAAATGATGTATCTGAAGCAGACTACTAATGGTTCCACTCTAGAGATCACTATCTAAATTACTTCTTTGTTACAATTTACGTGGCAATATATATGTTAATTGATTTACCTGTAGTTTAATTTGCTTTGGAAATGAATTTCGCACCACATACAATGTGATTGGAAAAAGCTACTGAGGATCACAAAACGCACCGTTTGAGTGCTCATTGTTGCATCTAAAAAACTGTGAATGTTGGCTTCAAGTAAAAGACTTGTGAATCTGAAATTGCACTTGCATTTTTACAGTTTCTGCTTGAGAATTCATTTTTCCTGGGGAAGATGGTCATCAATGCAGGAACATTTAAGAGTGAACCGGAATTTATCCAATTTTCTCAAAGGTTGTCAAGCTTTAGAAAACCCTCTCTTAATCCAGTAGTAGTTACATTAATTGTTGGGTTTTGTATTTGCGTGCAGTAGTTTTGTGGGAATTTTTTTTTTTATTTTGTTGACAGTAATTTTGTACTTCTTAAGCGGCTAGTTCTGTATGGAAGATGATTTGCTAAATTTTTTTTGTTTGTTTGCTCGTCCATCAACAAGGATTATGAAGCTGTTGTTTTTTATGGGAATGTTTCACCTTAAGAAACTACCTATCTAGGATCTTGGTGAAATGATCTTTCACTTGTCTAAAAGTAAATAATATTTTTAATTTGTATATAAGTTGAAGAATATGTTATTTTATCCAAGCAAAAGAGGGGAGTCGTCAAATTTTTCTAGAGGATAGTACTAGTATTACTATTTTTCTTCTTAAACTTAAACCCCCAAAAATTATTATATCAAACAGAAAAACAATTAAACCTCCAAATTTTGTATGAGGCGAGCTGTAGGCGTCAACTTTTTTCAGGCAAATTTTATTACTGCAAAAGCAAATATATATATATATATGATTAAACGGAAGAATTTATTTATAAAAGTTGGTGAAAATGTTCTTAATTTATAATATATCATCCTTGCAAACTTTCACTTCAAAATTCAATTAGATGTTATAAAAATTTGTTGGATAACATTCCTAAAAGTACAATGTACTACATCTTATTTTACTTTTTACAAAAATAAAAAAAAATCTGATTTAAATAATAGCGTATTTGTTATTTAAAAAGTACAATGTACTTTATTGAATTAATGCACAAAAGTATTTGTCTAGGCCAAATTAGAATAGGAAAGAGATTTGGTTTTGGAAATTAAGTCCGAAAGAGACACGGATTTGGAATATGTTTATGCCTTGCATGCATAAAAAGGTATCTTAATTTGTATACTTACTTCTGCTCCTCCCTCCTGCATGCCCAACACTTTCCATCCATCCCCCCATTAGCTCTAATTCGATCAATCAATTGTTATTATATATAATTCCAACCCTTACATCCATCTCTTAAATCGTTCCTGCTCTGCTTAATTTACGAAGTAAGTTCAAATATTTACACCTTTGTTTCGTCTTCTGTTTATATTATTTTTCAATTTTAATTGAACATGTTTTTGCAAATTAATTTTGTGTGTGTCTCTATTTATATTCCTATTCTTCGCTGTCCATCCATATCTCTATGCAAATATTTATTGTGAATTTGGGTTCTACTTCAGTCACCTTCATCATCAAAAGAGTCATAATGATTTTTTTGGTATATGAAATCTCAATTTCACTTTTACACTTAATTTTGATAAATAGAAGTGAGATTCTAAGTTTGAAACAGAGGAAGTATCGCATTTTTTTTTCTTTTTTTAATGTGAGAAGTAAATGCCAAAAGTTCAGAGGCTATACAAACCTAAAAGTGTATTAGTAAATTTCTTCTGCTACTTTAAAAATAGCATGAATGGGTTCCAATGAAAAGAAGAAAGGATTTATAATCTTCAACCCAAATAAAAAGAAGAACAAATTCAGCTTCATATACATATAATATTCTTCAACCCAAATTATTTCATTATATTTTGAAATAAGCAAATATATATGTGTATGTACTTAAATACAAATAACAAAAACAGATTCTATGTATGTATGTAAATATTATATGTATATGTATATTTATGTACGTAATCGAACAGCAATCTGTTTTTATTTTTTTATAATTTTTATTGACTTTATTTTTTTTTGTAATTGCAGTAGTCCTTATGGAAGTTCCTTCAAGTGTGGTCAAAGAGACGATGAAAAGAAAGGGAGAAGGGAAGACTGAGGGAGAGGAGGGCTGCCCTAAAAGGCAGAAGCTGGAGAGCAATGGCCATAACTATGATGAAGACGATGACAACGATGATGATAGGAAAGGACCTGGCCAAGGGAAACACAACCGGATAGTCGAGGGTCGGAGAGACTGCCCTTATCTCGACTCAGTTAATCGCAAGGTATTGCTCTCTCCCAGTGTGTGTTTTACTGTTTTAGTACTTCAGTGTGTTTGCAGTTTCTTCATATCCTATTCAAATTTAATTATAGGTAGACTTCGCTTGAATGTGAAATACTAGTTTGACATGTGACTCTTAGATTAGATGCATATTGTGGGAATATGGGGATATAGTAATTGAATTCTAGTGTAAATTCATTTAAGTCGTTGAATCTGATTCTTGCAGGTTTTGGATTTTGATTTTGAGAAGTTCTGTTCTGTCTCGCTTTCAAATTTCAATGTGTATGCCTGTTTGGTCTGTGGCAAGTATTACCAAGGAAGAAGGCAGAAATCTCATGCATACACGCATAGCCTTGAAGTAGGCCACCATGTTTACATCAGTCTTCAAACCGAAAAAGTTTACTGCCTTCCTGATGGATATGAAATTAACGACCCATCGTTAGATGATATTCGACTTGTTCTTAATCCAAGGTTTGCTAAGTTTCATTTCTTTTTCTTGCACCCTTTCTCTGCACTTTCTTCTGCTAACATCCATTTTTTCTTTAGATCTTGTTTTAATTTTCCGAGATGGATTTAGTTCCATAATCTACCTTCAAACCAGTAAGTTAATCAGTTATGTTAATATTTCACAGATTTAGTAGGAAGCAAGTTGAGCAACTTGATAAAAACAAGCAATGGTCTAGGGCACTTGACGGTTCTGATTATCTTCCTGGAATGGTACGCACCTTTCTTCGTACTAATATCTCACTGCATCTTTGTTACTTGTTACAGTTACTATTGTTGATGTTTTTCTTATCAATTACAAGAACAAATGAAATTTCAAATTTGAGCCCTCTCATTAATTATCATATTTTGGCAAATTTTTAGGTCGGACTAAATAACATTAAAGATACGGATTTTGTGAATGTCACAATCCAGTCTCTAATGCGAGTTACTCCGTTGAGGGACTTTTTCCTTGTCCCTGAGAACTACAAGCACAGCAAATCTCTACTTGTTCATCGTTTTGGAGAGCTAACTCGAAGGATTTGGCATCCCCGCAACTTCAAGGGACAGGTTTGATCCCCTCGCAATCACATCTTAATTCAAGCGCACCCTTCTTTAAGCAATTAAATGGACTTCCCCTTTCTTCAATTTGTAAGGGATAAATGGTTGAATTTTTTTATGAAAGTTGGTGTAGATGGTCTCCACAGTGAGTATATCATCTCCACCATATTTTATCAAAAAGTTCGACAATTTAATTGGTGAGATGATCATCACAATTCTCAAAGGCGGTAAATGCAAATATATATGAACTTTTCACTACACTGACTTCTATATTGTGACTTCTATATTGAGTAGCTTGATGAAATTTGGTGGAAAGCACCATGGAGATTCCACCAAATTTCATCAAATAATAACAGTTTACCCTCCTCAAGAGGGGAAGTCCATTAATTGCGTCCGTTTTAGAGCTCTCAATTTATAGATATATATATATGTCAATATTGATACTCATAAAACATTTTTGCATCTCTGCAGGTGAGCCCGCATGAGTTTCTGCAGGCAGTTATGCAAGCTAGTGAAAAACGTTTTCAGATAGGCGTGCAGTCTGACCCTGTTAAGTTTATGTCATGGCTTCTTGATACACTACATAAAGATCTCAGGACTTCCAAGAGAAGTAGCAGCATTATCAATCAGTGTTTTCAGGTACAGCTTCTTATATTTCAGTCTTTCTGTTTTTATTTGCAGGAATTATTATGTCATTTTGTATTTTCTTAATTCAGTTGTGCTACCTGTTTCTTTACAGGGAGAATTGGAGGTTGTGGAAGAGATTCACGGTGGAGCAGAAGGGAATAATGTTGTCACAGAGACTAGCAGAATGCCATTTCTAATGCTTGGACTGGATTTGCCTCCGCCACCTCTCTTCAAAGATGTTATGGAGAAAAACATAATCCCTCAGGTTTGTATTTTTAGTTTTGTTCTAGTTCGAGCCTTGTTTATAAATTTATTATTTGTCGATGGACCACAGACATGCTCAAAGTTTAATTTTAACAAAATGCTAGAAAGTTGCTTTGAATGATTATCAATTTCCCTGCTTGATAATCTCTTGACTCAATTAACTGCTTCTTGTAGGTTCCACTTTTCAATTTACTGAAGAAGTTTGATGGCGAGTTTCTCACAGAAGTTGTGCGCCCTCGTATAGCAAGGATGAGATACTGTGTTACAAGACTGCCACAGTATCTCATCCTCCACATGCACCGTTTCATGGAGAACAATTCCTTCAAAGAGAAGAATCCCACCCTTGGTGAGTAAAACTTCTCATTTTTAGTTTTTGCTACTCCCTTCGTCCCTAATTAGGAGTCCAGTTTTCCTATTATTGGGATGTCCCAAATTAAGAGTCCACTTTTCTTTTCATAACGTAGGTAATCAAAGTGCGATGATAGAAAACAAGTTTTCTTCTAAATGTGATGAAAATTAGTGCACACAGAGAAAACTGTAAAAGTCAAACATCGACTCTTAATTAGGGATGGAACAAGTTCCCCCTTTTCTTGTTGCGGAACATGGTACGTTCCGTTGTAAGGCTTCTTCTCAATTCCTAGTTGGAACAAAATACACGTCCATCATGATTGACCAAACACCTTTTTAAGATTGCATTACACTAAACGTGCATGTATATATCATATGACTACTGCTATATCTAAAAAAATGAATTGACAGTGCCTGATTGTCATGAATCTGAGGATTGCCTTTTTTCAGGGCACGCCGTCAAGCCAAAAATACGGATATTCTTCTTTTACTAGAAGATGTTAAGCTAGTCTTTTGAGGGGACTATTATATTTTACAGAACTTAAATTCTCTTTTTATTAGTTTAATTAAGTCATGCCGAGATTTTGTGACTATTTTAGACACTGAATTTTTTGTTTGTTCTAATTGGGTGTAGACGACAACAATGCTCATATTTAAGAAAAAAAAATTCACCCCTCATCCTGATGAATTACTTACCTGACTTGCATTTTCTCTTTCAGTTAATTTTCCGGTGAAGAATCTAGAGCTAAAAGACTACATCCTTTTGCCAACACCTAAAGAGGAAAAATCTCGGTATGATTTGATTGCAAATGTTGTTCATGACGGTGGTGAAGGGTCGTATAGGGTGTCTGTCCATCGCAAATCGGACCAGCAATGGTAATTTTATATAGAACTTGAGTATGTTCAAAAGTATGATCAATGGGTACCTTAACTATATGTGTTGATCATTTTTCGTGTTTCCTTTCTACAGGTATGAGATGCAGGACCTGCACGTATCGGAAACTCTTCCTCAGATGGTTGCGCTCTCAGAGGCTTACACACAAATATATGAGCAGCAGAGGTGAAGCAAATGAGGTTTTGATGCCGTGGACTTTTTGTTCCGCATTTTGAGATTTAATGGAACTGGAGCAGATAACTAATTTATTCTTTTGTAATACTTGAATCCTAGAGAGTTGATATAGAATTTAAGTTATAGTTATGGATGCGCTCCCCAAGGCCTACATGCGGATATAAGAGCAGAGAGCTGAGGTGAGGTTGATGCCGAGGACTTTTTGTGCCGGTGGTGGTGAATTGTTTGCTTACCAATGTGGAATTGGAGCGAAATAAGTAATGTATTCCTTTTTGTAATACTTGGAATCCCAGAGAGTGAGTTGATATAGAACTTAAGTTTCAGCATTGTATTTTTTTAGGTGGCCCTGTTCTTTTTTATCTTGAAAATCTTTCTTTCGTAAGGAGTGATTCTTAAAATGATTGAGGAAATCGCATTGGATTGATATGATTTAAATATTACTTCTGAACCGCGGTCCAAAAATACTAAACTTTAGCCCAACCTAACAACGAATCCAATGTAATGCAGAATAAGTACACAATACATGTTGGTTGTGTTTGCGTAGTATTGAAAAAAGATCAATGTTACTTCATGTTTGAACCTTTTATACAAATTAATTACCAGTATGTGTTAATAGGAGAATGCTCTTATTTCACAATATTCCACGTAATAACAAATTATTCTTCGAAGAGGTTTGTTAAAATGAGAGTAACCAGATAGTGTGCGCGAGTGAAGAGTCAGGTTGGTAGATGAATAAAGATATAACAGAGTGTTTTTCTACTAGTTTCATTACTCTTAATTACTAGTTATTTTTCATATTTAAAATGTTTCTATATACATGTATTCATTAGATGTTGTCATGTTGATCAGTTAACCACGTAATCCTCGTAATGAACCAACCACCAGCCAATCATTGAATCCTTAACATTCAACAAATTCTTGGATTCCTTTTAAAAAAAAAATTCCTTTGATTCTTCTTCTGCACAGCAGTACATAATCCCACACCCTTAACGCGCTTCCATTGTCCATGATGATACTTAAGTGACTAGTAACTATTATTTCATTTCCATTTCTTCACTCCACTTCATTTCAAGTTCGTCAAAAATATTCCCTCCAAATCGGAAAAACTTTAGCATAAAAGCTCGTTTAATTGGCAATTGCGTACCACCGAAGCAAGAATGACATTTACCAATATTCCCCACCACGTTATTTCCATCTTGTTTGGATTGTCGTAACTACAACTGTCAGGAAGAAGCGGTAACACAGTGGGCAATTTTAACATTTGTTAGTTTGCCATTGATCCTGAAACTTCAGTTCCCTTATGGCTCAATGATAATGAGTCCACGACAAAATGGATGAACCACGGTGCGTTTGAGAACTCAAGTCCAAGTTTATGTAATAGTTGAAGAACGGTGCGCGCTTGAGGCAAACTCAATTCGAAATTCTTGGAATCAGAATTGTGACATCTGATTTCAAAGTTTATGAATATTGAGAATGGGGCTGCTTGGTTTCTTTTCATTAGGAAAAAAAAAGGGCAGGGACACACAATCCTCGAAGTTCAATTATTTCCATTGTCTAGGCTATCATCTCTCTAAAAGTACCACCGGGCAACAAGTACCCCAAAAAAATTAAAAGGATGAATGACAAATGAGGAAAAAAAAAATAGAAGATCCCCAATATTATGGTACAAAATATGCCACACTATCTCATGATAAAATATGATCAAAATTTCAACATACATATGATATCATCTCTCTAAAAGCATGTTACAATAGATTGGGAGAGAAAGATGGCTATTGCTTCTTATTACCCTGGTTCTTTACCTTCCTTTTCTCCCTCTTACTCTGAGGCTTTGGCCGAGAACGCTTTTTTGCCACTCTCTTGAATGGTTTCTTCTTGGTCACTGGCACATTGTTCTTCTTCTTTTCGGGTGGCCCTCCTTCGATGAACTTGGGTACCACTCCAGCCTTGGGTTTTGCGGCCAAATCTTCTTCATGGGTTATAGCACTTGTTGTTACCATCACTTTCACATCCCCATTGTCATACATTGTAGTCCCTTGTAATCAATCAAGAAAGTTGAGCCAAAAAGTTAGATTGAACTAGTAGCTTATGAATATATAAATACTTGTCACAGCTACAAAAAGTTCAAGAAATCTATGATTAAATTGTTTAAAACAAAAAAAATAAATCACTTTCAACGCACCATTGGAAAGTCCTAACGGCAAAAAATAAATTCTCAAAAGGATGGGAGTTGTACAAGACAATGAAGAAGTTATTTCCTATAATCAATAGAAAGGAGCCAAAAATAATGCAATTTTAATTTAAATCTATTTTATGTAATATTATAGTACCACTTGGTGCCTACTCCCTGCCTAGAGCTTAGGCCATCTCCAATTGCCTTTCTGTATAAAACAATCAAATTGCAGAAAGTAAAAGAGACAGTAATCATTTTATTAGTATCTACGAACCTCTCTGCATGTACAAAGCGTCACATACGATGTGAGCATGATGTGTGTCACAACTTGAGACTCAGTAAGCATGCTAAAAGTAGGACTCCCAGTTTTCCATTTTATGATGTCCCAAATTAAGACTCCCACTTCCTTTTCGAGACATACCGAATGTACCAAATCTCACAACATAACGTATTCTTTACCACTATTTAGGTTGAAATTAGTGTTTTCTTAAAAAGTACCAGAGTCAACGTGAGACTCTTAATTTGAGATGGAGGGACAACCCTTTCTTTGTTTGATGAAGAAAAGTTTCCATGTAAGAGGCTAACTATTGGAATAGGATTTGGGATGGTAAGTATAAAAAGGGCCAACTAGAGATGAGTTTCAAAAGGGTATTGAAGAAAATACCAGAAACTGATGCAATCGGCTCAGTTTCCTCTTCCTGCTCGTTATCCTCGCCAGCTTCATCAGGTTTTGCACTTTCGTCTGTTGGAGCTCCGCCATGTATAGCAAATTCTCGTTCCAGTTTTCTCTGCAAAAGAATTTGAAGGCATATTCATGTCATGGAACAGAAAGCAGACCACTTAACAAGACTAGACCCAAACTAGAGAAAAAGTTAAAAGAGAAAAAAAAAATAGCGACACAAACCAGTTAAACCACTTCTTAGACCTCTTACAGATTCTGCATTTCCCTTTTACTTCGTTCTAAACATAGTAAAAATGTACTGATATCAAATATATAAAATTGTACTGATAACAAATATATATATATATATCAATCTCAAACACTTCAAAGCATTGGAAAAAAAGTTGGAAAATGATTAAAAACACTACTAAATATATATTTTTTTATAAGAAACAAACTTTATTGCCACTTTAGAGATTAAACATCACAGAGACAACATGATAATAAACATACTAGTGGAAGAGAATTCCACCTGACTGATAACAACCCTGCCTACAAGAAATGGGCACACTACACAGAAAAAACACTTAGCTAAACAAAAGGCTAGTACAATCAATACTGAATAAAAAACATTCTGAACTATTAAAAACACTAGACGCCCTAACCCACAATCCTGAAAGAAATAAAATATGCTCCCACAAGTCCTCAACAGAGCTAGATTTCCCTTCAAAAATACGTTTATTTCTCTCCATCCAAACAGCCCAAGCTGCCGCTAGCAATGCAAATCTCCATAGAATTCTAGCTTTTCTCTAACCCTTATCAAAGTGCCATTTCAATTGCACAAACTCTAACCACTTACTGGGAATAGCACCAACCATCCCGAACACCTCAAATAAAAAACACTACTAAATATATGAGAAGTTGGACAAAGAGTTGAGAGATATGGTGAGATGTTCAACTTTTTCTTGTTATTCATGGATGATCATTTTCCAACTTTTTTATATCCAACACACCCTAAAAACTAAAACTGATAGACTCAATCTTTAAGAATAAGTATACAAGAACACATTTTAGAAAGTATACCAGTAGTGCAAAACACACCAGGGGTGAGGATCACAAATTTCAAGGTATGGACATTGCACCTAATAGCTCTAAAAGAAGGGATTGCAGAACCAAACAATATCACATAACAACAAGAATGCAGAACCGAACAATATCACATAACAACAAGAATTAGGTTGTAAAGAGGTTATAATATGTGATAGAACTCTACTAAATAAAAGGTTTTGATAGTGGTTACGTAAAGTGAATAATTATATTGTTTTAGGATTCTTTTTTTCAGAAAAAAAATAAAATAAACAATACTCAAGTTTATTGACAAATGCCAATCCAACAATAGGTAAACTCCTTTTCTAGAACCATAAATTGATTCATCAACAACAAACTTCTTGTACTTTCTGAGTTTACCGCTGTGAGAATTGAAACCCTTTTTCATCAATTCTCTTCAGCCGCAAAACAGAAGAGCTAAATCCCTAAAACCAACCTATTTGTTGCTCAAAATTGTTCATTTCTTGAGGTTTCAATTTTTTTTCTATTATAAATCATGCATGGAATTCAACTGATACTATCACAAATTTAATTATCCCTACACGGAATCAGTCCCTTGTATTTCACAAAGCAAACAATAACAAAACATCTATATAACAACAGGCAATGGACTTTGAATCTTTAAAGATGTATAAGGGATAAAAAATTGTGTGGTTGAGATTTAAGATGCATTTTATAGTTGATAGTGCCTTAGGCACGGGTTACGACTTAGTTATGTAATATTGCAAATTCACCCAGAATGAACTCATATCAAATTCTCGCTCCAACTGAAATCGAACATGTAGGATCAAAAAATTGGTTAAAATAAACCTTTTTACGCAGCTCGATACGCTTCCGCCGATCTGATTCCTGTACTTGCTGTTGTGCTTCCTTTCTCCTCTTCTTCTTTCTCTTGTGAAAGCCAGTCACATAGTCCCTAATATCAGAAAACACAATTTTAAGTCTTCATAGTGTACTTTTTACACTAGTGGGCAGGGTTCGAAACCCCGCCCAAGGCAGCTAATTATTAAAACACATTTTACTAATAAGTTGTAGCTCACATAATATAACTACCCACCTTTCACAAGAGTGGACATGGTCCGCACCCCGTCGGGATAGTTAGTTGGTTAAAACACATTTTACCAATAAGCTCTATGGTATCACTATCCATCTCTCACAAGAGTCGACACGATTCAAACCCGTCACGACAGTTTCAAATATATATCTATAATAATAAAAGAGAGTGGTTTTTGAAACCACAAAAAGTCCCGCCCAACGCTAGACGCAATCTGGGCCGTCCAAATTTTGGAATATCGGTGGCCGTTCGTTTCTTAATACACTTACACATAGACACCATCAACACCAGAAGCCTCATTCTCTCTTTACATTTCTCCCTTCATGCTCCTCTTTTGCTTTCACCAACGATATCGTGCTCCTACACTCATCGATCGGCGACACCATAGCACAACGATTACGTTCAGCTTTTCTCTGGTATGTAGTTCTCTCTGCATTCTCCCCTATCTACTCTCCCTTCTGATTTAGGGTTTCTAGACCAGAGGTGTTTAGATCTTAATCTCTCTATGTTCATTCTCCCCCATCTACATACTCTTCTAAGATTGATCTATCATATTTAGGGCTTTCTAAAGCTATCTATCTCCATTGCTCTGTTTCCTATTGTTTGGTGCCTCTCAATTCAATCTGCTTTCATAATTTAGGCCTTCACAATTATGAAGTTCAAACTTGCTTTTTGGTTCCAATTATAACTTCATCTTAATTACTTGGTCACTGTCTAATTTCGTTTTAATTTCATTCCTTCAACATGTGGTAAAGATGGTGGCATTTGTAAATCAATGGTGGTGATGGGTGAGACAAGTCTGTGTTTGTCAATAGCAGTGTAAATATTGGTTGGCTCTTTCCATGATTGATTTTGTGAAGTTAATGTTTTTTTATGTAACAATCAATGATGGGTATATTCTCAACATACGGATTCAGGTGGGCATAGACATGGAGTATGTGAGGTATGTAACTCATATGAGTTGTCTTCTTTTTCTTTTATTTTTTACCATTTTTCCATTCATTTGTTAAATTGGGTTTTAAGCAGCATATTATTAAGATACTTAAGTACTCTTAATTTCTCAAAAGCTCAGATTTACTATTTCTATGGATTCATCCTGCAATTTTATTGAGAAAAAAATTGGATTGCTTGAGTTGTTAATTTTATCATACCTTTGCTTATTTTTATAGAGGTGTAGTGATGAGATTGTCACTCTTTTTATTCAACTTTTGCTAATGATTCTTAGTCGCATCAGATGATCCTTTTGGTTAATTTTTTGGACTGCATAAAAGCACCAACTTAATTTGCACTTGGTAGGTAGTTTAGTAATTTTGAAATATGAGGTTTTGTTTGTATAAATCTAATAGCTCAAAACTTTATTGGCTCCACTTAATTGACACTATTATTTATAACTATTCTTAACTTCCAGTTTTTGAGATACAAGTTGGGATTCTTTTGTTGACAATCATTATTACAATAGTGTTTGGTCTCATCCAATGTAATGTATTAATTTTCTTTCATTGAAGAGAAAATTAAAATTTGAGTATGCTTAACGAATTATCTCTTGATGAGTCTTTAATATTGCAGCGCTCACTATATAGCAAATTTGTTCCTACTTAACCATTCTTTCAAATTTCATATGATGTTCTTCTTTTAGTTCATACAACATCCACTCTTTTTTTGTGACGAACTTGGAAAACTATATCTTTTGAATGTGATGTTCAACTTATTTTACTTCAAAATTGTGTACCAGTTGTAGGCAAGTGAATCTATTCTAACATTTCCCTTTAAATCAAGGAGCTAGCGGAACATTCATGCGAAAGGTTGAAGCTTTGTGATAGGCTCCAAAGAGAACACCCTGTATCTTTTCTTTGGAAGGAAGTGCCTATATTTTTTTTATTGCTGGGGTGCTTTTTATTTAGTTTTATTTTTAGATGGATATACTTCATTTGTTGATTAATATGAATGAAGAATGCTTATTAAATGGAATTGATTTGAGTAAGACATCCTCCACGATTGTTTTCGTATGGGAATGTCGTTTTATTTGCATTGTACCTTTCAAAGTTAATAGTATTTATTTATACCTTTACTTATTATTTGTATATTTTTTGGTTAAATTCGTCGATTTAGGAATTGGCTTATTTCTATTATCCTTCTGTTCAATTTTCATCGATGGATTCATTTTGTAGGTAAAAGATATGAGTTTTTTTTCATGAAAAGTGGTGAAGATGATGATTACTATAATAAATTCTCATCTTTACAAAATTTCATCAAAAAATTTAAACCGGAAGTGAGTTTAATAAAAAAATTGTTACATATGTTTGTTTTTGTCTATTTAAATTTTAGATGATCATCTTAACCATTTTTAAATAGAATCTCTTGATGAAAGTTTGTAGAAATGATCCACTCATTATAGAAATTATGTTTACCAAGTTTCATAAAAAAATAATTTGTTTAGGTCTTGAACTAAATGCCATTAAAAAAAATTGAATTGAGAACATAATATAGAGGAATGGATTCTGTCAATTTTATTGCTGCATTCCATATATTCGTTTTCTATGTGAACAATCTCAGCAAAGTAACTCTTTTGGTGTCCCTTTTGTTTTGTTTTGGTGAATTTTTCGTTGTCTTTGTTCCTTGATTTTGGTAGAATAAGTGTAGCCATTGGTATTTCGTTTTTTTGGGCCTTTTTAAACTCTACCTCTTATTCTTGACCTAGAAAAAATAATAAAGGAAGAAAATTAGATCCAAATTTAAATAGGAAAAAAAGGAAAAATTATACTGAGTTCAAGGTGACGAATATTTCATAGAATCATTAGCATATATCATGAATGTTACCTTTGTCTGAAGAATATATTCATGGTACATCTTTGAAAAATTTAAGATCCATTCCCTAGATTGATTTGAACATATTTAAGATAATTTTTCACCTCAATTTTTGAGGGATATTATCTATCAAATAATATCTCCCGATTTTAACTAATATCTCTCAGTTCCGCAATAAGCTCCCAACTTACATTGTCTTTTAGAATTTGTATTTCAGTTTTGAATAATTACACGAGTTAAGCCGTAGTGCCATCGGCACGGGTTACCCCTAGTATATATATATATATATCATTTAGGGACAATTATTAGGGGAGGGTTATTTTCAATTGTGCAGCTCAATTGCATATCTCGATAAAATTTCCGCTCTAGTCAAAGACTAAAGTTATTGAAAACCTAAAAAATAATAAGAGCATATTAAGAACATTACAGCAAAAAAAGTTTCTAGGGTTTGAGTGAAGAGATGGAATACTTGAGGTCTTTTTCATTGAAAGAAACGGCGAGGGCTTTGTTCTTGAGGGATCGCTTCTTGATGTGCCGAGCTCTTATGTGTGGATTTTGTCCTGATTCCTCTTCTACTGCCTCTTCTTCCATGGCTGCCACTCAAAGCTAAACCCTTTTCTCTCTCTTGTTCTGTAGAGAAACAAACAGGCCTTTTATGTTGTTGTACCTCTTGGTATATAGTTTGTACGTTATTTTTCTATATGACCTAGTTCAAGTGGGCTGACAACCTTGTAATATTGTATCACACTCGCATCTGTGTTTGAGAGGGTCAGTTTTTCTAGCCCTTTGCTTTTGTTCAAAATTCTAATGGTTATCGCCTTTAGTTTTTTGTTTAGGAGATTTGGTGGTTTTTGTATCCTTTCTATGATATTAGCATTTACAAAGGAGCAGAACTTACCTTCTTTTAGAGTTGTGTATTGGTTCAAAATTAATATATTTATTATAATTCACCAATTAATCCAATCTAATATAATTTTATATTTTAGAATCCGATACAATTTGACTCGATTTTAAAATCCAATTCAATCCGATCCAATTTCACATTGAATTGGATTAGTTTGAAACCAATATATTTTGTGTAAAGATTATTTAAATTTAAATAACATGTAAAACAAATCCAATCAACTTCACAAAAATATTGTCTAAAAGAAAATAAAAATTTACAAGGATTGAGACAATCTAAATAAAAAGTTCTCTTCATTGCTAAAATAAAAATCTAAATTAAGTCATTATATATTAAAGTCTAATTCTTCAGTAAAATAAAAGAAAAATAAATTATGATTTACTTATTAGGTTCTTTTATATATGTAGCAATAACAAGGTGTACACATTCTATATTAATAAATTAGTATATAATAATAACCAATTACGTAAGAACTAATGTCATTTTTAATTGAGGTTAGATTGGATCGGTCTGATATTGATTTCGCCAAGGTGATAACCAAACCGATCCAATATTTAAATAGTTTTCTAAAATGCAAACTAATCCAATTCACTAACTTCACCGAATCCAATTTGGTTAGTTTGAGCATATTGGATTGGATTCTGCACGCCCCTACCATTTTTAAAAAGCAATACTTTTTTTATTTTTATTTTTTTTGAAAAAGAGCAAGGGCGATCATATTCACATGAAAAATCAAAAAATTATAAACGTTTATATTAGAACTAGACACAAAAATACGCATAATTTCATTACATGTCTAACAAGCATATATCCAATTTAAAGTTAAATAAAATAATAAAAAAAGAAGTTAACTTAATGATAAAATTTGTGTTATTTAATAAAAAGTTGTAATTTCGAACTTTGTTACTAAGAAAGTTTTTCCCAAAACAATGAATATAGGGATAAAATAAAAAAAATCACTAAATTTTAGTATCTTAGTTGAATCTAACACCATTCAATTTATATATAGTTTGTGCGAAAGAAATGTGTCATGGAGTGTTCAAAAATCGGACCGAACAGAATAGATCGATCGGACCGAGTCAAAAAATAGGGGTTTTTTCGGTCTTGACGATTACAACGGTTCGATCCAAATTTTAGTGAGCCGAAGTGGCCCGATCTTGCAAATTTTTTTCCTTAAAAAACCATTCCGGACCGAATATATATGCATTAAAAAAAATATTTCCTAAAAGATATGTATACCTCTTTATTTTTACAAACTAACCCTAATTTCATCCCATATCATCAACAGCCACGCGCTCCTATATATGTAGTATAGCAGACTTAGCAGTGTATTAGTTTATAAATGATGTATTCGGTTTTCCTCAGTACATAAATTTTTATATATATTTCTTGCAATATTAAATTATAAAGATGCCCAATGTTGTTTAGTCTTTACTCTAAAAAATGTTATATATAATCTTTAATTTTATAAAAATGTTATATATAACTTGGATTTGTTATCTTAAATGTTTGTTATGTTTTGGCCTATTTAGATTCCAAGTATTGGTCATTGTTTGAACTTTGAAAACTTAGTTAGTATGGATTTGGCCATTAATTTATTTTTTTACAATGTGAATATGGGCTTTGTGAAAAAATGGGTTGAATATGTGTAAAAAATAACTAACAAGCTCAAATAAAATAGGCTTATTAAAAAAGCCAAACCGTTTAGACTGACCAAAGTCGAACCGTTTACATTGGTCCGGCCGGTCTCAGCTGGTAATTGGGTCTAGTCCGGTCAAGAATATTGTAGGACCAAAATGACTGATCCGGTCTAAACACAAGGTGAATGGTCGGTTTATCGGACTGTTCACACCCCTTGTCATAACTAATTCTTTAATTCATCTCCCTTATTCTACCTCTCAATATCCCCTCACCTTGCATGACTTTTCTATCTTTTCCTCGTTCCGTGAACCCTTTCTCATGGAATTGTAGCAGTGGTCACCTGAAAGGCCTTTTATAATATCCTGAAATTAATCTCGCATAACATTAATCAGTGCTACAAAAGACTCAAGGATTTAATCCCTAGCAGTTGTTGAATCGAACACAGTAAACAATATGAGGACTTAATAGATCTGGGAAAATAATAATGAATTGAAGAACATAAGTGGCTATTTAGAGCCTTACAACTTGAAAAAGAAAAACAATAATACCCACATTTAGGCTGCAAACTAGACTAAATAAAGTAGTAACAGGCCTTAAAGACTAGGTAATTTATTAACCAAATAACAAACTAAATCTTATCATTCCCTCCCTTAAATTAGATTGCATAAACAACTAGTTTATCTCTGGTGCATCACAGACCCCCAATTTATCTCTTAACTTCTAAAATGACTCCGGCTTGAGTGGTTTAGTTGGTACATCAACTATTTGCTCTTCAGTTCCACAATATTTTAGCTGCACCACTCCTTCATTAACCAAATCATGTAGGAAATGAAAGCGCACATCAATGTGTTTGCTTCTGCCGTACATTACGGGATTCTTTGACAATTTAATGGTCGAGCTATTGTCGAAAAAAAATGGTAGTATTCTCACTGCCTTCATAACCAAGCTTCTTCATCACTCTTTTCATCTATAAGGCTTGACATGTGCATGCAGCAGCTGCTACAAATTCAGCTTCAATTGTACTAAGTGTGACAATTGGCTGTTTTCGTGAAAACCAAGTGACCGCTGCAGAGCTCAAAATAAATACATACCCTGACATGCTCTTTCTATCTTCCACAGAACCTGCTGTGAGAACCCGCGTTCGCGACGCCCGGGGGTCCCCGTGGGCGGCGATTCCGTTTGTTGATTTGGAAATCAGGTCTTGAAAAGAATAAGAGTCGCCATTTTGTTTTACTAAACAAACAAAAAGGTTCGTGTAAAAGAGACGTATTTATGGACTAAATATCCTCTTATACACAATATATGCGAAACCAGTTGATTCGAAGGTTCGGGGATTAAGTTACGAATCGGGAAGGTGTTAGGCACCCAATTCGCCCTTTCGGTCTCTTGAGTAGGATATGCGTGTGTCATAATTCAGTTCTTGCATGCTATTGCTATTACTTTACAGCTTTTCGTGCTTGCCTTAAAAATCGGGATTTTGGGGTTGGGATGAAAACGATGTGTTTCCTAATTCACCCATGATTTTGAAAATAAGTGTGTGTGTGTGTGTGTGATTTGAAAAAGAGAGTTTGATAATAATAGATGCAATGAAACAAGTGATTTTGTAAAGCATTGGGCTTTTCGGAAACTGATTTAATGTGGAATCTTATATTCGATATTATATGAGGCGAGTTGACCGATCGTATACCAAAGTCTATTGATTAAACCGGTATAGATGGCAATAGTGCTCTCATGATCGAGTATTTATCACATACACACCGCAATCTATGAGTTAGATTGGATATATAGCGATTATCGATTCCTTCGTATAACAATACCGCTAATCCGAACTTTTGGAAAAGTAAGAAAGTAATAATACTATTTTGGAATTGGATTAGGGTTTATTATACGCCTTTAATTTTGAAAACAATTTGAAAAAAAAGGTTTTGAAAAGCTATTAAGTAATAAAAATTATGCAAACAATAGTATGAATTATAAAGCTGACGAATAAATAAAAGAAGAGAGAGAAAATTATACCTGAGCCTTCTTGGAAGGAGAGAATAAGGATCTCTTGGTGTGTACCACGAAATTCCCTTGATTGTTGATGAAAATAATGAATGGAGGGGGGGTCTATTTATAGTTGTCAAAATACTTGGAGAGCAAGAAAAGAGATTGCAACTAAGACTCTTGGAAATTATCGCGAAACCTTCCCACCGTTGGATCATCCTGATTTTTGGATATGTGTTGTAAATAGGAATATTCTAGATCGTGTAAAAATTTCAGGTCGATCGGATTTCGGGAAGGTTCCCTTTCGTTCTGATTGGTACGAAGAGTTTGTGTCCGCGTAGGAAAGGTACTTGTTGTAGACAAGGTCCCTTGTTTGCACGAGAAGTCAGGTTCTATCCGTTGGATCAGGCTGAATTTTGGATATGTATTGCCAATATAAGTCTTTTACACCCTGTAAAAATTTTAGGACGATCGGAGTTCGGGAAGGACTCGGTCTCCTTGGCTTGGTACAAAGAGTTTGTTTCCGCGTAGGAAACGTACTTGCGTACAACTATCTCGAAAATTAAACTTCCAACCGTTGGATCATTCTGAATTTTTGACATGTTTTCCCTCCAAATGTTTTTTAGCTCGTGTCCAAATTTGAGGTCGATCAGATTTCGGGAAGGCCACTATTTATTTTAATTTGCTACGAAGGACATTTCGACTAGAATTGCACGGTAGACAAATTGATTCTTGAGGATCCCATGTCCAACAAAGCTGAATTTTTAATATGCTCTTCCCCACAATAAGGCCTATCCATTTACCAAACTTCAAACCATTTTAACTTCGATAACACCTCCATTTGACCACCCGAAATAAACTCGCGATTTTCTGAATTTTCGGAGATTCGACCGTCGGATTTAGCTGATTTTCGAGTATGTTACTCCTTTTGATAATATCCAACAACTCTCAAAGTTTGAGGATGATCCAAAGTATGTGACTCTCCTTTCACAAATTTTCCGGAGTTTTGACGGTTTTTTGGTTCCGGCAATTTTCGATAATTCTATAACTTCTCATCCGGGGTCCTTTCGGCTTTCTTCTTTGACCTGTATCACATGAACAAACTACATGTGCATCTAGGAATGCTTGTGCGTGCATGCATGTTTATTTCTTTGAAAATTAGCATTCTTGCGGGGGTCGCAAAATGAGGTGTTCACACCTGCATAATTATTATCGGTGAAACCAATTAATTCCTTATTCCCTTCATTCTTGTACAGAATCCCGAAGCTAATGGTTCCTTGTAAATAACGTAACACCCTCTTGGCTGCTAGAAGATGAAATTTTGTTGGCTTTGACATTTACCTGCTAATTAGACTAACAACATACATAATATCTGGCCTCGTAGTAGTGAGATACATCATACTTCCCATTAATTGTTTGTAATACGAGCTATTCACCTTTAAACCATTTTCGTCTTTAAAGATTTTGCCCCCTAGAGTGATTGGATTATTTACTGAATTACTACATTCCATCCCAAATCTCTTTAACACTTCCAATGCATACTTCCTTTGACTTATAAATATTCCCCCACCAAATTGCATTACTTCAATCCCAAGGAAATATCGCATTTTGCCCAAATTCGACATTTCAAATTCCCTCATCATCAAAATCTTGAATTCAGATATCATAACATCATCGTCTCCGGTGTAAATTAAGTCATCAACGTACAGGCTAATAATTAAACGTTTACCTTGTTTATTGACTTTCGTAAAGAGGGTCTGCTCACTTTCATACTTTTTGAAGCCTTTTTCAATGAAGTACGATTTAACTTTGTTGAACCAAGCTCGCAGTGCTTGCTTTAGCCCGTATAAAGCTTTGTTGAGTTTGTACACTTTCAATGCTTCATTCTTGACTTCATAGCCTCTTGGTTGTTCAATGTAGACGTCCTCAGTTAGTTTTCCATGGAGGAAAGCTGACTTGATGTCAAGCTGAAATACATGCCAACTTCTGTGCTGCAAGAGTAAGAATCATCCGAACCATGTCCACACGAGCGACTGGAGCATACACTTCTTCATAATCAATGTTCCTATGCATAACCTTTTGCGACCAAACGCACTCTATACTTCTCAACTTCTCCAAGCTCATTTAACTTAGTTTTGTAGACCCATTTGACTCCGATCTTTTTGGCTTCTTTTGGCAAATCAGTTAAGAACTAAGTCTCATTCTTCTCGATAGACCGTATTTCAGAGTCCATTGCATGCCTCCACTTCTCATCTTTTACTGCTTTCTCATAACTAACTGGATTATAATTGGCAAATAAGGCCATGTTAACTGTAATATCCTCATCAGAGATGCCTTCACTGGAGTGATAATCTCCCATCCACACCGGTGGTTTTATAGGTCTAGTTTTTCTTTGCATTTGAAGACTCGATAGAAAGCTCGGTTAATTCTATGTTTGTGGGACTTGACACTGGTTCCTCACCATTTTCTAATGCATCATTCTCTACCATATCATCACCCTCTTTATTCTCGAGTTCGCTTTGCTACCTTTTTTCTCCCCATTCTAAATCCAGTATGATATGTTCTTCGTAATTCTTGTCCCAATTCCACTTCTTGTCCTCCTCAAAAACAACATCTCCGCTAATCATAATTTTCTTTGACACTGGATCGTAAAGTCTGTATCCCTTTGATTCTTCACTAACTCCAAAAAGAACGCAGCTGCGGCTTTTATCTTCAAGTTTTGTCCTTCGGGCATCAGGGACATGAGCATGTGCAATGCTGCCAAAAACTCTAAAGTGTTCAACGAAAGGCTTTATTCCGCTCCAAGCTTCCTCCGGTGTCACGTCTTTAATTGAAACCGTAGGACATCTATTCAACACATAAAAGGTCCAGTTCATCGCCTCAGGCCAGAAAGTTTTTGGAATACCTTTCTCGGATAGCAAGCTCCTTCACCATGTTCATCACGGTACTGTTCTTCCTATCCGCAACACCGTTTTGTTGTGGTGTATAAGCGGTGGTTAGCTGCCTCTTTATTATATTCTCTTTGCAAAAATCATTGAATTCAATTTATGTAAATTCACCACCACGGTCTGTCCTTAAACATTTAATAGGCAACCCGATTTCCTTTTTAGCGATACTCTTGAACAGTTTGAAGAAAGCAAATGCATCTGCCTTGGTAACAAGAAAGTTCATACAAGCCTTCCTGCTGAAATCATCGATAAAGCAAATTAAATACCTCTTGTGATTGTTAGACGTCGGAGAGATCGAGCCGCAAATATCGGCGTGAGCAAGCTCTAACTTTTGCATTATTCTCCATGTACTTTTCTTAGGAATATATTATACCCTGAGAAGCTCGGCAAACTTCTTACCATTCCTTTGAGTTGCAAAATCTTGAGTCCTTTAAAACTGAGATGGCCATAACGGCGGTGCCAAAGTTGAGCTAAATCTTGAGTGGTTGCTTGTAAACACCATTCTTTAATCTCTTCCTTGACAGGTTGTGTGTTAGACAACAAGATAACATCCTGTTAGTTGTCATCTTGGATTGAATGATCAACCTCTTGAAGGATTATAGATTTTGCACTGATTCGACTGAATTAGGATAGTTAACCCTTTTTCTTGTAGCTGGCCGATGCTAAGAAGGTGATTCCTTAACTCCGGTACATAAAACAACCCCTGTTATTAGTTACTTAATGCCATCCAAGGATAGCCTTATGCTTCCCTTCCCAACAACGTTCATCCTTGTGTGATTACCTAGCTTGACCGTCTACTTGAACCCTTCATCTAGCTCACAAAATAGAGATCGATCACCACTCATATGGTAGCTACAACCTGAATCAAGAAACCACACGTCATCTCGATTCGCTCCATGTATTTCAACATAGACCATAAGAAGTATTTCTTCTGACTCGTCCAACTCTGTATAGTTTGCTTGTTTTCCTCAACTTAGACACTCATATTAACAGTGTCCAAGCTGATGACATTTGTAGCATTCAATGGTTGCCTTGTTGTAGGTTTGGCGACCCCGACCTCTAGCTCTTCCTCCTCGAAACGCTGTTCTTCCACGCCCTTTTGCATGGTACCCTTCGTCATGAGTGACTTTGAGTGCTTGTTCTTCCCCACTTGAATGCCTCTGAAACTTCTGCTCATGAACTAACAAAGAGCTTTGCAATTCATCTATTGACAAGCTCTTGATATTCTTGGACTCTTCAATGGAACATACAATATAATTGTATTTCTCAGACAAGGGAGCGCAATACCTTTTCAACAATCTTTGCATCCTGCATATCTTCTCCCAAATTGCGCATATTGTTGGCAACAATCATCACTCTTGAGAAGTAATCATTGACTGGTTCCCTTAGCTTCATCTCAAGCACCTCGAAATCTCTTTTGAGTGTCTGCAGCTGCGCATTTCTGACCCTCTCATTCCTTTGATATCTTGTTTTCATCGAATCCCAAATTTGCTTGGCTGTGTCCTTCTAAAGAATGGTTTTCAAGGTAGTCTTGTCTATGGCCTGGAAAAAGGTAATTCTTTACCTTCAGATCCTTCAGCTTCATCTCTGCAAGATCTGCTTTCTGTGCACCACTAAGAACCTCTCCGCTGGCTGGTTCTATAATTCATGTCTCCACTAATGGAAACCATTCCTTCGAGCGAAGCAAATTCTCCATGAGCATAGCCCAATGCTCATAATCATCGTTGAATTTAGGAATACTCAACATTGATTCCTTCTATGATGCTATCTCCACCCTGTTCTGTTTCCTCACTTACTTTCGTGTTTACACTCAAACCTAACTATCAATCAGGACCCTATGAAAGTCCCTCTGATACCAGATGTTGAATCGAACAAAGTAAACAATATGAGGACTTAATAGATCTGGGAAAATAATAATGAATTGAAGAACATAAGTGGTTATTTATAGCCTTACAACTTGAAAAAGAAAAACAATAATACCCACATTTAGGCTACAAACTCGATAACAAACTAGACTAAATAAAGTAGTAATAGGCCCTAAAGACTAGGTAATTTATTAACCAAATAACAAACTAAATCTTTATCAGCAGTTGCAAAGCAGAAGATAAAGGACTAACAGGATTACAACATTATATTATAGGATTGACCATAATGGCCTTAAAGAAATAAATGATGCAAGAGCATAATAATATTTCAAAGGAACGAAGCTGTGCGATTTTTTCACGCGAATTTTACTATGTTGTGCACCTCTCATATTATGCAAAAGCTTTGAAGGGCCAGTATAAGTAAAAAAAACCCTCTCCAATTGTAATAATAAGGAATGATCACAGAAATAACATGACAAAAAGGGTAAATCTTTGCACCTACTTGAACGAAGTCTTAAATCTCGCATAACATTAATCAGTGCTGCAAAAGACTCAAGGATTCAATCCCTAGTAGTTGCAAAGCAAAAGATAAAGGACCAACAAGATTACAACATTATATTGTAGGATTGACCATTTGGATTGACCTTAATAGCCTTGAAGAAATAAATGATGCGAGAGCATAATAATATTTCAAAGGAACGAAGCCCTGCGACTTTTTCACGTGAATTGTACTATGATGCCTCTCGTATTATGCAAAAGCTTTGGAGGGCCGGCATAAGTAAAAAAGCCTCTCCAAACGTTATAATAAGGAATGATCATAGAGATAACGAGGACAAGAAGAATAAATCTTTGCACCTACTTGAACGAAGTCTTAAATCATGCATCATTGTTGATTCCCAAGTTTTTTGACAATATTTAATATTTATTTTTTAATAAAAACTGTGCAATTAAATCCATTCATCAACAAAATTCGTAGTTCATCCGAAATACTTTTTAAAAAATTAATAAATGAGAATTACATAATCTTATAAAAAATATCATTGGAATTGTTGCTTTTTAATACATTTTTTTTAATCTAAACTTAAAGCATGAGAAAAAGATTTATGATAGTTTTTATTCATTTTTTAGTATTGGAGATGGTTGCTAATACAGACAAGTTAACTATATATTTATCTTATAAAATATTTTACCTTTGGACAATCATTCTATATAAAATCCAGCTTCACCCAATAATGTATTTCTCTAGTTGAAAGAGGGTAGAACGATAAATGCAAACACACCCTTCTTGTTTATTCCATTAACTAAAGAAAAACCATTTATTCGAACATAATAAAAGCAAACAAACTCCTTGTTTTTTAATTTACACAAAAATATAAAGAACGACTCAAGACGCGATATTCTTTTCTCTCTTTTGAAACTTCACCTATTATAGTTCATTTACCATGTGGACTCCATCCACTAATGAAATCAACCCACAACAACAAAAAATAAAAAATAAAAACGGATGGCAGAAAAAACAAACAAATCGACCTTTTATACTTTTTATACTCCTTTTTTTTCTTCCCTTAAATAAAAGAATATCAATCACAAACTTGAATATCAATTACTGACATTTGCAATTTTATAGGCCCATCAATCAAACATATGTATAGGCACCCAAGTCGAAATTTAATTAATGATTTAACTAACAAACTAACTAACGGGCATGATGAACCATAAGCTTATATTGATTCAAAGACTCTTGTCTCTGCAATCTCATTTCATCGTTAAACTTCTTTATGAACGCTTCCACTCTCCTATTCAACTCGTCCTGACTCACCGACGCTTCTTTTCTTAGTTTCCCCGATCCCACCGGCGACGAATTGATTGATTCGTAATTAGTACGGTCTTTGAACGTCTCTGATTTCATCATTTTCTGAGGGGACTGATCATCTGTGTTGATCTGACGGCCCTGATTCTCCCACGTGTCGGACTTCCTCAGGTGCCTTGTCAGCGGCATGGGCCTCCCGTCCGTTATCGCCTTCCACGTGTTCTCCAATGTCTCCTGCCTCTTCGGTTTTGCTACTCTCAATGCCTTTCCACCTAAATATATATAATTTCATAAAATCGACTTACTAAATGACAATTTTTGCCCTTTGATCAAAGGGCACAACACGATGACGCCCCTTGCCGTGGCGTGGAGATTGTGGAAAAGTAGCGATTCCGGCCAAATGTGGATTGCTCAACGCCGGAATCTCTTTCCGGCGGCAAAATAGTTTGTGTGTTAAAGTTGAATCCAACGGTCGAATCTTTTTTTCAAAAAAAAAATTTAAAAAATTAAGGTTATGCAGTGAATAAATAACTGAATGTACCTTCAGGGCTGGCTTTTAATGGTTTCCGGTGAGCAAACCTCGAAGAAACCAGAGGTTTCTCATTGACCGGAGAACGATTCTCCTTTTGCGCATCCGGAGAATTTATACTCTGCGGCGGAGTCCACGTAGACCTGGAGATCTCATAATCATCATCTCCATCACAAACAACCGCAACACTATCCACCGTCGCGGATTTCACCTCCAAAACCCTAGGTTCACTTTCATACACCGCCGGAGAGTCCAAAATAACGATATCTGACGGAAAATTGTCCGAGTTTAGCAACCGCTCCGATTGATCGTCATCATCGAGCTTTTGGTGTAAGAATGATGAGGCGGCGATGGTGATGATGATGAAATTGACGAGGACATAGAGATATGGAGGTTTGAGGAAATAAATAAGAGTGGACCAAATGGAAGGGATTTGGTGGATTGTGAAGTGTATGATTAGTGGAATAGAGAGTTTCATAGCCATGGCTATAGAGAGAAATGCAGTTGAAACTGATAGAAATTTTAGAGAGAGAATCCAGTTATTCGAAGTGGCCATTTTTGTGTGTGGAGGTTGAATTTGAGATCTTACCTTTGTGTTGAGATCGATGAGATGAATAAAATGTACGTGAGAGTGCCCTTATGTATGTGAATTGCGAATGGTTTCGGATCAAATATGAGCCGTTGGATTTCGTGAATAAGGGGTGGTGGGTTTGGTTTGGGCCTTCAATTCCATACGCCATTTACTCCTTTCCTATTTCGAGTCCTAATTTGATTTATATTTTTAAAATAAATTAATTTTATTATAATTTATAGTTAAAATTAATATTTGTTTTAATGCCCGCAGTATGTTTTAGTACATTATTTATGTCCTAGTAGTATGGGAAGAAGTTTGATTCACTCTCAAGTAAAAAATTCATTGTTTTCTTGGGATGTTTAAAACACAATAATTTATTTTTCTTTTAGAATATAATTAAGTAATAAGTTTTGTGCGTGTTCGAAAGCAAGTATTGAAACTTGTTTCTAGAGAGAGAGTGCAATACAATTTTTTCAAACATTGCTTTAAGACGAGAAAATTGCTTTAAATGTCCTAAAGGTTGCTGATTGAAAAAAAAAAAAAAAAAAAAGGATCCTAGGGTGCAGGCTAAAAGTCTCACTAAAAAGTATTTTGCATGAGCATTATCTGATATTTGTTGTAACCAAGTATTTTTTATTTCTGATCGACTTAATTTAGTTACGTGTGTGTTAATGTGGCCTATGTATTTTTGCTCTTTCTTTAATTATGTGTCCGTTAAACTACGTTTATACTGGGCCATCAAAGTATGCGAGGAATGGAAAAAGAGAATTATTGATGTGCCAATTCAGGTAAAAATATGAATTTAATACAAAGTATGAGCTTAAAGTGACAGATCCATTTATTTATATTTAAAAATGAGCCACCCACAACGGTCATATAAATGACCGTTAGAGAAGGAGGAGGAGGAGCTTTATATCAGGATCCAATGGTCCACGAGGGGTTGGCCGGTGGGGGCTTGCTCCAGCGGCCCAATAGCTAAGGTTGGTGCGCTCCTGTCAAAAAAGTATTCCTTATTTATTAAAATGGACTGAAATAATAATAGTCTATGGTAACATTCAAACTATAATTTAAACAAGATACCATCCAATTATGAAAATTCGTACCAATCTTTAAAGTGACTAGCTACTTCGTTAAATCGTTGTGAATGTGAGCGTAGAAGAGCGAGGGAAGGAATGTCAAGACTTAGCAGTATGAAATCTAATTGATAAGAGGAGATTCATGCACTCGTTAATTTGAAAAAAAAGCAGCAGATTTATGATACAAGAAAAACTTTTACAAGCTACTATTAATACCATAATAGCAGCAAATATAAAGCCAATTAAATATTGTATATTCGTATTTAAGATAAAATATTGTGCTACGAGAATCGTTAAGAATGTTTTAATGCGAGTGTAAAAGCGCTACAAGTGCATCACTCTATGTAAGAAAATTAAGACAGTTAAGAGCATATGATTATAGAATATTTGAAAATTAATTTACAACACTAAAAGAAAAAAGTTATGTTCATTTTTAGAACCCAAATTCAAAATCACAATAACTTTTTATTTTATTTTTTTAAAGAACAAAAGCTTTTTATTTACCCAAACAAGATACTCAAATAAGTTTTAATTAGAAATTTTAAAACCTTTATGGAATCACGAATGTTCATCTTCTCTAAAATATTTTATAGAAAGCTAGAATAAAGTCCCTTGTTGAAGATAGTACATAATAGTCTAAAGTCCGTGTGAGAAGGAAAATTAGTACAAAATCCTTCACTTTCTTCTTCTGTGCTGTCTCTTAACTTTTGATATTTTAGTACTTATTCTAATTCAAATTAAAAATTTAATTTTGTAGGATGTTCCATGTAATTAGGGTTCAATTTTAGTTTAAAACGTCAGTCTATAAGATATTTTGTAACGTGGTACTATACTTAAATCATGATATTAATGGATCGTTATATGTAAGTCTAAAACCTTTATTAATTTAAGACATAAAGGAGTACATATAGTTTTATTTATTTAAAACATAAAGGCCATCTGCACCGCAGATGGTAAAAAGGGTAAATTTACCATAAATCATCATGCACTGTGTATTAAAAAGGTGTATGTAAAAATGCCAACTCAATACTAAATTTAGCTTCCGACAAACATTTAAGTGAGATAGAGTGTGTATGTGTCATTTAGCCATCTAGGTCTGACAACCTTCAGACAATACACATTATATCGTCTCAAGCTAATTTGGGACGATATACTTTGTATTGTTCGAGTTTTTTTTTTTTTTTTACATTGAGAGAACATATTGTATATGCGATGTCAATGTTGGAACGACACGTTGTACATGCAACAACTTTTTTTTTTATAATTATTGGGACAATACACTGTGTATATTCTCCGGAGCTCTTTTAATTTGTGAGACGATACACTACAAATCATTAAGGTAAAATTTAAATTTCCCTACAATTGGCAATACATTAATAGGCTAATTTTTCCCTTTTACCCTATATTTGCAATTCAGATAGCCTAAACCGTAGCTACTTAACTTATAAAATTTTCTTTTAATTGATTTAATGCATACGTATCTTCACTTCACAGCCATCCTTCACTTCACAAGGATGAAGATGAAAAGGGAAGGCCAGATCGAGAAGCAAATTAACTGCATGATAGAGATTAAAGCAAGTGTGGGACCATCCCGCATATATATACATAGCTTGAAATTTCCTACACGAAAGAACCTCACCAGGCACCCTAATAATTAACTAACTACGCCATTCTCTTAATTTTGAGTCAACTTTCAATAAAGCCAAAACAGTTTGCTTAGGCATATGAGATTGTGATCCGTGCGTCAGATAAAAGTATGAGATATGAAAAATATATATGTATAAACACGCTATATTGATAAACGTGAGGAAAATTTTTGGTAAATGCATAAAATTATAATAAAAGTAATGTTTAAACTAAGAATTAAATTCATAATTTTTAATTATGAAAATATAAACTAGTTATTATCACTTGATTAAATATTATTGACTAATTAAATATCATGTAATGGGTTTAATTTATTTTACAAATATTCATATTAAATATACATAATATGATAAACCACTAAGTATTGTATTATACATGTATCGCATGTACTACCGATTCTAGGAATAATAACTTGGCAAGGTAGGATAAAAATTTATCTCAAAAACATATCTATCAATTAACCTTTACATATAATATCGTACTAATATAGTTTTAACAACTCAAATAAAATAATTTTAGGGATATGTTATTGCTAAAGCAATAGTCCTTTGTCAGAATAATTTCGTCTCATTTTAATTAAGGCATCGAAGATAAGATGACTTGCTTTTCATAGGGAACTATAGTTTTGTCAACAGTATCTCGCTAATTTTAGGATACGTATTCTTGTATTATGCGCATCAAATACAACATGTAGCTTTGAGTGACATTTTCCTTTTAATTAATTTGAGAGATACCTTATGTTTGTTTGGAATATGTATGCCCATTTCTTCCTTGTGATGACAGTGATCAACTTTCCTTTGGAGTGTGCAATACTGGTAATGTTTTAAACTTGCACTCAATGAGAACCCCCACCCCCATTATTTAGCTGTATGTATTGTCTCTCTCTCTCTCTATATATATATAGACCATCTCATATCATAGGATTGGTGGGTCATTGCTTGTACATATATTTTCATACTTGTGAAAACAGAGAGAAAAAAGATCCTCAAGGAAAATGGGAGAGTTGTTGTTGAGATTGAATCCATTATTATTAGTAGGTGGTATTATCTTTATTAGTATTGGTTTCATTGGTGTTGATGGCTGGAGCAAAGAGGGACATATCATGACATGCCAAATTGCACAGGTATATATATATATATACATATTTGCTGTTAGACTGTGATAGATTAATGATTTACATTTTCTTTAACATATCATTCTTTTTAAATTAAGTTTAATTAGAAGGTAAGGGTAAATGCGAGCGAGTAATTGTGTCCTAGTAATACAAGAGTACCCTGACGAGAAATTGAAAGAATCTCTGGTTTGAATTTTTGTAGCAGCTGCAAGTATAAAAATGTTGCTCGATCCTCTTGATATTGTGTTGTTACCAAGCAAAGCTAAATATATATGAAGTATGGAATTTGATCTTATTCCCCATTATATATATATATATGGTATTTTTGTTATATATTAATTAAGTTCTTTACAAGAGAGTTTATTGGGTTTGAGATTCTTTAAGTGAAACAAAGAAAGTAATCGAGAGAGATTGTTTAATGGGACAATTAAAAAAAAGGTTTTATTAGAGAAATATTTTCACACTAAAGCTAAGGAATAATTTTTTTGTAAATAAAGGGTATATTTTTTATTTTATTAATAATATGACATGTGTCTTTTTTTTATTGTAAAATGACATCCCAACCCTTAAAATAAACTAAAAAAATACCAATATGCATTAAAATATGGACTGCAATATGAACTTTGCAATCCATATTTTTGGTGCAAAGTTCATATTGCAGTCTATGTTATACTGCAATGTGAACTTTGCATGCAGTCCATATTTCTAATGCAAAGTTCATATTGCAGTCCATATTTCACTACAATATGAACTTTGCAGTCCATATTTTTTGTGAAAATTTTATAAAGAGAGGGTAATTTAGGTAATAAATAACATGTTTTTATTAATTAAATGATATTTAAATTTATTCAAATACCTTTATTTAAACTAGAAATTAGGTAGAAGGGCTTATTATACATTGATTTTTACCAAAAATCCAATGAATAATATTTTTTTGAATGAAGGGCCTATTTTTAATTGGTAATTAGTGTAAGAGGCCTATTTTGTTTTATATTTTAAATGAATGTATTTGAATAAATTTGAATATTATTTAATTAATAAAAACATGTTATGTATTACCTAAATTACCCCTCTTTATGAAATTTGCACAAAAAATATGGATTGCAAAGTTCATATTGTAGTAAAATATGAACTTTGCACTAAAAATATGGACTGCAAAGTTCACATTGCAGTAAAATATGGACTGCAATATGAACTTTGCACTAAAAATATCAACTGCAAAGTTGACATTGCAGTGAAATATGGACTGCAAAGTTCACATTGCAGTGAAATATGGAGTGCAAAGTTCATATTGCAGTGAAATATAGACTGCAAAGTTCATATTGTAATCCATATTTTAATGCATATTGGTATTTTTTTAGTTTATTTTAAGGGTTGGGATGTCATTTTATAATGAAAAAAAGAGACACATGTCATATTATCAATAAAATAAAAAATAGGCCCTTTATTTTTAAAAAAAATATTCCTTGGCTTTAGTGTGAAAATCTTTCTCTAATAAGCCCTTTTTTTTAATTGCCCCTTATTTAAAATATAAAATAAAATAGGCCTCTTACACTAATTACCAATTAAAAATAAGCCCTTCATTCAAAAAAATATTATTTATTGAATTTTTGGTAAAAATCAATGTGTAATAAGACCTTTTACCTAATTTCTAGTTGTTTAATTACATATATGAATAGCTTCAATTTCTAGTCAATAAGTACCCTTACCTTTAAGGGTTGAAATTGGGAAAACATGATGAATTAATTTACCAAATAGTCGTACAAGCAGAGACCATTTAATTAAATAAAGATAGTTTTCAATATTATCGTTTTGTGTACTAATTAAATTTGCTTTTGGGTCAAGTTAAAGGAATGAGAATCAAGGCAGCTAGAATTCTTAATCACATATTAAAGCTTTTTCCTAGCTTGAAAGGGAATAAATTATTTCTTAAGTAGAAGGACAATAGCAATAAGAGTGATTAATATTCTAGTCAGAACTAGCGTCGATGTATAAAAATTTGTGTGAAACTTAAAACATGACGTCTTGTTATCCTATACAACATATATACTTTTTAAACTTTTATTCTAGTGCAATATTCAAATACTAGGCGTTTTATATAAATTATAAACAAATTTTAATTAACAATTGGGCCTTTTTAGGTTATAATGAACTAATTAATTAAGGTTTGTTTTGGATATATATATATATCCCATATATAACAGGGTCTGTTGGAACCAGAGGCAGCACATGCAGTGAAGATGTTGCTACCTGAATATGCAAATGGTGACTTATCAGCACTTTGTGTATGGCCAGACCAAATAAGACACTGGTTCAAATATCGCTGGACTAGCCCTCTTCATTTCATTGATACTCCTGACCAAGCTTGTACTTTTGACTATCAAAGTAAGTCCACAGTCCACACATACATTTTTTTTTTTGGTTCTCCACGGGGTGTCACGGGGTGTCCGGACCAGCTTTCGCGCACTTCGACTAATCCACGTTCGCAGTTCGTGGCTACTGCTAACCAATCCACGCTCGCGATTCGTGGCTACTACTAGCCAAGCATTATTTTAACAACGCCGAAGTTCGATCTTATGAGCTCCAAGTCGACTGAAGGTTGTCCCAGTGACAGTCTTATACCACTGGGCCAAGAGACTTAGTTGTCCACACATACATATGATACATAAATAATGACTCTAGATACATATGCCGGGTCACGTCATAAGTTGGAAACGGAGAACCCTTTCCACATATACAAAAATGACACTTGGATACATAGTTTATTCAAGTAACATGCTAATTGAGCCCATTACCCATAAATTATAAAAGAATTTATTTGTTTTATCAAGGTCGTCCTGTAGCTGCCAAATAATCCTAAGGACATTGTGTAGTCAATCGCTCTTACAACACAATCTCAAAGTTGTTGTATACATTATAGATATACTATATTTTTTAGGTTGATAGTAAGTGATGAATTGAATTTAATTAAAATAAAATAAAATTTTATAAGGAACTTGCACTATTGTATAAAGAGGGAAAGGGACTAATAGTGTGTAGCTAGAATTTAAACATAACAGAGGCTTTTAGTAGGAATCAAATTAAAATACTCTTAAAAATGGTCATCTGTGGTGCACATGACAAATTTCCGTCAACTTTAGCTACCAATGTGGAATTCGGAAAATATTAATAGGTTAAATGGTACTTTTTAAAGTTTAGGGGCTTAAGTGAAAATGAACCAAGGTTTAGGGAACATTTGCATGGTTTACTCTTGTGTAATATAAAGATTAAGAAATTACAAACCCAACCTACTTTCAAACTTTATACAAAGGTTCCTGGAAAAAAAATAAATAATAACATATCTACAATAAGAAAATTTCAAATTCAAACGTGGGCTTAAGCCCCCACTAGACTCATACTGCTTACATCCCTAGGGACTAATGTTGTCCTTGCAATTATTAAGACACGAAACCGTCAATTTCATTAAGGTTTTTTAATCCATACCGAGACAATTCACTTAATTAAGATAAACTTTATTCCATTGCATAGCACTCTTGTTAAATGTAAATGTTACCACAACCATGCATAAAGTATATTACCTTTTTTTTTTAACAACATAATTTATACTACTAACTAATACTAATATTGAGCATACATTTATATTAATTTTGGCAAAAAAAAACAAAAAACAGGGGATTGCCATGGTCCGCATGGAGTGAAGGACATGTGTGTTGCTGGTGCCATCCAAAATTTCACCTCTCAGCTTTCACATTACAACCATGGAACTTCTGATCGACGATGTAATTAATTAAACCATTTTAATACACAGTTATTTTATTCAATTTAATTGCTGATTATTTTTTTGCTTTATAACATAATGGGGACAGATAATATGACAGAGGCGCTGTTATTTTTATCACACTTCGTGGGAGATATCCATCAGGTACGTATATAATATTTACTTAATTTCAAAATTAATGATGCTATTTTCTAATAATTTACCAAATTTAATTAAAATTTCAGCCAATGCATGTCGGATTTACAAGCGATGAAGGAGGAAACACCATTAATTTACGCTGGTTTCACCATAAATCAAATTTGCACCATGTAAATTTTAAGAATATGCGTACACACATATATATATTGCTTTGATAATAGTGAATTCTTGATTTTTTTTTAGTTCTAATTAAAATTTTAATTTCTGGGTTGGAACAACACATATTATATATACAGGTATGGGATAGAGAGATAATTCTTACGGCAGCAGCAGATTATTATGGGAAGGACATGGACCTACTTCAACAAGACATTCAGGCTAACTTCACTCATGTAAGGCCTAACCTCTATTAAGTCGTCATCGTTTCAAATCAATCGTCATTTGAACTTTTGTACATTTAAAAAAAAAAAAAAATTATCGTCATTTGAACTTTTGGAATGAATTTTGTCGCTTTGTTTCAAACAAATAATGTAATAAATTTGAATTTAATTATTTATGACAAATACAACTTATGTTTTTGTATCAAAAAATGAGATTTTTTTTGTCAAAAAAAAAATAGCTTTTTTGTTATAAAAGCAAGATAATTTTTTATTATTTATATAAAAAAAACCAAGAGATTCTTGATATCGACATCTATGTATTTACATTTTTAGCCAAAAGATAGTCCATTATTAGGGTTTATGGAACTGAAGTAATATAATGGCTAGACTTTGGGCCTACCCATCATCAGTTTTTAGATAAACTAAACCTCAGGGCTCAAATATATTGAAATGAAAAACAGACCCACCGGCTGACCATGAACACCGCTAATTTTGCTATAAGCCAGTTTAATGCAATTGCAAAATTAAACAGGGAATTTGGTCTAATGACCTTTCATCATGGACCGACTGCAATGATCTTTCTTCTTGTATAAACAAGTCAGTCTCTCTCTCTCTCTCTCTCTCATAAATTTAGTAAAAATAATTTGCTCATAATGCGAATCATTTTTATCAAATTTTATAAAAAAATTAACCTGTTTACTTCCTGAAATGGGTAGTTATATTGATTTTATATACTAATTATAATCCAATCTAATTAATGTTAGAGAATATAAATTTTCTAAGTATCATGAGATTTGTTACATTAATTACGTCTCAAAACAAAATTTAGACTCTTAATTTAAGATGCTATAAGCGCTCATTATTTTTTGTAAACATATGAAATTATATTCAAAAACAGGTATGCTGAAGAGAGTATAAAATTGGCGTGTAAATGGGGCTACAAAAACGTTCAGTCTGGTGAAACTCTCTCAGGTATATGTTATAACAATTGAATTTTCCATTTTCTTTTATTTTTCAATTTTTTTATTAACAACTTCTTTTGTGTTAAAAACTTAAAACCAAAAATTTATATTTCATTTAATTTAGGATGATTAATAATAAATTAGCTTGCAAACTTTTTATTTGTTTTACAGATGTTTACTTCAATTCAAGAATGCCAATTGTGATGAAAAGGATAGCTCAGGGTGGAGCCCGATTATCCATGATTTTGAACCGGGTTTTCGGACACTCTCATGAACACACTGCTAGACCAACTTGATTTATTGAATATAATTGACCAAACCAACACAAATTAGGATTCAATTAATTTACTTGTTCATTAACTGTATATGAATCTCTGTTTCTCTCAAATCTTCCTTGGATGTATTATTTAACCCGTTATTAGTTATCACTTATTTATTAAGCTGAAAAAGATAAAATGTTTTGTGTGATAATATTTTTCTTAAAAAATTTAACGAATAATATTTTTAAGAAATAATGGCCTATATATCATTATCATTTTAAAATAAGGACTTGTTTATCAATTATGTTTTAAAATAGGGGTTTTGACTAAGTGTAAAGTTAACTTTGCACAAAATTGTGTTTAGTGCAAACTTAACTTTGCAATCAAAAAAATTAAAGCAAATTTGTTTTGCATGATGTGTTTATATTTTTTAACATGTATATTCTTACATTCATAAAACTTTAGAATAATGCCAAATAAATACAAATACATAATAATGTCTTAGAAAATGAGGAGTGCAAACTTAACTTTGCACAACTCCAAAAAAATTATTATGTGCATTTTATTAATAAATATGCTTTGAATATGCAATTTGTTAAAATTATTCTAAATTCCTATCAATTAAACAGTTATGTATAATAGCATGCTAAAAAACATGTAGTGCAAACTTAATTTTGCATGATTCCATAAAGAAATACAATTTAAAAATCTACTTCAAAGTTAACTTTGCACTGCTTTTGGAATTTAATCAAATATAGGCCCTTAATTTACAAAAATATTATTCTTTGGTTCTTTTGTAAATATAAACCCTATTTTTCAATGTCCCCTCTATTAAGCATTAATAGATGAGTTGACTATACTTTCGTACATTATACTTGTTATTTGGTTTCATTTTGGACAATTTACTTTTCTTATCGTAAAAAAGGCAATAAACTTTATGTTCAGTTTCGTTTTGGTCACAGTCGTTAATACCATTTAGAATCCGTTTACACATGTGGCATATCCAACTATATTCTCTATTTTTATTTTCAACATCAGCAGCCATGTCATCAATCAAACTCAAAAACTCACTCTCTATTCATCACCACACAACATTTCTTGAGAAGAAGAGAGAAAATTGGCCAACGATTTTTTATGTAGAAAATAAGAGGTGACATAAAAAAAATTTATGTTATTACCTTAAGAATCAACTATATCTCATCTTGATTTCTCTCTCTCTCTCTCTCTCTCTAATTTTTATGTAGAAAAATTTCCCCAAACAAATTATAGAGGAGAGAGAATATTTTCGGCCATTAATAAGAAGAAGAGAGAAAATTGGTCCTAACCCGGGTTCAATCGAGATCAATAATGTGTTGATTTATCATCTTGATTTCTTTATCTCTATTTCTCTCTAATTTTTATGTTGAAAAATTTCATCAAACAAATAACAGAGGAGAGAGAAAATATTTTCGGCTATTAATAAGAAGAAGAAGAGAGAAAATTGTTGAGCTCAAGGGGCTTGAATCTCTTCTTGGATTTGAATTATTGAGCTCAAATGGGTTTGTTTTTTTCACCATTAATGATTGAATATTATCCTTATATTTTATTGTCTAAGATGAAGAAAAAGAGGGCTTGGTTTTGTGTTTGGGTTTGAAGAAGAAGAACAAGGTCTTGGGTTTAGGTTTGGGTTTGACAAAGAAGAACAAGGAAGAGATTATGTGGAGTGCTGAGTTGGAAAAGATAAATGCATAATAAGTAAATTGCCCAAAATGAAACCAAGTGGCTAGTACAACGTACTAAAGTGTAGTTCACCCTAAATAAATCTTTTTTGTCTTACTCTCCGGAGAATTTTATTGCCGCATGAAGGCATTCACAACATTGACCGGAAAAAAACACCACCGAACGTTCATGTTTAGGTGTGATTCAAAGAGGCTGGGACACCGTGCTTTTATTTGTTTTATGTCACATGCCTATCCGTTTCGAGTTTTTGGCCGTTTAAAAAAAAATGAATTTCATAAATTCATCTTGTGATAATTCATTCCATGGTCTTCACTATTAAAATGCTTAAATTATTAACATGGAATTCCAAAAAGATACCAACTTAAGAGTTACAACGCCCATTCAATGCAGATGCAGGTCCAATATTAGCTTCTCATGTTAAACAATTTTTGGCAACTAAATTCATAGACCAAATTTTATGGATGATTAAAGTGTAATGGATGTTTATTAGCCTGAACATTGTTTGATTGTTTTGTTAAGCGTTCTTGCTTACCACATTTGAGTGGGTTGTAAAATTTCTAAAGTGCCCTCTCCTGTATTTAAAAATTGGTTTTGTTACACAAAGTATGATGACATAATGGTCATAAACCAAAAAAAAAAAATATTCAGTCTCGGATATTAAAATTTTATATCCAATCTTTCGATTTAAACAGCAAAACAGAACAGAAACTAAGATTCTCATGACATGCGAATTAATAAACACATGAATTGGAGTAAATAAAAAGAAAAAGCAAAATTGGTGAGACAAGTTGGTTCACGCATCACTATCCATTATATACACAAGCACCAAGGTTGCTAAAGCCCAGGATTCCATCTAAAAGGACAACAATACCCTCCACATCTCTCGAATGTACAGAACGGAACGGAGGATGCTGGATCTCATTCTCAACCTCAAAAGATCGGCTGACTAGCTCACGAATGCTTATGAGAAGTAGTATTAGGACTGAGAGAGAAGATGGAAGAGAAAGAGTGGGCCAGCCCCAACACAATCCCAACCTTCACTTGTCCTCTCTTCGGGATCCAACGGACAGAATTGCACCTCCGGCTCTGGTTCATCTCCGATCTCCTGCTTCCTTTCATATCTTAATATATTTCTCTTTTTCTCGACGATTGAAACGATGCCGTTTGTTTTGTAGGATGTTCAGTTACTTCACAAGTGTGTTTTGCTTTGTTGTACTTGTTTTGTAAGATTGAGAGCGGCGGGGACTCTTTATATATAGGAGGAGGTTTACAAACTGCCCCTCTATTTCCTCCTAATTACTTCTTTAGCCCTCTATTTCCTCCTAATGACTAGTGGTCTTGAGATACTATTTTAAAAAGGTTAATCACTTGTTTAGCCCTTTATTCCCTCCTAATTACTTCTTTATCAGTTAAGCTTTATGATAAAGGCAAAGGGTATATATATATATAGTGGTAGCAAAAGTAAAGAGTATCAATAATTCTGTTTTTTTGAACAATCTCTTTTGTTTAATTTATCAACATGAATAGCACAAAAATCACGTGGTATTAGTTATTGGTTCCACTAAATAAAGTAGTTGATGATAATGAGTAATGACATAGCCACCTAGTGCTTTCCTTGTCAATCTTTTATCTTTTATCTTTTTTCAAATAGAATAAATTATAGTATATGCTTATCATTAACTAAGTACATTGAATTTAGGCTTATTTCTTACTCTTTACCCTTTAGGTTCATTGGATGGCTTGGCTGCGATTAATAACTGAGGCGGCTCAAGTTTATTTGGGACTTTAAATAAATCACGGTGAGCAGCCAGTCATATGTTAATTATCTTACCTTTGAATGTCTTTTTATTATCTTTAAATATATTATAAATTTTACTATATATAAACATATAATTTTTTTGAAAAATTAATAAAAATTTTAAAACATTTTCACCTCTCTTTTTATCTTCAAAATTTATTAAATGCTTATGTGAAAATATAATATCATTTGGGAAAAGATAGACATTATCAGAAAATATAAAATTTTGATACAAGTGGACATAAAATATAGAATAAAAATTTAACAATTTATCTAAAGATGATCTAGCTATGACAAAAATTAAATGCAGGATTTTTTTAATTTTTTTTTTAACATAAGTAGGATTAGAGAGAAATATGGAACGGAAATGTGAAATAAAAGAGAGTTACCTGCTGAAAATTGTTGATGACTAAAAATTAGTGGCTTCAGTATATTTCTATTTACCTTCGTAGCCTAGTTTAACTACTACCTTAGTGTAGCTATACATGTGGATGTGGAAAATGGGAGTCCTTTTTATTGATGGGGCCCTTGGTTTGTGCCTAGGTGCCTTACACATTAGGGCCAACCCTGGTTAATGGTATGCACCTCCATGTTTTCTTGTTGGGAATGTCCGCAAATTATTCTATACTGAATAAAAGTTAACACAAATTTAGATTTTTTTTCCCTTCTTTTATATAAATAGTGTTAAATATGAGTGGTTCTTTTAGAAAAGGGATGAGAAAAGGGTATCAAACCGTAATTCTTTTTGTAAAATATCACATACCTAAATACTTTGTTGTTAGAAAAATAAATTTGTATTGAAGTTTAATTGTTATTTCATAGATCTAGACTTCGATTAGCTCAAGTGATTGAAAGTGTGATTATTTATACAAAGTGTCAAAATTCAGTTCAATTCTCGTTATCCTATACATTACTTGTACCAATTTTTTTTTTATATATCACTTATACCATTTTGTTTTTTGTTATTTCATACTTTTTAGTACTAATAAAAATTAATTAAAACTTAATTGATAGTTAAAAATAGAACTTCTAAAATTTAATAATATTGATTATGTCCTAAACCAGTGCTTATTGAATTTTGGGATTGTGTAAGCCAGTTTTTGCGCCTAATCTAATTCCAAATTGAAGCTCAACATTTGGTTTCCAACCACGCACTTAATTTAAATATTTATAATCCATAAAAAGTATATCATTCGAATGTTATTGAAACTTAAGTATTGCTGACCCACAAGTGATCGATGCTCTATTCTGATTAATCATTGCATTAAAATTAACAGAGAATCGCAACTAATATTCTTTATTTGTTTTATTACATGTAGTAATTAGAGTTGATGATCATGTTAATTCTCTTATTTGAACAGCTTCACTCTCATCTTATTGGATAGAAACGAAGTTCCTAGCAATTTAATATCCAGTGTACTTTTAATCAGGTTCTAGATATGTTTATTTTAATTCGAATTTTTTTTAATTTAAAATAATATTTTTAACATAAAAAATGAAAAAAAGATATGAATTATAAAAGATACATAATATAAATTATTAATTTAAAATTCACTAAATCAACCAAAAGTTGAATCAAACCACCACTTAATTTCCGGTCTCTACTTATCTTGTTATGGTTATTAGGATTATTATTATTTTTTTTTTTTGAGCCGAGTATTATTTTTATTGCTTAGAATTAAGTAATTATTCAAATTCTTTCTTGATGTCTATTACCTTTTTTTTGGTTCTCCACGGGGTGTCCGGGCCAGCTTTCGCGCACCTCGACTAATTCCCGCTTGTGGTTCGTGGCTGCCGTTGGCCAAGCATTATTTTAACAACGTCGGAGTTCGACCTTGTAAGCTCCAAGTCGACCCAAGGTTATCCCAGTGACAACCTTATACAACTGGACAAGGGGCTTGGTTTCTTGATTTCTATTACCATTATCATTACATTATTCCCTTCTTCTTTTTTAATTGAACCCCGTACCTTACCTTTTTTTTTATTATTTAGTATTAAGTTTGATCCCGTTAAATATTAAATATATTTATCTATTAGAGTAATTAATACGGAGTGCATGTGTAATTCATTAGTGAATTGGACTCGCGAAAAGCAGAATTTATGAAAAGTTTGAGGTTGATTAATGTACGCGATATAATTGTCTAAGCATTTTCAAAGAAGAATTAGGGAGAGAAAAACGGAGATAGCAAAAGAACAAGTTAAAAGACGTGGAAAATAGGGGGAGAAATCCATTCCATTCAAATGTACAAAACAAACACTTGAATTACTAATCTCTACAACTCAATTCCCCCTCAAGAGCTCTACATACAAAATGCCTATTCGGCTATTCCACTCCCGCAAAAAGAAAAAAAAAAAAAAAAAAAAAAAAGATGGTGACGTTTAATTAGCGACGAGTGGTAATTGAGAAAACAGAAGCCAAAGATTGTGCCAAACCCATTACTATTCCGGCTTTCACCTGACCCCTCCATGGAATCGGACGCCCACAAATCTTCTTCCTCAACAATCTCCCGCCGTTGATTGCACACTTGGTCGCAGTTGCCATCTCTGCTCCTCTTTACACAAAATCGCACCTCTTCTAATTGAAATTGAGAGTTTTTCTTAAATGTAAGTGAAGTAAACCTTGAGAGAGAAAAAGAAGGATGTCTAGCGGTGCGGTAATTGGGAAAGAGGTGGGTGTGTTTATATAGGCGATTTCTTGACGAAAATGCCCCTTGTTTTTTTTTAAGTGGAGAATGGAGATAGATTCGGTGCTACGCGAAAGTAAGATGGTTTTCTGGACTTCTTTGTTGACGATCTTGACTCTTTGACCACGACGTCTAACTGCCAATTCTTGTACGTATTATTTTACTTTTGTCCAATTTTCATCTCCCTCAACCACCCATGTTCATAATTAACACAATGGAATAGATTTTTTATGTTCAACCAGCACATATTCATTCACAATGGAATAGTATTACCATTTCACATTACTTCTCACGAGTTTATTTTTCTTCAAAAATGCTTGTTTAGAATTTCCTATTAACGTTTATTCTTTGATACTATATATATTGATCTACAAAATGGTTGTATATGATGGTCAAAAAGTAGTCAATCTATTATGCAAATTAATTTTTATGGGACACTACTTTCCTCAAAAGACCATTTAATAGACAAAAACTAGAGCACGTACGAATATATCAACTTCTCTTAGCATGAACATACAAGAGGCAATCTACAATAGTGATTTTATTAAACAATTACTATTAAAATAGTGTATGGAATTTAATACCTCCAAATGCGTTAAGGGACTCGAACAAAAAGCATTAAGTGTTTGTTTGATCTAATTTTTTGTTTTTTTCCTAATCTTAAATTTGTCAATTAATTCTATTAATTACTTCTACAACAACAACAACAACAACAACAAGCCTTTATCCCACTAGGTGGGGTCGGCTACATGGATCAAACGACGCCATAGTGGTCTGTCGTGAATCATATCTCTAGTGAAACCATTCGCCTCTAAATCCTTCTTAATAGTTTCACCTATAGTTTTTCTAGGTCTTCCTCTGCCTCTAACAACTAGGCTTCCCTCCATATGATCAACTCTCCTAACCATGGCATCTGCAGGTCTCCTCCATACATGCCCAAACCATCTAAGTCGAGATTCAACCATCTTTTCTGTAATAGGTGCCACCCCAACTCCCTCTCTGATGGTAACATTCCTGATCTTATCTTTCCTAGTCTTGCCACTCATCCATCTCAACATTCTCATCTCAGCTACACTTAGTTTATTCTCGTGTTGGCTTTTGACCGCCCAACACTCAGTCCCATACAACATTGCTGGTCTAACCGCGGTACGATAGAATTTTCCTTTTAACTTGAGTGGTACCTTTTTATCACATAACACACCCGAAGCTTTCCTCCATTTCAACCATCCTGCTTGAATCCGGTGATTTACATCTCCCTCTATCTCCCCATCTTCTTGTATAATGGATCCAAGATCAAACTTCTTACGTAAACTTATCATTTCAAATTTCGATATATACAAGAAACAACATTATTTGTCCTATATATGGAACACAATCTTTGAAGATAATCCTAATAAAAGTTGTACACTCTGTACTGTCTAATGTTGTGGAGTGGATGAAGGATGATGATGTGGCCCACGTGAAAGAGTGTATACGTGGACACTGCCGTTCTAACCACTTCAAGACATATCATATATATATATATATATGTACACCTTTATTATTTTTGTGGACTATATATAAATACGGAAAGAAATAAAGATAGCAAGAGGAAGTTACTCTTGTAATTGATATTAAAAAAAGAAAAAAGGCTTTGCTTTAGCGAGCAAGTTGCATATGGATCACGTGTTATTGTGTTTGTATCAGTAAACTTTTGACAAGAACTGACGCAATCGGGTGGTGCTGTCTTTTATTATCTTTTCTAATTATTTGTGCCACCAGAGATTCCACATGGTGCGCTCTCGCTCTCTTTTGTTTTTTTTAAACAAACAGGAAAAAAAATCAGAAACTGTATGACGCTTTCAAACACGGTTTCTTTAACATCTGCGGTCTGCCTTGAAGTCCTTGATGAAGTTCCACAGTATTTAAAGCAAGAAAAGAAAAGAACAGAACGTACACTAGAGTTTCAAAACACACGCATGCACGCGCGCGCGCACATATATATATATATATATATATATATTTCATATTATAAATTCTATTAAGTTATTATTGCTCGGTTAATATACTTTTTAAAAATCTTATAACTCACTAATTGAGGACAATGGTGCTGCATTTACCATTTTTATTATCAAACAATTTAACTTTATCATAAGGATAAAGTTAGTTAAACATTACAACACATGTAATTGTGGTTATTTTTGATGGTATGGAAGGTGAGCAATATCACAAGGCACTGGTTATAATAATTTTTTTTGTAATTTATGCAAGTGACACAATTTTTATATAATGCATTAAAATAGCAAGGCTAACAATTATGTTATATACTTGTATATAAAGAAAGAGTCATTAAATTTAATTTTTTTTATATAGTTTAATTATATTTCGCAGACCGGTCTTGTTTATATTATAACATATGCATGAAAATCGGTTACATATATAACTTGCAATTAATTAATTCTTCCTAATAAAAATCATTTGCGTTTTTTAAGGAAATCGAAATACATATTATTAATCTCTAAATTAATAAATGCTATCTTTATATCTTTAAAATAATTAATCATAACTTATTACAGTGTGAATGGGGAAAGGGATGCGAATATTTAATACAGATCGAATTTTTTGGGCTTTGAGCGTTTTCTGCCACTTTCTTTCAAAGTATTGGACATGCCATGTTACCTTGGAGGGCAATTAATTAAGCAAATGGACTAAAATAATAGCAAGTGAAATCATGTACAATATTACAAGATCTGTGAAGAATCAAAATATGTTAATTTATCATTTTGAAGGTACAGTTGCAACTTTAGTATTTCTAATGCATTTGATTGGATCAAGATTGTCTCAATAAGTGAGACAATGCAAGAAAGAGGACAAAGATGGTGCTAAATAAAAATTTAAGAGTGCCTTAATTAAGACTTAAGTTGTTGACTTAATCCCACTAGGAATAACTATAGTTGATTCTCCTTACTTTAATTTGATGCCACTAACACAATAATAGCTTCAAAATAGTGGCTTTTTGATACCTTTCTAAAATATATCAGAACTTCATTTTAAAAGTTGATATTTTTCATACAAGCGATAATAGATGCAAGTGATTTTTGGAAGAAGGGGAATTAAACTGTGACGTCTCGTGTGAATAATTACATTTTTAACTACCGGGACAAATATTGGATTTTAAAATTCATATTTTTTACTGTGTAATACTTTCTTTAAACACAAATGGGATATTAAGATAAAGATAAAATTATATCCGGTCTCAAGTTTAAGTTGTAAAAGATATGAGAGCGCCCATGTATAAGTCTAGTCCAACTTCCATCCCACGACCCACTAAAATTTAAGCATCGCATGTATTAAAACAAAAATAAAAGTAAAGAAAATATTATACAAATTTTAAGTTGTTATTAATGCATTCCATTATCTTAATCATGGCAAAAAAATGAAAGCCCAAGCCCAATTCCGTGATGGGTTCAGCCATAGTAATATGACAAATCTACCATGATGGGCTATTGTTATGTAGCCCAACACCGTCTGCCAAATAATAGCCAGCCCAACCCCAAATAAATAGTAAAATTATATATTCCTATTTAAGGTTGTTAAGTGTCAACTTTTAATGCCCAACTAAAAAACGTTGGTCTCTTCATTTGCTTAACCTTCAATATCTTTTTTATTTTATATGATCGGTTATCTTTTCAGGCATTTAATTTTTTTAAACTCATGCATTTAAGTGCATTAGTGTGTAATGGATGTTATAAGCCATTATTTCATTATATTACACATGAGTAAAGTAAAAATGAGATTAAGAAGGAAAAGAATGAGTTAATCTTTCATCTTTTCTTTCTATCGCGTCAAATCCTCTCTCTTTGTATATATATATATATTATTCCTCTCAAGAAAGCATTTTTTAGTTCTTCGACTTCAACGATTGTGCATTTGGTTTCCTCTATTTGAAAAGTGGCACTAAAATTCAAAGGATTGGAACTTTCCTCCAAGAGTATAACATATTATTTGCCTCATATTAATGGTTCAAAATTTTTATTCATATTTCATATTCTCTTATTGAATTACTTGTATTAGTTATTTGTTTTATTCTTATTCTAGCTTTATATATTTTTCCTTTATTGCTTGAAGCAAAAGAATTATGAGGTACGTACGTATTTTTTGTGTCAATGTTTTTTTCTCTTCGTTATATACATACATATGTGTGTGTGCGCGCACGCGCTTAATCATTTTTGTTTATTATAGGTTTCTTACAATTTATTTTGTCGTTTAAGACACCAAATTTACAAGATATATCGCTTTTAATTGGGTTAGATTCTTAGCATGAATATTTACACAATTACCTTAGGTTTTTAAAATGATTTTTTGGAACTCTGTGAAATGATATTGTTACATGCAGAATTTTGAAGGTTTATTTTTTTTTGTTCTTGAATATATATAATTTAAGTTTTCTTTAAACATATTTTGATCTTATTGTAAGTTGCTCCCCCTTATGCTTTATTTCTTATGAATATATTAAACTTTTAACGTACGGTTTTATATAATTTAGTAAAAAATATTTCAAACTATTATACACACTTCAAAATTATAAAAATATTTAATCTTTACAAATGATTATGTTGGAAATTATATGAATCAAGAATTTCTATGTTTGGGGTTATTAAACTATTAGAATCAATATATTTAATACAATACATTTGATGTTTTTGAAAGAATTTGACAAAATTATATGTAACTCATGTGGATATATATTGACAAAATTTAAAATTGATTTGAAAATCTTAAGTTATTTAATATTAAAATATTTCTTCCTCCATCCATTGTTAAAGCAAACATAAATTATGCCAAAGTAAAATTGTGAAAGCATTTCGTACAATTTCTCACATAAATATATTTAGGGTGCGTTTGATTGCAAGCGTGAAATTTGCATGGAAAGAAAATAAGTTACTGACAATTGAATTGCCTAGAATTGAGTTGCATGAAAAATGTAGTGTAGTGTGTTTGATTGCCTTAATTTTTTACCCATAAAATATTGGTTGTATTATGGCATTTTTAATGTAGAAAAAATTATTGGTATTTCTTTTTAACATAATTATATAGTCATGATGGATCTTGTTTAATTGATCTTGATAAGTAGATTTTAAATATTAAAATTTTATATTATTTTGAATTTTATATTTTAAGATAAGGCATTTTTAATGTAGAAAATGGTAAAAATCTTGTCTCGTGAACCGTGCCCAAGCATGAAAAACAACCCCCCCCAAAGAAAAATTTTCCTCAATTGCCTTAAAAATGCACATGTGTGAGGCAAAAGTGGGAATTGAATTGCCCGAAAAAAAAAGCCAATCAAACACCTTAAGTTGTCAAATCAAGTGAAAAATTCTCATTTTCCATGAAAAATGTTGCCAATCAAACACACCCTTAGAATAGGGATAAGCAAGGTTACTTTATCGTGTTAATTTCTTGAGTATTTTTTAAAAATAATATTGATTATAATAAATTGAGTAAACATGGTATTGATAATTTTGATGAAGAGGTAAATATACAATATTTAAAAATAATAAATTTAGAAAACAAGTTTACGAAATTATAAGAGAAGTATATATACATGTTAAGAATGTACTCCTTTAAAGCATCTTTAATATGAATGTTTTATTTCACCATCTTTCTCTCAAATAATTTTTCTCATAAGAAAGTTCATGTTATTTATTTTTCTTCATTTTTTATATTATTAGATTTTAAAATAAAAAAATTAAATGATATAAATAGACACAAAATACTCAATCATTAATATATCTTATATATATAACCCAATATACATGTATCATGTTATCATATATCACAAAATTTTGTTATATCATAATCATTATTGAGATATTATATATAATATTTGAACTTTAACATTATTTATTTTTAAACTATATCAATTTATATACATGTACATCATGTGGACCTGCACAATGGTGTCATTAATAATTATTAAATCTTCTGCTCTTTATTGAGGTTGCGTATAACCCGTCTAGAGTACTCTCGATCTAGCTCCAAATATTTCTTCTTTCTAAGGTTCTGTTTGATAAGTTGAGACATGTAATAAAATAATCTTTATTTTATGAGTAGATATTTTTTATTTTTTTTATTTTATAATTTTTTTTTCTCACTCAGCAAAGAAAATTTATCCATGAAAAAAGCCACACAAAGTAAAAAGATATCTTACCAAATATTTCAACTTATTTTCTAACTTCCCATAAAAATCGATTGATTTTATTTTTCATTTCCTTTTTCATGTTTTTATCAAATGGATCCTAAGTTTTCTATATATCCAAGAGGCGGACAATAATTTTTCTACAATTAACGTAGGCACGCATTATATATATATATATATATTATGTTAATATATACATGCGATATACGTGTGACTCAAATATGTATAATTTAAATTAAAATATAATATAATACAAAAACGATAGTTGTTGTAATTATTTGGTATAATAAGGTTAAATATCAATGATGTGGGATTAGTAGGGACATAAAAATGGGGTGCATCGGTGTCAAATATTTTTAATGTAAATGATTTTCTTAAGTTTGTCGCTTAAACTCAATGATATGGGATTAGTGCAGTGGTGCTGTGGTGATAGGAGGAAAAAAAATCTAAGGGTCCGTTTGATTGAAAAGATGAAAAAAAAAAATTTAGTTAGTTTGTGTAAAAAGATAAAAAATAAAATAAGAGATATTACTCACAACCGTAAAAGTAGTCAACATCAGTATGTGATGGAAACGCATTGTAGAAATAAAACTCAATTATATATTTTTTGAAAAGGAAAGCAGTTGAGGCAAAATCAAGAAAAAAAAAAGAGTCAATGAAGCACCTTTGTTATAAATCTTGTTCATAGAAGAAGATAAACTTCCTAATATATATAAACGTTAAGGAAAATCAATAACTCCTGCATGCTGCGTAATAAGCACAAGTAGAGTCAGAAATTAATTTAAATGGAACTATAAAGATCAAAAAATAAACTAAAGATTTGGTTAGCAATTATGCAACATTAACATTTTGCGCCAGATTTAATAAGTAAGATTTCATAACAAAATTCTAAATTATGTCACTAATTTTGTGGTTGTTGTTGCATTTTTTACAACTAATTTTAAATTTGTGTTTTTGTCATTATTAAACAATTTGTTGTAGTGGATTTTGTTCCAATCTCTTACAATTTGACTAATCCCTCCCGGTCCGTACACCATTCAACTCTACCACTATAATCAGGGGCATAGGTAGGAATTATAAATGACTCGAGATAATAATTAAACAATGACAATGTTAAAATATAACAAACCAAAATGTAAATATAATATATTCAAATACATGCAAAAGATACCAACTTTTTATATACGTTGAAAGTGTAGATATAAAACATTAAAAAATATACAAAAAATATAATAATTTCCCCTTATATCTAGCCATGTACGCCATAAATTTAAACAAAAAGACATAATAAGTTATCCTAATTGAACCCTGCGCTCCTTAAGAGAATCAAAATCATCTACTACCGAATCTAAATCGATATCTTTGGTAAGTTCTCGTTCAATTTGGAGAATCATACAATCATCAAGAAACTCATCATCTATTCTGTTTCGAAGTGTTGTTTTGACAAGGTTCATAGCTGAGAATGCTCTCTCTATTGTTACCGTAAAAACAGGAAGAATCAATACAAGACTGATATTTGATATTTATTTTAGTTAATATTATTTAAATGGAGAGTGGTAAATGATTGGATAAAATTTTAATAGGTGTAGAGTAATAATATTAAAAAAAATGAGGTGGGCTATACACATAAATATACATATATATTTAAAAATAAAATTTAAGCCTATTACTTAAAAAAAATTGAAAAAAATTAGACCCGGGTTACAGTCCGGGCTAGCCCGACTATAGTTACGCCCCTGACTATAATATAACTAATCTATTTCTTAGATGGGATTGTTTAATTCTTTTTTCAATGATAAAAGAGGCATTTGTTGGATAAATAATCTACACGTACTATTATCCAATCCAATCCAAACCAACATCAAACATGCATGGATACGATAAATTTATCCAATTTTGTTATCTAATCTTGCATCAAACATGGCAAAAGGTTATTAGCATTGTTTGCTAGATGTTAAGTTAGTTTATCTTAATTATAATTTTGGCAATACTATTAACAGTCAAGATGAAAATTGTAATACCCAAAAACTATCTTTAGTGATATTTTATATCAATATATTTTGGCACTTTTAATACATTAATGATACTTTTTAAAACACTAATAGCACGTCACATATATTCTTATAGTTTATAACTTTATATTTTTAATTACTTTATTTGTTGCTGTTTATATATATGAAAAAAATTTAGTGAGGGTTAATTTGAAGCCGAGTGGGCATCCTTAATTTGGATCCGTCTCTGAGCGCTTCTATATATTTATTAATTTTTTTAGGGGTGGCTTAGTGGAGTGCGTGAGTGACAAGCAGCATATATACTTTATATCAAATATGAAACGGAATATGAATAACTTGAATTTTGAAACAAATATACATCAAATTAAGTGGCAAAATCACTTTTTCATTTTTCTCCTTGAATGAGACATATAGATAGAAAAAGAAAAAATGGGCTTCAAAATCAAACTCAATCATTGTCAATTTCCCATATGAATGTTGTGTCATACATCACAACCATCCAATTCACATAGATATCTCATGGTTATCTCACTCTGTGATTTTGTTTAATTACCTTTTTGTCATTATTTAATTTATTAAAATGGCTACTGAAAATAAAAATATCACGATGAAGTCACGTTTACGTAAATACATAATATGTTATGGCATGTACAAAAAATAAAGCATGACGGTTATAAATCACATAATTAAGATTCTATGCAAAAACCAAAGTTACGGTTTTAGCAAATAGCTAGGCTATCTCATCCATAAATCATTCACTTCGATCTCTAGCTAGGTATATGCACCAAGTCCGGTCCAAGCGAGGCATATGAATGAGCCTTTTACGACCAACAATCTTAATTAAGACAAGTGCCGCTGATTTTCGTCAATTTCATCACTCAACCATTTGATAGCGCGCAGTTTTAGAATCTGTTTCTACAAACAGCTTCTCAATGTGCTGCGCACTCCTGAGCCTCGTTTATTTAGTCCAAATTTTAACGCTTTAATTTAAGCTAGCTCCGCCATTTCACTTCTAATACCGGCGGAGAAACCCCATATCCAGTTCCCGGCCTTCAGAATCAAGAATATCTACGCCAATACCTGCACGATTTAATTAGAACACAAATATATATATAGCAGGTGGCACATTCTTATTCTAATGTATATAGTACGTTAAAATTTAGGCGGCACTCTACATAAGCTATGAGAACTTTAAGCTTTGTGTTTGATTAACACCTTCTCTTATGAGCATAGAATCTTATATTTTCTAAATATTTTAGCAGTGTTTGATTGCAAAATTTTGTTGGAAATTAATCCTTAAAATGAACATGTCAAATCATCAAGATCATAATTAAAACAGTAAAACTGTGTACTTAGATTCTTGACGAGACATATGTGAAAGTGTGAGAATCGATCACAATAAAGTACGGATCGAGCGGATACGTGATCTTCCTCAACCAAATAGTCTTAGTTTCTTGATGGAAATTTTGGTTCTCTTCTAGATAGAGAGAAAGGAACCGTATTTTGATTAGGTGTGTTAGGGACCACAAACCTAATATTTACTTTATACAAGGTAGTCAATATCGCGTATCGGATGCGTATCGTTTTATCAAAAAATAGTATCGTGTATCGTGTATCGCAATGTATCGTAAGATACACTTTGATTTTGATATTTACACTATTATATATTTTTATGTATACAAACTCATGTATAAATATATCAAATATGCATCTAAATAAAAAATATCCATATTTTATATATATTTGATTAAATATTAAAAGGTCAAATCCAAAAAATCAATGCACTTCTAAATAAATAAGGTTCATAATCTAATAAAGGCTCGTTCACTACCAATGTTTTAAATATATACTATCAATGTTTTAAATACATAGTAAAATATTACTCATAAAATTATGGGCCCTCATGTCCCGAACTTGCTGCCCTTTCATGTTTTTGTTTTATACTCATCATTTATGTCAAAAAAGTAAAAGAAAAAGTAGGTCATATTCTCTTTCTCTTTCTCTGTATATATCTTCTTCCCTTTCCTCTTTCGTTTCCATTTTCCACCGACATATTTCTTCCGCAAGTCGCCGTCGACCTCCTCGCCGCCGGCACCAGCAAATTAGGTACACTCTCTCCTCGCTGCCAGATCGCCGTTTCTCTCTCTCTCTATTTCTCTCGTAATATTTTTGGGGCTTTAGGGTTCAAATGAGTTATTTTTTGGGGCAAATCAGGTCCTCTCTCTCTTCTCCTTCTTCGTGTATTTGGGGTTTAGGTTTAGAAGCTGGGAAAGTGTTTTATTTTAAGAAAAAAACCTCGACAAAACGACCAAAACGAAAAAAAAAAAATCGTCCGATACGAGATATCTGGCGATACGCTAAAATATCTCGATACGTCGATGTGTATCGCCGATACACTCCCAAACTCGATACAGTTAACGATACGTATCTATTTACCCACGAGACGATACGTATCGTACGATACGTATCGCGTATCGTACGATATCTACTACCATGACTTTATATACAGTCTAGTTAGGATTCCCATAAAATCCTAACAAACCCATATAAGGTATCTACACATTTGACCCACATTTATTTAAGTAATCTTTGGGCTTAACTAAAAATTAATTAGACAAATAAAAATTAGCCTGTTAATTTAAATAGTAAATATAATTGAGATATTATAATATGCTGCTCACATAAATAAAAAAATATAAATTTTCTAACGATCTTCCACTTAGGCTACATATTATTCCTGAAATAATTATATCACAGAATTCCTTAAGCCCACATCCGTATCATATTTATCCTTAAACTTCTCCTTAAACAATCTGGTTTATTTCATGTACGAGTAATAAAATTACCGCAGCTTCCATCACACTAAAGACGTGACTAAATCACGATTATCACCATACTAATACACTTAATAACATAGATCAAATGCGGAGGAGTAGGATGAAAACTACATACAATGTGATCTTAGACATGCCGATTTTCAATTGGCCCAACTTTAATGAGATCAACTTTAACCCTTCAAACTTTATGTTAAACCACAATTGAAAGGAAAGACAAACATTCAGAGTTAAGACGAAGATAAATCATCTTCTTTATTCTGCAAAAAATATGCGTCTAAATAAAAGAGTATCCATGATATAAACTCCCACTAAACCAGTACATTATTAGATAACACAAAACACATATGAATAATATGCTCATGAAATACCCTATATGTTAAGCCTTTAGTAAACGGGTCCGTAATCATAGAGTTTGTGCTTGTGTGCTCTGTAAACACGACAACTCTGAACTCTTCTTTAACAACAATAAACTTGATATCTATATGCTTTAGATTTTTAAAAAAATTATGTTGTTGTCGAATATAACACAACCAATTTATTGTTACAAAATATCTTTAGTACTCTTTCGATACTATCCGTAATTCGCAGCCTAGTGACAAAATTTCACAACTATATCACATCCTAAAATCAAAATCAGAATATCATATGATCTCTAATTAATCTGATTTTCAATATATAAACATATAATCATTTTGTTCTCTTTACATAGCATATAATCCTTTAGTTGGTTGCCTTCCAAAAATCTATCTTAAGATTACTTAAATATATACCAAGTATTCTTACTATGAACACCTAAATCCAGATGCGTACATATTTGATGATAAATCAGACTTTCTACAACTAATGTATAAGAATCTTTTGCATCTCTTTCTTTTCAACCTTATTCTGGGACACGGGCTAAGACAAAATTGTCTCATTTAGTAATGAGAGTATATCCTGAATGACAGTCTTTCAAGCTAAATCTGGTAAAAAAAAATTGGTATATCTCTTTCGTGATAATCCTAGGATACCCGACAATAATATCGATGCATCTGTATTCCAAATACAAAAGAGATATTATCAACAAAAAATACTAGGAAGATAATGTTGCTCCTATTGAACTTACGATATACATAATCATCAACCTGATTTACCTCAAAATTGTATGAGATAATAACTTGATGAAATTTGTAATACCATTGACGAAAAAATTCCTTAAGACCATAGATAGATTTCTTTAATTTAACTTTTTCTTGAGGATGTTGAGTTTCTATTTTTTTTAACATTGTCTTGATAATCCTGATTTGTATCTGAAACAATGTCAGGAATTTAAGCCTAATAATTGTCAATAGCAATATTCGGAATTTAAATAAATTCATTATTAAAGACAATGTTTCTAACTTTACCTTCCCCCTAAAACTCAATATCTTCAAGAAATCTGGCATTTTTCGTTTTAATAAAGAATTTATTTGAGGGATCGTAAAATTTATAATCTCTGAATTTTCAGTATGTCTAACAAAGTAGTAAATAATTGTTTTTTAGTCCAAATTTTTTTTATGCATTGCTTCAGTTAGACAAGTTGTTTTACTTACTGCTTTGATGTAACATTGGTTATATAGTATCATGCAGTTTTAAGTGTTTATTCCTAGAATCCTTATGGTAAAAAATAATGATTAATCACTCTCCTTACCATATCATTATGCTTCTGTTTCATCTTCCAGCAACATTGTTCATGCTAGGTTTACCTGGCATAATATACTGTGGGGATAATTCCGCATTTCACTAGAAATTTCATAAACATCTAGAAAGTTGTTTACCTTATTCGTTATATCTACCGTAGTATTCATCACCACGATAAGACTTCACGGCCTTAATTTTCTTATCTAATTGATTTTCAGCTTCGACTGTGAAAGCCATAACAACGTCTAAAGATTGTAACTTCTCATCAATTAAATATAGGTACCCTTAATAATTGTCATGAACATAATAAAATACTATTAAGCATTCTAGGAAACCGTAGAGAATAGTTCACAGATATCCGCATGAATTAGTTCTAAGACATTTGAACTCTTTATGGCACCTAGTTTCCTTATGTTTTTCTATTTCCCCTTTACACATTCAATACAAATTTTAAAATATGTTTAATCAAAGGTATCAAGAATTCCACAAGTCTCTTAATTATCTGTTTAAAGATTTGTCCTAAATGCTTATGCTATAACATAGAAGAATTATTATCAGTTAATTTATGCTTTGTATCACTTGAATCAATTTACAAGGTTTCATTACATGAGGTGATTGTATTCGTATATAAGTTATCAATTAAAGAACTAGTAGTAAAATATTTGAATCTTGAAAAAGATTAATATTATTATTTTTAAATGAACAAGAATTACCATATTTGTCCAAATGAAAATAAAAATTGCATCTAAATGACAGTACCATATAAGTCTATCTCAAATTCAAAAGGTAATCAGTCTTTAATGATAACCTAAAATTTCTTAAAACTTCAACTGTAACTATTTTGTTACTGCCCTGATAGATGAATCTTTCAATATCAATTGGCTTTTGACTTTACATGTAACATCTAAACACATTTATGTGAGTAGTATCACTAAAATCTACTCAGCAAGTAATTACATGTATATAAGTTAAACTAACTACCGAACAAACCATAATCGGTAGTATATCCTACTTTACAAGCCAAGTGGCCTATTTAGAACATTACTATGTCTAGCATTTTTGCAAAAGTAACTGATAAATTCTTTTGCAATTACTATAGTGTTGTTCCAACTGAATTTTTTTAACATTTATCCTTTATCCTTTGTTTTTAGAGGTTTTTGCTTGATGAACAATTTTTGCCTTTTAATACAAAATATTTTCTTCTTCTTGCTCACCGTGAGATATGAGCTTATTAAGAGATCATTTATCCTTATGAGTATCGTAACTCATTATAAACTAACTATATTGCAGGAAGCGAAATAAAGATTTGGATGCACGAACAAGTCATTAGACAGCCCCGACTTTAGTGCCTTTAGTTTGAAAGCGATATTAGACATTTTCATAATATACTTCCCTTATGTTCTCTTTTTTTTATACCTCATTGAAACAAGACTAATCAAAATGTTACTTGCTTCAGCTTTTTTGTTTTTAGCAAAATGTTTCTTTAATTTCTTTAAGGAACTAAATAACATTTTTCTTATGAAGCCCTAAATTTTTTTTGTAATAAAAACGTTTTATTTTCAATTTTTAAAATTTGTGCCATTAAATACCGATATCGAATTTATGTTGGTAGATATATATATATATAAAGTATAACTAAAAACTGAATAGAGAACAAATTATAAAAATTACAAACTTACAATTATTATACATGTTATAACATATTAACAAACAATATATATGAATGACACAATTATCCAAATTATCAAAAATGGGTTCCCATCACAAGATACCTAGCACAATATTGATATTTAGTCTTTGGATAGAAACATCAACTTGTAATTAACCCTTTCAACACAATAATCAAATATAAATGATAAATTCGATCAAATAATAGGACTTCCTTACGTGATAGAGGTTACTTTGGCAACTTATCGTTTCAATTCATCTATTTTAAAATATGAGACAATTTGTACTTCACATCTTTATGATCTAAAAAAAATAGATTTTCTGTATTAACGAGATTTGTAAAGTACAAACCTTATATTTTTCACATTGACGCATACTGCAATTTTAGATTACTGGCAGTCTGGGGGCTTACATACCCAGACAAGATTGTAATAGATACTCTCAACACACGAATCAAATGTTAGTAATAATTCTTGTCAAACAATAAGACTTTCTTTGGATTGACTTATTACTCACATGAAAACCTAATAATTATGACACATTTATTCCTGTATGTGTGTTTGTTATTTTGCCAATTAATAATTTTCCTTTGGGCCGATTATTAGTTACATAAATCATAACCACACCAATATCGAGAAAAAATAATGTTTATTATTTAGTCCATCAATAACCTTTCTTTGGGCCGATTATTATTTGCATAAATAATAAATATCAATACCTTAAATAAATATACATGTAAATATGCACAGAATCGAAGGAAAAAAAACATTATGCACTTCATCAAAAAATTAAAAATATATAGTATTGTATCATGTACAGATATATACGTGTGTGTATATATATAGATGTGTCAAAACATACTTTATCCTTTTATCCCTTTTCAAAAGGCTACTGATACTAATATATATTAAAGCCTTCTCCCACCAAATAATAATAATAAATAAATAAAAAATCTCAACAAGAGGAGGCCGAAACAACATCAAATCATACTAAATATATATATTAAAATCATGTCACATCAAACTTAAACTAATATATATATATATATTAAATAAACTTATATATGTATACACGTGTGTAAAGCTACTGTAATGTATATATATCCCACATATAATATATATATATATAAATAGTTCCTATCTCATACGGTCTAAACCGTACGTACCACTTCTATTTCCGAAAAAAGGAGCCAACTAATCCAGCAGCCAAACAGGGAAAGTAGGACTTAAGATTAAAAAAAAAAAAGCAGTAGAAAATAGCTCTCAGTCAGCTTTTCTCTCTTCCCGTCATTTTCTCTCTTCTCTCAACTCTCAGTTTCTCCCTCTTCCTCCTTTCTCTCCCTCTCAAAAGCTCTTATTCTCTCTAAAATACACAGTGCAACAGCTCTCTCTCTACGGTTTCACTCCCGCGAGCTCGTAAGCATCACCAAATTCGTCGTAAGCTCTCTCTATCTCCCCCTCTTACTTTTTACGATATAAAATTCTAGGGTTTGGTTTGACATTCATTGATAGGAACTGAGATTTTTTTTCTAGTTTCTCTTAGTTTGGTGATACATTCTTTGTATGCTCTATTTTGGCGTGTCGAAATAGGTGGGCTCGAATTTTGAATTTTTTGTGCATTTGGGTTTGTTCTTGTGGTGCTGAATTTGGGTGATTATCTGTTTGGGTGTGTTTTCGTGCTTACAGAATTTGGGTGATTATATTTGGCTGTGTTTTTTTAGAGCTGAATTTGGGAGATTATATTTGTCTGTGTATATAATTTTCTTTGGAATAAGTGAGACCAGAGACCAAACATATTTAAAGTGAGAAACTAAATTATCAAGTATTTATATTTTTTTTTTTGCTCATTTGTTTTTTATTTCTGTTTTTTGAGCTTTATATTTATGTATTTCGTATATGTCTATTACATTTGTTTGTGAAAAATGGAGAATTTGGACATTGAAGTTGGTGAAAAATTGGATAATGATGCTACTTTAGAGTTAGACTTGGATGAAAATAGTTTGATATACACTCCTCAAGTATCAGATGAGCTAAGGCCAAAAAAAGGGCAATAATTTGAGACATTAGATTATGTTGTAACGTTCTACAATGCTTATGTGAAAGCGAGTGGATTTAGTGTAAGGAGTTGGGCTACTAAAAAGGAGCCGGGAAGTGAAGAAATAAGAATGAAGGAGTATTGTTGTTTTAAACAAGGTAAACCTTCAATAATTGCTAATGGTGGAAAAAAAAAGACGTCGGAGAAGTTTAAGTGAAGGCAGTACAGCCAAACTTGCAGTTTTTAAAGTCAAACTCAGAAAAATACATTGTTACCATTTTCAATGAGGGGCACAGTCACCCACTATCAACCCCATCAAAGGTTCACCTTCTAAGGTCCTGTCGTAACGTTTCAGTTGCGACTAAGTTTTTGACTAAACAGTTATTTATGGTGAATACACCACAGCATCAACAATATAGTTTTCTTGGAGTGCAATCCGGAGGTATAGAAAATATTGGATGCACGCAAAGAGATTTGTATAACCATGAGAGGGATATGCGTGCCGATTCGAAGGGGCGTGATGGTGAAATTTTTTTTGAGTACTTAAAATTAGAACAAGTAAAAAATCCGTCGTTTACTTTTCAAATCGAGGCCGATGAGGAAAAAAAGATTACTCGTTGTTTTTGATCAGATGCAACTTCAAGGCGAGCTTACAAATTTTATAGTGATGTAGTAATATTTGATACTACTTATAACACTAATCGATATGGCTTAATATTTGCACCAATAATGAGGGTTAACAATCATGGTCAAACAATTGTTTTTGCATGTGGATTTCTGAATCATGAGAGCGTTAATGATTTTATATGGCTATTTACTCAATTTTTGGAAAGTATGCTCGGTGGTCCCCCGAAAACGATTATTACTGATCAAGACCCGGCTATGACTAAGGCATTCCCTCTTATTCTTCCGAATACTTTTCACAGGTATATATGTTCTCGTGTATTTATGAAGTTTTCATACAATGTATATACAATGCCTTTTTTAATATAACTTTTTTTTTATTATTTTTTTTACAGGTATTGTAGTTGGCATATATTAATGAAATTTTCAGAAAAAATTGATGCAGTCAAATATGGTATTTATAAGAATGAGTTCTCCGATTGCATTTGAAAATCAGAGACTCCTGAAGAATTTGACTTGCAGTGGGAAAGTCTTATAAAGAAAAGTGGGTTAGGAGCAAACACGTGGTTGGAAGACATATATAATATTCGCTCTCGATGGATTCCTGCATATGTTAATCACGTATTTTCAGCTGACATGTCAAGTAGCCAACGAGCGGAAAGTGGTCATGCTTTTTTCAAAAAATTTGTTTTGAAGAGTAATTCATTGGTTGATTTTATGGTTCAATTTGAAAGGGGGATTGAACGGCAACATCACGAGGAGTTGATGGCCGATCACAAAGATATAATCAAGAAGCCTAAAATTCGAGTAAATCATGACTTTTTGGTGCAAATGGTTAATATTTACACATATGAAATGTATTTCAAGTTGGAGGATGAAGTGTGTGACAGCTTTAGATACATGTTCATGTTTGTACGTGAAACTAATAATCACCGTGTGTATCAAGTTCAAAGAAAGAATGTCGAAGCAAGTAAAGTCCGTGAAATCGTGTATAACAAGGACTTGGATTTTGGTACTTGTAGTTGTAAAAAGTTTGAAAGTGCTGAAATCCCATGTAAGCACGTCATAGCATATTTAATGAAATTCTATGATCTTCTTAAGCTGCCCGATAAATACATCTTGAAAAGGTGGACCAAGTCTGCAAAATTAGAGACAATGGTCGATGATAAAGGTGTGGATATAGCTAATACTAGTTCTTATGTGTTGAAGCGGAGTCAATTTATTTGTTTGTTCTTTGAGAAAATATGATTTTGTTCATTAAGGTTAGTTTTCAATCAATTGAAAATAATTCACTAAAAAAACACCAAATGATTCGAAAATGTCATTATAACAATACCAAAAAAACACTAAATGATTCCAAATTCTCATTATAATAATACCGAATTACATTACATCATGCCTTCAATTACACTACATCATGCCTTTTATAGCCAAATAGGTAGACAAGAAAAACCATAAAACAATTAATAACTTCCACAATACAAATTCACACTTTGAGTTAACTTCACCAACAATCGCGTCGCACGGCGTATTAGTTTTCTCTAGTGCGGCAATGGTATTTGATGCTTTTTGAATTGACAAAATTTTGCACCAATCCAAGAAAGTGCCACATCTTTGCCTTTTGCATGAGTAGTATATTCTACCACGATTATTGTTCTCATTTGACTTCGTTATTTTCACATCCGCTAATTCTTTGCAATCGCATTGTTTCAATATGAATCTAACATCCAATTCAATGGTTGAATTAACCTCTATGGTTGATGATGAAGCCATCTCAATCTGCCAAATTTCAATAATTCAAAATAAATCTACTATCATCAGTTTTAGCCAGATACATCTCAAAATATAAATAGCAGAATATTTTGAAATACACACAAATAAAAACTTTCAATAGCAGCTTGATACATCAATTAATTTTTCTTCAATATACACTGGACACAATGGACAAAGCAACAACAAATATATCTCAAAATAGTCAGCTTCATTTTTTTTTCAATATCCAGATACATCTAAAAATATAAATAGTAGCTTGTTCAAACTTATTTTGAGCGGGCCTTTACATTAAACCTCTTCGACCCAAGGACAAAGCAACAACAAATTCACCCAAATTCAGGTTCACAATTGTACATAGGACACAATGGCTCAGAGACACACCTATGTTTTCAAATGAGAAACTTTACTGGTAGAGTTTCAAAGTTGCACTGCCAAAGAAACAAAGGGATTTTTGGCAAATTTTGGATTGACCAAATTAAAGCCAAAACTTATGGAAAACACAGATATACAATTTTGGATTGACCAAATTCTAGATTGACCATACCTGGATACGTAATCGAAAACACACAAAAATTCAGCACCACCAATATTCAGTCCAGCACCATAAAAATTATATACACAGACAAATATAATCTCCCAAATTCAGCTCTAAAAAAACACAGCCAAATATAATCACCCAAATTCAGCACCGCAAGAACACACCCAAATGCACAAAAAATTCAAAATTCGAGCCCACCTATTTCGACACGCCAAAATAGAGCATACAAAGAATGTATCACCAAACTAAGAGAAACTAGAAAAAAAATCTCAGTTCCTATCAATGAATGTCAAACCAAACCCTAGAATTTTATATCGTAAAAAGTAAGAGGGGGAGATAGAGAGAGCTTACGACGAATTTGGTGCGCTTACGACGAATTTGGTGATGCTTACGAGCTCGCGGGAGTGAAACCGTAGAGAGAGAGCCGTTGCATTGTGTATTTTAGAGAGAATGGGAGTTTTTGAGAGGGAGAGAAATGAAGAAGAGGGAGAAACTGAGAGTTGAGAGAAGAGAGAAGAGAGAAAATGACAGGAAGAGAGAGAAGCTGACTGAGAGCTATTTTCTGCTGTTTTTTTTTTAACCTTAAGTCCTACTTTCCCTGTTTGGCTACTGGATTAGTTGGCTCCTTCTTTTGGAAATAGAAGTGGTACGTACGGTTTAGACCGTATGAGATAAGAACTGTATATATAAATATAATCGATTTGACCCGATTATATATAAATATATGCACAATTTGACAATCTTACTATAATTAATATATATAAATGTACAAAACTATCAACTAAATTCTTTCATACATACATGTACAAATAAATTACACATCACATGGCAGAAGGTAAAGAAAATATTTAACTTTTCATACATGTACGACTTCATTTATCATATATATATATCCGGAGAGGGGATCTCATACGCACTGGTGCTTTTTTCGCATAGGCTGTCTTTTTTTTGGCTCATTGAAACTTGACTTTCTCTCTGTCTCGCATTCTCACAAAATAGACCAAAGCAGCTCTCTCTCCCAAACCCACATCCGATTTTGAAATTTCTCCGACGGCTCTCTCTTTATCTAGAAACGACGACAAGCTTCCAACGAGCCTTCCAACGGTTCTCTCTCTCTCTGCTTGAAATTGTTCGCTCTCTCTCCCCATTTCGATGATTCTCTCTCTCCCCAGTCGACAATGAGCTTACTCACTTTTTCTTTCCCCATTCCGACAACGATGCTCACTCTCTCTTTCCTCTCATTCCGACGACGAACTTGGTGAGTATATATCTCAGTCTTCTTCTATTGTATTTTCGAAATTAGGGCTTGCAATTTCAAAATTTGATTTGGCTGCAAGTTTGGTTTTTTTGATTTAGCTTATAATCTAGTTGATGATAATTAGTATATTTCAAAATTTGATTTGGTTGATTTGCGCATTGATGATAATAGTTGTCTTATTTTTGTTGTTTTTGAGTTGGTTTGAGGAAAAACTAAAATAAACATTTTCTGAACTTCACTCATCTCATTATTACTCAAATCAGGTTCTGTATTAGGAATTAGGAACCCATATGAGTTTTTACCTGAAACAACACTTTTGGTTCCTAAAATCTCAGTAATTTCATCGAAGAGTGCAATGAAGGTTTCTCTTTGGTCTTTCACTTGGGTTTCTTCGGTTTTCTTGGAACTTTGGAGCTTAGATGGTTTTGAGAGAATTGAAAAAAGTGAAATTTGAAACTTTAAGACAAGGAAGTGGAGAACAGTCGGAAGCTTGTCGTCGTTTCTAGAGACAAAGAGAGCCGTCGGAGCAATTTCGAAATCGGAGGTGGGTTTGGGAGAGGGAGCTGCTTTGGTCTATTTTAAGAGAATGAGAGACAGAGAGAAAGCCAACTTTCAATGAGCTAAAAAAAATAAGACAGCCTGCGCAGAAAAGGCACGTGCGCACTGAGTGTATATAAGATCCACTCTCTATATATCCGATCAATATATATAAAATAATCGTATATAAACATTTGATTTGACTGAATATATGTATATTAATCAATAGATCTTAATCAAAAATAAATCAATTATGAATGATTTAACATGAAATCTCCTCTAATACCACTTGTTGGAAATTAATCCCTAAAATCAAAATGTTAAATCATCAAAATCTTAATTAAAACACTAAAATTGCGTACCTAGATCCTTGATAAGACATATGTGAAAGTGCGAGAATCGATCACAATAAAATACGAATCGAGCGGGTACGTGATCTTTCTCAACCAAATCGTCTTAGTTTCTTAATAGGAATTTTAGTTCTGTTCTAGATGGGGAGAAGGAAGCCGTATTTTGATTTGGTGTGATGGGTACCATAACCCTAATATTTACTTTATATACATTTTAGTTAGAGTTCCCATAAAAGCCTAACAAGTCCGTATAAAATATCTACACATTTGGCCCACATTTATTTGAGTAGTCTATGAATTTAACTAAAAATTAATTAAACCACTAAAAATTAACCCCTTAATTTAAATAACAAATATAATTAAAATATTATAATATATTACCCACGTTAAATTAAAAAATATAAATTTTCTAACATATTTTTCATCGAATCAATGGTACATGTAATTCAAGAATCACATCTATCCTAACTTTTGGAAAACAATTTCGTGGATGAATTTTTTTTCTATCTAGTTATCAAACACAACCTTAGTATAATTATAGCTTGTGTGCGGTTGCTTGTTAGGTGGCATCAGCAGAGATGTTGTATCTACTAGCTTACCGTGCAAGCCAATTTATGCGCTACTCACACAAGGTGATGTTAAAAAAATTTAGAAATATCAAAGGTTCGTACAATTAATGTAAAAATAAAATTATCAAGAACTTCAAATGGTTAAAATGGCTCCGATTACTATTAATGTGACTGGGCTTCAAGGTTATACAATGTTATGGTATAAAGTTTGTGGCACATTTCTATTCACTACCGACCTAAATATAATTTTACACTGATGCACCATAGTGTATATATATTTGAACAATCTAGACCTTACATATATGTGTATATATGTCGACACACATATATAGTTAGATGATGATGATGATGAATTCATGATGCGCAAGTTATGTCACAAAATGGTAGAACCAGTGAAGAAAAGGGATAGGGCAAGGCGGCGCGCAGGTGTCATAGCAAATGGTTTCGTGTTAGTGGAGTTTAAGCAACACTTCCAAATTCTCTATCACTCTTCCTCCTAAAGTGAAATTTCCCCCAAGTCTTGTCCTTCACTTATATATATATATATATATATATTTCAAACTTCTTTTTACCATTTCCGGCTTATTTCTCCTGGTTTAATGTGGGATATCATCATTCCTATCTTTACTTTTGTAAATTAATATATATGGATCAACATGAATGCATATGACGGTTCAAAATCAATCATGTGTATAAAGATAGATTTTTTTTTCTTCCAAGTGGCCGATTGATTTCTCACTATTTAATATGCTTGCTTCATCAGTACTGCTCGAGAAAATACTCACTCAGATGTATCGCTTGTAAAAAAAAATAAAAAAAATTATGTTTTTATCATTAAAGATACAAACTTTCTCTTGTCTGCTATATATGTACGAAAAAATACAAACTTTTTACCTATCTTCGTTTGATATAATAAGATGTAAAATGATAGAAAAATAGTTAATTTACGTGAGAAGTTGAAAAATGAATTGAGTGCTATGATGAAATGCTTTTCATTTCATACTTATTTTTATGAGTAATCTCATCCGTCATTCTTTATTTTTTGTGAAAACATTTTCTTCCTCACCACCCAATAAATATTTTTTTTATGAAAAAAGCCAAAAAGTAAGATAATATCTCAACTTATTTTCCAACCATCACAAGAATCAATTGTATTTAATATCATTTTCCACCTTATAGTTTAGATAATGATAATAATATTTTTTCTTGAATTAAGGGGTGTGAGTGTGTCCAAGTTTTGCTATTTAAGTCACACATATACCCTGGTCCAAACTCACTCCAGAGCAGACAAATTAAAGAAATAATTTCATAAAACCAAGGAAACGACTTTCTTCTTTACACCTTTTCTCTCTTCCAATTTCTCCCTCTAAGTAGAAATTACAACCCATTTTTCCTTTAGAAATGGAGGGGCAGAACAAGATGCCACCTGAATCTTCAGAGCCAGACAAATACTCCAAAGAATTGGAAATTGCTGTGAGAACTGTACACATGGCTTGTTTGGTTTGTGAGAAAGTGCAAGAAAGTTTAGGCTCTCGAGTGAATGACCAAGCCCAATGCAAGGATGACTATTGTCCTGTCAGAATTGCTGGTAACTTAATTAGCTACCGATTTCTTGTTTCTCAACTTCATTTATTGATAGATTGTTTAGTTAACTCTTAAAATCTTACTTGGATCAGTCTTGTTCATCGATATATTTAGATTTGGACTAAAATAATTTAATAAATTAATAATAACAATAATAATCTCAAAAATTAAGGGAGATTAGTGTTCTAATAGTAAAAGATATGGGCCTTGGATTGCTGGCTTGTATTCCACTTGTAATGGTATGTGCTTAGAGTAACTAATCTAACTAACTTGTGTAAACCAACTATATACGACGACTTATATGCATTAATTAACATTTTGTGAAGACCCCACGCTTCAATTAATGCACACCTTTCACATCAGTTGATCTACCAAAGTTTACCGGATGAGTTGGTCCATCTATCATTACTATATGTTATACGCCAAGTTTTAATCTAACTTCTAATCTTGCAGAAGTCAACCAATAAGCCAATTAATTGCATGGACTTTCTCCTCTAATTGCTCATCCAAGATCAAAATCTTCCAACAGCAAGAAGTACATGAAATTGATACCCCCACCTTCTTTGTCACTAGATGAAATTGTTGATATATCATGTATATACGTATATGAGTCCGTTTCTGGTACGGACAAATCCGCACTTGAAAATTTCCATATATATATATGCCTATATGGGACACTATAGTTTCCAAATCATTAATTTCATATTGTTTTAACAGCTTGTAGTGTCCAAGCAACTGTCAGCAGGGTACTTTCTGAGGCTTTTGGTATCCAAAATATTCCCATTGTTTCTCAAGAAGATAATAAAACACTCTCAAAAGCTAATTTAGAAGCTGTGGTGAAAACCGTTAACACGTCTCTGGCTGAAGCGCCCCGTTTTGGATTTCCGGTTACTAAAAATCTTGAAACTACAGAGGTTCTTGAGGCCATAACAAAAACCAGCTCGTTACCCCTAAATGGAAGATTTTGGGTTCTAAATCCCTTTGATAGTGCATCTGAATTTATACACGGTGGTCAGTACGCGGTAACTCTAGCATTGATAGAAGAGGGAGAAGTTGTTGTTGGAGTTCTTGCTTGTCCCAACTACACTTTGAAGAAAGAAATGCTAAGTTATCAGAATAACTATCGCGCTATTATATTTAAGTTGACGTCACAAAAAGTATTTGAGTCTTTGGGTAAAGGTTGTGTGATTTATACGAGTAGAGGAAGTGGAAATGTGTGGACTCAACCGTTAATAGGTGGTGAAAAGACACTTGTTTGGCCAAATTTTGCTACGAAAGTGCGAGCTTTTGTCGTTGATAATCTGGAATTGGCTACGTTCTGTGAACCGGTTGAGAAGGTGAATGCTAGTCACTCGTTCACAGCTGGACTAGCTCATAGCATGGGGCTTAGGTGCGTATGATTCTTCATTCTCCTCTCAAAGTTCAATAGATTTTCGAAGTTACTTAAATGATCCTCTGTTTGGGTATGAAGTAATGTGATGGAAAAGAAAGGGAATTCGTTTCTCCAACATGATTCTTTCATTTCATTTCTTTTCCTTCCCTTTCGTTATGCTATAAACTATTAAAAAAACAATACAGTAACACTTTTCTTTCCTCAGAGCATCATTTCCTTGGCTTTTCCCCCCATGTTACAATGTAATGGAAAAGAAAGGAAATATATTTTCTTAACTTCGTGTATGTTTCCCTTAAAAAAAGGTGAGGAAATGGAGGGAAGAAAGAAACCATTTTGATCAAACTTCCATTATCCCAACAACAATCCTCTTAACAATACTAGAAATTCATTTCTCCAAACTAAACGATCCTTTCTCCTCTTTCTCAGATAAATCCTTTCAGTTATGGTATAGACAATCGAAAGAACAATAAAGTCTAACAATATACTTTCTATAACGAATCATTTCCTTCCGCTTCAACCCATGTTACTAAGCAAATGATATTATAGAAGATTACTTCTACGGTCATTCAAGGGACATGATGTCATGCATGTTGCCTCTCATTGGTCAATAAACTGCATCCATCATGGGTAGATTTTATACAAAGTTTACTGTTGACCAATTTACAGCGTCCACAAATTCTAGAAAGTTGACATATGAAATATATAGGAACCAACCATTACTCGTACACAATACATTGAAGTACATGGCCATAGCACGAGGGGAAGCTGATGTGTTCATGAAATTTGAACGTGCTGGCTACAAGGAAAAAATACGCGATCATGCAGCCGGCTCCATTATTATTCAAGAAGCCGGTGGTGTTGTTACTGATGCCAGAGGCCGTCCACTGGATTTTTCGAAAGGTGTGTATTTAGAACGAATTGATCGCGGAATAGTTGCTTGTGCTGGAGCCAAATTACACGCAAACATTATCACGGCTATTGATGACAGCTGGAGCTCTTCTTGTCTATGATTTTTTTCTCCATGAGTTGAAGAAATGGGATTGTTATGTTTGTGTTTAAATCTTTGATGTTTGAATAATACAAGGAGGGAATTGTAATGTTTTTGGTGTATATACTACATATTGTAGGCTTGTATTGAAATTTGAATGCCTCTGTTTCTTCTGTTCCCCACAGCAATAAATATCAAAATAATGGACGAACTAACCAACTTTAATTACTTTACCTTCTTCCTTCCAATTTAATGAGTGGTTTTCTTTTTCTACTTTCTATTTTCACAGATTTGTTCTATTATGAAAAGTAAAGTTATTAATGCAATTGACAAAATAAATTTAACTCATGCTAAAACAATTTGTACATTGAGGTTTTAACATAATGTATTATTAAGAATAACAATATATTTTGACACTACTTTGCCCATTAGATTTTATATGTGAGTTTTCATATAAACTATTTATGTTGGACAAATGTTTATTAGTTTTTTCCCTTTTCCGAGTGCATTCGATTTCAACAGCACTAAAACTTTGGTTTTTAATAGAATATTATTGTAATGTTAGGAAAAATTAATATATAAAATCTTATAAAGCCGCAAATGTTTCTCAAAAGTCAAAATAACTTGGACAAATACACGGTTAATAAAAAATTTCAAAAAGAAGTTTTATAAAGAAATTAAAAGTTGACGACTAGGGCAAATTTTATAGAGCAATGCTATACTTATAGTCTTCGTTACGGATTATTTATATCGGATATATTGGTAAGTAATATATTCTCATTTTAATGCACTTAATACAATAATACGATATATGAAACAAGTTAAAAGATTATTTTCTTTTTAAATAATTTTTCAAAAGTTCCGCAACAACGTATGTATCTCATTACCATCCTCACCTCGATTATATTATTAAGGCGATCCAACACATTAATATCAAACTCGATTGTGCTAGATTGGGTTCTATATAAAGGGATGCGTATACAGTATAGTACGAAGTCATTACCCCCATTTTAACCCAGGTATTTATGTGTGTAATTGGATTGTCTGTGACACATGGAAAATAATTAATTCAATATTATTTTTTAAAGTAACTTATTCAAAGTAATAGTATGGGTGTGTGATATGTATATATATATAAAGTAAAATAATCAAGAGTCCAAATTTGTTACGATAAATATTTCTCTATCCGTCCAATAATTGAATCCTCACATCACACACACACACACACTTTTGAGTTTTCAACACACCATGAACACCATAACCACTTTCCTCATTGCTTTCTTGCTCACCACATCCCCTCTCTGGCTCTCTCCCTCTCCACTCGACCTGACTCACCTGGAACCACCCCTGCCCAACGATCCACAAACAATAGCCCCGGAGGAAGTGGAAACAATAACGGGCAGGGCGGGTTTTTTGGACCTGGAGGAGGCTGGTTCAACATACCCGGGTTTGCTGTCGGTTGGGGAAATGGAATTATTGGTGGTGGGTTTGGATCCGGGTATGGTGGTCCAAATGGAGGGAGCTCTCAAGGTGGTGTGATAAGTCCTACTGTTGTGTGTAATGTCGAGGGCCCGTGTTACAACAAGAAGCTGACGTGTCCGGCCAAGTGTTTCACTTCCTTTAGCCGGTCTGGCAGTGGTGGTGGTGGAGGTGGCGGGGGTGGCGGTTGCGCTATAGACTGCACGAACAAATGTGTTGCCTATTGTTGAGTATTTCGCTAGATGGCATAAGGTAGAGTTGCTAGGATTCAAGTCATGATTTCGCCATTGGCTAGCTTTAATAAACAAATATTATTTCTTTTAGAGAAATATTTTATCTTTAAAATAAAACGTACAATCATTTAATGGAGCTAAAAGTACATTGATAATAACATTTTCTTATTGCTATATCAGCGTATGGAACTGTAGATATGAAAATTTAAATAATGATAATTTTCATTAAGGTATTGAAGAAAATGGTAATGCATTTGGTTTTGACAATTTTATCTATTTGTTTGGTTGAGACACTCTTAATTGCGTTATGATTAGATTTCTTTTAACTTCAAATATTTTACAGTTTACAAATATCAGTGGTTAATACCACTGAAAGAATTTTTCAAAAAAAATTAACCACAAACGCATGTTTGCTAAATTTAGTAGATTAGGGACTTTTTGTCATAGTACCATCCAATAAGAGTTGTATAGATGCTAAACTGTGTAATTAGCCACCGATATTTGTAAACTGTAAAATAATTATTCTTCATATTTAGTAACTTTTGTTGTGTCCCAAATGAATTTGAACCATGTGAAGTGAAGTTAATTCCTAACACAATTATCATTTTACTTGTCCACCATTCTAAAATTCAGTAGCTACAGTTCTATCTTGCATATATATATTTAACAACCCTTCAAACAATGAACAAACAGCAACCAAACAAACAAGCTACAGAACAAACATACCAAATTGCCCTTTACAAATAACATGTAGCTCCTATCTTCTGTTGAGTGGGGTCGAGGGCGCTTCCGTCAATTTCATCACTTTCTGCGATACTGTCATATTGCAGCTCTCAAAGCTCCTCTTGCAGCTTCTTTCTTCATTTCTGCCGCTTTGCCACTGCCTCGGAAATACATGTATACTTGCTGCAAAATGACCAAAAAGACAGAGTGAACGGACCAATATAAACAAGTGTGACATGGTGGATTCATTAATTTCTTTGCTGTTTTTCAAGAGGATATTGAAAATAAATGGAAGTCAAAAAAATTGACCTGAATAACCCAAATGCTGAGCACTGATTCGAGACAGAATAGGCCAAATCCGATGAAGTAGAAAATCTAAGAAAAATAGAAAATGGAAATGCATGAGTAGATGGTCAAAAGGAAAAGATACATTATTATTTGACGTGTTTGTTCAACAGATTATTAAAACTCCCCACTTTTGCCATAAGAAATGGGAAATTAAAAGGTTTCTAGATTTTTTTTATCTTTTTTTAAAAAAAAAAAAGAAAAAGAAAAAGGTAAGAAAAACTAGTAAATTTGCCCTAGAAATCAATGATAAATGGATCCAACATACCCCCACCAAAGCATGCTTGCCTATGAGATCTACAGCGGGAAGAATACCTCTGTTTCAAAAAGACCACACAAGGCAGAAATGTTAGCAACAAATTATATAAATACGGTGCAACTAGTACTTTAAGTACTACCTCAAATTGAAACGATAGATGCCATTTGGTTTTCCCAAAAACACGCAATAATTTTAAAATCATGTTTAGACATTTTTTTACCTTCTCATAAATTTCATTGGTTTTTCAAGTCAATTGTTTCAAAAAAGTTCAAGGTGTCTAATACATAGTATGTGCAAACAAAAATGCGAAATTTTAACAAATTTATACTTAGAGACAACCAAACGCCCCAACCATCTTAACCCAACATAAGCATTTTAGGATAGAGGTAGATAGCGAAAAATTATCATAAAAGGAAGTGGTAAAAGGACTCACGCGAGAGATTTTCCTCTGAAAACTATAGGAGGAGCAACTGCAGCAAAGATGGAGAAGCCGATGTGAAGCTGCGTAGTAGTAAAGAACAAAATAAGCCTTTCTCCGTGACAAAGTAGATAGAAAATCTGAAGACTAGTAGTATAAGAATTAAACTTACCAAATAAAACAGGAAAAACCAACTAAACTTGAAGGCACTTTCAGTCCTGCAACACATGTTGTGGTGTTAAAAGTTTTAAATATAATATATAATATATTTTTTTATCAGAACTTAATTGATTTTCTTATCTTCTAGTACGTTCTATTACTTTACATATTGATTTACATGATACTCCAGCCACATGAGGAAACTGATCCTAGGTCCAATCCAACCAATAAATAGATTATAGTAATTAAGGCTTTATCTGCAATTCTATTTAGTTCTTTGGACAAGACATTAAGGATCCGTTTGATAAAAAAGTTGGAAGAAAATTGTAAAACAATTGAAGTTTATGAGAAGTTGGAAAAGATGAGTAATTTTGTGAGATTTCTCCATCTTTTCCATGAAAAACTTTTATCACCCATCCCTTGGAGAATTGGTTTCTGAGGAAAAAATGAAAACTTAATAAAACATCCCACTGAATCACTAATTTTTTTTTCCTAACTTCTTGTAAAAATTAGTAATATTCAATTATTTTTCAACTTTTTATCAAACACAAACTAACTGATAAATTTTGTGAACAAAGAAAACACATACCTAAAAGCACGATAGAGTGGTCGATACCACAACACATAGCCTCCTGGAACCCCTGCTATGAAGTAGATAAGAGCAAGAAACCAGATTTTTGCATCTACAATCAATCAAAGACATAAAATTCAAGTTTAAATGAGTTAACATCATAAGATCCAATAGTGAGAGAAATAAGTAGAAAAGTAATAGATGACTAGATCAGAATCATTCTCCACACTAACCTTCTCCTTTAATCCAAGCTGTAGTAGTGGCAATAATGTTCCACAGAAGGCAAAGTACTAGTCCTGCTTGGCATCATCATATAATACGCTGTTAATGTTGGTAATCTTCAAACACTTGTATTGGAACAGCTTTAGATATACAAACAGCAATATACTTAAAAGATCACAGTATACATAACCATAGGTTTATTTTTACCCTGATATCTTAGCAACCAAATATGTTATATGAAAAAATTAAGAAAATTCCAGCGCACGTGCATGCGTGTGTGTGTGTGTGAGAGAGAGAGAGAGAGAGAGAGAGAGAAAGAGAGAGACCCATAGACAAAATTGTATGCCTAACTATACTTGGCTTTAAGGATGAATATTCCATTGCATGTGACTGAATGTCCTACAACTGAAGGTCAGAAACCTTGTTGGAAATGCTTAAAGATGCATATGACTTGCTATATTGATAAATTATTAAAAAGAAATTCATGAAAATATATATATATAAAAAAATGATCTAAAAAATCAAGTGAAAATGGTCAATTGTTCAAGACTTGAGAGGACACAAATGCAATTAATGAAAACCCCACTTAAATATTCCCCCATCACAAAACGAAATGGAAAATTGGAACCCAAAAGTTCACCAGCTCAACCTGATATAACATTTATGAGGATTGACATTTACAGAAGAAGTTGCATACAGAGACTTCTAACATTAATATATAAATGAGAAAATATCAAACTTTCTTACAACAAATAGGTTCGCATACCTAAGTATGTTGTAAATGCAACATATTGCAGTTTCTGTAGATGAATCGGTATTTCATTTGCAATATCATGATGGATTATTGGGAAAAACGGAGGCCAATTTTTCTCCTCAAGAACAATACCAGCTGCAGACAAAGAAGATATAGATGTAGGGGATAAGAACAAATGACCATGACCAAAATAAGTGAAAAGAGAATAAGTAAAACTGAAATACTGTTATATCTATCTAGATGGTCTAAGAAAAACAACGGGTTCTTCACATTTCATGTAAATAAAAATGTGCAAATTAGATTCACAGTCAAGATCTAAAACCCCGAGTGCTTAACATTAAAAATGAAAGACAAGGGAAACTATAAATAAATAAGATGATGACAAAGACCTCGTGAAGCAGCCTCTTCTTTCCGCCTTACTTCCTGCACAACATCAATAAAACATAGAAAAAGAAAGATAAATGTTAGAAACCATCTCACCTAAAAGCTTAAGCTGTTAAGTAGTGGGCCAACAATGTATATCATACTCTTCAATACTCCCCCTCACGTGCGAGCCACTCGCACGTGGATAGACAAACGAAACCAAAGGCCAAACCGGCCAAACCAAAGGTGCACTTCGTGCACAAACAACACCACGCATACTGCACAAACACAAAGGGGGAAACAAATGCAAGCGGGAGGATTTGAACCCGAGACCTTACAGAACCTGAGTTATGATACCATGTTAGAAACCATCTCACCTAAAAGCTTAAGCTATTAAGTAGTGGGCCAACAATGTATATCATACTCTTCAACAATAAATACAATGCACTTATCCAACAAGCAAAAGAAATTTGCTAAACAGTATACAGACAAATCCCATACGCCAATGACCAATCTCTCAAAAAAGAAAGAAAGAAATCCCTATACACCACCGACACACCAAGTATGTGGTCCCAATATGTCAAACAACGTTGAGAAAGTGGTGAAAGGCTCAAATTCGACAATCTCGGTTCACATATCTGAAAACACGTGAATGTATACACAAAGTTTAGAGTTCCCAAGAAGTACCTGTTCCCTCTTTCTCAATTCAGCCTCCTTGGCTTGCAGCTCTTTCTCTTTCTTCTTTATATCCTAAATTTGAAACAATATTCAATTAGAGAGACAAATCCAAATTGTGTGTACTCGCAAATCCAAAATATTTGCACCTACCGCAGTTGAATCAAGGGGAATATCAACGGAAACATTACGGTCATAGAAATCTGCAGGTTCATGAGGAAGAGGTGAAAGCCTTGAGTTTGTGGCAGCAGGTACACTCCCTGGCTGTAAACCAGAACAAGATAATAATACTAAATGTAAGGGTCCAAGAAAAGACTGACATATGCAAGTACTAGCAAACAAAACAACTTAGCATATATGAAATAAGAACAACTACAAAAGCACGACTACGGCGACAATAATGATGGAGATGATAAATTACCCAAACTAGATAATGAACTAGATTATGGACAATAAAAAATTACGATGCCACTAATGCAAACTGCAAACATAAGAGAAGGATCTGAAAGTGAGCATGCATTAAAATGATATAAAGCTGGTCGCGGGTCAAAAGTTTCAGGATAAAATTAGTAAGTGTAGAACTTAAAAAAATAGCATAGGTCTATCATTCACCATATAAACATTTTCGCTAATGCAGATCAAGATAAAATGCATCAGTATTCTCCACCAGAATAAAGCTAAGGGTATAACTACATTTGACATAAGGTTGATCTCCAAAGTAAAGCTAATTAATGAATCAAATCATCTTGACTTAATTTCACGGGTACTGTTTTCTTAAGATGGTATGTTGTTTTCAATCCCACTTAATTAGTGAACAACTTAATGCTCTCTTGTTTTTTTGTATGCACTTTATGTGTTATCAAACAGCACCTTACTTCTGTCCCAAATAAAAAAGAAAACGGCACCTTATTGTTGTATAAAAAGCACCTCCACTAAACTTGCCTCACTAGATGCTTTCCCTCTTAGGATCCAAAAGATATCATCAACAGAAAGGAGTGCGAAAAGGATGTTAATGCATAAACTAAGAATGCTTGCTCTTGTATTATCTAGGTAGGTCCCTACCATTTATGTAGCTTAGACATTAATACAATTCTCACTCAATGAAGATGGTTCAAACATATCCAAAGAAGAAATTGCCTACTGATCAACAAGTTAAGTGAAGTAGCTACTGCATAAACACGGTTCTGCCATTCGTAACACATTCCTTTAATGTTATCTATGTTCTCAACCATTTATGCTCCGCACCAATCGCACAGCTAAGAAACTAGGCAATCGAAAGACCATTTCATCATCAAAATCATACTCGTTAGATTCAGATCATAAACAAAGTGACAACACCAACAACATTAAACAGAATTGACAGGCAACTTCCCACAGTTTCCACTTTCCAATCAACTTCTAAGCAATTATAGGCCAGATAGATTTCTTATATAGCGTGAACATGTGGAAAAATAACCAGCACAAATACTACAGTAAATGAGAAAGCAGCACCAGTTTTAGTCCTTGAGATCATAATACACAGACCAAACAAATAGATTAATTTTAAGAGCCTTGTGCAAACTATAAGTGCGCAGATATAAGAAAAGTAGATCCAGCAACTGAGTAAGAAAACTACATAATCGAGTATAAATTTGACATTGCCGGCAAAGTCAAACAATTACAATCCCTAGAACTACAAATTTATAGAAGACCTAAAGCTATCAAGTCTGGAATATACTGATTACTGAACAAACAAAGACTTACAGCAAAGGGATTGACTTCTTCTTCTTCGGCGAAAGGGTTACGATCATAACGGCCAGCCATAAGTTTAAGTTAAGTTAAGTGAAGTGAGAATTTTTAAGAACGGAAGGAACTTGTACGATGAGATGAGATCTGAACTGAATTCAAAAGTAAGCTTTAGCTTTCTCTCGTCGTTAGCTAAAGAAATGGGTTCGATGATTTCGCTGTTCTACTGAAAATCTTAAGAAATTGGGAGGAATAGTATAGATAACAAAATAATAAGAGAGCTCTTTCTGTTATTAAAATTGTTTCTGCTGGCTTTTCTATTAAATATTTTATTTTATAGTTTCCGACGTTTTACCAAATAATTCACGTATTCTTTTTGGCGTTTTGGTATTTAATTATCTAACTAATGCTTTGATATAATCAACACCAACTTTATTTATTTTTTATTTTTTATTTTTTAATTTTTAATTTTACACATGCTAGTTTCTTGTTTATGAAAATTTTGTTTACACCATGGTTCATTTAAGTAATTTAAGGAGGCGTTTAACCACTTAGCCATTCCATTAAAATTTGTTTGTCTAAATTATATATATGTATGTAAGATATACATTTTATAAGCAAGGTGATCTAATAGCGTTAAAAATTGTCTTAAAAAATTACAAAAAGTTACCGTAAATAAGTTACTAAGTGCTAGAAGGAATAAAAAAAGAAAAGAAAAAGAAAGTAGTTTTGAAGTATAATCTAAGATTATACAATGCAAATTCATTTTTGACAAATCCAATATTATTGTGTTAATAGTATTTTCTTATCTGAAACTATAATAGTGTCTTTTCCTTTTCAAAATAGTACTTCTACAAAACAACTTTGGCGCATTCCTAATGGTTGTATATATTTATTGTGTAAAATTATATGTGTAAGAGAAAATATATGCATATCCATTTTGTACTTATGTGTAAAATTTAAATGAACCAATTAAAATCACACAAATAGAATGTATTATGATATGTAATTTTCAATAGTTTTGTATGAAATTTCTTTTATACATAATTTAATATTCACAATGGATTTTATTTTGTACTTTTTGATGAATAGATTTCAAATATATAAATTTTATTAAAAAGTAATTTTTAGATTTTTAGTTATATCATTTTAAAGTTTTTGTAAAAAGTTAAGGAGAAAGAAAGAAGATGTAGACGTGTAAATTAGATTTGTATTTTTAACACAACCCTTTTGTATAAATCCCAACCGTCTAGTATAATATTAGTTTGTGTAAAATTTACACGTTGGGTAAAAATAATGGTCTCCAGCAGTCTTTTAAAAAACTTTGATACTTAAGATTTGTAAAAAAAAATTGCATAAAATACAGACTCAATTTACCCATCCACGTCATCTTTCTGACTTTAATTTTTTACAATAACTTTAAAACGATATAACTAAAAATCTAAAAAAATAATTTTTAATAGAATTTATATATGTAATTTTAAATTAAGTGACGATTAAATATCTCTCTTAACCCTACAAATAAAGAAAAAACCCCTTCCACCCCCATGAGTCGAATTATTAACATCAAGATAAGGGTGTAGGTTGTCTACCACTATTTACTTATCAAGAGTTACAAAATGAGAAACATTGTGACTATGAAATTATGTATTAAAAAATTCATACAAAGCTATTGAACATCACATATAATGATACATTTCATTTGTGTATTTTCATTTGTCCATTTAAATTTTACACATGAATACTATTAAAATAAAAAATAGATATGTATATAATTTATGTGTAAAACTCCCTTACACATAGGATTTTACACAAAAAATATACGCAATCATTAGAGATGCTCTAAATATTATCCCTTAATTTATAGCTTTTTCCAAAAATCTTGAACTATTTTGAAAATCATAAACAAACATACATTTGCAACTTTTTTTTAAAAAAAGTAAAAGAAGTCTAAGTCTCTCTCTTAAATTAGCAAACAAGCAATTTATGGAGCATCTCATTTATTCAAATTTGTACAGCTATGAACAAACATAAAATACATAAACTTACACCTATGAACAGAGATAATTACGTACACATACTTTAGGATAACTTTTATGGAAATAAGGCAAGGCATTTTGAATTTTAATCGACAACAACGTAAATATTACATTCCTGTCGAGGGAATTTTTTTTGAAGGAAGGCATAATTGACGTAATAATTAGACATATTACTTTCTAATCGAGGGAAAATTTTGGTAGGAAGGCATGCTTTTATTTTACTTTTATTTTTGTTATGTAGGAAGGCAAATTTGACATAATAACCATGTTATAACCTTAAGAAAATTTTGAATTTAAATAGGTATGAAAATGCATAAGTAAATACGTTCGAGTTATGTCTTATCTTATTTGGTGTGTTGGTAAATGCCTAATGTATAAAATCTTGATATGGATCATTTTTGCTACAAACTAAACGAATAATATTATGAGTCTAAGAACAAGTTTAAACCGAGAAAATGAATTAATGAAAAAGCATGATACTACTTCATGAAAGTTAAATAATGAATGTTTGAAATCATACCTTATATATCGAGTATTAAAAATTGGCTATCGTAAATGGCTCCACCACAATCTTGATGATTACACATTGAACAATCGTTGTCATCAAAATTAATATCCACTACTTTTTTCCGACTAAGGAAGATATAATTTGATGCAATAATGGGATTCCTTCAATCAATAAATAAAAGTCTGGTCATTCTAATAGCAACAATGAATTAATTAATATGGATATATATATATATATGGATGAGTTTTCAATGGTTACCTTCACTCTCTATTTATTGATGGGTACTGACAATAATTAATGCACATTGGTGAGGTGTCAAATCTTTTAACCTGTTATAGCAAGTAAGGTGACATGTTCTATTTTTTTATTTTTTAATTAAAGTTTAGGTGGTGTTTGATTGAGATTTTAAAATCAAGTTTTTAAAATTTTTATCAAAAAGTCAACTTTACTTCACACTTCCCAAATTACTTTACTTTCTCTCTCATAAAATTTTTAAAATACCATAACTTTAAATTCAAAAATCGGAATTAGATAAAAAATATATATTTGAAACTTAATCATCGAAATCTATAAAACAAGATCCATTGTTACTATTTTTTTTAATTTTTTTTACGATTTTTTTTGAATTGGTTGAAAAAAACTTTAACAAAAATTAAATTCACTTTTCAAAATATGTTTTAAAATCTCAACCAAACAAGATTCCTTAAATATTTTATTTGCCAAATAAACCTAGGATAACCCAATTCCAAATTATGATAAATGTTTATGAGTGTTTTCGTCTTTTCAATTTTATAGTTAATTAATAACATAAGTTTATTGAAAATAACACTTTCAAAATATATTTGATTTTGAATTTTTATCTCTATACAACAGGTTTACAAATTACATACAACTCAAGTACTATTTCAATAACACTTTCAATTTAATCATTTTATTATCATTCGTGACAAATCATATCATAATAAAAACTCAAAAATTAATTTGAAGCCTCTCATATAGCATGTGCTACTGGTTTTATTAGTCACTGTTCAACTAAATAATAATTTTAACACAATAACATAAAATAATATTAATAGAAACTTATTTTCTTAATTTAAAGTATTTCAAACAAACTCAACTTTTTATAATTTGATTAGATACGGAAGTATACGCATGATTTAAGGAAAAATTTTATAAATAATTTGTCGTTACTTTAATTGCGCGCTTAAATACAATAAAACACTACTTTTATATAAAATAATTAAATTAGTATAGCGAATAAGTAGGAGTCAATACAAATTCAAGTTAATACTTTAAAAGTGGGAAAGTTTGTCGAAATCCAATATTTTAGGAATTTAGATTAAAACATTTTTTACATTTTGATTTTTGAAATTATTTTAACTAAAAAACTAAACCAATTAAACTAAACCAATTAAATTAAATCTAGCAAGTACGTAATCAATAATAAAAAATCCCAAGGAAAGAGAATCCACCACCATGAATATAAACAAAAAAGCATCTAATTATATTTTTAATATCCATCCCTACTATATAAACAAATTCAAAATCACCATCATTATTTCTTTAAAACTAATGTAAATAAAAATAGGCATCGCCTGTATTCTCATTTATGGTGATCACAAGAGATCCATCATTTATTTTAAAAACAATTAAAGTACTAGAAAGAAAACACGTTATAATAATGGTAATTTCAAAATCTATTTTAATTCGGGACGAATAATTAAAAATCAATTAGAATTAAAATAAGTCCACTACATCCATGGCAGTTCATCCATCCCCTTTGGGAGATAATTTAGCCAATCATATTAAATAAATAATACATTAAAACAAAATAATAATTCATCATTAAAATTTAAAATTAAAGTACTTGAATACAAACTATAGATAATTAAAAAGTTAAAAAGCATCCCACTTTATGATGCTCGAACTAGCGTATACTGCATGGCTTTACGCTGTCCATTTCTTCACCTTCAATACTTCGGCCACACGACAACTAGTTTATGAAGAATTTTATCTATTTTTTTTATCCTTTTTCTATGATTTTAGGTATAGAGAATAGGTCTATATTTAGTAATAATAGATACAAGTTTAAAAGGTTTAGAAAACTATAATTGTAGAAGAAATAACAAATATGAGTTCAATTAATTAAGAAAGAATAAGGAGTTGTATTTTAATTATGAGAGAATATTGAATTGGAATATTCTTTCTTCTTTATCTTCCTTTCTGATCTTTAATATATTTCTTCCACATTTTTATCACAATTTACTTCTTTCCTACAAAAAGAAAAAATAAATATTATTCCTCCATAATTTAGGCATTAATTATATTCTAACAAAATATTATTTACAAGTTTAAATAACAATTTGATGCACTGATCAACGCACGACTTCCTAAATAACACTTAAAATATATCTTATTTAGTATTAAATAATTAATTATTTGGTTCAATAATCAATGTATTGTGTTTAACAAATAAATTTTATACCATTTTCAAAATGGAGAAGTATATCCACTAATTAAAATTAATTTATAATTGTACTAATTTAGATTACATTTTCATTTAGATTCCTAATCGAAATCTACTTCCATTTTAATTTATTTTCCATTTTCTTTTAAGGTGCATTTGAATTATATAATTGAATTTAGCTTTAAAATTCATAAATCTAATATTTAAAAATTACATATTTGAAATACAAGAGCTTAAAATTTTGTGTTTGCTAAACAAATACAAGGAAATTGATTTTTAAATCCAAATATTATTCCGCTAAAATTTATATTTAGTTGATTAGTAAGCTATTTTTATTTTTTAACTCTGTGGCGGAACTCATGCTTCCACATAATTAACCCGTTTGACTCGACCCGCCCCTATTATATTATTTTATTTCTTATAATATAGCATAATTACCACGGGATGGGAGTAGGTTTATACGTACACTATTCACGATGGATTTAGATTTAAAAAAATAAAACCTGCACTGGGCTAGGATGTGTTTATAAGATTGTTGGGTTTGGACAACACACGACCATTTGTCATTCTTCGTATTATTATTATAATTAATATTACAAGTATATTTATAATAACAAAAAATAATAATTTTGTTTAAAAATTAATTATTATTATTTTCAAATTCGCAAGTTTGGGATCTCTAAAGAACAACTCTATCTCTAAAATTTGAAAATTATAACTTTAAGATAAGTATCAAATCTCATTATTTGAATATATTTATAAATCTTAAATCATAATTTCGCACCAAACAAAAACATTTAGATTTGAGATTCCAAATCCAAATCTCATGTTAAAATATTCTCTCAAATCTACATTCCAAACACACCCTTAAAGAATTTTATAAGGTTTTATTAAAAAAATATTTCCCATTAACTATGTTATTAATACTTCCACCCCGTAGCAGTAATAGTAGTAGTAGTAGTAATAATAATAATAATAATAATAATAATAATAATAATAATAATAATAATAATAATAATAATAATAATAATAATTAAGATTTAAGAATCAAGTATACATATTATTCTATAATGACAATCACAGTAGACTTATTTCATATTTATCAAATTTTTAATATATAATTATATAAAGTATTCATGATCATGTAATTAATTAGTTAGTACGACATTTAGTACTGTAATTTATAATACGAATAGTATTTTCTTTCACTAGAATGGTTTGTGAGAGGATAATTATGTAAACAACATACCATAAACCTTTGAGATTTATTTTGTACTTCAAAAAAATATTTTTTATGAATTTATGTGAAATAAATGAGCCTACAAACAATTCTAAAAAAATTCATCAAAATTTTAATTATTTTTTGAAAGGATCACCATTCTCAAGTATTTTTATTTTTCTTTTTTGTTGTACATAATTTTTTTTTTCTTTTTAAAATTGTAGCATCTTATCATTTGATAATTAATTTGAAATTTAGAGTTTTCAGAATTAATAAAAAATATATATATTTAATACTTATGTTCTTGGTTGACCTTTGTGATAATATTTCGATTACATGTTCAAATTTAAAATATTTGTTTGAGATGTTTTATTTGAATTTGAGCTTTTGTTATTTATATTTTTTTATTATTTTATTTTTTAGTAGTTGTTATCTTTAATAAGGGGTAGTTTTGAAAATAACTATCTTTTATTTTTAATAAATTAAAATTTATTTTGTCATCGATTAAAAGGTTGTCCTTGAAACTAATCCTAAAAATAGAATGTCCTTTGTTAGAATGAGAGTAATTGATTTGTACTTTAAAAAGAATCCCCATATTTTTATTGATTTAATTAACGTAGATGTACCTATTAATCTACTTTATTTTTAATATTAAATTATTAATAAAATAATATTTATAAAATTAAATCAATAATATTTTTTTGTTAGTTTGTCCACACTTAAGGATTATTTTAAGAAACAATACTAATTAACTTAAAAATGTAGATTAATTACAAGATAAGAATATAAATAAAATCATACATTTTATAGGGGTAAAGAATAGGGATATCCTGTATTGAAATTACAAAATCATGTAATGAATATCTAATTTATGATTCCTTAAAATTAAATAGAAAAAAAATGTCATGTCATTAGGTATCAACAAGTTACCCACTTAACCTTGCATTTAATATTTTGTATTTCTCCTATGTACATTAATTATGTTAGCCAACTACACATTTGATCTCAAACATTGATTTTTCATCCAACGGTTAATATTACAATAACCATCAATGAGTAAAAAAAGCAGTAACCATTGAAACCTCACCCATATATATATATATGGGTGAGGTTTCAATGATTACCGCTCTTTTTACCTATGGATGGTTATTGTAATATTAACCGTTGGATGAAAAATCAATGGTTGAGATCAAATGTGTAGTTGGCTAACATAATTAATGTACATTGGAGAAATACAAAGTATTAAATGCAAGGTTAAGTGGGTAACTTGTTGATACCTGATGACATGACATTTTTTTTCTATTTAATTTTAAGAAAACATAAATTAGATATTCATTACATGATTTTGTAATTCCAATACAGGATATCCATATTCTTTACCCCTATAAAATAGGTGATTTTATTTATATCTAGAAATTAGGTAGAATGGCTTATTATACATTGATTTTTACCAAAAATCCAATGAATAATATTTTTTTGAATAAAGGGCCTATTTTTAATTGGTAATAGTGTAAGAGGCCTATTTTGTTTTATATTTTAAATGAATATATTTGAATAAATTTAAATATCATTTAATTAATAAAAACATGTTATGTATTACCTAAATTACCCCTTTTTAAGAAATTTACATAAAAAATATGGACTGCAAAGTTTATATTGCAGTAAAATATGAACTGCAAAGTTCATATTACAGTGAAATATGGATTGCAATATGAACTTTGCACTAAAAATATGGACTGCAAAGTTCACATTGCAGTAAAATATGAACTGCAATATGAACTTTGCACTAAAAATATCGACTGCAAAGTTCACATTGCAGTGAAATATGGACTGCAATGTTCATATTGCAGTAAAATATGAAGTGCAAAGTTCATATTGCAGTGAAATATAGACTGCAAAGTTCATATTGCAGTCCATATTTTAATGCTTATTGGTATTTTTTAGTTTATTTTAAGGGTTGGGATGTTATTTTATAATGAAAAAAAAAGACACATGTCATATTATCAATAAAATAAAAAATAGGCCCTTTATTTAAAAAAAAATTATTCCTTGGCTTTAGTGTGAAAATCTTTCTCTAATAAGCCCTTTTTTTTAATTGCCCCTATTTATATTGATATCTTGTAATTAATCTACATTGTTAAGTTAATTAGTATTGTTTCCTAAATTAATCCTTAAGTATGGACAAACTAACAAAAAAATATTATTAATTTAATTTTATAAATATTATTTTATTAATGATTTAATATTAAAAAATAAATTAGATTAATAGGTACATCTATGTTAATTAAATAAAAAAAAATATGGGGCTTCTTTTTAAAGTACAAATCAATTACTCTCATTCTAATAAAGGACATTTTATTTTTAGGATTAGTTTCAAAGATAACTTTTTAATCGATGGCAAAATAAATTTTAATTTATTAAAAATAAAATATAGTTATTTTCAAAACTACCCCTTAATAAAGATAACAACTATTAAAAAATATAAATAATAAAAAAATATAAATAACAAAAGCTCAAATTCAAACTAAACATCTCAAACAAAGATTTCAAATTTGAACATATAATCGAAATCTTATAACAAATGTCAACCAAGAACATAAGTATTAAATATATATATTTTTTATTAATTCTGAAAACTCTAAATTTTAAATTAATTATCAAATGATAAGATGATACAATTTTAAAAAGAAAAAAAAATTATGTACAGCAAAAAAGAAAAATAAAAATACTTGAGAATGGTGATCCTTTCAAAAAAAAATTAAAATTTTGATGATTTTTTTTAGAATTGTTTGTAGGCTCATTTATTTCACATAAATTCATAAAAAATATTTTTTTTGAAGTACAAAATAAATCTCAAAAGTTTATGGTATGTTGTTTACATAATTATCCTCTCACAAACCATTCTAGTAAAAGAAAATACTATTCGTATTATAAACTACAGTACCAAATGTCATACTAACTAATTAATTACATGACCATGAATACTTTATATGATTATATATTGAAAATTTGATAAACATGAAATATGTCTATTGTGATTGTCAGCATAGAAGAATATGTATACTTGATTCTTAAATCTTTATTATTATTATTATTATTATTATTATTATTATTATTATTATGGGGTGGAAGTATTAATAACATAGTTAATTGAAAATATCTTTTAATAAAACCTTTTAAAATTCTTTAAGAGTGTGTTTGGAATGTGGAGTTGAGAGAAAATTTTAATATGAGATTTGGAATCTCAAATCTAAATATTTTTGTTTGCTGTGAAATTATGATTTAAGATTTATAAATATATTCAAATAATCAGATTTGATACTTATCTTTAAGTTAACTTTCAAATTTTAGAGATAGAGTTGTTCTTTAGAGATCCCAAACTTGCGAATTTGAAAAATATATTAATTAATTTTTAAACAAATTATTATTTTTTGTTATTATAAATATACTTGTAATATTAATTATAATAATAATACGAATGATGACAAAGGATCGTGTGCTGTCCAAACCCAAACACAACAAGCTTATAAACACATCCCAGCTCGGTGTAGGTTTTATTTTTTAAAATATAAATTCGTCTCAAATAGATATGCATAAACTCACTCCCGTCCCATGGTAATTATGCTATATTATAAGAAATAAAATATTATAATAGGGGCGTGTCGAGTCAAATAGGTTAATTCTGTGTAAGTATGAGTTCTGCCACAGTGTTAAAAAATAAAAATAGCTTACTAATAAACTAAATATAAATTTTAGAGGAATAATATTTGAATTTAGAAATCAATTTCCTTGTATTTGTTAAGCAAACACAAAATTTTAAGCTCTTGTATTTCAAATACGTAATTTTTGAATCTTAGATTTATGAATTTTAAAGCTAAATTCAATTATATAATTCAAATGCACCTTAAAAGAAAATAGAAAATAAATTAAAATGAAAGTAGATTTCGATTAAGAATCTAAATGAAAATGTAATCTAAATTAGTACAATTATAAATTAATTTTAATTAGTGGATATACTTCTCAATTTTGAAAATGGTACAAAATTTGTTTGTCAAACACAATACATTGATCATTGAACCAAATAATTAATTATTTAATACTAAATAAGATATATTTTAAGTGTTATTTAGGAAGTCGTGCGTTGATAAGTGTCTCAAATTGCTATTTAAACCTGCAAATAATATTTTTTTTAGAATATAATTAATGCCTAAATTATGGAGGAATAATATTTATTTTGTCTTTTTGTAGGAAAGAAGTAAATTGTGATAAAAAGGTGGAAGAAGTCTATTAAAGATCAAAAAGGAAGATAAAAAAGAAAGAATATTCCAAATCAATATTCTCTCATAATTAAAATACAACTCCTTATTCTTTCTTAATTAATTGAACTCGTATTTGTTATTTCTTCTATAATTATAGTTTTCTAAACCTTTTAAACTTGTATCTCTTATTACTAAATATAGACATATTCTCTACACCTAAAATCATAGAAAAAAGATAGAAAAAAATAGATAGAATATAAATATTGTTATAGAGTTATAAAGAGATAAAATCCTCCATATACTAGTTGCCGTGTGGCCGAAGTATTGAAGGTGAATAAGTAGACAGCGTAAAGCCATGCAGTACCCGCTAGTTCGAGCATCATAAACAGGAATGCTTTCTAGCTTTTTAATTATCTATAGTTTGTATTCAAGTACTTTAATTTTAAATTTTAATGATGAATTATTATTTTGTTTTAATGTATTATTTATTTAATATGCTTGGCTAAATTATCTCCCAAAAGGGAAGGATGAACCGCCATGGATGTAATGGGCTTATTTTAATTCTAATTGATTTTTAATTATTCGTCCCGAATTAAAATAGATTTTGAAATTACCATTATTATAACGTGTTTTCTTTATAGTACTTTAATTGTTTTTAAAATAAATGATGGATCTCTTATGATCACCATAAATGAGGATACAGGCGATGCCTATTTTTATTTACATTAGTTTTAAAGAAAGAATGATGGTGATTTTGAATTTGTTTATATAGTAGGGATGAATATAATTAAATACTTTTTTGTTTATATCCATGGTGGTGGATTCTCTTTCCTTGGGATTTTTTATTATTGATTACGTACTTGCTAGATTTAATTTAATTGGTTTTGTTTCTTAATTAAAATAATTTCAAAAATCAAAATTTAAAAACTGTTTTAATCTAAATTCCTAAAATATTGGATTTCGACAAACTTTCCTACTTTTAAAGTATTAACTTGAATTTGTATCGACTCCTACTTATTCGCTATACTAATTTAATTATTTTACATAAAAGTAGGGTTTTATTGTATTTAAGTGCGGAATTAAGTAACGACAAATTATTTATAAAATTTTCCCTTAAATCATGCGCATACTTCTGTATCTTATCAAATTATTAAAAGTTGAGTTTGTTTGAAATACTTTAAATCAAGAAAATAAGTTTCTTTTAATATTATTTTATGTTATTGTATTAAAATTATTATTTAGTTGAACAGTGACTAATAAAACCACTAGTACATGCTATATGAGACGCTTCAAATTATTTTTTGAGTTTTTATTGTGATATGATTTGTCACGAATGATAATAAAATGATTAAATTGAAAGTGTTATTGAAATAGTACTTTAGTTGTATGTAATCTGTACACCTATTGTATAGAGATGAAAATTCAAAGTCAAATATATTTTAAAAATGTTATTTTCAATAAACTTATGTTATTAATTAACTATAAAACTGAAAAGACGAAAACACCATAAACACTTATCCTAATTTGGAATTAGGTTATCCTAGGTTTAGTTGGCAAATAAAACATTTAAGGAATCTTGTTTGGTTGAGATTTTAAAACATGTTTTGAAAAGTGAATTTATTTTTTGTTAAAGTTTTTTTCAACCAATTCAAAAAAACTTGTAAAAAAAAATTAAAAAAATAGTCACAATGGAATCTTGTTTTATAGATCTCGATAATTAAGTTTCAAATATTATTTTTTTATCTAATTCCAATTTTTGAATTTAAAGTTATGGTGTTTTAAAAAAATTATGAGAGAGAAAGTAAAGTAATTTAGGAAGTGTGAAATAAAGTTGACTTTTTGGTAAAAATTTTAAAAACTTGATTTTAAAATCTCAACTAAACACCACCTAAAGTTTAATTAAAAAAATAAAAATAGAATATGTCACATTAACGTGCTATAACAGGTTAAAGGATTTGACACCTCACCAATGTGCATTAATTATTGTCAGTACCCATCAATAGGTAGAAAGAGAAGGTAACCATTGAAAACTCATCCATATATATATATATATAATATATATTAATTGTAGTAGTACTATAGGACATAATGGAGTTTCATTGCGTATAATACAATGATTGACTTTAGTTGTTTTGTTTCCTCCTTAACAGAAATTAGTTCTTTGGATAGATTTGTAAAGGGAAATTAAAATGGAAAGAAAACGAAAAACAGATGGAATGGAAGGGGATTGTCATTTGTCAATCCCCTATATTCCTTCGTATTGTTTCTTTTTAATATTGAAATAATTGGGAGCGAGAGCAAAAGATTTTATTGAAATATTTACCATTTCCTAAATTTAATCATAATTTATTAAAAATATATTAAACCAATATTATTTCCTTTATTTTATTCTCTATATCCAAATAAGAGTGTTTTTTCCTTTCCTTTATTTTACATCATTAACTATCCAAACATAATAAAATTAAAGTCATTAATTTACATTCTATTATATTCATTTCTCTCCTAATTAATTATTTTCTTTCCGTCCCCCCCCCCCCCCCCCCCCCACCCCAGACCCCTACCCAAATTCAATGGTTACAAGTAAGTTCTAAAATAATAATTTTGATCAACCAAGTGTGGATAAACAGGAAAGGCCATAATAGTAAACTCCTTGAAAATATATCTATAAAACGAATAAAGAAATAAAAAAGGATTAATTGTTTTGGATTGATTTCTTATTTATAAATGTGCTGGGTTAGGTAGAGAAGTGAGAGGTCAGCCAAAAGGGGCTAAAACCCAATTTTAAAAATGATAAGACTGTGTTTAATAGTAAGCGTGAAATTACGGTAAATTTTATTTAAATTCTAAATAATTTTTTTCTAGGCAATTGAATTTCATGTAACCTTATATAGAGGTCTTTGATTGCATTTAATTTTTAGGTGGAAATTATGTGCTTTTTTCATACAATGAGAGTACTTATTTTAAGATTTGGTGTTCGATTGGACATGTTTTACTTCTTTTTTTGAGTAAATGACACCGGGAGCCACCAAACTATGACTTAAGTTTCAATTTGACCCTTAAACTTATTTTTGATTCAATTGAGTCATCAAACTATAATAATTATGCAACAACAGCCCTTATATCCAATTCACTGTTAAAACCAAATGGTTTGAGGGTTTTTTGTTCAGTTAAGCAACTTGAACACAAAAAATAATAATAATAATAAGGAGAGAGTGAAACAACCCTCCCCTACTGTTTTATCTCCAATATCTTTAACACCCTCTTCCGTTTTGATTATCCACATGTGCAAATATCATAATTCTTCGCACCCCAAATAAGAAATTTATATATACACGCATACAAACACGCACACACATATATATACATAAATGGTTCATAAATCTAGGTTCATTTATGTCTATATGCATGTATATATATGGGTTGCATATATAACATACTATAGGGAAAAATCACAACTATCATGATAAAACACAATCCAAAGCAATAATTCGAGCTTTCACTCACATGGGTTCAAGTTGTTGAGCAAGTTTAGAATATGCAAATTGATTTTCATATATACACATATATATAACTTCATTTTTTGTATTTCTGCCTATGCATTTCTTTTTTTATAAATTAATATTGTTAATCGAATCCATAAATATGGCCAATATATATATAAATGTTATATATATACATAGAATCTAGATAGATTTATAAGCGAAAATTTTCTACGACAAAAAAAGTGGTAAAAAGACTCAGTCCGTACAGACCGATCCATACCAGAAATAGACTTGATATATAGGTATGCATAAGTGCATGAATTTAAGTTTATATGGATAAAGATGATAGAGAAATGCCTTGATAAATAAGATGATCTATACGGTGTGGGGGCATAGTTTTCATTTATCTCTCTTGTTCTTATTTTTTTCCTTCCCTTTTTTTTATATTTATTTTTTATTTTATTTTTGTATTTGAGTAGGGTGATTGACTAAAATAACCTTAGATCCGTTTGGCATAATAGCAAATTTGGACGAAAGGGCTGTTGTTGCTTAATTCTTGTAGTTTGAGAGCTTAATTGACACAAAATCTAATTTAAAGGACAAATTGAAACTTGGGCTATAGTTTAAGGGTTATTTGGTGTCATTTACTCTCTCTTTTTTTGGTCTGAGGCATGTTTGGAATACAATACTTTTGCCTTTGAACTATTTTTCACTTTTTACTGAGAACTTATTTTTCTTATGGTGACTAAGAATCTACATTCTTACTTTTATGCATCATGCATTAATACCATGAAGCTTGACAAAATTAAAATTGCCTAAAAAATTAGGCAATTAAACACACCCTGAGGACACGTTTGGTGGGTGGGATATAATTAGGGGTGTAAATGGATATTCGAAAATCCGAATCCGTTCCGAATTCGAATCCGTATTTTGTAGATATTTATTCGAATGGATATTTAAAAAAGAGGATTTGGATAGTGTTTATAAATATCTGAAAAAATGGATAAGGATATGGATAGTGATAGTATTCGACCTGGATAATCCGTATCCGAGGTGGATTATTCAGATTTACGAATATCAGCATTCGATATAATTTAGTATATATATCTCTCTCCCCATTTAAAAAAAAAATCGGACATTTATTCTGGTATGCACAAATGTACGAGACCATACCAAATTTAAAATTATAGAGATTTTTAACTTTGATTTTTCATTTTGATATGTGTGGTTAAATTATAATTTTAAATTAAATCTTATTGGGTTATAAAAGAAGAAAAATAAAATTATTTAAGTTAAAAGTTTGATATAAAATGTTAGTTATTATTTTAATACGTTTTGCAATGTTTTGTTATACTTCTCGAGTTACAATTTGTATAATGTGTCAATTTAATTGAAAAATCATGTAATCAAATATATTTTTAAGATTGAGCTGATTTTTAGGTTAGCAAAAACTAAAAAAATATGTATATAATTATATAGAAAAATGGATAGGGATATTATCCGAATCCGAGATATCCGATAGGATAAGGATAAAAATAGTTTAATATACTATCCGAAGGGATACGGATAAGGATTTGGATAGTAAATTTTAAAAAGGATAGGGATAATGGATAGCATAGTATCCGGTCCGTATCCGATCCGTTTACACCCCTAGATATAATATTTTTATCCTTTCCAGTGTTTGGTGTTAAGGCGGATATAATAAGTTTGTCATATCAAGTGTTTGGTGCTAGGAGGGATATGATATATTTATCATATCCTACATTCAGTACACCCTTGGACATGATAGTATACATGATGAAATTACCCACTTACACCCATAAAAGACCGGCTAAAATATTACCACACTCGGTGGAATTATTTTACCTCCTCTTTGTTGGATAAAAAGAAAAACAAAAATATATGTATATATGTGTGTGTCCCTTCTATTTGGTCTTTTCTTTGCCTCTTTTAAATAATTAGAGTAAACTATGCAAATGGCCTCTAAACTATTGATATTGTCCCACTTTGGCCCTCAAACAAAAAATTGTCACATTTAAATACTTGAACTATTTACCGAGTTTCAAATTAGCCTTTCTGTTCAATTTGGGCATTAACTTGGACGGAATTAAGGGCAAAATTGTCATTTTAATAGTTTGAGGGGCGAAGTAGAACAATATTAATAGTTTAGGGACCATTTGGATAGTTTACTCAAATAATTTTAATTAGATTTAAAAATATTATAAAAGAAAAAAAAAAGGAAAATTGTTGGTCGGATTTCAACCCTAGAGGGGGGTGAATAGGGTTTAAAAACTTTAATGCGGAATTAAAAAATTTTCTAACAATGTTTAAGTAAAACAAATTTATTAAACAAATATATCAAGGAATGTAAGCACATCAACAATTAAATAAACAATCTCAAGAGCAAATAATCAAACAATCACTAATAAAAAGATTTAGTAAGAAAGATTGAACCGATTTGAAGTCTAAGGCTTTTTGTCCACACGGTTTTGGTTTACCAAACCATAATCCGCGCTCGATTAGTTTTTCGAGAATTTTTACTAATAACAATCTCCTTCCGGGTGAAGATCAAACCACTACAAGTGTATCCTCTCACACACTCTTTACAAATATTGCTTGACCACAATATTCACATAAGAAACTCTTTCTTGCTAACCTTGTGAAATTTACCTTTCACAATTTCTAAACAAGAATTTACCTTCTTGTTTTTTCTATGAGATTTACCTCTCACAATTGAATACTAAATTGTTTGGTGATTCACACCAATTAACAATAACTCTCAAGTGTTTAAATAATACAATTTGAAGCTCACACTAGAGTTATCCTATTTGATCAAGATGATATAGCTCAAAAGATTAATGATTGATCAAAAATAATTTCTTGAATTTTTAAATATTGAAGATAGATGAAGTATAGAGTATGAGAGTGATTCAAGGTGTTCAAAATGTGTCTTAGATAGTGTATATATAGTTCCAAAAGTGATATAGCCGTTTGTGAGGTTTGGTAGAAGTTTGGTACCAAAAATAGTAAAAAATCAGAAATCCAACGGCTATATTCTGAAGCATCAGTCGACTAAGCAAAACCATCAGTCGACTGATGGACCCTTAGTCGACTGAGCAAAGCTGCTTAGTCAACTGATGGGCTCTGTTGCCCAACAGGCCAAAAGGCCAAAAATTCCAATTTTTACACTTTTGCATTTAAGCTCCGAAATCAATTCTAATACTTTGGGGACCTTAAAAATAAGTTCCTAAGACACCAATTTACGGGAAAACTCAAAATAATGATCGTTTAAATTTAATATGAATTTATTTCAAAACTAGTTTTTGCTAAAATGATGTTTTGAAATGATTTTCGATTCAAACTGATTTTGATCAATCTAAAAATGATATTCCAAATAGGTGAGTCTTTACATTAATCCTAAGCAAACGCTCAATTACCGAATAGGTGAGTCTTCAAATGCTTCGATTTGTTTCTTCAAATTGATTCTTCCCTTGAAGCTTTGGCATATGATCATTGATCTTTTGTGCTTCATGAAATGCATTGCTAGCATGTGTGTGATAAGGATGATCTCTTGCTAGTCCATTGCTTTGTTGACTTTATTGGATATTGATTGAATGATCCTTAACAAACTTCCTTTGAGCAATCATGTTATTCTTGATTTTTCAAATAAGAAATCTATAATTTTAAATCAAGAACATGTTAAATTACACATGATTGATTTATTGTTACTATCAAAATAAGATTAAGACCTTCTAGGTCAACAAAAAGGAAGAGAGAAAGAAGAGAGAGACACCCACCACCTCCTCCTCGTTTCCCCTCCACTCTTCCATTATTCTTCTTCATCATCCATTCATCCATTTTTCTTTTTATCATCATCATTTTTCTTCATCAATTTCATATATCATTCTTCACCGGAACAGAGAAAGAATAGAGAGATTACATCCTCCCTACCTCCCCTCCACTCTATCATAAACAAAGCAAACTTCGGCATCACTGGAACAAACAAAAAGAGAGGAAACTTTTAACCTAAAAATGAAAAACAATGTCCCTAAAGCTACTATACAACTTTCCCACATACATTATATATATTTGATTCAACAAACTTCCTCATACCATGAAAGAACAATATCTTCAAGCCCTAATTTCAATTCCCCCCACTTCACTCCCTCAATTTCCTCCCCGCCAGCAACTAATTTCAACTCTACCCACCGGAACTCCGGCGTAACCTCCAATATTTTAACTAACAAAACTGTCTTCTTTTTCATCAACCCTAAAATCCCATTTTTATCTTTTTCCACTTTGTACCTCGATTTCGCCCCAATCTCAAAACTCTCTCTCCGATCAACTCCACCGTCGCTGCCGCCATGAACCGCTACTCTTTCTTCCCAAAACCCCCTCGAAAAGCCCAAATAAATCCAACCCTGATGACATGAAAAATACATCGAATGCATTCATCGTCGAATCTTGTTTACAATTCGCCAAATCGGAATCTTGTTTACAATAGGCCGGAGTTTCGCAAGCGGTGTGGAGAAGATTGTTATCGAGTTGTTCTGGCAAGGCCGATTGTCCGAAATAAAAGACTTTAAGATTATTAAATTCGCCAAATTGGAATCTGCATCTTCTCTTCTTTCTCTCTTCCTTTTCCTTTTTTTTTAATTTTTCTTTTATAATATTTTTAAATCTAATTAAAATTATTTTAGTGAACTACACAAATAGCCCCTAAACTATTAATATTGTCCCACTTTGGCCCTCAAAATATATTGAAATGACAATTTTGCCATTAATTCCGTCCAAGTTAACGCCCAAATTGGAGGAAAGGGCTAATTTGAAACTCAATAAATAGTTCAAGTATTTAAATACGAGAAATTTTTGTTTGAGGGCTAAAGTGGGACAATATCAATAATTTATGGGCCATTTGCGTAATTTACTCAAATAATTAAATTGATTAGCTGAGATTTTCATTTTTCACATGATAATTATTTTTATGTTTTTGTAAAAATAAATATTTTTTTACTAAACTTTATTCGATATTCGTAAGATAAAATAAAAATTACATCACCAAAAAATAATTCTTATGTATAATGATCAACTCAAATATTTCTAAGATATTTCACAATAAAAGCACCACTATTACCACTTCAAATATTTTTTCATTTTGTCAAAATGTCAAAAGGTTTCTAATATATAGATTACTCAACTCAAATATTTTCTAATGCAAAATAATGATATTTTCAAGGAGGAAAAAAAACCAAGGCTATTAACACCCTAAAACTTGTCTTCAGTGTCTCACTATTGTGACAAAAGATGTGTATTTTTCTCTCAAGATAGCTTTCGGACAAAAGCCATTCACTTCAAAAAATTGGACAAACAAAAATACTAATATTGGTCTATTCCGAAAATTTGCATTAGTTTATTGTATCTTATCCAACTTCTTATCCAACTTCTTATCCAATACTACACTAAGAACAAAATTTATCCTATCTTATCTTACTAGTTCTTATTCAATCATAAATGATAAAATCTGTATTTGGTAGATTCCCATCCTATCATATCTTACGCTATTGTAAGGAATTTTTTTGTTTTTTTTTGGACTTTGCTAGCCTCAAAGTTTGTAACTTTATTAAAAGTTACAGACAAAGCTCAATCACATATTGGTCAACATATTAAAGTCAAATAAAATTTTAATTTAAGTTTTATAATTACACAATTTCACCTTCATCTTTATATTATTAATATTTTAAATCCTATTATTAACCTCACGTAAGTTAGATAATTTTCTTATTAATTCATTTACAAATTATGTTAATTACTTTTATATTAAAAAAAATAATTAAAAAAAAATATTTATATTTTAAGATATTCCAAATTAAGAATTTTGTAATTTTTTTAATGTACCAAATTAGAAGTATGTCAATTTCTCATCACAAGTTTAAAGAAGTTGACCACTCCCACTCAAACTCTATCTTTAATAAGAAAACAAAAACCTATTACAATTAAAACTATAATTAAGATTAGGAGTCTATTTTATCTTATGCACAAATCCATCCATATTATATTTATATAATTATTAACTTTCTTCACAACCAATTATGAATAGGTAATGCTCACATACTCTTTCAACCTACGGCTTCAACGAATCAAGCATACAAAATCTCTGACGACGCACAAAGATACTAAAATTTTGGGTGATGTTAAGGAAATTTATATTTAGTGACAAAACTATAAATTTCGTAAACAAATTTCATAAATACGGTAAATGTGTGGCAGCATTTGTCTCTGAGTTTTGTGAAAATTGACGAATGATTAGTTCATCATTTCTCTTTTATAATATTCAAAAAAATAATTCATAAATATGTTATGTTCAATCCATTTTTATATTTTAAAAAAAATATATTTAATTTAATTACTAAAAGTGAAGAGTTACTTCAATACTTTTTTTAAAAAAAAACAAACAGTAATAAATTTGGTTGGTTCTTTTGGTGGAGGGGAGGAGATGGGAGTTAATCTTATATTTAAAAAATTAAAGATATTTTTTAAAGTAGAATTTATAATATTTATATGGATTAAACTGTTAATAATAAAAAAGAAGGATAACATTTGATAATTATTGAAAATTAAATTTGAAAAAATAGGCAATATGAACGTGTGGCCAGAATTGGTCTGTAAGTTTAAAACAAACTTACAGACTTTTACTCTATCATTTTCCTTTTTTTTTATGTTGAACAATTGTTTACAATCTTGCTCAAAAAAAAAAAAAAGTTTATAATCAAATGTAATATTTAACTTCCAAGTTTCTTAGCCCAAGTCACATCACATGCGTTTTACTAGAGACAAATGCGTGTTAGTTCCACCAAATACCACTCTCTCTTAAGTGTGCTAGTTACCCCTTAACAGTTAACACCAAACACCCAAAAGTCATTCCATACTGAAAAAATGAACACAACCATAGAAACAAACCAACCTTTCTCATACCATAATTCCACCCAGTAAATCACAAATACCATCCTTCATTAATTAAGAATAAAAATGTAATATCCAAAATATATATTTATCTCCCTTGAACTCTTTGAATGTCATTAATGTTTTAATTAATGAAATAATTAATGATGTTTTACCTTTAGTGAGCCTAGGACTAAAATACAGTGTATTACAGAGGCAAGATCATGTCCTCGAGGAGCCGCGCTAAGCCATGGGCTAGGTCAAAAATCAGAAGGTGCAGTCTCTCTCTTGGCTACACCAACGATCGGGTCTTTTTATCTTTTTGAAATGGATCTACCCAGTCCTTGTCCTCCTTAACGGCTTGTTCCCAGCGCCGCTTAAATATTTGAAGCTCTGATGTTGATTGCCTCCTTATCTGTGCTCAAATCCAAATCAAACGTGAAAACCAATATATTTTTTTTTTCTAATTTAATCAAATGTCCCCATATGGACTGGAAATGTCAGTTGCAGTACATTACGGGTAGAGTTATCTCACCTCAGAGCGCATATCAACAGGTTGTTTCTGAAAATTAAGAGGAACAAACAGAAGTTAAGGATCACTCCAGAAATAGCAATATTTGAGGTTACGATAAAATCATTCACTGTTCATATGGTCAAATATATAATTAATATGATCCAAAATGGCAAACCCATAAAAAGAAAACTAAAGCAAACTCAGAGAAGGGGTGCAAACAGAGCATACCTTTATCAACAACTCAGATTTCGATACCTGCACAAAAACAGAAGAAATTGTCAGTTGTAGAATAAATTAAAAAGAACAATAATTACTCCCTCCGTCCGAAGTTAAAGAGTTCATTTTCCCTTTGAAAGTCTACTCTTAATTTGGGATAGAGAGAATACAATATTTAAGCTACTTTATGGTAGCATAAATTGATATAAAGAAAGAAAAATACATGATAACAAAGAAAGAAATATACACAATAACATCAAGTTACAGAACTGAACCTTCTTTGCAGATTGCCCACCCAAAGATTGGATGCTTTTATGAACAATATATTCACTATCAATAACTCCCACCTTCTTTGTTCGGTCCCCCTGTAAAGCCAATGTTAAATAGCTATACGGATGCTGCTTACCACGTTTAAAACAAATATTCAGTAGCCAATGTGGGGATCTCACCTGGGCACAGTAACCAAGTTTCATGTCCATTCCCCATCCATGAACAAGGTCATTCTGACCAAAAAAAGGGAAGAAAAGGAAATCAGTTCTGTAAAAGTCTATCAAATTTGAAAGGGGAGAGAGACAGAGACAGTGTTTTCCCAACACAATCACTTATGTTAACTTGTTAAGCATGCAGCCTTCTCAATTGAAAGAGAAGTTTTACATTTTCCGAGAAAAATAAACATATTAGCATGACATGCAAATTGTTCTAATAAGATACCATATCATTCATAGGCACATATTGCAAACTATTAAATTTTCAACCACAAAGTTGATGTACAAAAGACTTATTAGCTTCATTAATACTCCCATTGCCACAAATTAAGAGTCCAAAACTTTCCTTTCTGGGAAGTTCCAAATTAGAAATCTCATTTCTCAAATCAATGTGCCAAATCCCATATAGCTGTTGCATTGAAAATAGTGAATCCTTAAAAAGTGTGTAAATCAAACATGGACTCTTAGTTTGGGCATGGAAGGAGCATTTAGAAAAGCTCAAGTGACACTAATTCATGGTGGAAGAAAGATCTCAAAATGTCACCTGAATAAGGTGCCAAGCACAATGCCAAGCAGATCTCGAGAACACCGGAGCCATTCCTTCCACAAATCTGCAAATATAAATTGTTTTCACAATGATAAATAATGACATTAGTAATTAATCTTGTAATTACTACACTCAAGATCAGAGTGTTTCTTTAATAGTTTATCCCGTCCCAAAATTTCCTTTTCGAGACACCTGTAATTAAGAGTGCCCTTTCTAAAATCCATTTAAAAACTTCTGGGAAAAGTAACTAACTGACTGAGGTTGTTTTATCTCGACCATTGATTACATTGAAATTAGTGTATCGTTAAATGGGGTGATTGGGTGAAACATCAAATAGGGAATCTTAATTTGGGACTTAGTAAGTATGACATAACAATTTACCCAGTGCATGGGGGCTCCTCACTGGCATCTGAACACTTCACACTACCTCTGATGTCGTATACTCTTCTGCATGAAATAAAATATGTTGGTATTAGAGTTAGAATAACCCAAGTGGAGAATTTGGTTATTTGTGAAATTGATAAAAACCAATTGATTCACCTGTGAAACTTATTTGTTTTACTCCGTACTGTAATTCTGTGATGTATACCGGTTGAATTTGGATCTAAAGCTGGCTGCGATATCTCCAATCCTTCTGATTTCATAATTTCCAGGTATCTGAAGAAAGAAAAGTTACATAAGAATTCATTCATTCATAGGGAAATTACAAGTTGCCAAGCTGACATTAACAAAAAGAATCTTCTTGTGTTAATCCTGATAGCAGAATCAACAAATGAAATTTCCAAGTGCTTTTTACAAAGAACTACCTGTAGCAAAGATACATTTTCAGACGAGTGGGCTGTGGGCATGGTTCAAACCCCGTCAGTGACAGTTTGACAGGGCAGTTGATTAATCCCTTACGGGATGGTGATGTAGGTAGGTACAATGAATGCAAAGCAAAAGCAAATCTTCAAAGAAGAGCTTGAGGGCGGCAAGATGGTGATGGAGCTATGGCAAAGCCAAAGCGAAAGCAAGTCTTCGAGAAGAGCTCGAGGGCAGCGGTGATGTAGACTCAAACCCCGTTAGGAGCAGTTTCAAAAATCCAGACAGTTTGATTGGGGAAGGTTACCCACATTTGGGTGGCCCATTACGATTTCTTAATAAAAAATTTGCTTTGCTCTTGTCCTTGTCCTTGACTAGTTGTTGTTGTTGTTGTTGTTTTTCTTTTTTTTTTGAAAAAAGAAAGATTCATTTTCAAAGGAAAATAGCATAATAACATTAAGAAAGACTGGCCCACAGGTTCAAAATTGTATTGTACCTTTTCGGGTTAAAATTCTTCACCCCCAAATCTTCATCCCAGAGAAATATATAATCATAAGCGGACACAATTGCCGGATGTAAAAACCGTTTTGCAAACCACCTGAAAATAAAAAATAAAGCATCACCACACACTCGAAGCCTCGAGGGATTAAAACAAGGGAGAAACATTGTATGAAATTCATAAAATTGATTAGAACAACCTAATCTGGAGATCCAAGACAATCTTTTTTTACTATACAATCGCATCTTATTTCTAACTAACTATAAATCTTAACTATTGAAATAAATATATATCAAGTAAACTTGATGATCTTACCACTTTGTTTGATTCTGACCAATAACGTGTATGGCTTTGTTACTCCACTCAAGGTCTGACCATCCATCCACGTGGCCATCATAATGGAATAATATAATTGTGAAATTCTCCGGAACAAACTGAGTTTATAGATATCAGCCAAAACATTCATGTAACGACATGGCAAAGACTAATTAACATATATTTTGAATGTCAAATATAATAAACTACATTACCTTTCGAGCAATAGCATCAACATTATATTTCTGTTTAATACCAACGGGAATTGCTAGCAAATTGCGAGGACTGACAACACTTTTCTGAGAGAAACATATTATAAGTGGCAAAATAAGTGATAATACAAATATTTGCACAAGAAATACTACTTGGAGAGTATGTCAACCATTCAAAGCAGTTTTAAACTGTTATTAATCTACCAATATTCAATTTATGTGGAATTGAATTTCGACCGGGAGATAAGTTGATGATTCAAAAGAAGTTCATGTTGGAATAACAAGAGTAGAATCCAACCTTTGACTTTGAACTACTTGTTGACCATAAGGGTTTTAACTCCAAATCAGATGTAGCTTGAATGATACCACGGGGTAAACCATTTAAACTCGTGGAAGCAATCCCAGCTTCCTAGATTAAACCATCAAAAGAACCCTCGGTTAGTGATAAATATAAGTAACATTTACATTCAACTTTCCGCCCAATGAAATATATCAAATCAGATAAAACCCCAAAAAATTAATATTAATAATGAAATGTAATCTGAGACAAATTAGGTTTTTGATTTTCTTGACTCAGGCAAACAAAGAAGATTAATACAAAACTAAAACCTAAAAATTGATATGACAGTAGATGCTACAAAATAACTACTACCTTTAATGTGAAGAAAGGATGCAATCTTGACTCCATCTGATGGCACAAAGCAGAAGGGAAGAAATTAGTGAAAACACAATGCGAAGAGGTCATATGAAAAGTAGGTCCAACTTAAATAGCATCCTAAAGTACAATGAACTGAACTTCCTCATAAAAGTCACCTAACAAACCAGCAGTTGATAAGAAATTTTAACCGAACCAAGCTATGAAATGAAGATGTTTTGTCAAAATCTCTGCATATGAGAATAGCCGGTAAATGTACACGTTGACATTTGGATTTTGAAAAAATTGGCAACAATTCTTATCTAGTAGGATGCCACAGTGAAGTAGTAATGGCATTACATGTCAAACAATATCAGATAACCTTCAAACTTGCCAGCGAAAGTTTCGTGAGGGCTATTCTAAGTGTATGAATTCCACAATATCACCAAAAGTCAAATAACTGATGGTAGTATCCTACCTCTGTCTGCTGATACTGATAATTTGTGGTTCTATATACAATGAACAACATTACTGTACAAATGATACCCATAAATGGCTTCATCTTAACTTCACATAGTCCCTGAAATTACAAGCACATGTGATTAGGAAACCTTTTAACAGTTAAACCAAATTTACCAGAATATGAATAAGAAACAACATACAAACTCCTACACCTAGTTTCTGTCCAAATTAAACTGAAAACAAGTCTACTCACATAGAACTTAGAACATACCCCATCAAAAAGGAGATGTCTTTTTCTCAACAGCCACCTCCAAGGTATAAATGCCCTCATAGACAACTATGTTTCTATATATTCTCATAACAAGCTGCAAGTAGTGAATACAAGCAAGATATTGATATTATAAGTCATTTTCAGTTGCTGCACCAAAAAGACCATGTACTTGTAAGAGTGAGGGATTCAGTTACAATTTTGAAAAATCACAGAGGACATCCTACAAGATAATTGATTCCAGTTTTGTAACATCAATTTTGCAAAATAGCTACACACAAGGAACCCAAAAAAAGAGTAAAAGAGTAAATCTTAGACAAAATGTTGAATTTGCAAAATATTCAAAATACGTAACAAATTTCTAGTAGAGCCAGTCCAATAATTAATTTTGATCACCGGTATTTGCAAATTACTAGCAAAGTGAATAACAAATTACTAGCAGAGCCAGTCCAAACACCTTGTTGAATATATTTCCCAATAATAGTACAAATTTAGTAACAAGAATATTGGTATGAAAAAAGTGTACCAAAAATTTGTGAAATCGGAGCGGACTGACCTTACACATCAAACAATTCCGGAACATAACAGAATTTTTCCGGAAACATAAAAGACAAACAGAAAGCTTGTCTCTTCGGGAACTAATAGTTAAGCAAATTGAAACTCTTTGCTTCAGGTACACTAAAATCGGAAAATTAATAATAGAACACCAAAAATATAATTTTTTATGACTAACAAACATTAAATATTAATAATAATAATATATATATATATATACACAGCTCCTAAGTTATTATTCATTCGTGTGAATAGCACAATAATTACTGAATTAGCAATTATAAATTTAAAAAGAAGAAGAAGAAGAAGAAGAAGAAGCTGATAACCAGAAATTAGGGATTTTGTACAGCTAAAAAAAATAGATCACAAACAAATTCCTCATTTCAATAAAGAGATATAATCAATACAACAAACCTCGGAAAATCGATGATTGCGAGGTACACCTACAAAGCACAAGTATCAACTCACGATCCAGAGCAGAAATTGATTGAAGCTGAAATAAAGCTCCGATTAACGGCCGGCGATAAATATATATATAGAACAGATGCAATTTGAGACAGGCTGTGTATAGTTTTTTTTTTGGACTTGAGCTAGACTATAGCCCTCCCTCAATGAAACGCGGAGACAGATTTTCTATGCATGCGTTACTTACCACTCCACTTAAACCACACACTAGCATTGAACAACCGCCCAATTTTTAATAAATCTTGGTTCCTTTCTTTTACTTTTTCCTTTTCTTTTTTTTCTTTTTCAAATACTATGTAATCCAAAATATTTTCAAATAAATTTAAATCATATATTTGTGTAAAAATAGATAGAGAGCGTTTATATAGCATTCCTCTTTTTCTTTATAAAAATTTAGTTTAACATGAAAAAGTTACGACTCATATATATATATATATATATATATCTTGTAATAATTAAGTATTAGTTTAGATTATTTAGTAATAAGGGTTTGAGTTCAAACTTTGACCGATAAAAATTATTATGATCAATGGCAAAATTAAATTTACGAACAAAAATTAATCGTATATCTAATATAAAAAAAAGTAATGAGAATTCAAATTATGTCATATAAATATAAAGTAATGAAAAAAAAAGAGTATAAAGGTAAAATTGTAAGTTATAAATATCCCTGTGCCTCAAAATATTATAATAGTCAAAAGATTACATGGACCTTTAAATAATAACTCTGTTTTTAAATATTTGAAATTTAAAATGTTGAGAGAGTTTTTACCACTCAAATACGATTTTTTTTTTATTTTTTCCTTTTAATATTCAAGCATTATGCGAAATGCCGAAACATTAATATAGCGCTTCGCACTACAAATTAGGGATGCTAAATCCTATGCATAATCCTTTAATTGTTGGATAAAAAAAGTTGACCAATGGGGAGGAGCCGCGTTGATACTTGATATGAATCTTGACCTCCACCGGAAACGGCATCAAAATCAATTCGGTATAATCAATAGACAGCCTTTTCAACCACTAGCCTTTGATTGATAATATTTTCGGCAGAAAATTTGGTAAAATAGATAAAATAGTCTAATTTTGCAATTTTTTCAACTGTTTGGGTGGCAAGAAAAAAAAAATTGATAAAAATTTAAAAAGTATGATGTACATTTATTCATAAAAATAAGTATAAAATAAATATCATTTCACAAAATAACTCGACTCATTTTTTAGTTTCTCACAAAAACTAATTATTTTTAACACAAGTTTTTATCTAATTATCAATTGGAATCTAAATATCAAAGATATTATGATATAAATCATGCTAAAAGGTAAATGATTATGTGGTCATCAAAGTCCTGCCAAAAGCTCCATGGTACAAGATCTTAATATTACTAGATTTTGACATGTTGGCCAATTTTAAGAGTTAGAATTTCACATTTATCATGTGAATACTATAGGCAAATTAAGCTATGCCTCAGGTGCCTGCATTGCTTACATTATTATAACCTTTAATTTAAACCTTTTGAGCAAATCTATTTTTTAAGTGTCTAGCCCTTTTTTTTAATACATATACCTTGTTTGGCTTTTACTGGGAACATGGCAAGTAACATTCGACAAAAAGTACGCAAATTTAGTATTAAATTATAGCAAATACCCAAAGTGTTTCTTCCCACTTTTTAATACCCGTCTAGACTTATTAGTTAATATATAGGGTAATTTGACATGAAAAGACTTTGAGATTAACCAAATAAAATTACTCCTAATAATTTAAGATCCGCAATATTAAATCTAATCATTCAATACAATTGAATTTAAATTTAAGTGATTGAAAATATTCAATTCTATCTATAAATTTTTAGTTCAAATAATAAATTGTATATATGCTTTTAGAAATAATAATAATAATAAATTGTAAATACATATATTAATATAAACGTGTTATACGACTAATTTATCTTGCACCAAGAATATGTGAATTTTGGGCTGAATAAAAAAATTGCCTAGAGAAATAAAATGTCATCATATAAGCATGTGCCCACTAACCTTCTATTTTCCTTCTGTCAAAATAAATTGTTCTTGAACGATCAATGGGTACAATAAATTATTTGGTTAGAAAGGAATAAATAAATTAAAATAAAATAAAGCTGCCATACCCATCCTATTAATGGTCCTAAACCTTTAATTATTAATATTAATCATATTTTTGTAAGGAAAATGTTCTGACATAGGCATATGCACAATTTTATATTCGTAATTGTCTCGTAGGTAGAGCTGATGATGGCCGAATTTAAAGTATCCAAAGTCTGTAATTAGTTAAAAAAAAATATTGTATTCTCCAACTCCAAGGAATGATAATATATATTTGCATAAAGACAAGTCTGTTTAACCGTGGACCTGGGCCTTGTTTCTTAGGCTGACCTTAAATATATGCCACAGTCCTGGGTTATCACCTTTTTTAATATCCCAAGAAAACCGTATACACATCATATAAATTACATCGTTATTAGTATTTAATACTCTAAAATACATCGAGAGTATCGTTATTAGTATTTAATATTCTAAAATATATGCCTAGAGTATCGTTATTAGTATTTAATATTCTAACGTAATAGTTTGTGTTACTTCATATGACATTTGTATCATGTTATAAGTCGTGGAAAGAAAAATCATCTATATTTATATTCTCAAATTAAGAGTTTGTTTGGTGATTTTTTAATTTATGAATTAAAAAATTTAAAAATGTTTAATTCGTGAATTATTTAATTTGAATATTTAATTGTAAAAATAAACTAATATGTAAAGTTATAAACTTAAATTAATATTTAAGACATTAAACGAAAAAACATAAAGACGTAATTGAAATTACGTAACTCATAACTATCATACAAGTTTATGTAGAAAAAAATCACACTACAAATTCTTTTGTTGAAATGAAAAATTGTACAATAAAACAATTATAAATGATATAATTTATGCAACCAAACGAGTGCAGAGTATTATTTCATTTTTTAGCACATTTGAAAGAAGGTATTAAAGGTACTACTAAAATAACTTGAAGACACCGCATTTTAAAATTTCGTTTATACTTTTCAAGGGCCCTATATTAAATCCTCAATTCTTTCCCTCTTTAAAAACACATGAATCATACATCACACACGCTCGGCGTCACTCATCTAGTTGTAGTTGAAGCTGGCTCCATTTTTCAGCTACGGGAGGCCGGACTTGGTAAAGTTTATCGGCAGTGTTTGGATGTTGGAGGTCAGGCACAACCCTTAAGCAACTAATGGTCCGACATTTCAGCTCTAGATGATTGAAACTTACACTAAAACTCAGCAATCCATGATTACATGCGGGCAAAAAGAACCGAGAAACCAAAGTTGGCTCGACCCCGAGTTTTAAGCTTTAATGGTGTGTATACATGCCAAAAGTTTACCCAAAAAAAAACCAATATTTGTGTTTTAAGGAGAGAGAAGAAACAAAAGAAAATATTGTAGTACTCTATTTTTTAATTTTTTTTTTAAACATAATGTATAACTAGAGAGAAGAAAAATCCAATAGTAAGGGACACAACAACGACTCTGAAGCCTCCTCCTTCCATGACATGGAGCTTGACACAACTTTCGCTTGCTTGGCAAAACAGTAGGCGATCTCATTCCCATTATGGTGAACAAATGACCAAATACAAGATTTAAAACATTTAGGGGGTGTATTAGATTTAGAATCTATAGGATTTTTATGGACTTTTAAAGTTCATGGGTATTCAATTGAAATTTTAAAAAGACTTTTAAAATCATGATGTATTCAATTGAGATTTTAAAAAGTCTTTTAAAATCTTTATGTATTCAATTAAGATTTTAAAAAATCCGTCTAAATTTTATGGTATTCAAAAGTCTAATGACTTAGTAGGATTTTAATTAGTGGTGGATTTTGGTGGATTGTAAAGCCTTTTTTATACATAAAAATTCATCTTGAAATCTTCTCACTTACCCAGAGATTTCAGATGGATTTCTAATTTATTTAAAAACTTTACTCAACATTCTCTCTCTCCACCCTTCCCCTTCCCCCTCTCTCTCAAAATCCAAATTTCTTATCTCTATAAAGTTTTTATTCTATCTTTTACTAATGTGGTTATCACACATTAACATAATTTCAAATGATTAGACCGCTAATTATCGTTCAAATTTTTAAAAACAATTCATGTCAATTTCATTAAAAAATACTAGTGGGGTGAGAAGTCTAATTTTGTAGGTTCAGTATGAATTTTTATAATGTATTTTGTTAATTGTCTTTACATTTTTGATAATGTTACTTTAAACTCGTAATTAATTTATTTTATTGTTTGTCTTTTGTCTTTTGTCTTTTGTCTTTTTTTATAGAACTTATTAAAATCTGCAAAAATTTATAGGACTTATTGAAATCTGCAGAAATCCATGGACTTATTAAAATCTGCAGAAATCCAAAAGAATCCATGCATTAAAATCTGTCAAACTCTATAAGGATTTGAAACAATCCATAGACTTAACAAAATCCACGAATTTTAAAAAATCAGTTAGAAATCTTTTAAAATCTTGAATTGAATACACCCCCCTTAGACTCTCGAACAATATCTTCAACAATATGACCTAGAGGGCCAGCAGAACAAACGATTACTTTTTAATGCTCCGTTTGATTGTAAAGATCGAAAAATAAAATAAATTTAGTTAGTTTGTGTGAAAAGATAGAAAATAAAGTGAGATGTTACTTATTTTATGAGTATATATCATTCATCATTTAATATTTTTGGTGGAAAAATTTTACCACCAAACAAAGAACATTTCTTCATGGAAAAACTTAAAAATCAAAAGGATATCACCTCTATCACTTAACTTATTTTTCATTTTTTCATTAAAACTAACTCAATTTTTTTTTGTTTTCACCTTGCAATCAAACGGAGTTGATAACACCTTGTGAATCTCCCTCAAACACAACATTAGTTAGACCACATTCTCGGGCAAATTGGATTGCACTCAGAGCCGCCACCAATTCCGCAACTGTAGGTCTCATTAGAGTAAGGACGAATTTGGAGAGGGCAGTTATAAAACCTCCGTCTTCATTTCTAATGACAATTCCGACACCGCACGCCTTCTACTCATCAAACGTAGCAGCAGCAAAATTTGCTTTGAACATACCTGACGGAGGAGGAGACCAATTAACAGGAAGAGGGGACTGGACCTTAAAACAGGGGTTTGCCTCATGGAACCGAGAAAGAATTTTTTTTGCAGCAGAGGCTATGTACCCTGGTTCCTTGCCTCCTTGGAGATTAGTGAATTATACAGTTACGAGCAAAAAAAAATGCTACTAATTCTTGAAGGCACGATTTTAAAGAACCCACGAAAGAAAAAATCAAATCCTAGCGTCCTACTGGACAGCGAAACTACGCATGCAATGTATCTTCAGCGTATGTACCACACACGGGGCACACGTTAGAAACCACTATATTCCTTTTTGTGAGATTCAACCCCGTGGGGAGCGAGTCCAGAGCCACACGCCATAAAAAAAGGCTAACCTTTTTTTGGAACACGTAACCGCCAAATAGAGTTATAAGTGAAGCCAGAGTAGTAGTATTTTGGAAATCATTGCTTACCTCAAGATCTTGGTTTGCCAATCCTTTCAATAATCTGTAGCCACTCTTGGTAGTATATTCACCATCTGAAGAAAAATGCCAAATTAGGCAGTCGGGATTATTTCTACTAGCAAGAACTATACCAAGGATGGCCTCCGCCTCGCTTGATGGAAATAAATTTCTAATCTTTACTTCATTCCACATCCCAGGAACAACCGACGTTAGCGAATTAACCGTCTCTGAGCCCTATATATCCCGGGGCGAAGAAGAGATTCTAAAACCTGGCAGATCCAGGATCCATCTATCATTCTGAATGTTTACAGACACCCCATCTCCTATGCGCCATCGTGTACCAAATTTCAATAGCTGTCTCGATTGCCAAATTCCACGCACACCAGTGACGGCGATGACCCCAAATCAGCTTCCCAAAAAGATTTGTTTGCAAAATATTTAGCTTTGAAGATGCGGCTGGGTAAAGAGTCAGGTCTTTAAGCAATCCTCCATGCCTGTTTTGCTAGAAGGGCCCAATTGAAAGCCTTTAGATCCTGAAAACCAAGGCCACCCTCAGCCTTAACAGAGCATAACTTACGCCACCCTACCCAATGTTCTTTCCTATCGTGCTCACCCTGACTCCACCAGAATCTACGAATTAGTGCCTCTATTTCATCACAAAGAGAATCTGGAAGTCTTAGCAACTCATAGCGGGCCGCCTGCACAACCGATTTGATAAGCACCTCTTTACCTGCTTTTGATAATGGCTTACCTTTCCACCCTTTTATTTTGGCCCACACTCTATCCCGAATGGAATTGCACTTAACACCTCTACATTTTGAAATGCTGGATTGGCCCACTGGGTTTTCTTGTAGGGATCGATCCATTTAGCTTCATAACTCGCATTTGATTGCCTGCCATTGCAAATTCTCTTGTTTTGACGAGGGCAGATTAATCCGAAGTGTAAGGACTCCTCGTGGGGTGGGGTAGGGGGGGGGGGGGGGGGGGGAGAGTAATAATAACAATATTGGACCCTAGGAGAAATGTTTAATGGACAAATATATATATATATATATATTTCATCAAATAAAAGAAGCAAGTATACATCTAATTACATATCCAATGTACATCCAATTTTGCACAAGATTACATATTTTTTCTCCAAAAATAAAACAAATGCTCACTGAAGACATAATACATGCAAAAGTAAAACTATTCATACCCTAATAACCCACTCAAGTATTGAGACCTTACAGAGAATTTCTTACTTCTCAGACCAAGAATTGCTTTTCAGAACCTCCAAGCCCATAGTGCTTCAGTACATAAAAAAGATCCGAAGATGGTATTTTAAAAGGTAGAAATCCACTGGGGACAAAATTGTGAGATTCCTAAAATTTGAGAGAAAAGGGTTTTTCTTTTCTTGTAAGAATCTTGTCAAAGGTAAAGGCAATCCGCTCTTTCACTCTATGACCAAAGTGAGTGCTGGGATTATCATTGTTGAAGAACCAAATTTAGTTCTTGTGCACATTTCGCCACAAGACCGCCCCTCCTACAAATCAGTTAAACTGATATTAGAACTAGTGTTGCGAAATTTAAGTACCAGAGTATAAGGCAAGGAAAAATATGAATGCCTTCAACAATATAACATGCAAAATTTAGCCCCTTAGCAACATGATCAAGGTTAAAGCTTTTGCAAATATGTTATTTTGGTCAGCATTTTGACATTTCAAGCAAAGTAATGGGTCATCGACTTAGCAACAAGGTTTCACATGAACCCTCAAAGTTCTAAGGGCAGTAAAAGTAACAAATTTTATTTGGCGGATTGTTGATGATTTTTTTACTGTGAATGCACTACATGAGAAACATAAGATCAACTTATGTGAACACGAAAAATAGTTCTTGATAATTGTTCTTCTTGCTTGTGGTTCTTCTGGTGCCACATCACTTCGTAAATAACAAAGGTACGACAAAATGGAAATGTACTATTATAAAAAAATATATATATAGCTGGTTTTAAAGTTCTAACTTTAAGGCTTAAATGATTAATTGCTTTGATTCAAGGGATGACGTGATTGTGTTCAACAACTTTTGTTTTATTGGCAGTCCACTAGTGATTTAACAATTTTCTTCTTTATAATTCCACAGAAGTTAACAACTCAAGACCTTACCTGATAAGTGTAGGAAGAGTTTTTTGGACCTTCTGGAGCAGTATAAAGCACTGATTGCAGCATTCTAGTCTGACCAAACAAAATCCAAATTTAAGTTAGTGTATTATGAATTTAGGACTTCTGATAAAATAGACACAAGAAAAGAGAAACAATGAATCTCATAGTGAAATTTCAGAGATAATACCTTTGCTCTGCCTGAAGATCGACACCAATAGATGGGGGCGCTGAAATGGTCGAGTGGATTGTTGGTCCAAAGACCGCTACAAGCTTCAGTAGAAGCTCCAATGAAACATTGACATGCCTACACATTTGCAAGAAAAGCAAATGTAGATTATGATAGGTATATTATTTCCAGCCATTGCATGCAAAAGAGTAGTTTCCTTCGTAGCACTAGATAAATAAAAAGCTCCATCCCCTCCCTTTGTGTAACACAAAACACACACCTATAAGGCTGGCAACAATGAAGTTCGGGATTGGAAAGAGAGAGAGATTGCCAGTACCCAGCTGGAAGTCTGGCAATAATGAAGTTCGGGATTGGACCCAAAGGGAACAACAATATCTTACTAGGCGGACATGGGGGTGTCAGTGTAGTTCAGCCTGGCCCATTCTAATTACAAGATTTGGATCCCATAAATTGTAAATGTTATGCTATCATGAAAAAAAATTACCTTTCTATCTTGCTATCCAGTAAGCCCAGAAGCACAGGCAACAAACAAGAAAACAGATCTAGTGTAAAAATATCCAATTTTTCCACGATACCACTCACTACATCTGCTTGTACCTGTACCAGCACAAACTATTCGTAAGGAAGTAAAAACTGAAGATAATAGGTTATGAATAAATATGAACCATCAAACAAAGATATCCTTCAATTAATACCCACAGAATGATCAGGCAACTTCAACAATGCATTTATAGCACCTTTGATGTCATTCCGTTCCCAAAAATGTCTCACAACCTGAAAATCCATTAAAACTCAGATCCTACAAAACCTAAAACAAAATAAGAAGCTAGCAGACAATTTTCAGAGAGACACCATAAAAAGAATCCCTAAAATGATTATTTTCCTAAAAGATAAAGCACTGTTTACGTGTTAGCACTTACAATAATTAAATGCATGAAGTAGCCAAGCATACCTGTAGCTTTGTTAGGCGGGATCGAAGAGTACTTATTAACAGATCGTGATTTTGTATTATATCTTCAGTAATGTCATCGTCATTCTTAGATGTTGATTCGCTCTTAGTAACTCGCGGATCAGATGTCGATTCGCTCTCAGTAACTTGTGGGATAGTATCCTGAAAATTTCAAAGTCAGAAAGTTGTTCACTAATTTTTTAATTGACGAAGGGCGGGTTGGCACGAGAGTAAGAAAAACACAAGGGTTTTTATGGTATAACAAGTCTCATCTTACAACAATCATTCAATTCCAGACTGCGACTCTCCATATATTAGCAAAAACGCTAAATTTACTATAAAATACAAATAACGTGGATTTGTACACAATTCTACACAGACATACATAAACAAGTACCCATTTATATAAATATATATATATATAGAGAGAGAGAGGGTAAGAATATCCTACCAGCATGGCTGATGCTTTAACTGCCTCCTGCATTTCATGAGGGATTGTGTCAGGTGTTTGAGCTTCATCAGTATTAAATGTTTCTCGCTTTTCAAACCTTTCAACTAGGCTCCGTGTTCTTCCTTCCACAACGGCCACTGCAGAAATATGAAAAGTGAGAGAGTCAAACTTTATTCAATTAATCCTTCAACACTACATAGCAACAGATTTTAACAGTAGCAGTTAACAGCCACCTCCATTGATATATTTAACAGATTTCATCCCCATGCTTGAATCAAGAGTCTCAGCACCTGAAATTACAGTGAAAATAAAAAAGTCAAATTTCTAAACAAATTATTTTTATCACAGACACATACATATATATATAAAAGCTAAACAGATATATACTTGCATAATTAAGAAACAGCTTTTCAAAATCCCGCAATAACTTTTTTAAAACCCACAACATATTATGTAAATAGATGGCATGTGGTAAAAAGAACTTAACAGTTGTCTTGAGTAGAGGGTGTCCTCGCCGATATAACTTTTCCAAACTTCTCAGCGACACTTGTGATGTTTGAAAGTCTTTCTTTAGAAGATTCTTTATTATCACCACCTGCAGAAAGCTTGCTATGGACGTTTGGACTCACCGTACTGTCTAAATCACTCTTTATATAGTCAAAAGATAAAGAATCAACTGTCCTCGATAATCTTTCCACATCTAATTTGGTAACTGAAGGTCTCCGTATATGAGCTGGCTTGGCTTTTGCACTGGTAACAGATTCTCTTCTTGATTTGGCCAAGTCTTTTCTGTCACGGCTCTCTTCTCTAGGCACAACATTAGGAGCTACAAAGGATTTACTAAGGGCTTGCCCAATGGCTTTTGCATGCAAGCTAATTGCAGGCACCCGCTTTTGAGTAGTCAATTTATTGATTTCTTTGGGATTGGATGGCGATACAACCTTTAGAGAATTTGATGACATGCTTTTTCTTAAAGTGGCAGGTTTTCCACCTGAAGCTTAACATGGAACAGAAAATTAGAGGAGACTCAAAGAAAATTAATCAATAAAAGGAAAAAGGGAGGACTCTCTCTCTCTCTCTCATACCCACACAAGGATAGATAGGGTGAGTTGCGCATACTTGTAATTTATATCTGAAGCAAACAAAGATAACAAACTTACTGTCCACATAAATATTCTTTATTTCTTTAGTATCATTATCTGGAGATATGCAACGCAAACTTGGAGAAGATCCATGGCTCCCTACTCTTGTTAGGGGACTACCCTGGAGATTGTGTTTCTGCTCAGAGTAAGTAACTCTCTTAGGTACTGAACTAGCTTCATATGGTTCAATAAGCTGACACAGAAAAGGTTATACGGTTTTAAATTACTATTACTAAAAATGACCCAAAGATGAAAAGAGAGAATGTGGTATGACCAACAAAAGGAAAGAGTTGGACGAGCTAAGTACAATAAGATGAAGTTGAATACCGAAATATCTGCAGCCCAAACTCCAACAGAGTTCTGATAATATGAGCACCCCAAAAGTTTCCCGTCATGGATACAGAGGTCACCCACAGTTGACCATCCCATGTCAACAGTATCATGGCAAACCACAGGCTCCCATGAATAAACCTATAAGGGCACGGACATGTTAAGACTATATTTCCTCGAAAGGAATCAACCCATAGGATTTCGTATCTGGCTCCTCTAAACTAATGAAATTCATTTAGAGGAGAGTTATGAAATATGGACCATGAATTTTGAATTGAACGGTTCAGATTAAGTTAATAGAGTCCTTGCCAGAGGGATTGTTGAGATTATAAATCCCACTCGAGAAAACGGATTGGATCCTGCCAACACATATAAAGATAAGGGTGGATGCTCCGAACTCTAATATGGTATCAGAGGGAAGGCTATACACCGCGTCAAGGCCCAACAGCCACACATGCTCCACGTCACCCAATATAAACAGTCCCGTGTTACACTCAAAATTACGGCGTGTTAATACTATAAATCCCACATCGGGGAACTCTAACACACTTCCTTTGGCGAGTACTCAAAATCTGAACCATTCAATTTAAAATTAATAGTACAAATTTCATAACACTCCTCTAAATGGTTTTCATCACTTCAGAAGAGCCGGATCATAGTATTTCCAAATGAAAAGAACAAAACCTTTAAACTATCCTCCAGTCCACAAAAGAGGGTTCTTCCATCTGGATGAAAGGTAATTGATCGTACTCCTGTAGCCTGGGAGACAAACAAATAGCTCCGATTGAGGATTGGCATAAATAGTTGAATTGTATACGAGGTAATAATAAACAGAAAGTGAATCTAAGAAATGTATTGATAATTGTTTTGATTACAAAGACTCCCAAAGTGGGGAAATATATATAACTCAAACTAAACCCTAAGATAATAATAATAAAGGAAATAAATAACTAAGGAAAGACTCCGTAAGTAAAATATCTATCGTATGTGTCGACCAGGACAAATAAACAAAGCCATAACTAGTATAAATACCATAGATAAAATATACTCCCACAAATAATTTAATATTGCATTCCAACACACCCCTCAAGTTGGAACATGTTGAACAAACACACCCAACTTGATACAAATTAAAGCCAGAAATGGTAGCACAACAACTGAGTGGAGCATCATATCCATGTAGCCAATCACCATTGAAAGTCGTCTACTCCCAAAACCAAAGCCATATAAAATGGCACCACACACAAGGTGTACTTTTAAACACCAATCAATAAGTACTTCATCATTCATCACACGTATACCTTCCTCGTCATGAATTTAACACAACATACTGCCACTACGACATCACACACCAATAAAAGGAATTTCATCACTCATCCACAAACAATATAAGAACCTCCACTAAGGTTCTAAGAAGAGGTGTAAACACCTACTAACACAGGATTGTACCATCACTCAAAAACAAATGAACCTCAACTAAGGTTCAAACCACAAGAGGTGAGAAACACCTATCAACAAAGGGCGAAACACCCATTAAGACAAAGTGGTGGGAAAAATCCTATCAACAGAGTAATGAAACCATATAAACAAACGGGACGATGAAGTACATAAAACAAAGTGTATAGAGACAATCAACAAATAATAGATGAAAGAGGATGATACGGGCTCCAAGAATAATGGAGCTACCAAACCAAGGAAAAAATCACCAGCAATTGGGGGGAGGTATGAACCATAAGTAGGGGACGTATGAGCCACTGGGGTTGAACTTTAAAAGCCCGGGGTGTACTCAAAATATACCACAATGGAGCTCTGCACCTAGGATTTTTTAACCCTTTGTAGCAGCAGCTAACACGACCACAGACCAAACCACGATTATTTTCTTCTCCTTTTAATTAGGGTTTCTCTAAAATTCTGAGAATGCAGTTATGTGCAACAAAAATCAGCCAGGGGATGAAACTGTTCACTCACACTAATCATGGGTACTTTTTACGCATTGTTCATCGACACTGGAACCGAGGTAGAAGACGAAACTATATATATATAATTATATACAGAAAGAGGAGTCTCATCCGGCAGATGACAAGGTGGGTCGCCCGCCGGCGGAAGGGGATCTTTTTTAGAGGTAAGAATTAAAAATGGTAATTTCATTGAAGGGGGACAAATATAGCTTATGCATTAGTAGTAATAGTGTTAGTTCACAAGTCACCAAGAAAGAGGAGGGACAAAATTTAGTAATAGACAAATGGCATGATGCATGAGAAGAAATATATCCGATATTCCTACGTATTTGTTGATTTATACAAAATTTTGACTTCTGGGTACGGCTGGGGTTGTTTCGCAATTCTTTTATTTTTCCTAAGCAAACAATATACTGAGCCTAATTTAAAACATTTGAAGTATCAATATTTAAGAGGATTCAAACACAATCTTTGATACCTCGGGTCTGGAGGATCCAATCAGCTCAAACGTTTCCAAATCCCAAAATTTTACAGTTTTATCTGCTGAACCTGTAAAACAATGTATGTCAGTATTCAGGTTTTATATTTTAGACTAAGATCATATTTGGTCAAAAAAGAAAAGTAATTAAGATCGTATGACTTTACTTAAATAGTATTCAAATGTATGCAAACTTAGTAAATGATTGAAGTTTCTTTAGTATATAACATGCAACCAAGGTTGTCCTTGCAACACAAAAGACTACTTACTGTATAAAGTAATTTTTTACATAAAGCAAACCAAGATCATATGACGAAGATACCTAAGTGGTATAGTGGTATTCCAACGTATGCAAACTTAGTAAATGGTGGAATAGAGTGAAGTTTCTTCTAGTATATAACAAGTACCAAGGTTGCTCTCGCAACAAAGAAAAGTAATTATTTGCTAACTCCATCTGGACCAGTAGGTTGCCCAAATTTTCAGTGAAGAATTCATTTAAATATCAGAGTTAAGAGGTAAAGTTTGAGGAGCACCAAATGTAGAAATGGTGTCACATACACACCTGTTGCCAGAAGAAACTCAAGGGGATGAAAATCTATAGATCGAATATGTCCTTCATGGAACTTGAAATCGTGCAATAGCTTTCCAGCAGTTAGGTCCCATATCTGTGCAACAATCAAAGTGATGAAACAGAAAACTAATGCAAAGTTGAACTGCAGATACAAGCTCAAAGTTTACCTTTACAACGTTATCAAATCCACCAGAGACTACCCAGCGGCCATCAGGTGTGAATCTAATAGTACTAATTCCTCGAGTGTGACCTTCGTATGTGTGGATGCATTCTTTCTTTCTGATATCCCAGATCTTTAGATTAGTATCCATTGAACCAGATGCAAAAAACTCACCAAATGGATGGAATTCAACAGCAGTGCAACTGGATCTGTGTCCAGTAAGAGTGCGAATCACTACACTTCAAGAATAATAACTAGATTAGGAATCAAGCTGCATACAGTTTGTGTAATGGCAATAAACAGCAGGCCAAAAATTACTATTAGGCAACTAGAAAACTTAAACCTCACATTCTCAATGTATCCAAATTATTGTGGTTCAACAAACCACGTTTAATGTATGCCATTTTGTCGAGTGTCTGTTGTTATTTGAAAGATAAAAAATGTAACCAAGAGTTCAATTTAGAACTCAATTTTGTGTAAGCCAAAAATAAATCAACTTACGCTTAGTTTCTTCCAAATCCCACAGCTTTATCACACCGTTAGAAGCTCCTGCAACCACTAAAACCTCGGTGTATCAAAAGCAACAGATTCTACTCCACTTGTGTGACCGCGCAAGCTCTGCATTATAAGAATAACAGAGACCCCTCACTTCAGCATATAAGGTAATGCTCCAACAAAATGGTAATATAACCCATTATATTTATAGTGTCTTCTCAACTATAGAAGTGCATGCATCAGAGTTCATTTAATATGCATTGCAGGAAAAGTAACGGTATTTCCTATCATTCATTCACATTCTGCCCAAATCCTGAATTCTTACAAAAATAGCATTAAACGATAAAAACGTACATAGAATGATTCAGTGAGCCTATCTAAACAACATGAAATTTCCAATTTTTCTGAATTTATTGCAAAATGAGAAATGCAAGAAACTCTAAAATTATCCCGAGCCCAAATTACACAGGGAAGATAAACTAAAACAATGTCATATAAAGAACCCTTATTCACGGAATTTTGGAGAAATTTCACATCATAATCTAAATCCAAACGCAAATCAGTTCAAATTTAGAACTCACCATCAAAGATGTTGGTTTGCCAATTGACCAGAGATTAACTCTTTGATCATCTCCACCAGTAATAAAAAGCCTACAAGTCTTCTTCCCAATACTTAAACAGTTCACACTCCCTGGATGTGCCACAAACTCCTCTACATTCATTTCAATCAAGGAATCACAAACGTAAAATCGAAACAGCAAAAGTTCAATCAATTAACAGCATCTACATTTGTATATAATCGCAAAAATTGCACCTCAAACTCTTCACTACATTTAACGGAACGGAACTCAAATATTCTGCTTAGCTCAGCCGAGCAAATTCTCTAGTGAGAAAATTTTCACAATACGTGCAAACTTTTTCCCACACTGTGCCTCCATTTTCTCGCCTACCAAACCGACGGTTTGCAAATTTTCCAAGATGACTGATAGAAAATGCATCTAAAATTAAATTTTAGTAACAAAAAATGGAAAATGAAACGAGAAAAAATTAGAATCTACTCGATCAAAGTGGGACTCACGAACTTGGATGGAATAAGTAATGGAGCGGTGCCAAGTCCAATCTAGATTCACAAACTGGAGCACAATTTAACAAAGCATTTAACTTTTAAAAATAAATTAAACATTGAATTAATTAAATAATAATAATTAAAAAAAAAATGGATTCGCATTTACGCAATTTATATACCCGCTTCGCATTTCCAGTTACTGAATTTAAACTAGATTCTATTTTTTTTCGTGTTTCATTTTCCATTTTTCACAGCACTTCAAATCAAATTTGAAGTAACAAAAAAGGAAAATGAAACACCAAAAAAAAAAAAAAAATAGAATCAAGTGTAAATTCACTAACTAGAGCACAATTTACCAGAGCATTTAACGCAGAAAAATAAATCAAACAATTAAATTAACCGGAAAAAAAAAGGATACGCATTTTAAATCCACGCTTCGCCATTTCGGGAAGAAGATCAAACAAGATGAAATAGAGTACTTTCGTTGTTGGTGTGTAAGATGAGTTGAAATTGAGAAGAGAAATATAGGTAGAAAACTTGTGTATGCATAGGTTAGGGTTGTGTACATAAATTTACAGAGAAATATAGGAATTGGTTTCAGATGGAAATCAGAGAGAGATTCAGCAGTGGACCAAAGAAAGAAACAAAAAAAAAAAGCACACTCTCAACTCAAGTGATTTTGTTTTTAGAGAGAGAGAGGAAAGAGCATGATTAATAAGGCAGTTTTGTTTAGTGTTTTTTAAGTTGGATTTGGACCAAATTAGCCTTGAGTTGGATTCTGTAAAGGCTGAATTAGTGGTGAAGTTACCGTAACAGACCATGTGATTATTAAAAAAAATTATGTAATGGGGCCTACTTACTCCAGAATCTTTGTTTTATTTTTATTTTTAGTATAATTTTTACCTTCATCCTAACCGCATACTCTAGTGGTGAGGGATTAATTGCTTTTGTTCCTTATTTTTTTTTTTTTGTACTTCTTTGGGAGTTGGTATGACCACGTTTACATAATCTCCAATATCCACATATAATATGATAAGAAAATACAAAATATTGTTCCCATATACTTTTTATCTTTCATTTTAAATCATGGTATATATTTACTTGCGTTTTACACCGATAAATATGTAATAACAGTATAGAAAAATAAAATAAAATAATTAATTTTTGTAAGAAATTAAAAAATAAGTTGAAATATGTGGTGAGATATATTAGATTTTTTTTTTGTAAAAATAAAGTTCTCTAGTGGTTGAGAAAAAAAAAAGTACAAAAAAATAATGAAGATGGATGACCATCTATTTATCACATAGCTCAACTTATTTTTCAATTTTTATACAAATCAAATAATTTTTTTATTATTATCAAATGAAGTCGAGTATTTGAAAATTTCATTTTAAAATGGGGATTTTGTTTTATGCGACATTGACCCATAAGTACATACACTCCAAGATAAATATTGTCCACAAACTCTTGCCAAGCTAAAAAAATGACCACTAACTCATATTTTGAACTCTTAACAAAACTAACATTTTCATCCCATTATTAGATCTCAACTTTCTCTCTCTAAAACCTCTTATATTTCCTCATTACAAGATCTCCACTTTTCCTCTCTCTTCCACTTACTTTCTCTTTCTTTCACCAGTAGCACCGGAGCAGCGGCGTTAACCACGACGATAGAGAATGGAGATGAAGAATGGAAGTTTGTAAAAATCAAACCAAGATGAAGATATAGTTCAACTATCATCCATGACACAAAACGAACTCGCGACGATCAGAATTAAAATTAGAAGATTCGAAAATCACCAACGCAACGAATCAAACCAAGATAAAGTTAAAATCCAATTCTTCTTCATCTTCACTCTGTAGTTGGATTACTAAAAATTATTATCCAGTAATTCACAAAACTACCAATGTAAATATACTCAATGCCAAAAAAAAATAACAATAAAACATCCATTCTTCTTTATCTTCATTATATTGTTGGATTACTGGGGGCATTAGTCCCCGAATTACTCAAAAAAAAAAAGAAAGTAAGACATCAATTCTTCTTCATCTTCGCCCTATTATTAGATTACTAGGGGCAGTAATCCAGATTACAATAAAAGGCAAAAAAAAAAGAAAAAATATGATATAGAAAATCAAATCAAGATAAAGATGAAACTCGATTATCATCCATCTTACAAATCAAAATGTTCGCAATGGAGATAATGCCCTAAACATCATCTCTCTAAGATCCACTTTCTCTCTTTAAAACCTCCCATCTCCTTTCCCATTACTAAATCTCCACTTACTCTATCTTCTCTACCAGTAACACCGGCGTAAGGAACATTGGCGTCAACCACGGCGATAGAGAATGGAGATGAAGAATGAAAGTTTGTGAAGAATGAAAATTTGTGAAAATCAATAGAGATGATGATCGTGAATGACACCCTTTATCTTGCTCGTGTTTCAAAATCCGCTGCAAATCTAAAATTTCTCAGTCGTGCTGAGCAAAAATGGCAATTCAAATTAAGATCCTTTTTATCTATATTTGAATAGGAGGGTAAAATCGGAATGGTATTTTGAAATTGTATTAATGAAAAAAAAAAGGGTAATCTCTTGTAGTTAGTGGTCAAATTTTAGCATGTTAAAAGTTAATGGATAAAGATGAACTGAAAAGTGTATTTATGGATCATTTTCCCTTATTTTATTTATTGTCTACGCTATGGTTTAAAAAGAAATTTATTTGACTTGATTTTCAAGATGATGATTGTCAAGATAAAATTTATTTATTCTTGTAACATTTGATCCACGGTTAATTTAGATAACTACGGCTCCGTTTGATTGCAAAGATGGAAAATGAAAATAAATTTAGTTAGTTTATGTAAAAAGATAGAAAATAAGGTGAGGGATGTTGCTCATTTTATGAGTATATATCCTCCATCCTTCTATATTTTTGGTGGAAAATTTTTACTCACCACCAAGCAAAGAAAATTTCTTCATGGAAAAACTTACAAATCATGAGGATATCACTTCTATCACTCAACTTATTTTCCATATTTTCATCAAAACTAACTCAATTTATTTTCTTTTTCCACGTTGCAATCAAACATGGCCTACATGTCTCATATTTAGAATGTCATTCGCTTTTAAAAATATCTCTAATTATTAGTCCTGTTATTTTAATAATTAATTAGACTCCGTTTGATAATAATATGTAAAAAATAAAATAAAAATACTTAATTTACGTGATAAGATAAAAAATAAATTATTATCAAATGGACCCTCAATAGATCAAATTTAAAAATAAGGTAAGGTTGAATTATTTGTGGCAAGCGAATAACTGGGTTGGTCGAACCACTTTTGGGGCATACAGGTGGAATAATAATCTGCAATTGAACCAAACCGTTTGATGACCGTGACACTTCAACTTCATTTTGGTAGGTCAAAGTCTAATAATGTACATAGCGTATTATAATAATTAATGAGAAATGTCGTTACATTGGGTAAATAAATAAAAGATTAATACGTCTAAAATCACCCATTGATCATATTCACTGCTAGCTTAAGAATAAATTATGATATATATATATATATATATATAAATAACAAATGCTCCAATTTTTTGTAGCAACACAGTAGTCAAAAGGACATGTTCTTTTATAGTTGCTTTACATTGGGAAAAATATTTTCTACACAGCAACTATTCATAAAAATATGTGATATATATATCTGTGTATTACAAATTTTGTACACTAATTCGAACACGCAATCTGTCGTCGCTTATTCATCTTCTCTATGTTCTCCGACACCATTGCAGTTAGATTAGGATCCTCAAACCTAAGCTCTGCACCAAGTCTACAGCCAAAATAAAAGTAACAGAAACTTCCAATTAGAATGCTCGGAAAAAGTATTGGATTCAACATTTGTAACTACGACGTTTGTAACAATGACATGGTACAACAGATTACACAATAACCATTAGTCATTAGATAATGAAATCAAAGACTCAAATCATTACAATGGGTATTTTGCAATTATCTAGCCCCCGCTGCGGGGTAGGGGTAATCTCAGTCCCCTCCAAATTAAGATATGCACTTTCCTTTTTGTTACGTCCAGGGTTAAGAGTCACATTTCTAGAATCAATTTACCAAATCTCCCGTTGGTTAAGTTTGTTTTGTTGTTGACCATTGATTACACTGAAATTTCAAATTAGTGTCTTTCTTAGAAACAAGAAAGTGTGACGCTTGAATAGGGATTTATAATTTGTGACGGAGGGAGTACATGAACTTGCATTACAAAGAAAAAAAATATGAACTTCGAAGCAAACATAAGAGAGTAAAGTGCCAATTTGCTTACTTTGGATCAAGCACCAACTTTTGGACTTCCTTAATGGCTGAACTTGCCGCATATAGTGATATCTTTCCCACCTGCATCCACAAACATGAGCAGACAGTGATATCATTCCTGGGCATATAAATTTTCTCCTAGGCTAAAATTGTAATGGTGTAAAGTGTTTTCACCTATTTGGAGTAAATATTTTATTTTTAAATAATTATGAATAAACACACACCATAGCTCTGCAAGTTTATTCAAAAATAGTGGAAAGTTCAATTCCATATAGGTGAAATCTCTCTCCATATTGAGAGAGAGAGAGAGAGAGACCTCCAACATCTGAACCTTGGCTTCATGGTCATTTGGAAGACCGCGGATTTCGTCAGCCAATCTAACAGCCTCCCCAAGACTTTCAGGTGATAGAAAATCAAGCCCCAATTGAACTGTGGACTGCCATTTTCAAGGAAAAATGAATTAAGAAGTAATTGAAAATGCAATTACACTAAATCTCAACAAATTTACAAAGTTGGGAAAATCCTGTCATCAAGGTTACACTAGAACTCACCTGAAGATTCCTCACTTGAAAAGGACATCCAGCAGGTATAAATACAGCTTGCCCCAAATGCTGATCGAAGGACCATGGCTCCACTCCTGCGTAAGAAACAAGAAATTTCTTTTACTTTATAATATTATAACAAACATATTCAATTGTGTCTCGAATCATATAGAAATCTCATCAGTTTTTGTTTTGTAACTTTTGTCACAGAAAAATACTTCAAAAATCTAGATGAATGCCTCCTAGTTTTTAAGTTATTACATAAACACTTCTAATACTAACTGCCATAACAAAAATAGTGGTCCCAACATCGCATATGCAAGGAGTGTATCAAAGTAGTCCTTACCGAATTCTTCCTTCAATTTTCCTTTATGATGAGTGCTTAGGAATATCACTCCATCATAAAGAGGACGGTTCACCTGAGATGAAACACCAACTAGCAAATGAATACAACTCCATACACTAGGTCAGACAAAGTCTAGAATTAACAAGGCTGTGTTTGCTATAAAAATAAATAAATAAAAACAAAGAAGAAGTTGGAAAATGATTGAAAAAACTACTAAATTTATCAAAAGATGGAAAAGAATGAGTGATTTGGTGGAATATTATCCTTCTTTTTTTATTTTTTTCATGGAAAAGTTTCCTTCCCATTCCCCAAAGAATCGGATTCCACAGCAAAACTAACAAAACACCTCACCAAATCACCAATCTCTTTTTCCAACTCATAAATTTAGTAGTTCAATCATTTTCCAACTTTTTTATCAATGACACCCTAAAAGCAAACAATCTTACAAAGTTGTTTATTATATTGGCAGGCTTCTGAAATTCATTCCAGTGAACTCTCAAGTACTCAATCAGCTTTGGAACATCTTCTCGGCGAAAAACATCCCAAAGAACTCCTCGCAAATTCTTTTCAAATGCATCTCCACTCTCTGTGTTCAAATCTTCGCAAGCGTCTCCACGAGCTAAATTCAAGTCATTGCAATCAACAGTTTTCTCTTCGACTATAGAAGTAGTAATACACTCTTGATCCTCAATCCTCTCATCCTCAATTAATAATTTAGATGAATCTCCCTCGTTTAAACCAGTTTGTCGGTCTCTTTTAGGTGATTTTTCTGCCTCAGATTCTTCAAAGGCTGTTTGTATCTTCTCAATATTTGCCCTCTGTGAACCTTTTGGCTTCACTTCAACTGTGTGCACCAAGAGGTATACCTATCATAGTGCAGAGAGTGTTAAATCAAATTATTTCGTTGCCTTGCAAAAGTCAACTATAAATCAATTGGGCACCACAGAGGGATAAGAAAACGTCCCAGGGCATTTAGTGCAGATAGAAAATATTTGGGGCCTGAACTCACAACTTTGAAAAGCACACCAGAATAACACCAACAGGAAGGAACATCAAATTACCAAAAGGGCTTTTCTTGACTTTTCCCCATTTTATATGCGAAATTAGACTTATGACAATCATTAGAATGTGCCCTGCATGCTGGGAAATCTCGAGAACTACATAAAAATGGGGGGCTAAGTCAAAGAATTACGTTAAAATAATTAGACATTGCCCCCCATATTTACGTAATTCTTTAAAATTTCGCACATGCATGGGCAAAGTATAACGATTATCAAAACAGGGGGTAAGTCTAATTTTGCATTAAGAATAGGTGACAAAGTAAAAAAAGCCATTAATAAAATTTGAACAGTTAAGTAACAACCACAAAAAAACATATATAAATTTATGTGAACAGCAGAAACTCAGCTCCTTTAGGTTATTTAATTAGTTTGATAAAGAAGATATTTATAAAATGAAAAGACACACATACAAAATGAGAGGATGAGGAATCTTCTAGAGTAAACAAACTAAAGACGCTCACTGAGATACTATGGTAATATATTTGAAATCTGTATACAAAACAACTAAATCTTTTTTGTCCTAGAACAATTTATGTTTCTAATAAAAGAAAATAAAGCAATCAAAAGGTAGCTAAATTAATGAAGGACAACATAAAAACAAAATAATGTATATATATATCATGGAAAAGTTACAAACTACTACGTATAGCATAACAAGAACTCACCATATCACGCATATTGAGGTGAAGATTGGTCACTGAATCACCTTGACCAAGTTCCTCGTATGTTCCATATGATATAAAAATCTTTGGACCTGCATCATTCTGCAAGGAGTAATGGGGCAGTTTTGCAGCAACATTTAGGAGACCCCACTTGGAATGAATATACTCCAGCAAAGGTAATTTATTGATAAATTCAGGTCTCTGGTACATTAAAAACTCCTCAAATGCACTTGGAGAAGGCCAATTCTTTAACTTCAACATTTGTGGCCAACCATTTTCACGGATTCGACCCTCTGAGTATCCTTTGATGAACTGACCGAGTTCAATATCAACCTAGCATCAAAGTAAAAGCCACAAGGGACATTATATCAGGGTATTTACAATAGATAGCAATAAGAGTTTGTTTTTACCTCTAAATGCTGAATGGAAGCCTATTCAACGTTAAGAGGTAGAAATAGTGTTTGTTTTCTCTCTCTTTAGTACTGGATTAGATTAAAATTCAGCATTCAGCATTAAGACTTAAGAGGCAAGTCCTGTGCTGAATGCATAATTTAACTTCAATGAGATTATATTCCAATGATGCTTCTTCTATGCATTAGGTATTGATTTATATCATAATAATAAGGGCAAAATCATAAAATGCCATCTACTTAGCATTCAAAGACAAATAAACTAACAAACTTTTTCAGAGGTTCCAATCAGCATTAAGCATTCAGAGGTCAGAAAAACAAACGGTTCCTTAGGTAACCAGTCCTACTAAGAAAGGACAAAGTGAAATGGGATACGAAAAAACACAGATGCACCATTAACAATACTCTCCTTAAATTGATAGTTCCAAACTTCCACTTTCCTTATTAGTCACATTTTGGGACAATCAATGTGTACTAAATCTCACAATAGAAAATAAGTTGTATTCTTGATGCATTTATTATGTTGAAATAAATGTTTTGTAAGGAAGTACCAGAGTCGAAGTATAAATTTGAGACGGTGGGATTCAGATTTGAATTTGTTGAAACCTACCTCAGACCAATCCAAGCAATTCACAGCTTTCACAATTTTGTTATCATCTTTCATTTTCTCTTCTGTTGTCTCCCGAATTCCTCTCCATACAGCCATGGGATCCCAGCTTGGCATGGAGGAGATATCAAAAACCTCCTTGACAATAACAGGTTCACCCTTAATCCAGTGCTTTCTAAAGCCCTCAATCCCTTCACTTCCAATGTCTTCCGAGGATGGACAATACAACAAATTATCATCGCCATTCTCTCTATGCGCATATTGGCAAAGTCTGTAATTAAACTCAGTTTTCTTCGGACCGCCAGCATCATTTATTTTGCAGCCACTAACCATTTCGTCAACATTTTTTACCAATTTTGCAACCCAATTCATCTTGAAAATACGTTTTAAGGTTAACGACAAACAACCACATCCTCCATACTCCTTTGGTGGGCACGGAATACTACCATCATTGTTGGCTCTCCAATCAGAGAACTTGTCTGACAAACTTGATGATCTATGTTCAGATGATTTTACTGGCTGTGTCACAGTTACTTGGTCACCATTTCTTTCAGCAATCTTATTTTCTACCTCTCCTTTGACACCAATGATTGATGCTCCCCTAAGATCTTGGCAGCAGCTAAGGCATATATCATATGAGCAATTCATGCAGTGCCGATGATAATCAATAATGGGTGTTCTACAAAAATCACTGCAAGGAAAACAAATATTTCTTGTGTATAAGACACTTTTTTTTACCCTCTAAATACATTACAAATAAGAGATCATATTTCCTTCAAATTTGACACAGCCAAAAAGAAAGAAATACCAAATGACAAGACCTGTGTGCAGACAGATACAGGTTTAAGCTCAAGTTATTGAATGTGTGAGCAGAGCCTTCAGGTTAAAGCACCATCCCCCGCCCCACTCCCCCTTCTCAAACCACCGGATCTATCCACCACTTGTATCGAAAAAACAGAAACAAAAAAAGGAAGACCCAAGTGCAGATTTTCTTGAAGGATGGGGTGATATTTCATATTATTACATAATATAATTAAATGTAAACATCACATAGTGATTTTTACCAGCACATTTGCTCATCTGCATTCAATTTTGTCCTGGCAAGATCTATCTCGTTTCCTTGAAAAATGTACAAAATAGTCAAGTTGTATTAGAAGCCATATAAAGAAACGTTAACTCCAATATGCCATTAGAACATCATAAGCATCATACCTAGAAGCCTTCTTTCTATTTCCACCTCTGAACACTGGTCGTGATGGATCCGCTTAACCACAGGAAGCACCGAAGCTAAGAGGCAATAAAGGTACTCCAATTTTTCTTGGACAGGTATCTCCCGTATCTTTACCTGTAACTCAGAACAATCACGATCGTTCTTCAAACAGTAACAAAAGCTTAATGAACAAAATTAAATATACATCTTTCACAATTTTAGAGACGGTAACTTGCACATTTAACTTTAACACAAGATGGTAAGACATTTCAATAAATAAAGGGCTTTTTTTTACTTTACCCCCATCTTATATGGAGAATTACACTCCCCCCCCCCCCTGCATGCTAGGGAATCTCAAAGAACTACATAGAAACTGGGGATAAAGTCAAAAGATTACTTCTAAAAAACTTAAAGACATTATTGTCCCCCAATTTCCCATAATTCTTTGAGACCCCCGCAAGGGGCAAAGTCTAATGCTTATGAAAACAGGGGGGGTAAGCAAACTTCACATTAAGAACAGGGGGGAAAGTCAAGACAAACCCATAAATAAATGAATACCTTTATCAAATTATCACCCCGTAGGCACATCTTGCAGTTACAACTACCACGACATGCAGGGCAAACCTGCTCGATCTCTTCCAATGGAATGTCAGAATACCTGGGAAAAAACAAATTATGGTCACCAAAGTGGTAGTGCGGGAATATGCACTTAACCCTGAATATAAACTCACCAAGTAGAAATGCAACTATCACAGTATCCTCTCCTATCACATCTGAGGCACCAAACAACTGTATCTCTATCATTCCGCCGACACTGGTGACAGATTTGCCCACCAGTAGTATCATCAGAGGAATCTGAGCCTCCATCAGAGCTTTCCTAGAATGAGAAGAATGCCTTTAGGAAGACATGAATACGAATGAGAAACAATAATATATCCCAAAGTATGGATATTGAGGAATCTGAGCTTCCATCAGAGCTTCCTTAATTTCGTTTAGTGCATACTGGGACACAAGCAGTACTGGGCTTGAAGGATTAATAAGGTACCATTATAGGTAATTATCACTTCTGGGGCTCATCCGGCTAGGGTAGATATATATATATATGAATGTGGAGTTCTCTAGTTGTTTTGGCAACAACAAAGATGGATGTGAGGTCCTTTTTAAGAAGGATTCAGTACATTGCCAATGAGGTATCTTAAGATGGCTAGTGTCCTTTATGGAGACTTCCACTTGTCACCAAAAGACATATGAACACCTTTAGTGATTCTATTTTTATTTTTTTTGGGTACAAACGGGCTACGCGGCCATTATATTATAATATCCTTGCACACCTCGTCAAGAACTAACGTTGGTGGGCAAACAAACCAAACCATACCAAAATGAGTACAACAAGAGTGCCCTAACTTAGCTATACAATCCGCACAATTGTTATACGACCTAGGGACAAAAGTAACAGAATAACTCCACATCCTCTTATAAGAAGGAAAGCTTTCCGAGAAGAAAAGAAAATAACTAATTCTAAAAGAATGTAACAACCTGAATTTTATGAACTTGCTGGCTTTTATAAGTTTATTTTATATAAAATTAGATTTTTGAGAACCTTTGGTGAGCCCATTCTGTCTTGCCAAATCTCAGGCTGAGATTCGCGTTGAGTGTGTCAACCTGAATTTTAAGAACTTGTAAAATAAATAGAGTTTGTGTTACTCCGCAAGTGTTTATTTTTCAAAGATAAATTTTGATTAAAGATTTCTTATTAGTTTTTCTGACCATGAGCTATAAGTAAAATGTGGTTTAAATTTTTGTTGAAGAGCATGATATACATTGTTGGCCCACTACCTAACAGCTTAAGCTTTTGGGAGAGATGGTTCCTAACAATTTTCAACCCTAATAGTTGGACGATCAAGTACTCATGAGATTTGCTTCATACTCGGGTATTTGGCAATCCAAAAGTCGTGGCGTAAAAAAGGTTACCTATTTCCTTTTTTGCAATGCAAATACTGTAACTCCCCCCCCCAACCCCACGCCAACCTTCCTCATGATAGGCATTGAAGCAAACTTTTTCTTGTATGCAAATTCTTAATGGGCACCCCCTTCTCTCTGAAACAGTTCTATAATAATTTCTACTTCTTCACAAAATAGCATCACCCATATGATAGTATTAATGACAGTGACTATTAAAATAACAGCCGAATAGATGTAATATTACATAGATTGTAATTTTACTAACCGTTGCAGCACTATCATCAAAGATCTTCTGTGATCTGCTTCTAGATGACTCCACCACAGAAGGAGGTGTCTTGTAAGACCTGAGATTCTCTTCATATTGTGCAACATCTCTTTGCATATCATCATTTTGCCTTGGAGTGTTTCGAGCTGATAAACTCCTCATTGAGGGTGTTTCGGGGGAATAACTAACCTGCCTCTTCGTTACCTTTTCTTTATACTTCTTCCCCGAGACTGAAACAGGGTAATCCTCACCCTCACCCATTGCGTCAGCAAGAGATATATCCATATCATCACTCTTACTCTCCAAATAGATATCACTTTCGCCTAAAGACTTTCTCTTGGCTTTCTTCATACTAGCCCTCAATGCAGAATTTGCAGCTCTCTTTTTCGCCTGGATATAGTGCTTTTCGCATACCGTTTTATCTGGCATCGACATGGCAGTGCATCTCCATTGTTTCCCATCTGACCTCTTACAGCGCAAATCGTCGGGAATCCCAACATTATCCTCCCCATTTCCAGACATTGATCGTTGAGCATCCATCATAGTTATGTAATAACAAATTCAATGGTAATATAACATGTAAAAATACATGCCAAGATAAACCTGCATATAAGCAACCAAACATATTATCTACCATAACAATCAACAGCATAATACAAGAATAATGACGTAAAGTTTCAGAAAGCAAAAACCTATCTTCTTTGTTTGGAGAATAAAACAGTAGTTATAAAGAGAGATACAAAACACAGGTTCTGTAAACTGAAAACTCAAAGTTGTGATTCAACTCACAGCCCATTCTTGGATGAATAAGTTTGAACAGATTGACAACTGGCAAGGGTTTTAGATCCAAACAACTCCCAGATTATTAACACAACTGAATATTGTACAATTCACTACATCAACAGCACAATGTTCATGACGCAGTGTAAATAAAATAAATAAAGATGAAACTTAATTATATCAGAAGATATACTACATGCCAACATTGAAAGAAAACCACGCAGACATATAAAACTAAATAAATTGATAGAATGAATATACGTCAAAGTAAGTTATGAATAGAAACCATTGGTTACAGTCGAAATGCTGATAATTAACCCTAAAATTTAAAACAATAAAATTGTAGTTGGTAGGGAAAACGAGGGTTAGTGGAAGAGAAAGATAGAACCTAAAATAGAAATAATCAGAAAGTTTCAGAACTTTTTTAAAACCCTAATTGGGGGGAAATTGGTTACCTCTGATAGGGGAAGAAAGAAAACCCAATTCAGAGCATTGATTGGTGGTCTGAATTTAACGTCAGTTGGTTGCTAGTTGAAGAAGAAGCTGTTGGTGTCTCCTCTGTGTCTGTCTTTCTGCCTTGGACCCATGTAGTTCAGGGACGAAGAAAACTCCACCTAAAACTGATTCACCTTTACAAATAATTTTACTAATTAATGGGTTTTCAACGTCCAAAAAAGAAATATTATTAGGTTTTTGTTCTCGAAAAAAATAAATTAATAATTAGCTTTTTTTTCAGTAGCACTAGTACATAATAAGAATGAGTGTGAGGTATATAACCGTACAAATCTCTGTCTTTAAGTAAAAATAAAGAAAATCAATTTTAAATCTTTTTTGGCCAATTTAAACTTGGCCTTTTTCAAGGAATGAAAGTTATTACGTTTTTTTTTTAAGTACAAATTTTAGATTTGGTACTTAAATTATTATTTTATATATTAAATATAATATGTAAAATTGGTTTAATATATAAAATTGTCTTTTAATTATTTCATTATCGTTTATTTTGTTTTAGTTATCCTTTAGTGTGCATGCTCCCTCATACTTCTCTCCATATTTTACCATTATTTCTTGGGTAAAATATACTAAACCCCCTCAAAATCTCACTTTTTTGCACTAAACCTTATCATCTTCTAAAAGTGACACTAAACCCCCCTAAACTATTAGATGTTATTACTTAACTCCCAAAATTACATAAATGCTCAAATTACATAAATGCTCTTGTAGAAAGTTGGGTAAAAAACATTAAACCCCCCCTAAACTATCAAAACTTGACACTTTACCCCCTAATTTATAAAAGGATGTTTATTTATAAGGGCATTTATGTAATTTTGGGGGTTAACTGATAACATCTAATAGTTTAGGAGGGTTAAGTGATAACATCTAATAGTTTAGGGGGATTTAGTATCACTTTTAGAAGATGGGGAGGTTTAGTGCAAAAAAAGTGATAGTTTAAGGGGGTTTAGTGTTTTTTACCCTTATTTCTTTTCTATGTTTTATTTTATTGTTATTTCATATTTTCATTTATTTCTCTTAACATAGTTTATACTAAGGGTAGCTTTGGTACAATACTGTATCATATTGAGTGTACCGTATACAGTACTGAAAATTTGGTACGCCAAAATTGATTATCATTGCCATACCAAATTTTTGGTATACCGAAATATTAGTATGGTACGATACATTACCAAAAAATCAATCCTGAAAATAAAACTGAAAGTGGACAATCAAAAGTAAGCATTTTTTGCTAAAACAATTAAGTTATTTTTCCTTACATTTAATTAAGTTTTTACAATCAATTATTCCAAAAACACTAAATCATGTATAAATATTATTGCATCAAAAATTATAATTAATACATACACATCTATCAAATACTTGAAAGTCGAATAATTGAAGTTTAATACGATTAAAAAAATAAAGATAAATATTTGACATTTAAAGTTTAATAGGATTAGCCTTTGATTAATTAAGGGAAGCTGAATAATATATGGATATAAAAGAGAGAGAGATATGAAAAACTAACCTCAAACTGATTGAAATATGTCTAGTAAAATTGGAAAGGGCGGAGGTAGATGAAGTGATTAAAATTAGATATTGTGTATGACGGTGGTGAGGTGGTAGTGCCGCATAAGTATTTGATCTTGAAAATAAAACTGAAAGTGGACAATCAAAAGTAAGCATTTTTTGCTAAAACAATTAAGTTATTTTTCCTTACATTTAATTAAGTTTTTACAATCAATTATTCCAAAAACACTAAATCATGTATAAATATTATTGTATCATAAATTATAATTAATACATACACATCTATCAAATACTTAGAAGTCGAATGATTGGAGTTTAATACGATTAAAAAAATAAAGATAAATATTTGACATTTAAAGTTTAATAGGATTAGCCTTTGATTAATTAAGGAAGCTGAATAATAGGTGGATATGAAAGAGAGATAGATGAAAAACTAACCTCAAACGGATTGAAATAGGTCTAGTAAAATTGGAAAGGGCGGAAGTAGATGAAGTGATTGAAATTAGATATTGTGTATGATGGTGGTGAGGTGGTAGTGCTGCATAAGTATTTGGCAGTTTCAAATCTAAAGAGAAGAATAGAGAAAAAGGTGTATAAGAGATAGATAGCTAGGGGCATGTTTGTGAGTGAGATGGTGAAACTTTAAGATAGTGTGAAAGTGAAACCTTACTTAGCTCAAATCTGAACTCTTGATTTAAATGTTATTGATAAATATTGTGGTATACTAGTATTATTTTGGTATTTGATATTAAAATCTAAACAAAATATTATTTGGTATTAATGGTACAATTGGTATGGTACGATACGATATACTATGGTATGTACCAAAATTTTGATATTGTACAATATACCATCGGTATTGGTTTTCAGTACCAGTACTGTACCATATTATTTTGGTACGGTACAGTATTAATCGGTATGGTACCATTACCAAGATTCGGTACACTTTGGTAATGGTCCGGTATGGTACGGGTTGGTATGGTAATAATGGTATAAAAATCCACCCCTAGTCTACACACTTTAATTTTACACAAATCTTATGTATTAAAGTATCTTAAAATATCGTTAAACCAAAATTTTACAAAGTGTACAAATTTTACACAAAACATGAATATACAATATTTGTTGAAGATGCTCTTACAAAAAAAAATCTAGTTCTCATGGTCATGAAAAAATTAATACGAGTTTTAGTTGCACAATTATAATTAAATTATACTACAATACTTTGTCACATAATAGTATAACATTAAGAAATGCTATTATTAAAACTAAAATGATTAGTACTTAAGTTATTACTTTATATATTAAGTATAATATTACTATAATTTTTTAACTTTTAAAACATATAATAGGTATCATGTAAGGCTACATGCCTACATGCTTGTATATAAATAAATTAGTAAAATGTTCAACTTTGATGTGGTGTCGCCACGTGGCATTTCATTCAATGAATTTATATCACTACAAATTATTATAGAAAAATGATAACTTGTGTCATAATAGCACATAACCATACTATGAATGAAAATAACAATATTTTGCATGAAAAATTGAACCTAATTTAATATATGTTATAATGTTATTACTTCTATTTATAAGTATATGACATAACCTTAGGGAATCCATTAACATGACACATTATTATATATTATAATTGAATCTATTTTTTGAACCGTTGATTAAAAACTAATTAATTCTTATTTATATTGGCAATTTATTACAATTTACCCTGACATTTGTATAATCCTCTTCTTCCATATATTTTGACACTCCACATACATTAATTTTCAAGGTTGGTTTCGATTACAAATTGTTCCACTTAACCACCTCTCTCCCTCTTAATCAGTTCATCTTCTTATATTTGTCAATTTGTCTCTCTTTTATATCAGTGCGTAACTCTTCCTAATTTTCTTATTTCAAATTTACTCTCTTTCCAAACTAATTTATGTATTTATTATTCCATCAATTTCTCTCTTTACTAATTTGTCCTTCCCAAATGTAATGTATTATTTGATTCAAGTACATATTAATCTCTTTAATAATTTGTCCTTCCCAAATGTAATGTATTATTTGATTAAAATACATATTAATCTATAACAATGATTTTTAACCTAATTAAATTTTCTCAATCAATATGGTTTTCTCAATCAATATATATGCCCATATTCAATGCACCTTAATAGTTTTTATGAGCCTCCATGTCATTCATACTATATATATATTACCAATTATGGAAAACCATTCCATCTTATCTTTGTTCTCATTTTAAGAACCTTTCACATTGCCTAAAGATGGCAACGACAACGTGGCATTTCATGTTTCAACAACCCAAACAACCCACTTTCCTTTCAAACAAGATCCATGTAGCCATTATAAAGCACAAAAGGTCTTTTATGTTACTTAGGCTCTGTTTGGTAGGCATCTATTTTTATTTTTTTCCCAAATTTTAAAAACTCAATTCAAAATTAACTCTACTTTTACACTTCCCAAAACCTATTTCACTTTACTTTCTCTCTTTAAAAAAACTTTTAAAACACCATAACTTTAAATTCAAAAATCAAAATTAAATTAAAAATATATATTTAAAACTTACTCGTCGAGATCTATAATATAAGATCCATTGTGACTATTTTTTGAAATTTTTTTATGAGATTTTTTATTTGGTTGAAAAAAACTCGAACAAAAATCAAATTTACTTTTCAACATACTTCCAAATTTTACCAAATACCAAATTTTAAAAACTCAACTTAAAAACTTAACTCAAAACGTCAACCAAACATCACTTTAATATTCTTTTCATGATTATAAATGATAATGGCGAAATTGTAGAGCATTCATACAAGCTTTTGTAGTGTTATTATACTTTTTTACCCCCATTTCATTCTTTCAATTTTATTGCAACTCCATGTATTCTTTGTTTTCTTATTGAATTATATTAAAATCATTTTAAAATGGCAAAATCTCATGATTTATTACGCTAAGAATTAAGGATTGGATATAAAACCTTTATTATTTTTCAGTCAACTTATGTTTTAATGGTTTTGTTAGCAATTAGGAATAGTCATCTATGCCATTTTTTGTTTGTCTGTACTATTTTTTCACTTTAAATCTATTTTTAATATTTAAGTTAGTATTTCTTAAGTCACCTATACATCATACAGAACTTAACACTTGTTTTTATTAAAAAGGTCAAAGCTTTAAACTTTTTTCAAGTTGTGTCACAAGGCAGGAGTGAACACATTACAACCTTAAATAATTTTAAAAAATAATGATACATGACACACACACACAAAAAATGATATATAAGAAAATATGTTGTTTAATCTACTAATTAAATAATTTTATATAACTATATACCGGTCAACCTTAAGTAAAAAAAAAAAAAACATTGGCGCAATTAATAGGACAAAATCTGCTACCTTTCTCTGGGCAACAACAGTGGTTTTATGTATTTAAGCTACTAATAACTTTTCTCAAATGGAGCTTGTAATGTATGCACAGCATTTCTGATATCTAAAAGCCTTAATTCTGGTGACAATCACTTATATTTGGAAAGTTGTGAATTCCATTATCTCATCTAAAATTTGTACCATTTACAAATGAAAGACTTTACAGCTTTTTTAAGATTGAAAATTTTATTAATTTTTTAGATCCACTCAATCAATTATTTACTCTGAGCATAATAAGCTCATTTAAGATTAGCTCAACCATGTACATTTGTATAAAAAAAATATTGAAACTCACTTTGATAACGAAGAAATAATAGTAAATACAATTAATATTCGTGACAAGTTGAAATGAGTTTAGTGATGAAATGTTTTTAACTTCTCCAAAAGAAAATTTTCTTTGGGTGGTTATAAAAATCATAAAAAGTAAAAGAAGATGGAGAGGAGTCCGAATATGTTAATTCTATCATAATTAATTAGGGTTATTGTGACCTTCTTTGTCTCAAGGATTAAAAAGGATTTCAACATAGAATACAAAACGATTAAAAATAAAACATAAATCCTCTACTCCATGATCTGGATTTTTTTGTAACCGACAGCAAGACATAAATCAATTCACACAAAGGATTATTTGCAGAGACTAATGTTGAAACTAACCTACCCCACTAACGTTTTTTATAGTTTGTTGATTGTATTTCGAAACGTCCTTTTTAATTTCTTGGTTACAAAGTCCCATGGCAATATGGTGTAAAAGAAAGAGTTGTATATAATTTTTAGATTGATTACAGGATCTAAAGCCAATCCGAAGATCTCCAAAACAAATTGACAATTGCAAGAAAAAGGGGACTGAAAAATGAACAAGGGCACGAGTCTTCTGACGTGAAGGGGTAAGAATAAAAAATAAAATAAAAAATTAGATGTGAAGTAGATCTGTGACACTCAACAACGATTAATTTTTCAGCAATATTCTTGAGGAGCAATGAGAGTTTGGAGAAGGTCAATTCTTTATTTTGGTTCTTATCATTGTCGAAATCCTTTTTAATTATTGAAAGAAAAACTCATGCAATTGATGACATAGTTCCGAGATAGATGTTTCAGCCAATAAGAGTAGAGGGTCACCGTGACCTAGTTGGGGTAGAGTCAACAAATTTATATTCTAATGAAATAGATAGCATCTATTACTTCACTTAATTGATTTATCAACTTTTTACAAAAATCAACAATTTTTGCTTTATTTTCTATGTTGTTATAAATTAGAGCTAGAATGTTTGAAAAAGGAGAAGGAAAGTGTGATTCACAAAGTTTGATTAGGGTGGATAGAAACTCCTTCATTTTGATGGATATCTTCTCCAAATTATATATATGTGGGTGTTGTCTAGACGTACTCTCTGATCTTAATATGGATTGGTTGGTTAGTAAAGGATATTTCCTTTTCTCCTATTCAGTTGACGCGCTCGTCCCCAGGTTCATCGTCCTTCCTTATCAGATAAATTGATTTATTTATTTTTGTGACGATGCCTTCCGGGTTTCTCAGTTTCGCAGCAGCCATTGGGATGTTATGAGAGATGGAAATGGGTCCATTTTAGCCACTTTTTGCAAGAATGTCAGACTTGTCGGTGCAAAATATATCCTCTCCTCTTATGACGGAACCGTTGGTTTTCGCTTGCCATTTGGTCCGATCCTTAGTAGGCAATTTTGGAACCGTGTTATTACTGGAAATAATCAATGCTCGTTCTTTTGAGTAGCAATGAAATTTTTCCTTCATTGGAGGTTGCGTTTCTTATGAGAGATATTCGGCTTCTAGCTAAAAGGTGCAATATTTTTTTATGTTTTGTTAGCCAAAATAGAATTCGAGCGACCGATTGATTAGCGTCAAAAGCTTCAAGCTTTTAGCTATGTCGGGCTAGTTATTTTTAAACTTTTGTTTTGGATGTAGTTGTTCAAAAAAAATTAAGAAGAAAAGAGGGGTGGAAAATTCAACCAAAATTACTGTACCATACCAAAATTCAAAACAAAATCGATAATAGTTACTAGTAATGAATTTCATTACATGTGGCATATGATATGGTGCTAGTAATAAATTTCATTATGATATATTGCTGTAGACACCCCGATCCGCGACCCTCACAAGAACCCTAACTACCTACGAGAACTACTGTTTTTGGAACCCGGGACCCACCCGAGCACCCGAAACTATCCCGAAAGAGTTTGTTGGCCAACAAACCTATTTTTAAGTGGGATTGTCGCATGACATATCAGTGTGTCGCGCGACAATCACTGGTATGTCACGCGACAATCACTCTTATGTCGCGCAACAAACTCCTCTACACCCGACCATCCACTCTCTGACACATCAGTCTGTCAGAAACATCACTTCAGCCGTTTGTCGCGCGACATAGTACACATTGTCGCGCGACACATGCCCTTTCGGGGAAAATGTCGCGCGACAATCCTCCCCGAGCAGTATAAATAGGCCAACACCCCCATGGGTTCTAGGACGGCAACTTCTCGCCACGGTTTCTACACCAAAGCGCCTTATTCTCTCTCATATTTTATAATCTTTAAAGCCTTCTCTAGAAGCATCTGTGATAACATTTATTTCCGCAAGAGTCTCAGATCTAATCTTGGCACCTGGAGTGCCACCTTCTAGAGTCAGACCGCCGGAAATATTTCTAAGAGGAAAGCTGATATCCGTCAAAGGTCTTCTCTGCTGTATTATATTTTCTCTCTTATTCTTATTATTATCGCCGGAAAGGTAACTAAAGTCTCTTCTAGTAATTAAATAAGATATTTGTATATTAGTTTTATTGTAAACTTGTTTAAAACTCGATTTTTCTAACGGGGCGCTGCCCCGCACCCCGCGACCTGACCGGGCAGGTCGATCCCCGTCCTAGTAAGCGAAGTGGCGACATGGTTGCGGTAGTTTCCTAACGCGCTCGAAAATCAAGTTTCATTAGTTATTTTCAGAAAGCAGTAGAATATCAGTAAAAGCATCCAAGTTTTTCAACATAGAATAAACATATAAGACCACTAGAGATCGAAAGGGCGGAATGGGTGCTTAACACCTTCCCAAACCGTAATATAGTTCCCGAACCCTATAGAATCCTGATTTCATAGACAAACGTGTAAAGAAAGGCTTATCTGTAGCCTTCCCTCTTACACAATCTTTTTGTCCGTTTTCTTGTAAAACGTACTGGCGACTCTGAACAAACCCTCTTGCATCTAGAAATAGGATAGAGGGACACCCGATATGAATTATCAACATATAGAAGCAAATAGAACAACAGAATCCTTTCCGATGTGCGGATTCTCACAATTGCATTGTACCAGAAGAATGACATGTATAATATATATTAAAAAAAACAATTAAATTATGAAGTCACCATAGATAAGATATCGGTGGGAATTGGTATACTATAATATTTTTTATAAAAAAATAGAGCTTTAAGTCTCTCCCCTTAATTACAAATAAATAAAATCGTTTCAAACTCCATAGTAAAACTCAAACTTAATATTTCTCTATGGTCCAAGTAGATGCCACTTTCAGTTAGGCTAATAAAATGCACATCAATGTGTCATCGGTGTTTAGTTTAGTTTAGTTTGTACTTTGTCATTAACCAAGTTTTCTCTCGACAGCTAAGAAGCAGGTAAGTTTCTCTACAATTTTGACCCATCTATTTCATCTCCTCTTTGTATACATATGCACATTTATCTCCATGGATGTGTGTGGACAGTGGATGGGTAAGTTCTTGAGACCAAATATATGTGATTCTGGGTTTCATTATTTTGACCAGTTACGTACGTTTTCAGAACAATGCTCTTGAAATGTTATTGGGTGTTATTTAAGATCTCAAGGTTATTGATCTTACCAAATATATATCATGAAATGCTTCATTTGTTATCTCTAAGTACCCGTTTGGTTCACGGATTTTAGTACTCGAGAAAGAAACGTCATTCATTTCCTTTGTTTGGTAAGCACAAATTCCGGAAACACTTTCTTGAGAGAGGGGAAAGTTGGGGGTAAAACCATTCCTCTTAAAACACATGGGATTGATTTTCCCATGTGATTTCCAAGCATTTATTACAAAAATTTTAGACAATAATACCCTTACCTAAATACTTTCCATGCTTTAACAAACACAAGAAAGGAAAATTGACAGAAAATTTAATTTCCCACTTCCATGGGAAAGATAAGGGAATTGATTTCCCTTCCGTGAACCAAACGAGGCATAAAAGTAGCTAAGTCTAATTAATAAGATGCAGCCCACACTCATGTCTTCTTCCTCGTATTGTAGCTTGTATTTGTATTACATTGCCTTATTCATTTTTTAAGCATTTTGATACAATAAATCATTATAGAATTTGTAGTAAGACGTACCAAATGCACAGAGACGGATCTATGTGTATGAGAAAGGGGGACATGGTCCCCCCAATTTTTTTTTAATATATAGATATATATATATATAAATTAAGTATATGAAATTTCTATTGTGGTCCCTCCAAATAAAAAAAATAGTAGAGAAAGAGAGCGTGCATTTTCGGCTATAAGTATTGTTAAATCCAAACTTCGAAATAAAGTGGAAGATGAATTTCTTATAAATTCTTTGACTATCTTCATTAAAAGGGAAATTGGAAGAAATGTATGTATTTTGTATTGTAACTTTATATTTTTTTCTATTTTGTAATGCAACTTTATATTTTTTATATTAAGTATGTTACATTATTGAAAATCATATGGTCCCAAAAAAAAAATTATGGATCTGCCCCTGCAAACGTACCCTTGATTTGAAACTACGTACAATCAAATGGTGTGACGAGTCTGAGCGGATTTGAATTGTATATTTTTATACAACCTTTACATGTAGAATTGTAATTTGTTGACTCTCCTTTAAATAAAGTTAGTATATATCCTTATATTCGATTTGTTTATGCAATAAAATAATTATAATATATCTCTCATTTTTTATTATATTCATTAATCAAATGTAATAATCATTGTGCAAAAATATTAAAATTAGGCTGCATTTGTTTTTTTAACATTTTGTTGAATGCTGATTAGTGATTCTTGAATGCTAAATGCTGAATCCAAGAGTTGAAAATGTTGTTTGTTTTTTATTTTGAATGAGGTTTTGAATTGTAAGTTGTCATATAAAACAATGGTTTAAATTCAATATTAAGCATTCAGCGAGAATAATGCCTCTTAATGCTGAATGCTTAATCATTAAAAAAATAGTCATTAATCTCTTAATGATTTAAAAAAACAAACATTCACTTGTTAAATATTAAGAGGCAAAAACAAACATCCTCTAAGGGTTCTTTTGATAGCAATATGAAAAATGAAATGGTCAAATTAATTTTTATTTTATTTTCCATGTTATTATATTTAGGGGTGGATTTTTATTCCAACATTACTGTACTAACCCATACCATTACTAAAGCGTACCAAAGTTTGGTAATGGTACAATACCGATCGGTATTTGTACCGTACGAAAATATTATAGCGCGATACTAGTATTGAAAATCAATACCGATGGTATACCATAGCATACGAAAATATTGGTATGTATCATGGTTTACCATACCGTACCATTACCAATTGTATCATTAATACCAAATACCACAATATTTAGATTTTAGATAATTAAATTTAAATCAATAGACGGTAGAGATTTAGATTTTAGATTATTAGATTAATGAATAATTTTCAATATTATTCACTCTTACAGTCTTATAACTTAGTATGCAATTTTCATTTTGTTCCTCGATTAGGTTGTCAAGGAAAACCTTAAGGACTCTCTTCCTCTATATTGGATTTATTTCCCTCCTAGTTGTTTATCGAGATGTATTTTTTCTATTTTGTGTAGTTGTTTTATGTTGTTTTGTTTTGTTTAAATGCACTAAAGAACTTGCTAAGAACCCACTAAAGAACTTATTCCTCTTTTTTTGATAAAAGAACCCACTAAATAACGTAAACAGCCAATTTGGCCACTAAACTTTCAATTTAGTACCATTTTGCCTACTCAACTTTAAAACGAATCATTTTAACCATTAAACTTTTCAGTGAATACCATATTACACATTCCATCCAAATGATGTGTTAAAAGTAATATAATTAAGCCATGTGCCTAGCAAATGACTTCATTTAAAGGCAAAATTGTCATTTTAGCGCCAATCATCTTCTACACCATGTGTGAAGCTAGAGCAACTAGATATGTTGGGTATAATTTGAGCTCCAAGCAAATTATTCTGAAAGTGCAAAATTTTTAACATTCATAGATATCCAAACTCAAAAGGGGATCCTATGTGTAAAGCTATTAATGTTTCTTGGGTTTCTTGTCCCCCTATTAATGTTTCTTCTGTTTTAGTTTTTGACCTGTAGTTAGTTGGTTTTTTTTGCTTGTTTCTTTTTGCATTTTCAATGATAAAAAAGAAAAAGAAAAAAAGGTGCAGAAGATTATTAGTGCTAAAATGATCATTTTGCCCTTAAATGAAGTCATATGCTGGCACATGGCTTAATTCCATTACTTTTAACACCTCATTTGGTTGGAATGGGCAATATGGTACTCGCTGAAAAGTTTAATGGTTAATGTGATTCGTTTTAAAGTTGAGTGAACAAAATGGTACTAAAATTGAAAGTTTGGTGGCCAAATAAGCTGTTTACTCCACTAAATACTACTCTAACTATTTCAAGAAAAATACTACTTAGTTTCTTACCATATTTTTTAAGAACATTTTTATTTAAACTGAAGTTATAATTTGGGTTTAATTTAACATGCCTTTTAATAACTACAGGTCTGAAAAAATAATGTTTTTCCTCCACACGCTTCTTTATATAAAAGTTGATTAGTTGAATAATTGGATATTTTATTTGTATTTGAATTGGAGCTTGGCTTATAACTTTAACCTAAACTTTAGAGTTTTTTACTATATGTTTTTGAATGTGCTTGTGTTGTGCTACTTATGAAAATCGAAATCGTGCCCACTGTTGGATTTTGTTTACAAAGGATCACTATTTTTTCCCTTTATTTGTAAGTCTAATTTTTTTTTGTAATATATCGTACCATATCAAAAATTTTGGTATGGTAATAAATTTTAGCTTACTAAAATTTTAATATTATACTTAATATATTTAGTATTGTACGATATTATACTAAAGGGTGTTCTTAAATCTACTCACATAATTATTCTTCTCACCCCATCTTATGTTTAAAAAATTAACGAAAAAATATGTTTTGTTTACCCAAACAACTCCTTAAGCTATTCATCTTTTCCTCATCACTTTAACTAAATCTTCTTTTGAACAAAAAACTAAACTTGATCCACCAACATCTCGAATTTTGTCTCCTCATCACCACCATAGGCCCGATCCGATCAATTAAAGACACAGATGAGAACGGGTGAAAATATTTAGAGGATGGTATAAATCTCGAATGAATACTCTTACTCAATAATTTCTAAGCCCTAAATACTTAATTATCTTTACAATTGTGATCTACGTTTTCTGATAAATACCATGTTCTTAATGATTGTTTTCCAAAATAATTTTTTAATATGATATTTGGGGTTCGGAAGCTGGGCGTGGCGAAGGGTTTCGATATAAGGTTTTGACCAATGAAAATGAACATTTTCAAAGGAAAAATTGCAAACTTTATTTTTAGATGTTTCCATACTAAAACTGAATTCGTCCTCATCGATGATTGCCTTCACAAGTCTTTGTAACTCCTTCCTCAACTCCATTGCCTTCCCCACCATGGTCGGATCAATCTCAAAAACCCTAGTATTTACCATTGATTAAAGATCAAAACAATGATATTTTACTCTCTATACTAAAAGATCAATAGAGAATCCAATTGTGGTAGTGTTTTCTTGGATCATTAAATAAAGTGTACAAGTGCTCTATTTTTCATCTTTTTTAATTACTCCCTCTCCCTCTATGTCTTTGTCTTTCTACAATTTAATTCTTTTTATTTCCCCCTTTGGAATATACTCTCTCTACAATCCTAAAAGCATAGAGATTGCTTTGTAAGAATTTGAATCAAATATTATAGATATATCATATTTATAAAACTCACTCGGCCACTCCCATGTATTCTATTTTATATATTCTTTCTCTTTGGTTTTATTATTAATATAGATGGATGGGTATTCACATAAGAGTTTGATTATTCAATGGAACGGTAGAAATTGAATCAAAATTTACAGGAATAATATTCAATATTTGACAAGAATAGTTCATCGAACTCAAGCTAATTACTATGGGTGGTGAAGTGTTGGAACAAATTGAATGATGAATGGGCATAACAGCCCAGAACATAGTGAATCGGTGAATAGTGCTCTTAAGGTCATGTTTGGCTTCCAAAAAATAACCGGGGTGAATTAAAAGGAAATAGAAAATATGATGGGGTAAGTTTTAAAATTTACAAAATTGGAGTGAGTAGAAGAATTTGCTGGGTGCATCCAATATTTCTCATACTAAATCTACTCTAAGTATTAGGGCTGGGAAAAAAAATTGAGAATCGGAGAACCGGTCCGATAAAACCCGGTTCAGTTCGGTTCTTAGAAATTATGTTAATTTTGTTAACGGTTCGGTTCTTGTAGATTGTTATCGATTCTTAGTATAATTTCTTTACAAGAACCGTTAAGGAACCATTAGAACCGTTAAAGAATTGAACCGTTAGAACCGTTATTTCTTTCCAATAATTGTTAATATTTTAGTTTTTCTCTTATTAACGGTTAACCAATAAACCAAAAGAACCAAATAACCGTTATTTCTTTTTAATAACCGTTAGTATTTTAATTTTTTTCTTGTTAACAGTTAACCAATAAATCAAACCGTTAAAATCAATTCAGTTCTTAAACTAATTTTTCATTTTTTTATAGATAGAACCGAACCGTTATAATAAAACCAATTCAATTAACTATTTTTAAAAATTTGTTAAAGAATCAAACCATCCCAACCCTACTCAGTATATCAAGGGAGAGTATACACATTTCTCCTTTCATTGTCATTGTCAGTAATAACTGCACTGCATTCAATCTACTTACCCCCATAAATACAGTTCTCCATTCGCCAATCAGCACCCGTCCTTTCCCCATACAACTTCTCACCCCCCCCGCTTTGTCCCCCTCCGCTATACTTCCTCCGGCAACAACATAACACTACCCCCCACCACCACCATTGAAAATCCAAACCATCAGCCACTCCTAATAACCACAATTTTCTCATTATATATATACAGTCACACAAGTAATGGGTTGCTGTTCCAGTAGTACCAACAATAACAAAAAATCGCCTCCCCCTAAAAACTTCAACCCCCATTCTTCATCATCATCTTTCACCAAACCCAACAGAACACCTCCCCAATCCCACCCATTACTCGATATCGAAGTAGAAGAAAAAGTTAAACAAGTCCTCTCCTCCTCCGAAACTCCAACTATCAAACCCCTCAAAATCCCCATTTCAAATAACATCCCCTCACCCCCAAATCCATCTCTCCACAATATCCCAATACACAAGAACAACAACATTTTTGACAATAATAAACCACCAATCACAGTCAATCCTTTTGATGTTCTCGACGTCTCTACTACTTTCAATCCCAGTAACTCTCCGGCGACGGGCTATGTTCCCCGGAGGGTGGAGAGATCGCCGTCGAGGAATCGGAGCCTGTCATTTTCAGAAGATTTGAAGGCCGAGAGAGTATCCGGTAAGTCGCCGGCGAGGAGGCCGGAGCCCTCTCCGGGTCGGGTCAGACCAATGTCCGGTTCGGTTCGGTTCGTGTCAGAGCGGGGGGACTCCGGGGAGAGCTCCGGGAGGAGGACGATGTCGCCGGTGAGGTATACGGAGGGGGGAAGTACTCGATTCGATTTGGGTCGGAGCCCTTCTGTTAGGAAAACCGGGAAAAGTCCGGGTCGAATCGGGTCGGAGAAGACCCGGAAAGGGGAGGAAGTTAACAAGTGGGCACCGACAACCAACGAGTCACTTGAAAACCCACTTGTGTCCTTGGAATGTTTCATCTTTCTTTAGGTGAAAAAAATGTAGGTGGGAATGTAATTTTATTCATTTTGTGGGTAAAAATTTATATATAATATGGCCCCAGCAAAATGGAAGTGTTTGAGTACGACTTTGTAACGATTAGCTTGTGTAACATCTAAATGAACTAGCTAAATAACAAAACTAGGAAAATTAACTTCATTTCAATGGCTTTTTTGTAATTATTTAATTATTGTATGTAGAAGAGTTTTATTCTAGAAAAAAAGAAAAGAAATTTGAACGAATGACCATATCTTTAAAAATACAACTTTACCACTAAGACATGACTTAGATGTCTCAATTTACAAATATTTATTTAGTAGCATGTCTTGTGAATAAAAAAAACAAGGTCAAAAAGTAAATTTGGAAGATGAAATATATTAGAGCATATCTTGTAGTGTTAAACATCACACTAAGAAGCCATCTCAAGATACTATCTAATAACTAACATATATTTTTTAACATTATAAAAAACACTCTAATGGATGTGTTAATGTTGGCTTGATAGTTGTCTATGGATCTCGTTTCTCTCTTTAGATCTAACCTTAAATTTAGGTTTTTGTGGTACAATGATGATCGTTGGTTTAACACTGGCGAGTTTCTCTCTCTACATCAAACTTTGAATATAGGCTTTTGGGTTAGTTCAACTTTGACGAGTTTTACTCTCTAAATCTAGCTTTGAATTTGGGTTTTTGGTGAATGCTAATGGTGATCAGTTCAATGGCAGTGATGGTTGCAAGTGTGATTGCCAATGATAGTCCTCAGTACTTTTTACCATTTATTAGGAAGAAAGGAAAAAAAAAGGAAACAATTTGACATGGCTCACCATAAATACTCGTTGCAGTTAACCCTATTGCAACCGAAACCTTTTTATGTCAAATAGCACACTCTTAACACATCCACTGGAGCAATTTTTAAGGTGTTAACATCTAATAAAACTATTAGACGCTCTTAGAGCCCTTTGTATTATTGTATGTAATGCAATCATTTTGATCTTAATTTGCCATTTAGACTTGTATTAGGTTTTAATAAGGCGCTCTAAATGGTGTTATAATAATAATTAAAACTTTTTATTGTTTTTAGTATCATTTTTTTAGGTCCAAAACGGGGCGCACGTGCCCAAACTAACTTATATTATCATAAGTCAAAGTATTTACAATGTTACCGGGAGGATCCACAAACCAAATTGTTCCTTTCGTGGTGCAAACAGAATGCCCCAAGGCTATACCGAAATTTCTAAGAGTATGGAAAATGGCGTAGCTCCAAATACTACTATGGAGGCACTGACAATCAAGAATTAAACAAAGAAAGGGTGATAATTATAAAAAAAAACCATGTTGTGCAAATGTAACCTATATTTGCAACCATTCAATAAACTAGTTAGTTAAATGGTATTTTATTTTACACCATTCATTTCTTGTGGTTATAGTAATATCGTGCTGTATATATTTGGTGATAAAGCATATCTTTTCTTATACTAAATTCATGTGTGTGCACACTTTTTTTATATCCCTATATGATCAAATTAAAAATGAAAGATAATAGAAACAAAGGAGTGTTTCCATAGTAGTAAAAGATATTGTTATTAATTTAAGGGTATGGATTCAAACCATGACAACTACCTATTTTTTTTATTACCAAAAAGAAAAGGATGATGATGATAAGGGCACAAACTAAAACACTAAATTTAGTATCATAATCGTCGACCCTTACTTTATTTTTATAATAGTATAGATACAACGAGTTTATGTTATGTATAGGCAAGATTGTGTCATCTATTTATATAGTCATATTTAACAAATTAACCGTAAATATTTGGTCATTGAAATTTATCAAATTTCAGTGAGGTTAAATTTTTCCCATCGTGAAAAGGTGCTATGATTTGGTGGGTCAATGGGTAGGTATGTAGTAAATACTCTTGTGTTAATTGTGACATGTGATTTAGTGAATTATTGCCTAGAGTCGGTTGAATGGGCTCTGTCATGCACTTAATTATGGACCCTTTTGGACTCTATTATGTATGTCGCATTCTCCTTTTCAATCTATGTTCTTCTGTCGGTCCCTTGTATTTGTAATGTTTGTTGGCTAATTAGAATTTTAATGGGGAAGAATTTGCATTAAAATATCATTTTTCCTTAATTATGGGTGGTGATGTTGGCACCCCCAAAAACACTTGGTAACACTCCCACTTTAATTCGGTCATTCGCAACCGAGTAAAGTGTCTATTATTCGGTTGTTGAGGACCGAATATAAGTCTATATATTCGGTTCTTGACAACCGAATAAGGCATTTTCAAGTTTTTTCAAATTTTATACTCGGTTCTCGACAACCGAGTAAGGCATTTTTCAAGTTTTTCAAATTTTGCAAACTTTAATTCGGTCATTCGCAACCGAATAACTTATACGTTATTCGGTTGCGAATGACCGAATTAAAGTGGGAGTGTTTTCAAGAGATTTTGGGGGTGCCAACATCACCACCCTTAATTATTACTTTTAACTTATAAAACACATCTTCTGGTTTGGTACTTCAACTGATTAAAATAGCACGAGCATCATTCATGAGGTACTGTTCACTTACCAACTGTCAATTAACTTCGATTAGAAGCCATTAGTTATGAGCAAAACAGAAAAAAAGTGGGAATACACATGATTACATTAATATTCTTGGCAAAACAGACATGATTTTATTTCACCTTAGGATCCAGTAATAGTTCAATGACTATTTCACTTTGACTAATCTCTTTCGATCCGTTTAACAGCAAGCCATTCATAGACTAACATATTTACAAGACATTAATTGTGGTCTAACCCTCAAAATTTGCATCTTGTGGAGTTCATGCTCATGACTCTGTGTTTTATGAAACACTTATTATAGATCAAATTTGTTATCTAAAATTATTTTATGTACTATTTCTCTCGCCGTAATCACGTGTCTCAGAATTATATATTATGTTAATTATTAAATTTGGATACAAGTTTTGTGAATTTTGTAACGAATATGGTATTAAAAATTGGATTGGATTTCATAGCAAGATAGCCAAACTACATAGAACGAATACTAATTAGCGGGGTCTGGTGAAAATACTACCTATTTGTTGCCCCATTTAAAAACCAGTCACGTAAGAATTATTAGCTGTCTCATGTGAGACGTGTAACTGTCAGTGATTCGTGTACCTATTATTTATCCACGCAAATCACATGCTAATCGTAAATTTACCATTTGACTACCATACCAGCCTAAGTTGCTAATTACCCACGCGAGTTGTGTATTGATGCAACAAGTTATATACTTGCAAATATACCCAATATGTGGGACATCTTCTTACTTCAAATCTTAAACTGAATATTACAACTTGTGATATACGCGATGCGTGAACTATATTATACTTAATATTTTTTCATACCATATATGTTAGTAAATCATAATTAACATATGAAATGGCATTCAATCAAGTGATTATGAATTTAGAACTCAGTATATTCTGGTACATGCAAGTATAAAGTTGTAGTACCAAAAAGCGGGTTAAAATTTAGGCTCGATCAAAATTCCGATTTGGGATTTGTACTTTATTGTTAAACCCAGCCGAAGTGTAACATTGGCATGTGAGCAATGTACCCAATAATTTAAAATATATATATATATATAAGGCAATAGTTTCTCCTCCATTAAAAATCTTGCAACACTTTGTTAGAGTGGAGACGTAAGCCGATCGATCCACTGGTTAAAACAAGCACCCTCCAAGCCTTTAAGTTTTTGGGTGATGATCTCTATTTATTTTAGGATTCAATTATTTGACCCTATAATTTGCTATTAACTTTTATTTACCAGTTAATCAGAGCTTACCTTCATTTAACGCAAATAAAAACTTACCTTCGAAGTAAAAAAAACATTTAAACATAAAATGATACTTGGGATAGATTGCCACTAATTTTTTTGCTGATAGTTATATAAAGAGAGCTTATGGCTCTAGCTTCATAGTTTCCACAGATCAGGTGGAAATACTTTTGGTAAGAAAAAGTAACTAATTAGCAAACCTTACGCAATATGATCAAAAGTATAACAAGCATTAGGCATAGGTTTTTTTGTTGCTACAAGAGGCAAAATACTTCAAAACTTAAGAGGAAAGTTGAACAACACAACAATGACTACAAAGTTCTTTCTCTCCTTCCTCTTGCATTGGCTCAAAGCTCCTCCACCCATCTCCGTTCACTGATGTGTCGAACGTACGCACTATCGACAACGTTCTCGGCAACTCTCCGGCTATCCGATATATAGCTAAAAAGTACAAATTTGACCCTATTGGCGCCATAGTCAAATAAAATCTCTTTTCGCCATTGGCATAAGATGTGCTTAACAGGGAAGGAAGGAATTTTTGTTGCGACCCTTCAACTATATTCCATATATTATTTCCATCATACACCTCGATATGACCTTTCCAATCGTTTAGGCAATCCCCGGAACTAAATAACGTCCCGTTCATTGACACTATTCGATTAGGTGGCACATCAAGTTGCCACATCCTCGCCATGAGATCCCACTTTCCATTTTGTGCATCAAACACTTCAGCAGAGCTGCGGTCGACATATGGCACGATTCGGTCCCGGGTTCCACTCTCCGCGAATCCACCAATGACATGGAATTTCCCCTGCCATGTCACACCTACACATTTGTACCTTAAAGTTCCCATGTTGGGTAGCGGTGTCCATTGGTCAAGTGAAGGGTCGTACAGCTCAGCATATGCGATGCCCCTAGCCCTTGCCAGCGTGGATTGTCCCCCCGCCACGTAGATCTTATCATCACACACGTCACATGCAAAATTGTACCTTGGCATATTAAGTGGCGCACATGGGGACCACTGGTCCGAGATGACATTGTAACGTAACACAGATGAAATTACTCGTACATCCTCCTCCATAATCTCACCATCATCACTAGAACCCGGAGCTTTTCCCTTCTTACAGAGTAGCCCGCCGATTATGTAAATTGAATCTCCAATGGAAACCATCGCAAAACCCTTTAACACATGATTCTCATTCAGTCCCGGAATTGAGGTAACACGGCTCCATGTGTTGTCAGAAGGATTGTAACACTCGATCCAATTAGAGACACTGACGTTAGACCCAGGTTCTCTCAAACAATACACGGTGTAGATTTTAGAGCGAGCAATAGAATTTCCTGGCGATGGAGGTGGGGTGGTGGGCGGTGGTGGGGAGTGGAGTGAACCCATTGAAGTGGGGTGGGGACTCTAGATAGGGTAAAAGGTGTATTATTGTACTAATGATTGACAAAGTGGAAATGTAAATATAGTAGGAACAGTGAGATATAGCAATATTTTAGCGGACAACACAATGAAAGTGGTCTTTGTCACCATCGAAGTAAGAGACGGGGGGGATTTTGAAAGCATTGAAGCTTTGTGATTGATGTACATCTCTAAGAATTTTTCTTGTTTATGATTGATTTGAATTATTTTGGTGGGTAATTGTCTTTTACAATGTCTCCTTTTGGGCCTCTGTTTGGCAAACTCAAGGTGGTTTTGAATGAGGGATTTGTTTGCAAGTACAGAATTATGATGAAAAATATTTATATTTTAGGTAATTTTATTGTAGACAACTAAATTTTAGGGAAAAGTATTTAATGGTGTTACTGCACTTATTTTCTAAATGAAAAATATGTATTCTTTTTCCATGTAATAATAACATATTTTTAATTTTTGTTGATTGATTACTTACATTCTATCTATAATTAGATTTTTTGGTCAGTTTGAGCTATAAGAGTATGTTTGATTGCCAAAGTTTTACATGAAAAAATTGATCAAAGATAAAAAAAAATGTCTACTTTTCTATCTTTTATTAATATTTAATTGCTTAATATTCTAAGTAATATAAATTCTTCCTAGTTGTTTTACGGTATTAAACTAACATCCTTTCGTTGTTTGATTGGTCCAAAAACTTGTCTGTGCTCTCATTTTGGTTGCTAGGTCCACATCAACTTGGAGGAACACAAACTTGGCCGCACATGTGTCCATTTTTATATATTTTTTCTTTGGAGTGAGATTTGTATTTTTCTTTTTTTCAACAGTGAGATTTTTATTTTATTTTTTTGGTACACAAAGGAAAACATCAACAGTGAGATTTAGGGCTGGGAAAAAAAATTGAGAACTGGAGAACCGGTCCGAACCGATAAAACCTAGTTCGATTCAGTTCTTAGAAATTATGTTAATTTTGTTAACGGTTCGGTTCTTGTAGATTGTTAACGGTTTGGTTATCAATTCTTAGTATAATTTCTTTACAAAAATCGTTAAGGAACCGTTATTAGATTTCCCTTCTAAGCTCTATTCTAATGCTTAGGGACCGAATTGTTAGAACCGTTATTTCTTTCTAATAACCGTTAATATTTCGGTTTTTCTCTTATTAACGTTTAACCAATAAACCGAAAGAACCGAATAACCATTATTTCTTTCTAATAATCGTTAATATTTCATTTTTTTCTTGTTAACGGTTAACCAATAAGCCGGAGAAACCGAACCGTTAGAACCGGTTCTTCACTTTTTCATAGTTAGAACCGAACCGTTATAATATAACCGGTTTGGTTAACAGTTCTTGAAAATTTGCTAAATAACTGAACCGGTCCCAGCCCTTACTGAGATTTATAATTGATCAACTAAATATTTGTGTCAAACCAACATTTTGCTAATTTCTTGTGTGTGCAACATTGTCCTGATGAGGTGACTCAAGTCTCGCAAAAAGTTCTTTTTGTTCTTCATAGTAAAGAACATGTAGAATGAAAATTGTGCATTCAAAGCGATAAACAAAGTTACTATAGTGCTATGTGATACTTTAAAAACATACTGAATATTATATTATCTAAAAATATAATATGGTCCAAGATCATTCTGTTAAGAAACCAATCACTAGTGGTTGTTTTGTCAAAGGAATTTCCCTTGCTTTGATCAAATTTTGATTAATTTTCGAAATAGCAAAGTAAAAGGAAAATATTGTATTATTGCTTTTCACGTTACACCATAATACTTACTCTAATCATCATACATAATGTAAGATATTTTGATTTCACATGTTTAGATTCATTCTACATAGATTGATACCACGATAAAAAATAGAATATTACCATACGATACTCTCTAACCAGACACAGTAAAAAGGTTCGATCTGAATCTAATGAACTTGGCTTAAGCATTTTTTTAACAAGCTCGTGTGGATTCTCATACAAAACTTTCTCGGATTTGAGTTTATGTAAAAAAATTCTTTTTGACTTAGACCCGGCCCAAATGTAAACTTTTCGGGACCTAATAATAAATACAAATTCTAACAATCTTCTAGAACATTGCTGGTACTAGTTTGATAGGATTGAGAGAATGAAAGGAGTTGATCAAGATAAAGTGGCCAATCATGTTTTTAGCTAACACAACACGACATGAAAAGAAATACCATGGTATGGACATGATAGGCGCGTTATTGTTAGTTAACATGAACACAACTCACTTAAACACAACAAGACCACATATGCATAATTACAAATTTTACATCCTAACAAGAAGAAACCTTTTTTTTCTTCTTTTTGGGGGTTCATTGGAGCAATAGTGGATAACACCGCCTCTTCGCCCCCCCCCCCCCCCCCCCCCCCCCCCCCAAAAAATAAAAAAACAAATCAAAAAAAAAAGGCCACACACAAAGTAACTACAAAAAGTTGATTCACAAACATACTTGATACTCGTGTTGATCTGGAACTCAATTACATCATTTAGTGTGCCATGCATCTAAATCAGCTTTTTATACATTATTTGATGTGTTAAGTATTTTCCAAAAAAATTCACCAGTATCAGAGCACATGTTCAAACTCTTGCAAAATGCCAAAATTTGTTAATTTCATTCTAATAGATATAACTTCTTCAAGCACACAGCAAGACACATTTAAAATGAAATAACACTAAATTCATGTCACAAAACTTAGACACGAAGAGTCATACATAACATCGCGCTAAGATTGAGAGACACAAATACAACTTGTCAATTTTATTATGCTTAAATCCGTCGTTTTCAAAATTTTCACCTCTGCCTCTCGATTCTCTACATTGTAACTTTTAGATAATTTAAATAATAATAAATAAATAAATAATAAAGATGGGTCCCACACCAAGGATATGCCAAGTGGCAAAGCCTGACCCATCACAATCACATTGCCATTTAAGAGTAGGCAACAAATACAAATGTAACCACTAACTCTGAACCCACAGATGAACATGGCTAAAGAGCTAGCGAGATGCCCACATAATGCACTCCACAATAAATGAAGCCCAAAAGAAAGACTAAAGTCTTTCTGTCTGATATATCAGAGCCCACTCTATTCACCACAGCTTTGGGCCTAAGGGAAAAAATAATTATAAAATGGGACAAAAAGTTGAATTTAAATGAGAATATTTTTACAGAACAAAGTGGTTTTGAAAATGAAGACAAACTGGACTCCATTTCCCGAATTTTCCTTTCTTACCATACGTTAAACAAAGTCAAAAGGGTTCTTAGATTTTATTTATTTTTGAGCAATTGCACTTGAAGAGATTCGAACACGAGATATCCCGCTAAATATGCACCTGAAGAGATTCGAACACGAGATGTTCTACTAAATAAATTGTCCCTCAAAGAGACCTAATGAATCACTAGCTCAACTCCATATGGTCAAAAGGGGTCTTAGATTTGATTGATCATTCATGGAGAGAAGACTTTTTCTTATATACTCAAGGTTCAATGCACAATTTCATGTTTTAAACATACGTTAACAAAATCACATATTAAAACTAATGTCTCTTCTACCATAAAACAAAGCATTAACGAAATCGAACGAGTTACATTTTTGTTTATGTATATCATAGTTAGTATAATATTCACATTTAATAAATGTTTTAAAAGGCGCTTGAGGTGAGGCGGCAAGAAAACGCTTTGAGGCGTATTTTTTTGGTGAAATTTTGAGGCTTACGCCTCAAGAGGGTGAGGTGCACACTTTGAGGCAATACACCTGGAGGCGTAGGTCTCGTGAAACTGCGTTATTTTAGCCATTTTATTAAAGAAAAAAAAGAAAAGCAAATAGAAGCGAAAAAATCCAAACCCTTATCGTTCTATCAACCACGAGTAAAAGGAGTCCAAACCCTAATCAAACTCAAAGATCTTCAGACCTTCGTAAGTTCCGTTTCTCTATCAGAGTTCCCGACTCCCCTTCTTCCCGTTTCTTCTATTTCTATTTTCATAGATGGAAAACTATACCGCTTTCGTTCTATTAGACTTCTTCTTGTTCTTTAAATTTATTTATTTTAATAATTCTATTTTTTTGTCCTTTGTTTTTTCTCTTTTATAGCTTCGAAAAGGCATTATGTATTTAATTTTTTTACCTTATTTATTTCTAAACTCCACTATTTTTAGAATTTAAACTATTTGTGAAATTATAATTTGTTTTATTAATTATGGTATATGATATATATTTGTATATAAAGATTATTTGGGATTAAAGTATTTGTAAAAACTTATATTTTTATAATTTATGGGATGCACTTGTATGGATATTATTTACCTCAATTTATAATTTGGTGACTTTGATATTTGCTATTTTGGTTTGATGATTTGAGATTGTTATTATATTTGTGAAGTTATATTTGCTCTTTTAGTAATAATGATCAATTAATGATTTTTTATATTTTTGTGATTTTTTCCAAATTTTTTTTCTTAGAAATGAGGCTTACGCCTCAACACACCTCGAGGCCTACGCCTTGCCTCACACGAGCAAAATGCCTCAAACCTACCTCGCGCCTTTTAAAACATCGTAGTTAATGATATCTATTTAGATTCAATACACGTCATCGGCTACTAGAGATAAAGAAGTTAAAACTTATGTTGTCTATTAAAAAGTCATATTCGGTACACAAATTCTAATACATTTTACAAAAGATTCGAAGAATCTCAATAAGCTAAAATTTAGAAGAGACAACTAACGAGAAATGTCTGTACAACTACTTCAAGCAATTGAAAAGATTCTCAATAAAAGACGTAACAATCCTAACATATCCAAATTCTTTAAAAATAAAATGACATTCTAGAAACTACAGGATATTCATACCAGTTTTAGGCAAATGATTCCCATATCCTCTGAAGGCAAAAACCTGGATCTTACATGCAAGAATCTTTCACACAGTTCACACAGCAGGGTCTTCAAGTGCTGCAGTGGATAAATTGTTGATGCGAGGATAAGCAGCTTTCTCATCAAGCTGGTTTTGGGCCCACAGAAGCATCTTTAATAAGCTCGGAAGCTTTGGATCTGCACCGGTTCAATTTATCATTTAAGTACGTGTTAAAATATTGGAAGGTCTAATGCTCAATTCAATTAAATACTAACAAAAGCAACAGTCCCACCCAAAAATAGAGAGCATTGCGTAAATAGGCAACACAAAGTACATCAGTATAAGGCGCGTGTCTAACATAGAAATATCCACTTTGAGGCATGGGCGATAATTCCCACAATAATATTCTCTATATAGAGACTTTTTATCGCCTACTAAGATGGTCTGCTGCTAAAAATGTAGAGTGCCCATTTTTTGGCTCCACTTGAACTTTGTTATCAAGAAAATCATAAACTCCCTCCATCCCAAATCAAGAGTCCCACTTTCCTTTTCGGGGCGGCTCAAATTTAGTCTCTCATTTCCTTTTTGGGACATATTTAGTGTACCAAAACCCTGACTGCATTCCTAACCATTGATTATGTTGAAAGTAGTGTTTCCTAGAAAAGAACAAATGATAAAGTGGGACTCTTAATGCGAGACAGAGGGAGTAGCATAAATAACCAAAAATTGGTACTGAGAGTTTCAGGAATTTTCTCAAAATTACAGGAAATTTGAGATCCTCAACGGCTACAAATTACAATCCAATTTTGGAGTGCCAATAGCAACACCCAACATAATAATAACAAATAAAATCATTGAATGGGAACAATACCAGAGGGTATAAACAAAACCTGTAATTGCCTAACTAATATATCCCATTCATTTTGTTATAAAGATATTTTTGTGATCAAGGATGTAATAACATACATCTTCCTGTCTCTAGTCAATGTGAAAAATAGATTCTAACCTTTTTCATGGCTCTGACTTGTAAGTATTGCTGCATTCACCTCACTTGCTGTCTTTAATCGCTGCGAAATGTCCAAAAGCTCCCCGAGAGGGCAGTTGGTTACATCTTCAAAAGCCAGAAGTGCAACGGTCCTCTCTAATTCTTCTAAAAAGCTTTGCTGCAGACAATTAAGATTTTGCTTAAGGGGCCCATTCTTAGCACCAGATGAACAAAAATTAGGAGTGCATTTTGCAAATCTAATTGCACCATCTTATTAAAATGTTCATGTAAAATGACATTGGGTTTTGTATCACATAATTTGAAGTGATCCTACACAAAGACATGGACAAAAGTTTTGCCCATTGCATGAAGTACTGAATGTGTGAATCCAACACCAAGAGCTATGCCGAGGAAAGTATGAATATATTATAAGGAGAGAAGAGAATTACGTTTTCCTCTCCCCTTGGAGCAAGCTCCTCCTGGGCAAACTCCAGAGCCTCTTGCAACTTTCCATTCCGGATTAATTCTATCAACCTTTGCTGTTGGAGATGGAAAAAAAGTTGTGGGTTTGTATCTAGGATCTGCACACAATTTTCACATAATGTCAAACTTTTGATCAAGAAATTTAAAAAATACATATAGACACGGAAAACAAGAGAGTGGGTGTCAGTCTGCGTGTGTGGGGAGAGAGAGGGGTCAACAAGAAACTAGAACAAGACAAGATTTCACAAAGAAAAACCAATATAGTTGAGTATTATTATGTAATGCATAATTATGAACTCTAAGCTAGGAATTCTTTTCTGAAGCAACACAACAAAAATATACAGCTGCAGCAGCGGAGACAAAGTTTCACCCTACACTAATTCAAAATTGACTGAGTTGAGAGTGCTCATTTTCCATTTCTGTTTCATTTTTTTCAACAACTATGTTACCAAAAACAATTAACGCTTTCTAAACAGGGCAGGGGGGGGGAGGGGGGGAAGAGCCACTTACATATTAAAATATGAGCAAATTCAGGGAGACAGACTAGACAAGAGAAAAAAAAAGGGAAAACATAAATAAAGACCGACCACCACAAGGCTCAAAATATGGCATCCTCAAAGAATTCGACATCATTATAGCCACCTCATTAATCATATTTATCAAAATCTTTTAGTTAAAATAACCACTTTGCAGTTACTTCTAAACTATGGATGTCATTTTCCATTTAATGGCAAGTGTCAGTCTCTTATATTTGAAGTTGTGGCAAAGCAAAAATTGCTCCGACACAAAAATAAATCAGGTGTTCTCTGAGCAGGATGGAATAGAATCTATGATTGCAACATCAAAAGGAAACCTGTTTGAGGTCAAAGATTTTGCTGGATTAAAAAAAATATCAAAGTGGTCAATGATGATGGGTGAAATAAAGATTAAAGCAGTTACTTCAACACCAATGCGTCATCTAGTAAGTGTGTCCTCGACAAATGATTTTGTTATTCCCAACAAGTTTCATGTCGGAGGACATTTCCCTCCTAATCTTTCACTTAATTCCTCAACTAAGGAAGTGAATGAGGTATCGAACCTATCAACTTAGTTCTCTTCCTACAAAGACATGGATGCAAGCTCGGAGTCTGATCATTTTCATACTGCCACATTTCAAAACTCGAGGTTGAGTTTTCTCCAACAGGGGAAAAATGATGCAGACAAGACGAAACCCAAGGAAAAGCAAATTAAAAGCGATGGATCAGTAAATGGGTTCTAAGGCCCAAGCTTTAATCTGGAATATATGGGATAATGGGTCGAGTTGGGACCTAGCTTGATTGGGTTTTTGTTAAAATGGGTCAACTATAGAGCTGGGCTTAAAGAGAATGCTTTACTAAAATCAAGAATAAAGCATTTATAATCTGCAGTCCCTACTAATTTAACTATTTAAGTATTTCCCCTCTTGTCCTTCATAACTTAACTATCAAAATATCACTTCATACAAACGCTAGAAAAACAAAGTTCAAATGCAAATAATCATCACTCTCAGTGCTTGAAGGACATAAGGTGGAAATGCCAAGAATTTTCAACTCTTAGCAAGGTATATCCACAAGTAACGTAAGTACGCTACAACTAAGACGTGTTAAAAACAACTCCATATTCTGAGAAGGCTGTTATATAGTCTAATTAAAGTTATGTATAATGTAATGACAGACCAAAAGGTTGTCTTAAATACCTACAAATTGCACAATATATAAAAGAAAGTTCTTGCAAAGACACACTAATACTTAATAGTCTAGTCCTAATGTGTCATTCTTATGTAATTTCATTTAATTATTTATCACAACAGAGTCTCTTTAAGGATTATAAATGTGGATTGAATCATAACCCAGCCAAATTGACCTGAATAGTCACTTTGCTCATAAAAAATACCAAAATGTCCAAAAACGTAATTCAATAACTAAAGGAAGAAGGGGAGAAGAACCCTTAACACTATTTCAAATTAATTTACACCTTGAGTCGTTGACCATAAAGTAATTTCTAGGTGAAGACTATCCTCCACCAGAACACAGAAGTTTGGACCAATTCATTAGTCAAATGAACGCATTCAGAATCATCATAGCCAAAAATAAATCATGTATTTTTTTCTCATGAAGATGAGCACAGTAAAATGATCGAATAACCAACCTCAGGGTTCAAATCGTTAACTTTTTCGATTGCATCCTCAACATTCCCAGACTGCACTGCCTTCTTAACTGCCATGCGGTCTGTAATTGTTGCAAGATCTATGTCTGCTGTTTATCTATAAGGAGACGCATAAATTGAAAAAGAAAATTGCCTAACACACAAACATCAAAAAAAGAAGGGGGGGGGGGGGGGGGGGGTTATTTAGAAAATGAAAAAGGATACGTTCTGTTCCAGATTCCATTCTGAATTTCTCCGCAGCGTCAACATATCCCTCAGTGACAAGAAAGTTCATAACCAACTTATTCATGTCTTCTTTCCTAATTTTTACATCATTGAGCTTTTTCTCCCACTCATCCCTCGTTATTACCTTCTTTGAAGTGGCCTGCAAAAAATAAATTAAGAAATAACGCTACTCAGATTTCTGCAAGATACTTACTTGCTATGTGTTTTGCAAATCAAATAGTTTCTATATTGGGTCTACAAAATACCACACTCCTATAAAAACCCATAACCAATAATGGGGTTGATAGACTAAAGATAAACTAAAACCGCGACTAATCAAGTAACTCTAAAAATTCAGTACTATTAATCAAGATGGCCATATTTCTATAATGGACCAATCTTTGTTGCATATCCCTTAACCAGTTGCTATAACTCAGTGCATAAACAAATAACAATTCTAGATCTCGCCCTAAGAATATTGTACTCATTCACTCTGCAACATCCATACTCTTTATACACACAAACACATATATACTCTTTATACACACAAACACATATAAGCCCCATCCACATAAACCTAAACTACTTGTCCCATTTTAGCGGACTGCTTACCACTTAAGCTTAAGGTTTTACTAACACATTTGAACTGAAATATCAGGCCACCATAAACCCAGAAAAACTCTACCTTCCACATAAAACCCTAAATTCCAAAATCACTAAATCAGTATATACTTCGATTCGATATGTGTCACATTTTATAATCAATCGTAAAGTGAAATTGATCAAAATAGTTAAGATTGTGTAAAAACGAATCTAAACTACTTATCCCATTTTGGCAGACCACTGATAGGTAAACTTCGTTATGTGTTCAATTACAGGTTTTAAGATCAATCATAAAATAAAATTGATTAAGATTATGTTTGTGCAACTTCCATAGCCTTAAGCCCCATCCACATAAATTAGACAAATCTACACTATAAAACCGAAAAACTCTACCTCCAGATAAAACCCTAAATTCTAAAATCAGTATACTTCGATATGTGTTTAATTCAATTAAACGTTTTAAAATCAATGATTGTATAAATGAAACGAAGATTGGGGATTTGATTTGTTTACCATAGCTTCGATCTCAGCGAGTTGACGAATGACAATCCAGAACAATGACATCAGTGCGCAGCCTTCAAACCCATCTAAAATCGAACTAATAATATATTTGTTAGATCTAAAAATGGAGCTTAACACTGAAATTGAGTTTAAAAATTTATGCCCTATGCGTAAATATAATTGGTACGAAAGTGTTGGTTTCAATCATATGTTGTGAAGAAATTAGACTGCCGTGGTCGGTTGGAATTGGATTGATCTAGGTCACTTAAAAGGAGAAAATGGTTACATGCACTTTTTCCGTAATGTTTTATAATTTTAAAGACGGACCATGTTTAATAAATAAAAATTATATTAATTTTATAATTTAATTTTATAGTAAGAATATTTTTTATAATATTAATTTATTTTAAAAAAAATTATAAATATTGATGAATAAACATATCCCTAATTAGTTCAAGTTAATGTTAAAAGTAATAATTTTCTCTCTCTTTAGTCTCCATTTCTTCTCTCTCTTCTCTCTCTCAAATTAAACACCTCGCACTCCCTTTTTTAAAATCGAGCGACCAAGCTCAGCTCCGACCAAGTTCCAATCAATCATCTCACCTCCTCCGCCGAAAGGAGCACCCATCTTCTTCTTCTTTTTTCCACAGGGACAAACATAAAATAGATATAACTTTTGATTGAACTGTTGAATTTAGCTGATTTTCTGATATGTTGTTCGGAAGACAAAGTCACTTTTTTCGAGCGAAAATCAAGACAATCACAGGTCGTTTTGCTATCGAGATTGACCAATTTCAATAGTCCAACGAGATTTTGAAAAAAAAAATCTAATCGTAATTCTTTTTTTTTTACGAACCCTACATCGATATATATATATATAAAAATATAGTAGATGTTGATCTCATCAATTTTGTTATTATATGCTTTGTAATGGTGCTAAAATCATTTTAGCACATTTTAGTTATTTTTCAAGTGATGCTACTTTCTAGTTGTTGTCCAAGTGGTACTAAATATATTTAATACCTTCTTGTTGTTGTCCAGGTAGCACCTTCTTGTTGTTGTTTAGGTGGTACACACCTTCTGGTTGTTGTCTGGTTGTGGTCTGGTTAAAAGGTTAGTTGATGTCTGGTTGTGGTGGTTGGGTGTTGTCTGGTTATGGTGGTTGGGTGTTGTCTGGTTGTGGTGTTAAATCCATTTAGCGCCTTCTGGTTATTATCCAGGTGGTGCTAAATGCATTTAACACCTTTTGGTTGATGTCTATAAGATACTAAATGTTCTGGACTAAATGCATTTAGCACCTTCTGGTTGTGGTGCTACTGGTTACTGTTGGTGTTATAATGAGACGTGAAATGTTATAAAGAAGGAGTATTAGTGTCCTTTTTGTACAGTGTCCTTAATTTACATGGCTAATTTTTAAGTGTCATTTATATTTATGTTATTATTAGAATGAGTCTTTATACCCAATTGCCTCCACTTAAAAAGGGTGGTACTATTGCCACAAAAAATTACTTATTTTACACCTACTTAAAAAAAGTTGTAAATTTATGTTTCCACCTTTTCAATTAATCGTTTTCAACCAACTAATCACTCATTAACATTAATTACTATTTATCTTCTCATCATTCTCCTTCCTTCTTCTTCTTCTCTTTTTCTTTTTTTTTAATAATTTTTACTCAATGGTTAATAATTAACAAAAATTTAGATCTAATTACCTATTTTATCTCATTCAGTTCGTTCTAAAAGCCAACAAAAATCTAAAAGTAACTAACAAAAACACAAAATCTCCATTGATACAACACAAAAAAAATCTTAAGTTGTAGAGAATGGTAGAGAATAGCGAATCAAAGATTGTCAAGGTATAAAAGGTTAATGAAACAGATCGATGTATGTTTATTTTTATTGAGTTTTATATTTATTTTGTTTTGTTAACATTCACAAAAATATATACACGACAAGACGAATTAAAATATTAGAACAGGTTACCTCAATTACGGGAAACAAAAATTGGAGCACTTGTTCATTTTTAAGTGACCGAATATGTCATATGAAGATACGAAAGAAAATGATATTTTGGTTTTACAGAACCAAAATTTATCATTTTTATCGGTCTGTAATGGTCGAATATATGCCTATTACTCGGCTCTTGGAGGTTGAGGTAGTGAAAAAAATTCAAAAGGGTTATATTATTCTCTAAATACCTCGATTTTTAGAGATCAATGTAAGGTCCCGAGAGCTGAAAATATAATTCAGAATACCTCAGTTGTAAGGAACCGAGGAAGTGGATGAACCCCGGTCATAGGGAACCAAAATTATTCTCAATACTCAGTTGTTAGAGGCCGATGTAAGATTCCGAGAACTAAAATATGATACGAGGAGGCCTCGATTGTAAGGGGTCGAGGAGTTTGATAAACTTCAGTCATAGGAAATCGACATTAACTAAAATACTCGGTTGTTAGAGGCCGATGTAAGGTCCGAGAGCAACTGGAGAGCGAGACGAAGAGCGACCAAAGAGCGAGACGGAGAGAGAGATGAAGTAATTTTATGTTGTAATTGTTAGTTAATTAATTAATGAAAAGAAAATTATCACTAATTACGTGTATTAGAAGCTGGGAGTGGTGTGAAGATTTGTAAAAGTAAAAATAAGTAAAAATAAGTTAATATGAGTGTTATTAGGACTAGGAGTGGAAGCAAGCAACTGTGGGGTGGCAATGGCACCATCCCTTAAAAAATAATTAGATTTTATTTTATGAACAAAAACAAGTAGTTTATTTTTCTTTTATACAACCAAGTTTTCTACGGAGGAGTAAAATATAATAAAAGTAAATAAAGCTTAAAATGAAAATCATACATTTTTTTTTAAGTCAAACCATCAAATTTATTAATTTATATTAACTATATTAAAAGAAAAAGATTCATTGATTCAAGGATGAGGATCTTCCGATCGAGAAAATATTCAATACAACAGTTACAATTATATATATATTATCACTTACCTAATCAAATTATAGGAAATCAATGACACATGTAATTTGAAGAGATAAAAATGCACACTTTCTTACAAACTAATTGGTCAGTAATAACATATATCATTATAACTGTTGTTAAATATTTTCTCCAAATCATACGATAAAACCATTCAAAGACTTAGCAATTTTGCAAACGCATGAGCAACATAATTAATCAATTTATATTATGAAAGTTATGCAATTAATTACATTTAGATTTTTGGCGCACACGCAAGTGGTCATTCAATTATATTTATTTACAAAAGAAAGTGTTATAATAATAATTAGTAACAAAGTGGTTGAAAATTCTAAGAACAAAACGTTTAAATATGTATTAATTTTGGTAGCATGGTTCAAGATGAAATATATATATATATATATAAAAACCTGTACATTTTCTTTAAGAAAAATAATTAAAATGTGTAACAAGACTTGCAACTTCGATACGTGGCTTACTTAAACTCGTAATATCTACTTAGTCAATGACTCAATAATAAACAAGAAGGAAATATGCACACGTATCACGTATCTTATAGTGTTCATGTATCATATAAAAGAAAAATATACTATAAAACTATAGTGACATTCGATTTTGTTTATTGCTAGTGTATTTGTCAAATAAAGTGAGAAAGTATTGTGTTTTTAATTTGTAAGTGTATATCATTAATGATACAATTGATGATTTAATGCAATTTTTTGTTTATTGCTAGTATATTTGTCAAATAAAGCAAGAAAGCATTGTGTGTGTGTGTTTTTTTGAAAATCGTATATCATTAATGTTACAATTAATGATTTAATGCAAATTTTAAATACGATACATTACAATAAACACAAATAATATATTATAAATTTCTCATATAATTAATTATAAGTTTTAACACATCCGCTTTAATTTAACAGGATAACACCCGTAATTTATAATAAAATAACACCCATAATTAAGATCAGCAGCGTTACTAACCCATTTCAGATTGACTAAAATAGGTATTTACGTAAACAAGAAATCACAACAACACGCATGTCATGTGTCGATCAAACATAAAGTACAAAACAATAGTATAATTCTTTCACATACATGTAACAGTTATACAAAATCAAACTAAGTAAGTTAAAAAAAAATATATACAATACTTCGAGCTAGCCGTGGCTTCCCGTGAAGACATATACATCACAAAAATAATTGTTGTATTAGAGACTCTACTTCGTCCTCGATTCCGTTACATCTTTATCCTCATTGGACTCCTGGATACCATTGTTATTTTAAAGAAATCAGGGTGAGCGATATGCTCAGTAAGGGGGATAAATGAGGAACATCACATTTTAAAACAAATTTTAAAATTTCACTATCACACTTTTATCGCAATTACGCAGCTCTCATATTAGGCCATAACACAAAACACACGTACTTCTCACTTAAGCGCTCCTCCAAGTCCAGGCGCCGCTCGTCGTCTCCTCCAAGTCCAGAAGTCGCTGCTCTCCACTTCCATCATCCACCTTCCGACTTCGTCGTTCTCTCTTCAGGTAAAATCTCTCTATCTCTCTCACACACACACGCATATAGAGACGCGCATATACATTCATATTATATATATATGGACTGATTTCTCACCTCTGGTCCACGCACAGAGAGACACGAATATACATACATAATATATATATATATATGGATTAAAATCATGTGATTAAAATAAAATAATAAAGGCAAAATTGTCATATTAAAAAAATTTCAATTTTCAAATGTGTTATATTTAAACAAACAACATTTTTTTTAAATATAAATTTTAAAACTAAACAAACAGCTTTTTGAGTTTTCAGTTTTTAGTTTTTTTACTAAATGCTAAATGCCACCTAAGTAAGTAAAGAAATTGGGGGCTACTATTGACACACACCAAATAATTCTCTAACATTCCACATCAATTAAATGATTTTATCTCTATTGATACACACTTCTTATTTCATTTACTATAATTACCAATATTAAATAGCCCTAATTAATAAACATAATTAACATAATCAACATAATCAATCATTAACATTAAACACCAACACCCACCACTTTATCTCTTAAACCCACACAAAACCAACGTGCTAAAAAATCCTACCACTCTAAGCAAACGAGGATTCACCTTCAAACTCATCTTCATATTCATTTCCTTTAAAAATTCAAAATATAAGCAAGAAAACGAAAATTATTGTTAGTAATGTAGTGCTTGAAGTATGAAAATTATAATAGAAAGTGAGAGAAGTGTAGAGAGAGATTGAGATATAAAATGTTGATAAGAAAGTTTAAGAGCAAGTTAAAGGAAATGTTCATCCAAAAGATATATGATTCTTGTCTTTTTACTACTTCTTTACTTGTTGTTTAATTCTTAAATCATTGGATACAAACAAACTAAAAAAAAACCAGAGCAAAATGTGGTGTTTCAGAATGTACTCGGTTGTTAAGGGCCGAGTGCATGTGGTTACACTCAGTTCCCCGTCGCCGAGTACGACATTTTTAAACAGTTTGATCATGAATGTTCTTTCGACCCTTAGTAATCGAAGGTGTCCTATATTACTCGGTTTCTAGCAACTAAGGGAGTCCTCTTATACTCGATTCTTAGCAATCGAGTATAGCAATTTTAAACTTAGATATATAAAGTTCTTTGAATTACTCAGTTAAGATCACTCGTTCTCTAGCAACTGAGTACGTCACATCAACCTCGGTCCTATGGAATCGAGTTTACTTCATTACCTCGGCCATAGAGTACCGAATAAAATTAAAAAATTTCAACTTCTCGGTCAAGATCATTCGATCCCTAACAACCGAGTATATCACATTAACCTCGGTTATAAAGAACCGAGTTCACTTCATTTACCTCGGCCATAAGGAACCGAATGACTGGACTTTTTAAAATTTCACCTTAATTTGAATTGTGAATTGTGGGGTAAATGACACTGGGGACACCATCACCATAATTTATTATGAAAATTAGTATCATTTGAAGAAGAATGGAATAATTTGAAGAAATAAAAAAAGGAAGAAGAAATAAAATCTAGGTGTACGGAGGAACAAATAGTAAAGATGGACGGAATAATTTAAAGATCCCAAACTGCTATGAGTAGCATGTATATGCATCATAGCGAAGAAGATGAAGAAAGAAGAAAGGATGAGGGATTGGTGATGAAAAAGAGAGAAGAGGGGAGGAGGGATCAAGCCAGGTTCTCTCTTTCTTTCAAATTAAGTGTGTTTTGAGAGGAAAGATGGGAGTACTTGAGAATATTTGTTAAATTAGATCTTTGTTTAAACATAAATTATATTTATTAAAATTAATTAATATTATTTAATTTTAAGATTAGATATAAAAATGTTAGAAAAATAAAATATATATTTAAAATGTGTTAATGAATAATAAAATATTAAAAATTTATTTTATGTGCCAACACTCAAGAAACAAGTGAAGGGCGTGTGGGCAAGTATCGACATTCCTCGCCGCGTCGACATCCCTTTTGGTAGTAGCGTAACAAGGACAAAAATCGGCGTATAAAAACACCGCCCAACTCCTCCCCTTTCCCACACCTGCTACTGTCAATAATAATAAAGTTAAAATAATAATAAAAAAATAAATAATAAGAAAAGTAAAGGAAAAGGTCCTTAATCTACGCACCCGCCCCCCCTCCTTTCCCATTTTTAACGTGCGCACTTCACCCCCCATTCTTCACGACTAATCTGTCCCTTCTCTTCGATTTCTCAAAGGAACCAAAGTCGCACATCACTGAAACCCAAACGAACCTTCTCCCAATTTTTAATTTTCTCTTTCTACACGTGTTTACGTATATAAAACCCTATTTTCTCTCTCTATATACACCTTTTCGTTGACGAGGATTTGCCCAAATTGTTTGGTTTGATTTTTGATTCTAGTATTAGGACCGCCGAAATTAGGGTTTGGAAACGGGAAGGGAAACGAAGGGATTTTTGTGCATGATTTGATTGATTGGGATGTTGATGGCTGACGACAACTCCAAGTATTGGACCATGGACGATTTACCGGCGACTGACGGCGACGGCGACGGTGAAGGGGACTTCGAGGAGTTGAGCATCGATCTCGATTCGTTGATGAGTATTCTCGCGGAGACTCCCGATTCTATGCAGGTAGGTTTTTAATGATGTGGTTTTTGTTGTACAAAGTATCGAAATTGAAGTACTTAGGCTAATTCAACGGTGCATGGATTGTGATCAGTTTGGTTGTATTCGTTAAATTGCGTTAGATCACTTGCATCGGAGTTTGATTTGTTGAATTGTAGTCCTCGCACATGCATGGGCGTTTTGGGGGATTTATTAAGATGTCCTAGAAATTTTGTTTTGAATGCATATGCGTGTGTGCATGCCTATGCTTTTGTAATCAAAACAAAGCCCCATGGATCCGCAAAATAGGAGCTTCTTAAGAACTGTTCATAGTGAATAAGAATCCTTGTTGTCCTTGTAAGCAGCATATGATTGTAAACATGGTTTTGTTGTTGAATTCACTAGTTAAGACTTATGGGTAAACTTTAAGTGTTGGTTGGATTTACATGCAACCAATTGTTCACTGCACCTGTTTGGTGATGTTATTTATAGTGAAAAATTAAAATAGCCTTGTCCTATCTACTTGGTGAACTCAAGGAAATATTTTCTGTAAATCTCAGTCTATCCCGTCTGTGTTTATTAATTAGGTCCATTACGTCAATTTAGGTCTACCACTTTTTCTCTAAATTATAGCTAATATTTTGTCACGATTTTTTCTTACTAAAGATGAATACAATTGATGTTCATGCTAGTTCACAATCCAAACATATTGAAAAGATTTGAAAAATAAAGATATTAATGGTAGATTTTTTTTAGTAGAGTTTTTAGGTTTTTGTTGGAACTAAAAGTGTCGCCAAAGTTGCTCAAGTCATTTTTGGGGAGAATGATGGACAACTGCATTGGCATTTTTGAAAGCAACATCATATGAGCCGACAAGGGGGGTCAGACAACCCACGTATGTTTATTAGCATTCCAACCACTAAAATCTCATGCCAACTGTGGCCAAATTTTGCCTGTCATTCTTGTGTAATTATTGATGGTAACATTGGCATTTTTCGGAAGCAATTAAATTAGAGGCAACAGGGGGGCTCGCTCATGTATCTTTATTAGCTTTTCCACCAGTAAAATCTCACATATATGTTTATTCATTTTCATCATATTTTGGTTTACAAAAAATTCATCATTAATATCAACATTTCCACTTACCCATGTTATGAAAATTTTTCCCAGGTTGTCCAACATTTTGCCTCATTAAGCGAAAGGGGTCTTATATCAACCTTTATTCAATCTCACATGTAATTGATCACATAGCATGTCATTTATGGTTATTCACTTAATTCGACCAATTTTAATTCTACGAGCAACATCATCGCCAATCTCTCTTTATCTGTCTCTTGAATTTTAAGCTTTTACCTCTCAATTTCTACTAATATTTATTTAAAGCTGCACATTAATTGTTGTTTTTTTTTTTTTGATTTTAAAGCTTTCCTCTATTGCTGTACAGTGTACACTTCCAAGTTTAATTTTATTATTTAAAAATCATCACTTGATTAACTTGTGCCTTCAGATGAGGTCGTTTATTTTTCTAGTCAATCAACCTCTTTTAAGCCCTTTTGATTTTTAAATAGCCCTTTAAGCCGAGGAGTGCCTTTTATATTTTCAATGCATGTTGATTCATTGGCCGCTTATTGTGGGAGTTGCCTGTCACAGAATAGGCAAGGGGATTCTTCATTAGAGATTGTCAATGCTGAATCAGCTTCCAAGTTTGGTGTTAATGACAACTCGTTGCTTACAGGAGGTAAATTCTTGTTTCTGTTGATCATGCTTCTTTGTTGCTTGTATATACTTTATGTATGTCTGGATGAATTATTATTGGAGACTGGGTAATTATGCTTAAGACAGCTTAATCTTTAAATCCTTAATTGTTCTTTCTTGGAATGTTAATTAGGATTTCTCGAGTCAAAAATGGCATCCTCGCCCGGTGGTTCAGATGATTCATTTGATTCTGCTGGGAACTCAGCCATCTTTGGCTCTGCAAAGATGGAACCTTCAAGTAAGATTGGTTTTTCTCCGGTGCATAGTTGCTCTGGTAGTCTTACTGAGTGGATCTCGCCTGTTCAAGGCCACAGCACTTACCGTGCAGATGCAAACGGTGTTTCAAAGAATCCTCCATCTTATACCCAAGACGACATTAAAGAATATCAATTTGACATGCCCAGTTGTAGTGCCGCATTTAGTTTTTCTGCTGGAGACCCTAATCATGTTTCAGATATGAGAGGGTCCTTGGATTCTAGTCACCTGATGGGTGAAGCAGAATTTCGGTCCACACATTTGGGAGGAGCTAATTCCAATTGTATGTAACCTGTCTCTGTATATTCCTATGCATTGACATGTTCTCGTTTGTTCATAGTTTGCCATAGGCTACTTGTTCATTGCATATGTACTCTTGTTTGTGAACTTCAGAGTGAAAGAACTGACAGTTTGTAACATTCCAGGTGTGTCTCAAAACAGATGGATGGAGAAACCTTATATGGATAATGAAACATATATGAATCCAGGTGAACATAGTTTTCAAACCTCGGGAGCGCCAGATATGGGGGGAACTTATATCATGGACAGGGCTGTACCTTCTCACTGTGGATCTCATAGCGATTCGTGTCTTTGTGAAATTAATGACATTCTGTACGAAGCTGGTGATCAATACGCTGCTATGCAGTATTGCATGGATACAGATGACTATTTTGATCCCATTGGGCAATATCTTCCAGAAAATTTTGGTCTTCATTCTGTCTGTAATAATGATGAAATGATGGTTAATGTAAAGGGTGAAGGAGTGGAGCTTCCAACTCAGGATGCTAGATCAACTGGTGCTCTGTTTTTCGAGGCTCAAGGAGAGCAACCAGCCTATGGAGCAGCCTCTGGGGCTTTACTGACGAGTAACTCTGACATCAAGGGCCTCAATGTCAATTGCAATGTTTTGCCAAGTAAAAGCTGTTTCAATAGAACTGATAGTAGGCTTGATGCTAAGATGGCATCAACAAAGCTTTTGCCTCATACTTTGTCAAACTTGTCAAGTAGAAAGCAAGGGTTTTTTATAAAAAATGAAAAAAATGGGGAACCTTTCGCATCAAAGGGTAGTTCATGCTGCTCTATTGACAATGTGGATGGGCGGCTATCTACTAATAGAGGCTTGAGGCAATCATTTTCTGGTACATTGACTTCCATTTCAAGAAGGAACCAGGTTTTAAAGGATGAAAAAGAGGATGTCTTCGTCGAATCTAAGAGAGCTCGTAATTCTCATGGCAATGTTGATGAAAATTGTATAAATCCCACAACCAATCGTAGTCATGGTGTACTGGGCCCAAAGCCATCCACTTCAATTAGGAAGCAGTTGGCTTGCTTAAAGGAAGAAATAGAGAGTAAATTGCCTCATGTTAAGGCTACCAATTCTCTAATAATAAGCCACCAAGCTGTCAAAAAGAGTAATTCATGGGTTCCCAGATACGATGCTGATGATGACTCTGACATATGTATTCTTGAAAATTTGAGTCAACCTGCGCGCCAAAATTTATCTGCAGTCAATGAGAAGTCCATTGTTACGGTACAAACTAACTCATTTAGTGGCGGTCCAAATCACGTGGGAGCAGGCAGCGTGAAGCTTAAGACAAATGATGAAAGGTTTATTTTTCGAGTTGCATTGCAGGTGAGTGATCTCTTGTTTATCTGCTAAATATATTACTGTTTTAGTGACATATTGATGCCTCAATCTCCTTTAAGAAAGTAGAAATGAGTGTTTACTATCGAGTAGTGTGCTCATGCATTATGCAGAATGAGGAGTATACCCGTCTTTCGACTATGCAATCTACTAGGTTAATGTAGGACGATAATGAAAGGCTATGTGAGTATTAGGGACAGCAAAGGATACACATAATTTCGAAGTAAAGGAGTTGAGATTTATGCGTATTCACTCATATACCCCCTAAAAAATGATTACAAGCCTGTATAAGGAGTTTGTCATGACCTCTGTACTCCACAATGATAAAGAACATTTAATACTTCTACCATTTGTAGTGTTTATAAACCCATGCATTGAACTAGTTCTAGATTGCACATGAATCCTAGATATTCATGACCAATGCTATTACTAAAGGCAAATCAAATGCAGGAATCCCAGATATTTATGAACCGGCACCACGATTTTTTACCTCTGGACTTCGCTAATGGTACATGAAATAAACATTGACGCAAATCATAAAATGCAACTTCAAAGCGATGAATCACCTTTAGGTTTACCTGAGGAAAAAGGTTCCAAGGCCCAAGCTTTGAATTGGCATATGGGCAGTAGGCCAAGTTGGCTCCTAGCTTAATCGGGCTTCATTAAGATGGGCCAAATATGGTTGTTGACTTATGCAAGAGTGTTACTAAAATAAGAAAGAGTCTGGAAGTCTAGAAAGTGAAACTCTTTTAGTACTTGAATATCTAGGATTCATGTATAATTTGGAAGTAGTGACTATATTTTCCTGGAAGTCTAGAAAATGAAAGAATCTTCTGATAATTGAATATCTAGGATTTATGTATGACTTAGAAGTGGTTTCAATCTGTCATAATGTCATTAACAGCTTTGACTAGGAGTCTTTAGTGTCATACTACCATTTAATATTATGGAGTCACAAAGATTTATAACAACCTCTATCTATATAGGCTTGTAATACTTTCTTTTGGGATTTGAAGGAGTGTCGCAGATTTTCAGCGTTATATACTTATCTTTAAGATTGTCGGATACGATCGAGGGCCTACGTGTGATACCTAAGGTCTCTAGGGGTGCTTCCTAGGATTTACTAGCGTGATAGTAATAAGTACCTACTCTATTATCATTTTTTATTTGAAGTAAACATTGTTCCCATGCATTTCCCCGTTGTCCCATATCAAATTTTGGTATCATGGTAAAGCGGAAGAAAGACACTAGTAAATTCTAGGGATCACACTAAAGAGACCCTAAGTATCACACCTAGGGGTTGTATCACACGATCTCAAAAAAGAAGCTTATAATCCTGGAAATTTATGGAACTTAGAATTAGTCTGACCTTTGGACTCTATCATATTAAAGAGCATTTAAGACTTTACCCTTTCCACTACTTTGCATGACATGCATTGAAATACTTTTAGATTATGCATGTGCCTAGATATTCATGACCAACACTAATTATTAACAACACATCTGCATTAAATGAATATATGCTATTCATGAACCAGCACCAAGACCTTTTACTTCTGGACTTTCAGTATAGATGCCAAGGATGGATCTTGGGGGAAGGGGAGGAGGTAAAAGATTTGAAAATTTTCTACCACTATAGTATTTAGCTATGAAAATTTTAAAATTATAAGTATTTGCGTCCAAATTTTTTTTAAACAAATCAAGGATCGCCTCCCAAGTATAAATAATCGAGTATTTCCTTATGTATAGCCACAATGACATTTTTCCTATGAAGCATAGACTCGACACACGACACTGAAACTTTCCAAAATGTGGGACACAACACATGGGGGGGGACACGTTCTTAATTAATTATATATGCAATAAACATTGTAAATATTTAAGAATTCAATAAAATGAAACTAGATTGCATTAATAACCCAAATACTCAAAACATGATCACTAAATTGTTCCATAATTAAAGCATCAAAAAGCATACATAGACTAAATTGTTCCATAGAATGATAGAAAACAAAAGGGAATATAAAAAGTGGCTTAGTTGCATCATCCTCAGTTGATGTTGCAATGAAGAAACACTAGGAGTAGTAGCCATCTAAATCAATTATCAAGTATTAAAGACTAATTAAATTCAAGTGTCGGAGAGAGTATCGGAGAGTGTCGGAGTGTCCGACAAGTGTCGGGCCCGACACGTGGCCTCCAAGAGTGTCCGTGCTTCATAGCTTTTTCTGAAAAATCGTGTTGGAGACTTGGAGCAAAACAAATGTCACTAAAAATGATGTCACTGTATCAAAAAAAGTAGCACCAAGTGATTTTCTTGCATCAAATTCTGGATTCTACTTTGGTGGCTTAACATAGTTATGGGCCTCGTGGCATTGCAGGATCTTTCCCAGCCAAAATTGGAATGTATGCCTCCAGAGGGTCTTTTGGCAGTCCCGCTTCTGCGCCATCAGGTTTGGAGCTTTTCTCTAGTGTTTTCTTCTTAAATTTTACCGTACACAATGTTACAATATGAGACTTTGGTAGCTTTAGTTAAGTATGTACTAACTTAAAAGACCATATGAAACTTTTTTGAAACAAATGAAATATAGAAGAGGCTATAATGCTAGAGCTTGGATCTTATGGCAGAATGATTAAAGGGAATGAGTAGAACAATTGGTCTATGCTAGCTTAAAGGGACTTGATGGTTAGTTGTTATGGTTACTTGATCTATAATGTCTAATAATTATTTTGATCCGTAGAGTGATTGGATGTTTATAGGAACTAAGAATCTAATGGATTTGTATCTCTGTTCAAATCATCTGGGCGAGGGTGGATTTTTTTTTGCATCTAATACTGGAGTCCTGTTCATTCTTTACTATGCCATTTTATATACAGTGGCATTTGAATCTATTTATGCTATATAATCTGTTGTCTTGAGTCTTGACGACTTTGTAAATTGACATTAGTTGAAGTTCTGACAGCGAATCGCTTTATCATGGATGGTCCAAATGGAGACAACCAGCTTACTTTGTTCAGGAGGAATTCTTGCTGATGATCAGGTTTTGGTTTATTTATTTATTCGTGGCATTTTTCACTCTTGTTGACTTTGTACATTGCCAAAGAACCGCTTTTCATTATCGTAGGCAATTAATAAAATTATTTGTGCAGGGACTGGGTAAAACCGTATCAACAATTGCGCTTATACTCAAGGAAAGATCTCCCTCTTCCACCATTTGTTCGGTTGACACCAAACAAAATGTGACAGAGACGTTAAATTTGGATGATGATGATGATGGTGATGGATCAAAGCAAGATGCTGAATCTTGTAAAATTATGGAAAATGGAGAGTCGGTCAAGGGTAAAATCACTGATTTGCATGCGAAGGGTAGGCCAGCTGCTGGAACCCTAGTTGTATGTCCTACAAGTGTACTCAGGCAATGGTCTGAGGAGTTGCACAACAAGGTAACCAGAGAGGCCAATCTTCGTGTTTTAATATACCATGGAGGCAACAGAACGAAGGATCCTCTTGAGCTGGCGAAGTATGATGTTGTCCTTACAACATATTCAATTGTAAGCATGGAGGTCCCAAAGCAACCTCTTGTTGAGGAAGAGGATGATGAGGCTGGAAAAAGAAGTTACGTTCCACCTGTGGGACCTCCATCCAGCAAGAAAAGAAAATATCCTCCTACCTCTGATAAAAGATCTTTCAAGGGTAAGAAGAGAACAGACAGGGAATTGTCCGAGTTTGAAGCTCGCCCTCTTGCTAGGGTTGGATGGTTTAGGGTTGTACTGGATGAGGCCCAGAGCATTAAGAATCACAAGACTCAAGTGGCTAGGGCTTGTTGGGGTTTACGTGCTAAACGTAGGTGGTGCTTGTCTGGGACCCCTATCCAGAATGCCGTTGATGATCTTTATAGCTACTTCAGATTTCTCAGATATGACCCTTATGCTATATATACAAGATTCTGCTCTACAATAAAGGCCCCGATTCAAAGGAATCCAACAAGTGGATACAAAAAGCTGCAAGCTGTCTTGAAGACAATTATGCTGCGGCGCACTAAAGGTGAGTCAGCACGAAATGTTTGTTACACATATATTAATGTTATTCATTAACCATGCAAATGTATTGACTGGATAATATTTATTAAAAACAAACAACTGTTGATTTTGAAAAATGATAGTTGGGTAGTCATATACATTGTTAATTTGTTCCGGGAAGAGATTTGGTTAATTTTGTGCTATTTTTTTTTTGTCTAGGCACACTTCTTGATGGAGAACCAATTATAAACCTACCGCCCAAGACAATAGAATTGAAAAAAGTGGATTTTACGTTGGAGGAACGAGATTTTTATTGCCAATTGGAGGCTGATTCCCGTGCCCAATTTGCAGTATGTTACTCTGGCAACACTTTTTTTTTTCTTTACGGTTACTCATTTCTTCTCCCTATATCTGCCCCCTCATCTCACACACGCACATGGTCTTCTGTTTGTTCACATTTGACCTTGATTGCACTGTGGCAGGAATATGCAGCTGCTGGAACTGTTAAACAAAATTATGTTAACATCTTGTTGATGCTTTTGCGTCTTCGACAAGCTTGTGATCACCCTCTTCTTGTTAAGGGATGTGATTACAGTTCGGCATGGAGGTCCTCTGTTGATACGGCAAAGAAACTTCCAAGGGAGAAACAAGTTTTTCTTCTAAATTGTTTGGAAGCCTCATTAGCAATTTGCGGCATATGCAATGTATGTGCCCCTTTCATATTCAGCTTTTATTTATTACTATTTTAAAGGTGTTGGACATTCAGTAGGTTGTAGGAGAAACTTGTGTAGATTGCCCAATTGTTTGGGGAATAGCATCATTTGGCGTTCATACTGATTCCCTCTTAGTTCTTTAAGATCCTGATTTGAAGTTCCTTTTTCCCCCTTTTTCTTTTGTTTTTTATTGGTTTTTTTTTTTTTTTTTGGGGGGGGGGGGGGGGGGGTTTGAGGAGGCGAATGCTCATTTTGTATTTTCTGGTGGAGTTTAATATACCCTGCCCTTGATTTCGTCCACATTTCGTTAGGAAACCACTGAAGTGTGATGGTGAAAATGCTTATTATAAAGCCTATAAGAAGTGTAGGGAAAAAAAATCATCTACCTGCACTTTGATATATGTCGACCGACTTACTCCACGAGCCGAATCAGTGGTTTCACTAGGTCCGTGTAACGCATCATAGTCTGACTATAGTCACAAGCAAGAATAGAAGACATAACTAACAATTATAACATAAAAATTGATTTATATGGGGCCCAATAAAGTGTTTTCTATAAACTTGGATCTCATGTTTTTCTCTTGCTGAAGAGTTCTGAGATATCTTAGCATATATTTGTTGGCATTTTGTAGGATCCGCCTGAAGATGCTGTTGTAACAAGCTGTGGACATGTCTTTTGCAATCAGTGCGTCTCTGAGCATCTAACAGGTGATGACAAACAGTGCCCAACCACTAACTGCAATGCCCACCTCAGTAAATCTTCTTCGGTATTTTCGAGAACCGCACTCAAAAGTTCTCTCTCTGATCAGCCTGGTCAGGGAAGTAGTAGTGCTGATTGTTCTAGTTCAGTACTAACTGAAACGATTGAGCCTTGTTCGTCAAGTAGCTCATTTAATTCATCCAAAATAAGGGCTGCTCTTGAAGTTCTCCAGTCTCTCTCTAAACCGCGGGATCTCAGTACATCAAGAACTAGTTCGTTGATATCTGTGGATGGGCATGCCCCTTGTTTGGAAAATTCATCTGATGTTAATGGAAACTTAGATGGAGTTCCAAAGGAATCGGTTTCAGTGGCAGGAGAGAAAGCAATTGTCTTCTCCCAGTGGACAGGTATGTTGGATTTGCTTGAAGCTTGTCTTAAAAGCTCTTCTATTCAGTACAGGAGACTTGATGGTACAATGACTGTTGTTGCCCGAGATAAAGCTGTGAAGGACTTCAACACTCTTCCTGAGGTTTGTTAGGAATCTTTGCATTACCTTTTTGCTTCTTTATGGATTTAATTCTTAAATCTGATCCCATCTACTTTGCTCTCAGGTGTCTGTAATGATTATGTCTTTGAAGGCTGCAAGTCTTGGGTTGAATATGGTTGCTGCTTGCCATGTCCTCCTGTTGGACCTCTGGTGGAACCCTACTACAGAAGACCAAGCAATTGACAGAGCGCATCGGATTGGGCAGACCCGTCCAGTTACAGTTTTGCGGCTGACTGTTAAAGATACAGTCGAAGATCGTATTTTAGCTCTTCAGGTATTTAGCCTTTTGCGTTCTAAATCTTTTAGTAGTTCTTTTCCATTTTCAATGTGGTATTTAGGCCTCGTTTGGTTCACGGAAGGGAAATCAATTCCTTTGTCTTTCTCATGGAGGTGGGAAACTAAATTTCCAGTCAAGTTTCCTTTTTGGTGTTTGATAAAACATGAAAAGTATTTAGGTAAGGGTATTGTTGTCCAAATTTTTTGTAATAAATGCTTGGAAATCACATGGGAAAATCAATCCCATGGGTTTTGAGAGGAATGGTTTTACCTCCGACTTTCTCCTCTGTCGGGAAAGTATGTCCGGAATTTGTACTTACCAAACAAAGGAAAGGAAATACTTTCCTTTCTTGAGTGGTCAAATCCGTGAACCAAACGAGGCCTTAGGGTGTGCAATTTGCACATACTTTTTATGAAAAATGTTCCAAATGGAGTAATTTTCCCATCTGCTCTTAGTTATATAATTGATAATTCCATGATTTGCTTATATTTTTCATTTTTCTTGGAATTTTTTTCTTGGTTTACCCCAAAGGAATGGGTGTGTTTTCACATTAGTTTAACTAAGGAGTTAGAACAAAAAAGATGATATTGGTTTGTGCTACCAAAAGCAATCATTAAACTTTCTCCATTCAAGCTCTCACACATTCCAGCCAAAAATATGTGGCGCTTTACTTGCACTGTGTGAAAAATGTATCATGCGGGGATATCTTTAAACACAATATTTTGCAATGAGAATAAACACAACAATTAGTAAAAGTTGGAAAATGCATCTTCCGATTGAAATTTTTTCTTGTAATTTTTTTTTTCTCTCGGTAAACCAAAAATCAAATGCACTCCTTACAGTTCTCTAGTCTCAACATCTGAAAGTGTTATGGTCTGTAGTTTGGTGCTTACATTTATCATATGCTTTTCGTTTAATTTTATTTACATAGTTTGGCTAAAAAACTAATGGGGACGAACTACTTGGCCCCTTTTGCAGCAAAAGAAGAGAGAGATGGTTTCATCTGCATTTGGAGAGGACGAGACCGGTAGTCGTCAAACTCGCCTTACTGTGGAGGACTTAAACTACCTGTTCATGGCTTAGCATCTTTTACGATTCATCCAAAATTTTAAACCTTTCGTCACGTTTTCCCCCCCATAGTGATTCTTTATTAGATTAACACCGTACTGATCATCATCATCACTACATTTGAGCTTTGACTGAGTTCGATCATTAGGTGTAACTGCAAGATCAGGCTTTAAATCTACAGAAGAAAAAGGTTTTCATGATGAAACCCCATTTTTCGTTTTCTTCGATTTTGTTGTTTTGAACAACAACTGATATCTGTTGCTTTGTATAGGTTTAGGAGTTTCAGTTAGTTTTATACCCAAGTAAAAATAGGCAATCAATCCATGGAGATTCTTTCATCCCAGTGTAAATGATAGATTTTTTTTTGGCCATCTTTACCCCCCTACTGATTATAGAAATTAGAAAATCTTCATTGTATCATTTTTGTTATATTTTAATCCTACTTGGCCACCTGTTTGTTATTTGTTATTATTTACCACTTGTGATTGGCCACAGTATTCCTGAGTTTGAAATTGGCGTAATCTATTATTGTGTGTTCTTAAACAAGCCATTACAGACAATTCTCATTTTTGTTTGCTTATCATCTGTTGTTGAAAAATGCGACATTATTATGTTTATGCCAAAGTAATTTTGACTTTTGCTAGACCAGTATTCAGCTTTTGAAATATTTTTCTTTTGAACTGAACAACTTTTAAGTGTTAGTTCAGTTCGAAGTTTGGTTTGTTCCTGAAATAGTGTAATCTTACCAAGTAATACGAGAAGTCTTATTATAGTTCATTGTAAGATGGTGAATCATAAGTTGATGAATTACCATTTTGATTTCTAAGAACGAAAGAATTCAAACCAAGCAAGGACTTAAAAGTATGATGTACAATTATTTAGCATGCTGTATGTTTTGGTACAAGCCAAGAAGTCTTTTATAGTCTATGTTTTGGTTCATGTTCAGTTCAATTCTAATCGATTTAATTTAAAGGAAAAAAGTTTAAAGTAAAGAAACTTGCAGAACCTTAAATGACGCGGAAGCATCAACCAAAAAAATTGACAATTTTCCATTACAGAAGTAAATATTCATTATTATTTGAATACATGAATATTCACATTCCCAAATATGAATACTAAAACCAAAGCCAACGACCTTGTACAAAAAGAAGTTATATTATGAAATTATTGATCGTATATATTAAAAAAAAAAACCTCAATGACCATAGTTTTATGAAAAAGACTATAAAAAAAGAAAGAAAGAAATCCAATGATCATAGTTTTATGAAAAAGAGTTAGGGCAAATTACATTTTACCCCCTGAACTATTAACATAGTTGCACTTTGCCATCCGAACTATCAATTTCACCAATTTTTACCATGAACTATAATTTGTTGCACATTGCCATATTTCTTTGACGGGGTTAGAAATTTAGATAGAACTTCACTGTATGAGGGGTAAACTTGACTTTCTACATTCCTCATCTCTATTTTCCCGCCAAAATCATGGTTCCATCTATATTTTCCTTATATTCCCCTTATCTTCTCATTAAATAGCATAGAGTCAAAGCTGAGACAGAAGAAAGAAGATACATTTTTGCATCAAAGACCACCATGGAAGGAATATGCTTTTGCGGAAACAGAGTATATATTCACACTTCATGGACGGATTTGAACCCTGGAAGACGATTTCGTTCATGCCATCTTAGTGCGCATTTCAAGTGGGTCGATCCACCCATGTGTGAAAGATCAAGGCAGATTATACTAGGTCTCTTTTGAAGGATCAGAGAAATGGAGGCACGAGTAAATAGAGCAAGAAAGAGTTTTATTTGGGTTGTTTTGTTTTGTTCGTGGGTGTTGATTATGATATTGTTCCTAAGGGATATGGAGGAGCCCAATATTGGGGAGAATAATAAGGATTTGTAATTATGGTTCTGTGGTTTTCGTATTTTTTTTTTGAATGTGGCTTCTGTGGGTAGTTTTGTGAGTGTTTTTGTGTAGGACAAGCCTTGTTTTTTGTTAGAAATTTAATGTAATGGAAGTACTATCAAGAGTAATGTAATGTAACCGTTGTTTGAAGTTAATATAATGCATTGCTAATTTTGAAGCTAATCTGATGGTTGAACAAAGTATCAGATTTTTGAACAGAGCTTTTATGCAGCATTTGGTTACTATGATGCTACTTCTATTTTACTTGCATTTAACAAATTAAAACATTCAACCATTGAAATAAGTTATTCATCCATGTATTCAACCATTAAATAGAGTACCAAATTTCATCTAATTCATATCATTAAACCATTCAATAATTCAATCCATTCATATTACATCTGAAGTGCATTTCCAAAAAAAAAACAAAAGTTCAATCAACTAGCAGAACCATCTTCTATCATTTGGCCACCAAAAAACAAAGTGCACTTTGTTTCTTTCCATCCCCAAAATAAGAGTACCAAAAACAAACTTCAAGTCAAAAAACAAAAAGACCTGGAACTAAGAGGGGTTCATGGTTGCATTTCTTCTGAACACTTTCTTTCCATGCCACATCATTGCAGTTGATTCCCCAATATCATTGGAAGTTATTTGGACATTCACAATTCCTTTTCCTCTAACCTGCAAAAGCCCCATTTAATTTATAAGTTATAAAATACATAAAAAATTGTATTAAAGTAAATTAAAAAATACTTACTGGTAATTTTTTCCTTGGCACAGTTGGATTTTTGCTTCCATTGCCTTTAGGACACCTCCTCTTGTTGTGATCAGTTGAACCACACAGTGAACAACTCATTTTGACTCCATGTTTACTAAGTTTGTGTGGATTTTATTTATTTTCATCCTTTTTTCTTACTTCTATTTCTTTTGGGCTTACCAGGTTGTCTAGTGTAATTAGGTGGAAGCACATAGGTTAGTCCAGTTTCTGCCCACATATCCTTCTCATTAACAAGATTCAACAAATTGTCATATGTAATTAAAAAAGTTTCCCTTAAATAATGGCGGCTCATAAACTTTTCTAGCTCCTCTACAAGATAATTTAATGATGCAATTGCATGCGCACATGGAATCCCTGTGAGTTCCCACTTCCTACAACCACATGTCCTCTAACCTATGTCAACCTTCACTTGTTCTCCATTTGGACCAACAAGTTCAAACTTTTGATCCCCATTCCATTTAGGAACCCAATTTGCTAAATCACGTTTATTTGTTTATACAATTGCTTGAATTGCTGGACAAAACAATCCCTCACATTTTCTCATTTTGTCTCTTTTTTTTTGTGAATCCTCTCCATCAAATTAACCCTAAGCTTTTCAAGCATTATAATGATAGGTTTGTCCCCAGCATTTAAGATGTTTGAATTGAAGCATTCACATATATTATTCAGCAAGATATCATACTTATAATGGGTGTTAAAGTGTGACATACTCCACTTAAAAGCTGGTTTTTCACATAACCAATCGTATACTTGTTTCTTTATGGTTTTGATTTCCTCTAGAACAACATTAAATTATGACATCTTAGTAGCCCTAGCAGCTTTCCACACAAGATTCTTCAATGCTACTCTTTTGTGGTCATTTTTAAAATTTGAATACATGTGTCTCATACAGATTCTGTAGGACACATTTGGCAGCACTTCCTCAATCGCTTGAACTAGTCCTTAACACACAAAAAACTAACATATTAATAATATATAACATATTAATAGCAGTCAACAAACAGATTGTGTGTAAATTCAAGTGTTACATTCTGTTTATCTGATATGATAATGTATGCCAACTGATTTCCCCATAACAAGTCTTCTTTCAGTAACTCAAGGAACCATATCGATGACCTCTTTGTCTCATTCTCCACAACTGCATATGCAAGGGGATATATTTGATTGTTTGCATCTATGCCAACTGCAGTCAACAAAATTTCCCCATGAGGTCCCTTAAAGTGGCACTCATTTACTCCTACTAATGGCCTACAATAATGTAAGAACCCTTTCTTCATTGCCCCCCAACACACATATAGTCTTTTAAACTCTGGTTGCTTGGATTCTTCATCATAAACTTTGGCTTTCATGACTATTGTAGACCCCGGATTACACTATTTGCACTCATTTATGTAGTCCCACAAGTTAGTAAAATGTTCCTTTGAATTGCATTGGACCAACTCCATTGCCTTATGTCTTGCTATTTAAACTTGGTATTTAGACACATTGACATTATGGTCTCTCTAAACAGTTTCCCTAAGTGATTCTACTGGCTATGAGGGATTTGATCTAATTTGCTCCACATAATGCTTTGCCAGCCATCTAAAGTTTGCATGACTAATATTAAATGACCTATTACAAGTATTTTTATCATTAAATGTTTTCACTTACAAAGTTTGCTCCTCTTTTAACATTGAGGCATATAAAACCCATTCAGACCCCTCTTTGCACACAGCCCTCACCTTATCTTTCTAATTAGTTGGAAATGTTATTTGCTTTCCATTTTTGATAGCATATTGCCTTACAGCTGCCCTAAAATCACTGGCACAAGCAAATAACAATCATAATTTAAATTCAGGGGACTTTATATCTACTACAATGTTAAACATTGGGTATTAGTAGACTCATTGCATTCACTAATATTTCCTTCCTCAACAACAGCTTCCACTGTTTCATTATTAACTGGTTTCATGTACACATTCAGAACCCTCAGTTCATTCACAAACTTATGTAAATTCAGTGCATTAGTGTCTGATTTAATCTTTACCAAGCCTACTTCAAGATCAAATACATCTACTTTGTATAGGAAAGATGGACTATGTAAATATCCTAACTCATTTCCCTTGATTTCAAACTCTATTAAAGACATTTCATCAGGGTGACATAAATCAATATAACTAACTTTCCCACCAAGATAACATTTCTCACCAGATATGTATTGAAAGTCACCACCATGGTTCATTTTAATAGTGAAGTGACCAGATAAAGGCTCTGTGGGTGCAAAAACAAACACAATCATTCACAGTGCCTTTATAAATGAAAGAAGTAATTACCACATGCAAGAAAGAAATAAATAAACAAATGCTATAGTATTTCAACTTATAAAAAACTACACAAAAAAGTAATAAACAAATGCAACCATTAAATAACATATAAACTAGTAATAAACAAAAGAAAACAACTAAACTTATTATAAGCTTTGTATTGAAAATCGAATAAAAGAAAACATATTATGTGAAACCGATTTACGTACCATATAAACGATGGAGAGCTTCGCCATTACCCTCCCGTATTCTCTAAACCATTTTAGATTAACACCAAATCGAAATCCTAATCTCTATTTCCCAATACAAATGTGAGAAAAAAAACCCTAATCCCTAAATATCTTATCTTGCTTACTCTTCTCTCATACTCTGTTTTTTGGGGCTTCAATACATGATCGACGTTCATGTAATGAAGCAATGTAAGGTGTTATACCAAGTTTGTCCTTCATTTCAATCACATGCAACTCATACAGTAAAGTTCCGTCTAAATTTCTGACCCCGTCAGAGAAATATGGCAATGTGAAACAAATTAAATAGTTCATGGTAAAAATTAGTGAAATTGATAGTTTAAACGGCAAAGTGCAACTATGTCAATAGTTCAGGGAGATAAAGTGCAATTTGCCCAAAGAGTTAAGGCGTGATACATGTTTTTTGAAGAATAAAAAGAAACCTCTGATTTTTTGAATTTTTTTTTCTAGATTTGGCAAGCATCAAATCTTGAAACAGTGTAGTAGACGGGCAATGGCGCGTCTATTCAAATAGGAGGCAATTACCACCGTGCATATTCCATGGGACCGGAGGGGCTTCAGAAAAGAAGGTATGAGAGGAGGCAGAGCAGGAAGTACGGAAGAATTTTTCCAAATTAAATGAATTGGTTTGGTTTAGTTTGATTTAAACTACAAGGCTGGAGAATTTTCCTATCAATTTATTTACACAACTGAATTAAAAAAAAATACATGATTGATATAATGAGGTTTTCGAGTGCAAGGCAAGTCGGGAACTTCAACTGTTGGCACAACATAATATGTCTTGGTCTGCCTTTCGAATAATTTAATATGCAGAAATTCTAATGTATCTCTTGTAAGAAAAAATAGGGTGATGGTAGTGCCACATTTATTATTTAGATAGAGCACATATAATTAAGTTAAAAATCACTTTTATTATACTTGTTTTATCTAATGGTAAGGGCACTTTTCATACTTAAAAATTTGTAATATACCTTCTTGATGTCAATCCTCTTCGAGTAGTTCACTTTTGTTTTCCATTACTTACTATCTTTATTCCCTTTAATTTAAATCTTTAAAAAAAATATAATTTTTCAATCAGTGCATTGCTAAGAAGGTAATATCAAAATTTTATTTTAATTATTTTTTCCAAAACCAATTGGGTGTTAAGATTTTCTTCTTTAATTATCTTGAACATAACATTTTTCAATATAATTTTGACTATGTTAATGATTTACTCTTACATGTCAAGAAAGGTGAAACCGCATTGACCACATATATAAATATACACACATTACAATTTGTTAGTTTGAGACAAATGGAGTGTATTTTATTTTGCTAATTTTCTACCCTTTGTTAAGTCAACTCTTATATCAAACTAAAATTTGTATTGGTTTTAGAATAACTGAATTTATATTTTGTGGTCGAATTACGAAGTTAATATTTTAAATTTTGAAAACATGACTTGTGCTTTACTTATATACTGTATACAAATAGATTTTTTTTTGTGGAAATAATATGATGTTATTGTGGATGTATTTTTTAACAAGTTATATGCATATTTATTTTTGTCAAAACAGTTAAAATAAATATGTTTGGAAGACAATATATTTAAGGGCGAGATTTCACCCCAGAAAGAATTTAGCATAAAAAATAGCTTTTGTCTTGCAAAAATAACTGTTGTTCCATTTTTAAGTCTATATATTTACTTAATATTGTGTGTGCCCTTACTAAGGAATAAAAGAAGTGGTAAAGTTGATTTTAACTTAAAAAGGGATGTGCTCCAATTAAAAAAGGCAGCCACTATTAGACACCATAAAACATTTCGTAATATTCCAATTCTCATAAACTGAATGACAAGTGAGTAAGACATTTTGAAATTTATACTCTACCCTCATGAACCGAGTAACATGCACTTACCCACTTGTCATTAGATGAATGAAAAGTGAAGTGTTACTAAGTAAAAGGTACTGTGCAAATAGCGGTTATCGTAAAAAAAAAAGCGTGTGCCCAATAAGATGTATTTATCATTTAAGAAAGGGGGTGTTTTTTATACCTTCCATATTTGTCACTAACACCCTTTTTGTCACAAACACCCCTTAAGGTAAATTTTTAATCACTAACATCCCCATCCCAATTAAAACTTAATACATTAATTAAAACCAATTCTAATTAAAATTGAAGAAGAAGAAGAGAATAAGACACCAAATTAGGCACATCTCTCTCACGTTCACATTCATCAGACCTTGCTGTACATCCACTGGCCCAGGCCCCGGCTCCGGCTTCGTCTCCGTCCTCTACGTGGAGTGTTTTCCAAATTAGGCTCACCTAATGAGATGTGAGTGCATTAACACAGACTCGTCTCACATGGGGTGAGTATGTTGTTAATCACTCGCATAACATAAAGTAATGGAGTGCTGAGTGTATCGGTGTGTTTTTCAAATTAGGTTCACCTAATGAAAGGTGAGTGCATTCACATATACTCGTCCCACATGGGGTGAGTGTATTGTTAAGCACTACTTAATATAAAGTAATAGAGTACTGAGTGAACTAGAGTGTTTTTCAAATAAGGCCCGCTTAATGAGAAGAGAATGCAATTACACACACTCGTCCCACATGGGCTGAGTGTGTTAATAATCACCTGTTTAACATAAGGCAATATATTAGTGAGGCAGAATATCATAATATTCAGAAACTTTCACATTCATTCACCATAGAACAAAAGATACATATAATAAGAAAGGCTTATTACTTCATTCAAATAACAAAAGTTATATATAAGAGGTTTACACAGTTAGTTCAGCCCAACTTTACAAAAATACATATACGACCTTTACATTTTCAATTCAGGCCAACTTCAAAAAAAATACATATATAACAAGTTTAAATCTTTAATTCTATCCACCTTCACAAAAAACACAACACATAGTATGTGACATGTACGTATAACAAAAAAGAACAAGAGTCTAAGAAATCATTAATCATTTGATTATGATTGGTGAGTCTATTGTTCTAGAGACAATCATATATCATTTTTTGTAAAATTGAAGTCTATCGGCAAAAAGTTGCTCCCAAGCAGTTGCCTCAGGAGTTCGAAGTACATTCCACATGGTAGCAATGTTGGGGAGTGGGGCATTGCCTTTCAAGGTGATACTAACAAAGTGATTATCCTAAACAAGCGCAAGATAAATAGCAAAAACTTCACTACCTTCCACTGGCAGCTCGACGTAGGGAAAAAAAGTTAGACTTCCCGTGTTTAATAAGAACACAACTACACAATTGTACATCAACCCTGTGATAAAACCCGCATCAGACATACACATCCAACGTTTTGGGTCTTCGGCTTTGGATAAGAAAAAACCAATTCTGGCTTGATTATCAATGCAGAACCAAGCTTATAATTAATATCATTCAAACTCTCTTTTTTAACAATGTGCTCGGTACATTTGAAAATATGAGCTGATTTAAGAGTTGGTTGTAATTGTAGTATTGCTGTGAAATCAATGTTTTCAAACATTGATATCTTTCCCCATATGCTAAATTAAAGTTATTACTGGCTCGATTTACTTTGGGAGATTAACTTACTAAAAACTCAGTTCTCTTGGGGTGAGTGTTTTTATGCATTCGCCTTACTTAAGGAGAGTTGTAGTTAACTTACTCTCCTTATATAAATCGAGTAAGGCTTATACATAACCCGCTTTGTACTCTGTTTTGGGGATTACATGTTTGTTTCAATTTGAATGATGTAGAATGATGAATGAAAGATTATATACACATTAATACAGTAACAATAACAACTACAATACCTCTTTGGTTTCATCTTGGAATGGAATGTCACCACCAACTTTCTCTTGAACTTCTTTTTTCTCCATCATTTCAAGTACAATACTTTTTCTCTATCATAATCCAAGCTTCAAACTACCCACTAATCATGTTTATACTTCGATTTAGTCGTGATTTCTTGATTTTAGGAGCTCAAATGACAAAGAACCAAGTCTCTTAACTTTTTCTCGTTTTACCTGATTTAAGAAGTATATGATGATGAATGGGGGTGGGTGGGAATGGAGAGATGAGTTTGATTATTTGAGTTAATGTTAAATTAGTTTATTAACAATTAGATAAATGGATATGTTAATGTTCATAATCATTGGATAAATTAGTTAAGCGAGAGTTAGGTGAGGGGGTATTTGTGACAAAAAAGAGGGTGTTGAGATATGATTTTAGTTAAAAAAAGTTGGGGGTGTTAATGACAAATACGATTAACACTTAAGGTCGTAGGGAAAAATAGAAAAATGAACAAGATAATAATATATGGTTGAATAAAATTTACATTAAACGGTCCCATGGTCTAGTGGTCAGGACATTGGACTCTGAATCCAGTAACCCGAGTTCAAATCTCGGTGGGACCTTGTTTTTATCAGGTTTTGTTTTGTTGGAATTTGCTTTTGCAGAAACCTCCATTGAAGTTGCTATCAGACACACAGGAGCGACATGTTATACCAATCATTATATATGTCTGCTACCGTCACTCTTATTTCTTGAGGTACTACTCACTCACTCTGTAAATGCTTGTCAAAAAGTCGGTAGGAATTTTTTTTTCTCCAATCTTATATTATGGTGGTTGTTTTTCACTCTTAGCAGTTGCAGGTCGATATGCAGGTTTAAATCTAGGGTTTAATTATTGTGACAAATTCAAGCAAATGGTTCACAATTTATATGCCTATCTCTCTCATCACGCGTCTGTTTCCCTCAGCACATGTTTAGGTTAATATATATAATAAGGGCACATTGTTTTTGAATTTTAAAGACGTATAAATGATGAAGAATTATGTAACTGAAATTTAAAATATTTTTTGAATGATAGATGGTGCCTTCGGCACGGGTTTGTTACGAACGAGTAAGATAATATGTGACGTAACTTGTGTTAAAAAGGTAGTGTCTCCCTTAAAAAACATTTTGCAATATCAACCATAACCAATCCCCCTTTATTATATAAATTTCTAGGATTAGTTTTGTTAATCGAATGATTATGTCCTGGCATGAGCAGGTCGAAGCATCATGTCTTGTAATATATATATATATATAGTAGAGGTAACCTGTCCTTACGGCAATTTGATATAATTGAGTGATTCGATCTTTGATATAGTGTGTGAGAGAGAAGTGAGAAGGTTTAAGAAAGAGAGAACTAATAAAGGTGATAAGAGATTTATATATTTACCTATAGTAGAGAGAGAATGAAGGTTAATTTGAAATTTGAACTAAAGACTATATATCTACCGTTTAAATTAGAGTATTCAATCTAAGTCCGAACAAGTTTTATCCCTTATACATTTTTTCCTTCTACTTTATTATATAGATATATATTTATACATTTTTTATAAGTAAACTGTGGACAAAAATTAATATTATTCTTTAATAGAGGCCCGACCTGGGGAAGGGAGTAGAAGAGAGTGTTTGTCAAAATGTCTAAACTAACTTGTCTTTCAAGGTCTACTTGCTTTAAACTACAATAGAAATTGTTGAATATTTGGTGGGGCAGCTGAGAGAATTAAGCAGAAGCTTTGATTCTGTGGACTGCATTCTGTGTGGTGGAGATTTAGTGCAAAGAGGCGCCCACAATGCACTTAGTGTTGTAGGATTGACTGATTCTTACTATTTGAAGATCCCAAAAAATTTTCGAATTACAGCTTCCAAAAACAGAAAAAGAAAACAAGGAGGAATAAAGTTGTGAAAATCCTTCTAGAGAGAAGTGATAAAAAAAGGAGAATGCTTTTGTTAAACAAGGAAAAGCACAAAAGATGAAGTTAGTTAAAGTAGAGATATATACAAGGAAGTCACATTGATACAACCCCATTAAAAAGGTCCAAGTATAGGAAGCTATTACTTTCTTATCACTTGTAGGTGGAAGTTAAATGATGGTTCAGGTGAATTTAGAAGTAGTCTCGACACATGTATTAAATCTTGAGCGTATGTGGATCAGTAGTATGAGAAAAAAAGGAACTATATTGGGTAGGTCAAATAAGTACGTTTACCGAGTCACCCCTTTGTGCTTTTCTTTGTGGGAGTGGTAAGGAATCTAAGGATTTTTCAAAGATAGCAGCACCCTGGGCTGGTGTGATGGTTATCTTGCTGGTTCTTAAGTGGAGTTTGATTTGAAAACAGATTGGTATGATAGTTATCTTGAGGACCCAGGGTTGTTCGAAATGGTGATCTGGTATCAATTGAAAAAGAAGGTCAAGGATTATTGGGTTTGATTCATCAACACATTGATCCGTTAGACATGATTAGATTAAATACATGATAAGATCCATATTGAGGTGATATGAAATGGATAAGACACACTTGTGCATATGGTGAACAATTCTTGATACGAAAATGTTGAAATCGATACAATATAACAATATTAAGTTATTTTGTTCATTAATAGGAAGAAAAAATTCAGGTTATTTTACTCATTGAGAGTTGGGCTGAGATTGGGTTGATACTGCAAAATTGGGCTGGGCTAAGACTCGGCTGAAATCGGACACATAGTATACTCATCACTTTCAAAAGAAATTGGATTGAACTACTGCTCCCGTCGGCTCAGAGTTAGGTCTGTCTTTGTAAATAATGATAAAGATTATTCACCAATTGATGATCCTTATAAAACTTTATACACTTTTATAAAATTCATGCTAAAAAATTTTACCAACCTTTATTGCCCCACAACTACTTAGATTAGAAGCACTACTTGTCACTAATTCAATGTAGGCATGTAAATTTCTACATGTGAGATATTATAAGTTAGTGATTAGATGGATGACTTGAGCACCTTTTGTTATTCTTATATATTTTATGCAAAAAAAGTACCTTCTCTAGATTGATGATTGACCAATACCTTTCCCTCCTTATCAAGTAACTATAGACACTAAGAGAAAGGTGGCACTAGTTGGAGTGGACAAGCCATTGTTCAACAACTTTTATGTAAAATAAAACTGTTTATCAAATAGAAGAACATGCTTTAAAAGAAATTAATTGAATAGTGAATCCAGGACCCGCTTCTCTATGGTCCGATTGTTTCTTGAGGGAGGATAGAAGAGAATATATTTCTCTATTTTTGCAGAGAAAAGAAAGGAAAATAAAGTTCTGAAGGAGAGAAGACAAAAAAAGAGAAAAGATAATTGCTTTCTTTCTTCTGTTCGGAAGTTCAAGAGAAAGTTAATGTATTTACTCGTTTGTGAGTTGAGATGAAATGAAGATAAATATTGATATTTTAAAAATTTGTCATGTCACTTTATGGGTAAAAAGCTAACACTCCCTTCGTCCCTAGTTAAAAGTCCATGTACTTTCCTTTTTAGAACGTAATCAGTGTACCAAAAATTACGATAGGTAACAAGTTTTGATCTTAACCATTGGTTGGGATTAGTTCATTCTTAAAAAATGCAAAGTTCACACATTGACTCTTTATTGAGGAAGGAGGGGTTACAAAGTTTTCAGTAAACTCAACTTTCTCTTCATCCCTTTTATTGTCGATTTGGAGAGTAAATTATTATTAAAACTAACTTCTTCTTCTCTACCTTTTTCTCTTATTCTCTACAAATTAAACTCACAAACCAAAGAAGGGATACACATTCCTTCCTTCTGTCCCCCCATCTTTCTTTCTCTCTCTCTCTCTCTCTCTCTCTCTTGTTTTTATGTCGTTAGCAGTGCAGAGTTATTAACCCCCCCAAAAAAAAAGCTTGGGAAAGAGGAAAAAATTAACTTCCAGTAGAAGTGTTGAAGTTCATACGCATTCACAAGTTCTAAACCAAATCAAATTATTGTTCATTGTATGCATATTATATATTTGGATAATGCTCTCTGAAGCAAGGGTCAGTGCCATTGTGAATAACACACAATATTTCTCAGTGCTGCATTTTCACAAAGTTCTTTTTTGACTAGTTGATATGTCATCATGTCTTCACTTTTGGGTGGGCATGTGTAGCACGAAACAATTTACAAGCATTCCGCGTGTACCTTTTGGTTAGATAATTTGAATTCACAGAAGATAAAAAGTTCTAATCATAGAATCATTAGTAGCTGACAATAAGATTTTACCTTCTGATCTACAAGTAAATCATACACGGTTCAATCGAAGATTTTTCATGGTTTCAATGATTGAAACTACAAGATGCAAACTAAGAGAGATTGATGAGTATAATTGCTTAACATAAATCAAATCTATTCCCCCAATTGTTAAACGTCAACTATAGAAGCTTTGGTTCTGTTTCATTTCATTTCACATATAGGACTTTATATTTATTTATTGGAGAGCGTGTTTCGTCCTGTAAAGCTTGATTTTTCATATAGTAATAATTGGATAACCCAAACCATAATTAGCATTACGTGGATTTACTGTTTCCTTTCTTTATCACCACAAAACAGAATGATCTGTGAACCTACTAATGGAGTAGGTGGTCTAAGTGGCAAATCCCATGCTCACCACAATTTTGGTGCCGAAAAGATGGAACATATGCTAGTCTTATTTTTATTATAAACAATGCATTAGTATATATATATAGTAGATAACACTACATTGTTTAGCATCTTAAATTAATGGATCTCAATTATGTAATCACTATATATATTTGTTTAGTGTAGCTAATTAACTTAAACTGCGAATTGAATATGATTGTTCTGAACCATTGTTATAAGGACGCGTATTTGTGAACATTACTGAATAAGATAATAACTGAATAACAAGATATGATTTCCATCTCATATTCAACTAAATAAAGTTGGGATCCAAGTCATGATTCAACAACCAACTTGGTTGTTACTGTCACCTCTAGTAATCCACCTTACTTCAGATCTTAGAGTCACAACCCACAAGGTTCGCCACAAAAAAATTCTTCTTTCTTCGTTTTAATGATGATATTCCAAAAAACAGCTAACCTTTTTTTTTTGGGATATTTTAAAGGCACCACCAATTTAGAATATCTACCCTTTACCGATTTCCACCTGGCACACTCCTGTGCATGAAAAATGACTAGCAAGAATCTTGTCAATATGTATGAACAAAACGCCACAAACTTTAACAGTAGCTTTGACACTAAAATAGGATTTTAAATTTTTATTAGGTAGAAAAATGATGTTTACTGGCACAAGGTAGGTTCATGTTATCGGATCCCCAGACAGTTCACTGGTGACTACATTCACAAACTATTCACCATAGTGACATTGGCGTATCATGTGTTCCTTCAGAAACAAACTACAATATGCAACTGTTCTTATTGCTCCATTCTACGTGCCATAAATTCACGGGTTCACTGAGATTCTCGACCCTATTTTGTATGCCAAAAAGTGTTTGTGATTGTGTCATATATTTGATTTATTTTTCTGGATATTTTTTTGGCTAAGGTTTCCGTCTAAGACAGTGATATTTTAACTACAAATTAGGTCCTCGGATAGTCCATTGGTTGGTGTGTACATACACAAATCAATTAAATGGGCGATGCCCTCTTTTCTGCATGTGGCATCTACGGTGCCATTGGGTTATCAAGTATTGCTTTAAAGGCACATCACTCTAAGAAATAAATTCCTTTTTATGCCCTGTTATAGTGTTGATTACTTTGAATCATTCCATTAACTCATAAAACATCATTTCCATCATCATCCTTGCCTTATCTTATGAAATGGGGTCTGCCACTATGAGTTTTGTTGTTGTTCTTCTTCTTTTCTCGTTCTTTTCTACCATAACCAGTGTTTTATACTAATCTGAGGGTGTATTTGGTTGATTTAGATGGAACAGACGTGAATTCCTTGGAATTGTTTTACATGAGAAAATTTTCCATGGTAAACAAAAACTTAAGGGATACGTGGTTTTTTGGATTCTGTGAAAAAGGAAATTACTTAGGCTAAAGCAGGTTGTACCTTGGGAATTGATTCCTTGAAAAATTAATGCAAATAAATACTAGAAAGATGAAAATTTTGCAACCTTGTTTTCCATGGGGACGAAAAGCAAACATACACATACTAATTTCTTAAGAGTTACTATACTATAAGCTATGTATATTTTTCTATCATCAATTTAATGAACTCCTGGAATATGCCTGTTATCTTCATCTGGGTAATGACAAGACCAACTACTAAGGGTTAGGTGATACTGCTTTCTGCTTCATTAGTAGTGTGATAGATTCTATATTGCATTTTTGTGTATGGGCTAGCTGTATTGCCAAAGTACTAGTAGCTTCAGCCAAAACTATATACAACTGAGAAAGCAGAAAGTACAACTGTGTAAAGCACGATTTACTTTTGCAGAAGCCATTATTGCTTTGGCAATAGGTCAACAACGCTAATATATTTTTAAGAGTTATGTTGTTCAAACAAAAAAGTCCTGTTCTTCCACTTTGGTTTTGTTCTCAAAATATTAGCCAACAAATCCTATTGCACCACTTTGGCTTTATCCATGGATAACATGCCATTCTTACACTTTTTCAAAATCAGTAGCAAAATATAAACAAAAGAAGATTTTGTTATCTACTGGAGAAGGGAAAGGGAAGTTTGATGACTACCTTCAAAGAAAAAGATAATATTTCATATTCAAACAAGATTCTGTTATGTTCCTAGTCAAATTAATTAGTCTTAGAAGAATAATAAACTTTATTGATGTAGTTCACGTGACTCCGATCCAACAACCCATAAAAATATGGAGGCTCCACAATCTCTTGCTTATGCCAAAAATTCTCTAGAACCTGCCTAAAATCCACGTCAGATGCCATAGGGAAAAGAAATAGTTGCCACATAGGACTCCTCACTAAAATTTCATTTCAAAATTTATCTATTGATCATCGATTAGAGGATGTAAGCATTACACCACAAGTATAAATAGACATGTGGGTCTTTGTGTCTTTCATCATTTTTTTTGGAACCCATTCTTTTACTGTTGTATTTCATTATGGATTTTGTGTTAAAGGTGATGTATTTCCTCACTATAGCTCTAAACGCCTTAGTTTATGTGGAGCCTGTATTGTGTACTAGAAAAGGGCAACCGTTTACTGATAAAAAAACCACCTTCTTGGGAAGTGAGGATCTAGTGACCAATTTGCCCGGCCAGCCTAATGTAGACTTTTGGCACTATGCTGGTTATATTACAGTGAACGAAAAAACTGGAAGTTCACTCTTTTATTGGTTCTACGAAGCTTGGACTCTGCCCGAGAAGAAGCCTCTAGTGCTGTGGCTTAATGGAGGTAAAAGAATCTTTACATTGGTAATAATATATTCTTCTCTATCCCAAATGACATTGAATATGATTTACATGAATGTTTGATGGTGTAAAGACCTTGAGAAGTTCATTTACTCCGTTGGTGCAGGTCCTTAATTAAATAATTAATTGAATCTAAGGAGAATATATTTCTTTTATCACAATGTAGCAGATATACGATACCCTTGTAATAGTTTTCTTGGTTATTTAGATTCCAATAACAATCTTTTTGGCTATATCTATAGTATAAACTTATCACCTTAGCCAAAAAAAAATCGTTTTATTTGGACTGGGAGATGGGTTCTTAATGTTTTGATGCTACCTGGTCTTTAGACGGTCCCACAAATCGAACAAATTGTAAAAGTTATATTCTGATTTTATTATATGATTCCTTATCACTTAGTGGACATCATTATTTCTCCATTCTTTTATCTTTAAAAATATTAAATTAATTGCCTTTTTCTTTAATTTGTTTGTGCTTTGACTCGCTGTTCTACAGTAAAGGTGACAAAAGGCATTTTGTTTCAGGTCCAGGGTGTTCTTCTGTGGGATATGGAGCAACACAAGAGATTGGACCTTTCATTGTGGACAAAGATGGCCATGCCCTTAAATTTAATCCTTACTCCTGGAATAGAGGTATGTTTTTTCCAATCATCCTTTATTCCGAGAAATGGCATTTTTTTGGAAATTTTTGTTGTGAGACATCATTATCTGTCAATTTATTTTCATTTTATTGGGGGTGCAGAAGCCAACATGTTATTCTTGGAATCTCCAGTTGGCGTTGGTTTTTCATACTCGAACACAGCTAGTGATTATGAAGATCTCGGAGATGAGCTTACGGGTGAGAGTTATATGTAAATTATGTGTATATAGATGATATAAGTACTTACATGCATCCGATTTTGAATGGATGCATCTCTATTGCAAATGCTATTGCCAAAAAATAAATGGCTACTGCTAGAGCAATTACTGCATTATGTGTTGGTACATTATGCTTCGAGCACAATGTATTGATCTGGCAGATGCCGGTCACTTTGGCAATAGCAGTACCTGATAGGACAGGTAGAGGTTTTCGAATCTAACTATTATCCATTGGTTTTTCTTATGTGTATTGTATTAGCAAATGACGCTTATGCTTTCTTGCACAATTGGTTCGTGAAGTTCCCCTCTTATAGAAGGAGAGATTTTTATATAGCAGGGGAGAGCTATGCAGGTATTTCACCTATTAACCAAAAATCTGTATTAGTCGAAATTTGCATGTATCGTCTCATATTTTTTCGCTTGTATGATTTTACAGGAAAATATGTTCCAGAACTTGCCAGCCTCATCTATGACAAGAACAAGGACCCTTCGCTAGCTATTGATCTTAGGGGCATATTGGTAATAATTAATTAATCAACCTTACAACTGGGTGTCACATGGCAGTACACCAGACCAGTGGCGAAGCTCCACGTGAGTCCCACCCTGCATGCAGGGTTGGAGAGGGGCAGAAAGCCGTGCAAAGCCCATGCGAAGGGCTTATGTGGCGCTTCACTAGTGATTTTGATGTATTGCCATGTGTACACCAATAGAAACTTCGGTTTCATCATGATAGACTATCAAATGACGTAATCTATTTTATATACGTACGTGCAGTTGGGTAATCCTGAAACATGCGATGCTGAAGACTGGAAAGGCCTTGTGGATTACGCTTGGAGCCACGCAGTAGTATCTGACGAAACTCACCAAACTATAAGAGAGTCGTGCGATTTCTACAGTAACAATACGTGGAGCAACAAAGCGTGTAGTGAAGCCGTTGACGAAGTACTCAAGCAGTACAAGGAGATTGATATCTACAGCCTCTACACCTCTGTTTGTATTCCGAATTCAGCTGCCTCAAAGCACAAGTCAGTCCAGGTTATGTTCAAGACCACTTCTAAGATGGTGAGTGAGTGATAATTCATGTCATGTTTTTGTTCTTCTTTGTTTCAGGAAAGTGCATTGTTTTCAGTTTAAGGACCACTTACAAGTGGGATTCATCAAAAAAGCAAGAGAGAAAAAGAGAGTGGAGTGACCTTTTTATTTATTTATTTGTTATAATTTGTCCCACTTCTGTGCAAATGGGAGGAAACCCAATGACCACGAACATTTGATGATCACCTTTTGCATTTGATTCTCCTAAAAAATTACAATTATTGTATTTTACAAAAGTAAATTATTAATAATTGATTTGGTTTACTAGATGCCGCGCATAATGGGTGGTTATGATCCGTGCCTAGATGACTACGCGAGAACTTATTACAACAGACCTGATGTACAAAAGGCACTTCATGTTAGTGATGGCCACCACCTCAAGAACTGGAGTATTTGCAAGTAATGACATTTTTTGCCCTTACTTTCTAATGTTGTTATAAGTTTCTACCACGTCCATAATCTTTTGTTAACAAAGTTCGACCATATTCGATGTAGCATGGACATATTTCATGGTTGGTCCGACTCCAAGGATTCTGTTCTTCCTATATACAAGAAACTCATTGCTGCTGGATTGAGAATATGGATCTACAGGTACATGTTTTCCAACTCACATCAGCCCATGTACCCTCTCTTAATTAAGAGTCTCGCTGACTTTCACACGTTTTACAAGAAAAAACTTTAATTTCAGCATTATCAACGATCGATAATGAAAGTTAAATTGACTATGTCCCATAAAGGAATACTGACTCCTAACTTAATTGAGGCGTTCCAGAAAGAAAAAACGCGACTCTTAATTTACGATAGAGGGAATATTTATTGAAAGTTTTGAGTTCTGTTAGTGATACTATTTTGTTAATTGGTGGGCTCAGTGGAGACACTGATGGAAGAGTCCCTGTGTTGTCTACAAGATACAGCATAAGCTCTTTGGGTCTTCCAATTACTAGGGCATGGAGACCTTGGTATCACCAGAAACAGGTAAATATTTAATATGCAAATCCTCTCGACTTACTAAAATTAAAAATTTCAAGTCGAGATTATTATTATCATTGTTCTTTAATGTTATAAATTTTGTTGGGTTGGTGGTGGGGTGGCCCCGATCCCACTATATTACTATAAAGATTGCAAATTAATCACTATATATATTTTATGATTTTCACAAAAAAATAAATAAAATAAAATTTGTTAGACACTAAAAAGAAAATATAAACATTGGCCACCTTATTGATTAATTCCTAGATGTCCATTTTTGTGGTTCCCATTTAAAGAGCAGACATAAATCAAATACTTAATTTATTGGGCGAACAATGTTAGTAACATCAACTAGCAACATTATAATACAAATTGCATTTGTTTGATTGAATACCAGGTTGGTGGTTGGCTTCAAGAGTACGAGGGGCTCACTTTCGCAACATTTAGAGGAGCCGGCCATGCAGTGCCCATTTTCAAGCCGAGCGAGTCGCTCGCTTTCTTCACCTCCTTCCTCCTTGGCGAATCACCACCTTTTCAACGATAGGGTTGTCTTTGTACTTCTCCAAAAAGATTTTGCCCTTAAAACCACTCTCTCTCTCTCTATATATATATACTAGGCTTGTTGCATCTTGTTATGGTTGCTGAGACAAGGGAAGACAATAAAACTTGAACTTTGGTAGCTTACTATGTAGTTCTGTTAAAGAGGATGCCATCCCCGGCCCTTTTTGCTTCAATTTTGAGACAAAATGTCATATATATATATGTTATAGTTTGTGTTTATTCAGAAAGAGTTCTTTAGGAACGAGTCGAACGACTCCAAGTTCTCAATATGTTTTTCTAGGATAAAAAATAGGGTTAAGCCAAGCAATTATATAAAAAAAATAAAAATTAGACATTGTTCTCAAATTTTTGTATGATTCTTTGAAAATAGCTCACGTCAAACATAATGATTATAAACTAGGTGATTAGGTCTATTTTCACATTAAAAATAAGCAGAAAGAGAAAATTCAAACTACACCACCTCACTCACGATATTATAAATGAAAGGGTATGTACCAGAATTTTAATTTTCAGAAGAAGTACTTGTTTTGGACCGATACTCCAAATATAATAATAGTATATATATATATCATACTTCATGGTAAAATGATATTACAAATCTTTACTTGTATATATTACAAACAAGCTAAACTTATTTTAATACAGAAACAAATGCCAGTACTAAAAATTTAGAACATGCCCCACCATCCAAATTTGTAGGCATGAAAAGAAAACTGTTGCAAATATTGACAATAAACTTATTTAAATAAAGCATATACTAATTTTTGGCGCCATAAAAACTTTCCTACAACCATCTCTAGTTATTTTCCTAGGAAAATGTTGCCCAGTAAAATTCCTAGCGGCACAACATTTGAAAGTAATTTGATCAAAACAACTAGATACTGATAAACTTTCCTTTACTTTTGAATGAATTAATGGCGCATGCTTTCTTATCGGCTTTGAGATCCGATTTTCAAGAGGAAGATAAATCGCTTTCTTTATGTCATGAAGCAGTTCTGTATTCGAGTCGAATCGATTTTTTGAATTGTAAAGCATTTGGAATGCTTTTAAACATGATAGATGGAGAAGCTTGCAATCTTTAGGCATGTCGTTGAGGTCATCCATAAAAACGTGTTTTAAGAACTCTTTTCTCAATCCATCTAATATTATATCTTCTAGAGCTGTGATTGAATTTACGATATCGGCCTTGGGATTTATTTCCTTGAGGAGAGACACTAGGTTCATTTTTCCATCATTTTCTTCCCTCTGCAATATTTTCACATAGAATTTTAGATCTAGGAAATAATACCCGATGAAAATAGGGTAAATTAGAGTAAATCGTCCTAAATTATACTTGTTTCCACTTATCTCATTTTAACTATAAAATTGTACATAAAACTTCTTTAAAACAAGCTAGCTTACGATCTGTGCAACGCACATGTCTACTTTTTGAATCATTTATAAATAATAAAATAACTATAATTTAAAGATACTTATAATTATTTTTGAATATATGAATTTCTATTAAAAAAATTTAATGTTCTTGCGGAATAAGGAGAGAAAAAAAAAACAATAAAACTAACTCATGAAAAATTCATAAAACTATTAGTAGTAATGGTATTGTTGACATTTCCAATAATTTCTTTATCATATTTATAATTATTGGATAAGTTAATTTCATATTTTTTTGCATGTATCTATATATTTTGGAATATATATACAATGGGTGGTGATATTGATACCCTCAAAAACACTAGGTAATATTTTCACTTTCACTCGGTCCTTGATAACCGAGTAAGGTATATGTTAATCGGTTGTGAAGGACCAAATATAAACTTGATAATGTCTTATTTGATTGTCAAGAACCGAGTATATAGGCTTATAATTAGCCCTCAAGAATTGAGTAACAGACACCTTATTCGGTTGCAAATGATTGAATGAAAGTGAGAGTGTTATCAAATATTTTTTGGGGTGCCAATATCTCCACCCATATACAATTCATTTTGTAATTGAAACATTTTGAGAGGGGCATTAAAAAATGGAAAATTTAAAGATTGTATAAAAGAACACGAAAACTTATAAAGAACGAAAATGATGATTTTGATGCATGAATGATGTATATAGACGAGGATATGAAAATTTATTAGTATCTTGCATCAATATTTGAAGAGGTGAGATGATATGAATGATATATAATTCGCACTATTTATTATTGACACGTGGCAAACTCTCATACAAAGAGAACATTTTACTTTTATTCATATATGATATTGGATTGTTTTGAGTTTATTTTTATTATTAATTAATTAACATGGCAAAGTGAAAATATTGATCTATACTTCAACCGAGTTACCATAATCTACCAAAAAATAAAAAACAATTGTATTATCCACAACAGCCTCTCTATCTATCTATCTCATCGATCTCGTGATTAGGCAAAATTATACAGGTGTGCACATTATATAATATATATATATATATATATATATAAAATTCTGATACTAAATATAAAGTACCTCGTAGGTCTGAATATCGTTCAACATACGCGTCATGACCATGAGCAATTTGGTAATGACATCCAAATGGGGTGGCTTTAGTTGTTTATCATTTGTCAAGTTTTGGCTCAAAAGACCTAAACACGGAAGTACTAATGTTTGTGCAGCTATAGAAGTCATGCCAGTTTCAAGGTATTCATCTATGGATGGTACATAGCCACTTATGCTCCATGTAGATTCCACCATCCATGAGGCAAATGTATCGCACCACTATTAAAAAAAAAAGAAAATTCAAAATTTAGCGTAATATCAAGTACTATTCATACATAGAGTTAGGTTATAAAAATAGATTCTCTCACTTTAACAAAAAGAAAGATTCTTATTTGGAGGGGTAATTAAATAGATGGATTTTTTTTTATAAAAAATTGTAGAGATGATCTATATAGTAAGTGAGCCCGTAAACAAATTCAACTTAGAAGTAAGTGTATTGAACATTTGATATTTATGTACATTTTCGGCCGTTAATTTTTTTGATGATTATCTCACACTTTTATAGGTTGATTTTTTATAAAATTTGGTGAAGTTGATCTATTCATTCATTATTTATACCATCTCTACAAAATTTCATTTATTTATCCATCTAAATGGGCATCCATTCTTTCTGTTAAAGTGAGATTATCCCTCTTTATAACCTAAGACCTAACTCATTATATATATATATAAAGTCCGAATCTGATACGGACCGGTCCTTACGCACTGAAACTTTTAGCGATGGCTTTTTGTCTCTAAAATATTGGGAAAATGTTTTTAGTGAGAAAAACAGTCGCTAAAGATCCAATCCGTGTGGACTAGTTTGCACCAGATTCTAGCCAAATATATATATATATTAACATGCGGACTCTAAAGCTGACAGTCTCAGCTCTCGGACCAGGCATTTAGTGATGATATTCATCTCTATGCATTGGGAATATACATTGGTGAATAGGTAGAATATACATGAATATACATTGTGCGAGTGGGTAGCTTAACTGGGAAAGGCATTCTCCCGAACTTTGAGTCACACCAAAGGAGGGGAGGAGAGGCATTTTTGTTATTGTAGTAAAAAAGAAAAGATTTAGAACTCTCTTTTTTGTATGGAAAAAAAAACAAAAAAAAAAAACATTGGTGAGTGGTGACTGAAAAACATCTCTAAAAGGGTAGTCCGAAGCAGACATCCTGTTTCAATAGAGTAAAAATGTAAAAATAACAGAGTTGGAGAAACTAATCTTACTATGTCCTGAATGATTTCTCTTATGTTTATTCCTTCTTGATGGAGGTAATTTGCTGCAATTTCACTCACAAGATTATCAAGGGCCTTAAAGATAGTTTCACTAGGCCCACTTAAACCTTTATCATCCCACCTGCATTTCTCATTGTACAAAAAAAGAGAAGGAAAAAAAGGAAGTCTAGTAAGTAGACAGTTTATGGTGAGTAAGTGGGTTAATGTAGTTGAGAAGGTATATTTATTTGGATTTGGAAGAGCATGTTCAAATCTTATCAGAGAATTTGAGGTGCAGTGGTAGATTCAAAATTTTGAATGCGGGGGAGCTAAGTATGAGCAAATAAATAAATAAAATTCAACATAAAAATAATTAAGCTCAAAGTAATTAAAGTAACCGAGAAAGACTTGCAATTGTATGTTGTATGTTGTTTTTTCTGTATTTTTATATTAGTTTATCCCATTGTATGCAAGATTAGGGTCTGTATTTATATATTTAATCCCAAAAGATTATATATTTATTTATAGTATAGGGCATTTATAAGAGAAAAAAGTTGGTTTAAGTAGAAATGTGATAACAAATTGACAGATAATTGTGTGATAAAAAACTTCAAGGATAGTGTAAATTAACTACCGGACGACAAATTGGTGGTTCAATTCCAACCTTTTTTTTAACATAATTAATCATTGTACTAAATCTCACAATAGAAAATAAGTTGCGTTATTGATCATTAATCACGCTCAAATTACTTTTTCCTCAAAAAATACTCCTTCCATTCCAAATTATGAATCCGCTATATGTATATATATAATTTTTTTGGGATATACCAAATGAAGTGAGTTAACTTTCTTTTAAGGGCATAAATACACAATCCATATACCATTTTTCACAATACCAAATAACTTTTGTTCTTGACAATTGATTTCTTTAAAATTAGCGTATATTTTTTCTTTTTTGATACATAGGGATGGGCTAGGAGTGGGGTAGGGGGACCTGAATCAAAGACATCGATCTCAAGTTAACACATGGAGTCTTTACCATTTGAACTAATTTAAAATTGAGAAGTATCAAAGTCAAAATAGAACTATTAGTTTAAATTTAGAGTGTGGATGAGAATCTGAAAACAAAAATTGCAAGGAGAGAGAGAGAGAGGGTTATACTTTAGAATTGCATTAGTTAAGGCATGCAATTCATCCAAAGGAGCTTGTTTGATATCATAAAAGTCATCAGCAACTACAATTATTATTGCACTCTTTGCTATTATGAGTCGCACAGCAGAATCTAGAGGCAGTTGAGAACAGCTGGCTGTAACAGCAAAATAGCAATATGTTGTTTTTTCTCGCCCAAATCCCATATCACTCAGTCCCCATTCCTTAGACCACCTATTCATATATAACTCAAGTTTAATCAAATGCAAAATTAAAGTTAAAAAAAAAAAAACACTTGGTCATCAAATGAAGTTGAAATAAGTCAAGTTTAATCAAATATACCTTTTCAAATCTTCCAATTCATTCATGTAGATTGATTGTCGAAACTCGTAATTTTCCACTGCGAGCTGCATTATCTTCATGTCGTAGCAACATTGTAGCCTAATTTTTTTTTGAAATATTGTCATTTAATTGAATTTGTACCATCCTTTTATTTATCTTTAATATAATTAATTATATAATGTACTATACGTACTGGCTAGTGAAAATGCATGTGTCGGTACGTACCTGTAAAAGGAGGCCTTTGATCCAATTCCAATGCATAGAGGGTTAAATTTATTTTCTTCAATCCAAAGTCTATGGTCAAGATGATCAAGCCTTGCTATCCATGGACCACTCAACTCATGCTCAATCTATAAATACATATATAAACATCATGTAGTAATCAATATATATCAAATTAAATCATGAAATGGAAAGAATCTTGAGATAACCAAAATTTTAATTCTTAAATAATGATCAACAATTTTAAGAGGGTAAATGAATGAATTTTTTAATAAAATTTAATGAAAATCATCTCTATTAAATTTTATTGAAAAAATCAATTAAAAAATGAGCTACCTAAGCATCTAAAATTATAACCGTACAAAATCATATATATAAATCGACCAAAAAAAAGTAAAAAATCATATATATACATTTATATGATAAATTGAAAAGTAAGTAGTACAAGTTGTTGGACGTTGTATTCAATTTATTTAATTTCCCTGGTGTTTTCTATTCAGTTATGAGAATAGAGTGTCCTTGCACGGAAATAATTAAGTAATTGGGCGCACTAATTATAGCAAAAATATCCCACAAGAAATCCACATACAACAATGGGAGTATAATATCTCTGCAACAATTTTTTTTTAATTACGAGTAATTGAGAATTTGAAATATTGAAAAATGGAACTTGTTTGAATTTAATTATTTTTGCAAATAAATTGGAGAATAATATTTTTGTAAATTAAGGGTTTGTATTTGATCAAATTCTAAAAGGAGTGCAATGTTAAATTCCAAGTAGATTTTGGAATTGTAATTTTTGAAGGTATCGTGCAAAATTAAATTTGCACTACATGTTTTTTTAATATATTACTATATATCTAAGTGTTTAATTGATTGTATTTTAGAGTTATTTCAACAAGTTACAAATTTAAAATTCATTTATTAATATAATACACATGATAAATTTTTTGAGTTATGCAAAGTAACATTTGCACTCATTATTTTTTTAATACATTATTATGTATTACGGTTTATTTGACATTGCTTTAAAGTAACATGGGTGGCATATAAGAATATAGTTGTTAAAAATTATAGATACATCGTGTAAAACAAATTTGCATTATATTTTTTGGTTTGCAAAGTTAAGTTTGTACAAAACACAATTTTATTCAAAACCCTTATTTTAAAATACAATTGATAAACATGCCGTTATTTAAAAAATTATTATTCCTTGGATTTTTTTGCAAAAATATTGTCGCACAAGACCTTTTGCCCCATTTCCAGTAATCCTAAAAGTATACTAATTTTAACACAATCAATAGTAAATAATCTAATGTTTTCCAACTCAAAATTAAAATAGTGAATTAATTACCACTCGAGGGATAACTGGGGACATCAAAAAAATATTGGCACCATTAGATCTCAAAATTTGAGCTTTCTCAAGCAATTTCTTCGAAATTGATCTTGCCTCCTCCAATTCATATTCTCCTGGGAACAGAACATCTGTGGCTCTGTAAACATTGTACATTAAACTAATGAAATGTTCATAGCTTTGCTCTATGTTAACCATGATTTCTTCATTTTGTAGAAACCAAAAAAATCTCCCTGCATGTATATGAAAATTAAACACATTAAATTTAGTTAGAAAAGGTAATTTAATTACTAATTAAGTTATTAATAATAATGTACGTACTTGAAAACTCTATTACCTGGAGTTATATTATAACCATGTGTCCGTTGTAGACGAAAAGCTAATGAATCCTTGTATATCTTTGTTGGGGCGAAATTGATTTCATCGCATTGTGATTCTTGATCCTTGTAATTCCTTTATGTTTCCGCCAAAGATGGTTAATGAGAATAATAATAGTAAATAATACATGGAAATTAAAAAAAGAAAATGAAAAATGATACCAAATATTTTCTTTCTTTTTTACCTGTAACCCTTTATCAAAATTTCTTCAATCTCTTCCTTAAAATGTTCATCAAGCCCTAGTCTTTGTATTTGATTAACTATGCAAAGTTTTATCATCTCTTCATCCATGGGATACATTGGAGGAACTGCGAACAAAATCACATTACGCGATAATTACTAAGATACAAGCTGGCCGGTCATTTGATATATATATATATGGAAGAACTTATCTGATCAAATTCGGTCAACTAAAATTAATGATTTGAAAGCTAGTCTCCGTACATTGATTCATGCATCAATCGGTCCTTCATAAAATACTAGTCAGTGCATAATTTTTTTTTTATACTAAGCGGTGTCTGGGACAACTTTCAAATATTTTTTACAGTCGCCGGGATTCAACTTAGGAGCTCTAGTCAAATCATTTAAGTTACAAAATTTGATCAGATAGGTTAGCTAGTGCAGTAAACATTGAGACTTGACCATTAGACCATAGTCCATAGGTTAATTAAAATTGTATTTGAAATAAAAAAATAAATTTGTCTATATATCTATATTTAATTAGTAACCTCCACGAGGGCATTTTTGAACAAGGGCGACAAGATAGTCCATGCACTTTTCATTTCCGGTGAGCATAAAGGCATGAGCCGTGGCAGAGGGTGATTGGAACAAAGAACCATCTTCACTTAAGTGCTTTAAGATAACTTGTTCATCAATTTCATAGGTTGATGGCAATGCCTCCACGTATGATAATAAAGGTGGATATTGATACATATCTACTATCTCTTCCCTGAAAATTAAATACATGCGTAACTATTTCTCAACTATTTCTTTTCAACATTTTGTAACCAATACGTAATGATGTTTATTTTGTATCAAAATTAATCAATGTATTAAATTTGACGCTAATAAATATTCCATTCATCTCAAATCAAGCGTTTCACTTTATTTTTTTGAGATAGTTGCAAATTAATTAAGAGCACCCATTTTTTTTTTAAAACATAATCAATGTTTCAAATTTGATAACTGCATGCCCACTGTTCTTGATCACCATAGCATTATGCTGAAATTTGTATTTTTCTTAAAGAATTTGATACTACTCAAGGTGAAATTCTTAATCCAAGGCAAAGGGATGGAATAGGTTTCAATTTTAACTAGTGAATTTACATTTGAAATTAGCGCTTAATTTTCTTAAAATGCCCGAAAGTGAAATAGCAAAAACTTTTATTTTATGGAGTAGTAGTAATTAAGCTGGATACATATATATATATAGAGAGAGAGAGACGTGAAATTAGAAAAAGAAAATTTACATCTGAAGAATTTGTTGCCTATTGAAGAAAATTGAAGAGATGATGGTTTCCAACTCCGGTGGAAAATGAAGGTCTAGGGTGGTAGTTGACTTCGCAAGGTCAACCATGCCCGGGAAAACAACAGTGAACCATTTAGGAAGATGTTGATAATCTACTTGAACAAGCATCTCTGCATTTGCATGCATGTATCTCAACCCTGTATGTAAAAATTTGAAAACATGCATTATTAGTTTTTATAACACATAAATATTGCTCTTTTAATTTAAAAATTGAAAAATGTTAGTAGTAAAGTTGCCTCATTTAGCAAAATTCTTAGCCCTGGATGTGTCTGTAAAGCACTATATATAAATATATATCATTCATATGAAGCCCAGATCAAAGATATGTCTATATATATATATATGTGTGGTCCTTCAACATTTGGTTTGCCAATCTTCCACGTAGTACTCCAACTATTCTAGTTTTGTGTGTACGTTATACACCGTCGACTTTAATTAGTTTGGACCTGGCTTTAGCGTCAATTTTTTGTCACCACACATGTACATACATTTAGTGACAAAAATTGTCGCTAAAGGTGCACACCATTTGTGTAGGAGATTGTTTATATATATATATATATATATGTACCTTTCTTTATGAATTGATCACCAACATTCCACTTACTGAGGACAACCAAGCAAGCAAGAGTTGAAGAGAGTGAATCAATGGTGGGAGTGGGACCCCCATCACCATTGGAATATGTTTCTCCCCAAAACCCCAGTTCATTTTGGTTGTTCAGCACCCATTCCAGGCAACCCTCAAACAAGGGACGGGTACTATCATGTGGGTGCGGGACCATGGCTAACCATGCAGTCTCATAAGCAGATGGAGAAATTAACGAATAAAGATCATGATCATTATCAAGCTTTGAGAATATCTCAACCTTGATAATTCTCACTAGTGTTTGGATTGAAGATAGTGAAGAAGAATCCATGATTATGTGTGTGTATATATAGAGAGAGAGAGTGAAATGATTTGTGGGTGAGTGAGTAGTGAGCCAAACATGCAAGGCTCTATTTATAGACGATTGCTAATGTTGTTAGCTAACAAATTGAAAAGTCGCCGATAATGGAACTTTAATACCCCTCAAGTATATATATTCTTTTAATTTGGTCCTTCCTATTTTTTTTTCCTTAAAGTTTGAGCTGAATATTACATCTTTCATCTAAAATTGGACGCCTTGTACCCTTGTTCATTTTATGGATGAAAAATCAATGGAAGTTTCACATGGACGTTTTTGTCCCAAAAATTGATAGAGCATCTAATTTTAGATGAAAGTACAACTCAACTCAAATTTTGAATATTAACGTGTTTGACTAGTATCTTCACAAAGGTCCTTAATTATATTTTATTTTGAAAATCAAGGAGTGATTGCTACCCACCGCTTGCCCCTACACAGTATTGTTCATCTCCATAAAAATTAATGTGATAACAACCATATTAACGTGTGTTATAAGGGCATGTTAATCTTTTATTTACAAAAAATAAGAATAAATTAAACTTTGAATGTTAGTCATTCATTGACACAAAATATTTTTCTATCGATTCATAGTATTCTTAACCACCTTGTGCCCTCTAGACATAAATACATACATAGTCCATGTAATAATTAAAAAGGTATTTTTTTTGGTAAATTATTTCATATAAAATTATGAATATGAACAAGCGCTCACGTTGTTATTCATGATCATGAATTCATGATCATTTAATGAACATATGTCTTCCTTGATAATTTTGACTAGTGTTTGGATTGAAAATGATATGTCGCGGAAACTTGTGCTATTTAATTTCCAAGAAATGTAGTACATATTTTAGTTTTCAAATTTGATCAACGTACGGAAGTAATTGATGCTATGTCCTTGAATCACTGTTCAGAGACATGTTAATTTGTTTGTCTTGGGAAATTAACGATATATACGAAGGTAACCTGGTTTTATAAATTAACTACGGGTCGGTCCATTTTATTTGGGTTTTATGGTTTGTTACATTCTTCCTACAAGTAATGCTAGAAATATCAAGAATACTATAAAGTACAGCGATTTTAAATGCACACCTACTAAATAATACTTTTCACCCTTACTTAGAAATAACTTTCTTCTCATTTTATTAATTAATTTTTGTTTTTAAAAAACTTTTAACTCAACCCTATAAGGGTGAGTTTATTAGAACCAATATCACCATAGAAGATGAATATTTGGCGACGAATAATCGGTCACTATTGTCTAAAAAGTTTCAATAATGAAAAACTCATCATAATATGCATGGAATTAACACGGAATTTAATGACTTCCAAGCAATTCAAATGCCTAAAATTTAATTCCATGAAAATTAACTCACCCCTTATACTATGTTTTAATTTTTGTCCATAAAGTAATACGTAGAGTGTACAGGACCGTGCCTGAGTTTTGAGGGGCCCTAAGCGAATTTTTGTTTCGGGGCCCTTCGTATTTTTGTATATTCATATAGTATAAGTACAACAATAAACTGACAACAACAAAAAAAAAATTATATAGTAATGACATTACAAAAGTTATAAGAAACTTACTTCAAATTTTCTAGTCGTATATAATTTAGCCAAAACAAAAACTCAAAGATAAAGCTTTATATCTCTAAAAAAGAAATAACCCTTAAATGAACTCATTATAGAGAGAAATCATGAACCAAAACAATTAAAAGATTTAGAGAAATTAGATTAAGAAATAAATATGAAAAATGTTGTATATTGTGAATACAGAATGACGTGTCAAAGAATATGATAACTTTTTTGAGAAAAAGAAAAAGGAATTAACTAAAGACCTCATTTAAGAAAGATAATGAAAAAATATTATTGGGGCCTTTTTGTAATTTTGTATATTCATGTAATATATATAAGTACAATAAACTCTAAAAAAAAATATAGTAATGACATTTGAAAAATTATAAAAGAGTAATTAAACAAAAACATATAGTTTTTGGGAGTTCTTAAACAAAAACATATATTTTTTGTTCATGAAAAACAAACTTAAGCTTCATAAGCATTTAAAAGGAAAAAGAAAAAGAAAAAAAAAGTAATTAACTAAAGACCTCATTTAAGAAAGATAATAAAAAAATTTATTGGGGCCTTTTTGTAATTTTGTATATTTATGTAATATAAGTACAATAAACTAAAAAAAAATTATAGTAATAACATTTGAAAAATTATAAAAAGAGTAATAAAAATTTCTAAGTCATATAATTTTTGGAGTTCTTAAACAAAAACATATATTTTTTGTTCATGAGAAACAAACTTAAGTTTCATAAGCATTTAAAAGGAAAAAGAAAAAAAGGAAAAAGAAGAGTTGTTCAAGAAAAACAAAAAAGCAAACTTAGTAAGCGCTTAGTATGCATTTAAAAGAAAAAATGAAAAACAAAAAAACAAACTTAGGAAAGGCTTAGGGTATGTTTGGTGGGTGTTTATTTTTCCAAATTTTAAAAACTCAACTTAAAATCAATTTTACTTTCACACTTTTCAAAATTTATTTCACTTTACTTTCTCTCTCTAAAAAAAACTTTTAAAACACCATAACTTTAAATCCAAAAATCAAAATTAGATAAAAAAATTATATAGTTGAAACTTACTCGTCGAGATCTATAAAATAAAATCCATTGTGACTATTTTTTGAATTTTTTTTTTAGATTTTTTAGTTGGTTGAAAAAAATTCAAACAAAACCAAATTTACTTTTCAACATACTTCCAAATTCTACAAAATATCAGATTTTACAAAACTCAACTTAAAAACTCAACTCAAAATATCAACCAAACATCACCTAGTATGCATTTAAAAGAAAAAATGAAGCAGCATGAATAAAATACTTCAACTGCCGAGCTTGAGCACCTTTGATTAGGAATGGCAACGGGTCCGGTATAGGGCGGTTTGGCTATTACCAAAGCCGACCCGCATATACCCTAGCCCGCCGCGAACCCGAAAAGGTTTTTTTTTTTAAAAAACCCAAACCTGCTCCGCAAGTTTACCTAGGAGCCCCGCCCCAACCCGACTCGACACGCCCCGAATTATTATTATTATTTATATATATATAAAATAGAGAAGGAGATGTGTTAATGTATATATAAATGTGTTAGTGTAAAGATTTAATGGCCCACATTTTGTCAAAAAATGTCTAGTTTTTTTTTTTAAATAAATACAATGTGTATATAATTTTTATATTAATATATTTATATATATGCAAGAGGGTTGGGTCGGGTCGGGTTTTTAGAATGCAAAACCCTAACCGCGCCTGAACCCAATTCCGGTTTAAAAAAAAAAAATCAAACCCGCCCCGGTCTTAAAAAAACCCGCCCTATCTGGGTTGGGTCGGGTTGGAAACCCGACGGGTTGGGTTTTTTTGACATCCCTACCTTTGATGCTCAACCAAATGTATTTCCATCCAATAAACCAATTCCCGCTGTGGCAATGTGTAATTCTGTTGATTTCATTCAACACAAAACAATTTTAATGTTATACCACACATATATGGTCCTAAAAAATTCAGGGGCCCAATACGTAGGAGGCCCTAGGCGGCAGCCTGGGCCACCTATGCCTAGGGCCGGCTCTGAGAGTGTAACGACTGGCCATAATTAACATAATTAACTACCCAATTAAGTCTCAAGGGTGCTACTAGGAGTGTTCAAAAACCGAACCGGACTGCCAAACCGAATGAACTAGACTGGAAAATGGACCGATTTGGATCGGACCATTTGAATTCGGTTGGTTTGGTCCAAATTTAGAAGGACCGAAACGGTTCAGATCCAATCTTCGGTTTTAGATTTTTGAAAGTTTTGGTCGAAGCTGGACCGATATTATTATATATATATTAATATTAAAATTCTATTCCTAATTATTCTTCTGTTTTTTCTTTTGTATATCGATCATTATTCTTTTTTAAATACACATGCTACTATTGCTTTCCAGTGGGATCCCTTTGGTCTAGCTTATCCTTTTGACTTTTCATATATAAAAAAAGTTTATGTATCAGCAATTTAATTTAATTTAATGTTGCCTTGCATAATACAATTGAAGGTAAACCAACTTCTTAATAAGCTAGAATGGTTTAAATTAGAAAAATTGTTGTTCCACTACAACCCAATCAACACTGAATGCACATGATATAATTTCTGTGTGCGTATAATGTGTATATATATATGTATATCTATATATGATTTATGAATTTTGGTTTTTTGATATATGAATTTGTATGGAATATGGATTTATAAAGTATTGAACTTTGTAATTTTATTAACTAACATGAAAATAAGCACATGACATATTATCAAAAAGCCCCAAAAAAAGCCCAAATCAAATGGACCGACCAAAACTGTACCGATTTAGTCTGGTTTAGTCTTAACACTAATTTCGGTCATGTCCGGTCTACAAATTTATAGGACTGATATATTTGGTCCGGTCCGGTCCAGTCAAACATGTGTATACTATATATAAGTAACCTTGTTCCCATTGAAATTAGAAAAAATAAGTACTTCGTAAATAACCAAAAGCCCCTTTCATAGTTTTGTGTATATATATATAGGGGAAATTAAAAAAAAGGGCATAGAGAAAGATTATGTGTATATATATATATGATACATATTAGCATTAAAATATGGACTGCAATATGAACTTTGCAGTCCATATTTCACTGCAATGTGAACTTTGCAGTCCATATTTTTAGTGCAAAGTTATATTGCAGTCCATATTTTACTGCAATAGCAATATTTTTAGTGCAAAGTTATATTGCAGTACTTATTTCACTGCAATATGAACTTTGCAGTTCATATTTTATTGCAATATGAACTTTGCAATCCATATTTTTTGTGAAAATTTCATAAAAAGGGTAATTTAGGTAATACATTAAGATATTTAAATTTATTCAAATACATTCATTTAAAATATAAAACAAAATAGGCCTCTTACTAATTACCAATTAAAAATAGGCCCTTCATTCAAATTAAATTAAAAATAGGCCCTTCATTCAAAAAAATATTATTCATTGGATTTTTGGTAATATGTATACTAGATATATATATGATACATATTAGTACATCGACTGAACCCTACCTATAACCTATGATCCTTAAGATTAATTGAGCAATTATATACAATGAATCCACCTATAACCTTCCATTAATTTTATGATCCATTGTTATGATTACTGAGGAATAATGACTATGCCTATTATTGAAACTAGCACTAAGAGTTGAAATGGGAGAACAACGGGAGATAATATGGTTGTTTATGACACCACTTATTTTTATATTGATAAAGCTAAAATTAATATTTACATATATGTGTGTACTTTTGTAGGTGAATGTATGTGTAGGGGTGTACACGTGGGAATATTGTATGTATACAATGAAGGTGCTTAAATCCAAGTGTAATTTTTGTGTTCATTACGAGCCACCTAGTTTTTTATATAGTATATAAGTGGCCTTAATTATGGCTGTGGATCCCACTTGGAGAAGGAAAATTGTTGTGGGTACTATATATTTATTTATATGACTTTTGCTCGAAAAAAGTAAAAAAGTGAATTAAAGGGTTGTACCTAACATGTATTTAAATTTTTGGAGTAATTCATTTGTTATTATGTGCCTTAAATTAGTTATTTCGCTACTTGCAATCTTTTGATTCATTGCGTTGATTAAATTCGGTATTTATTGTTTAGCCTCATTGATTGTGTGATGCCCCGAATCCCGTTATGAGGTCTAGGCCTCCAGGATTAGTTAATCACGGTGCTATACGCGACGACGAGTTTAAAATACATAATTTAAAGCTTATTTTAAGAAAATTTTGGCATGTGGAGTTTGTAAAGTTGATAAATACAAATCTATAAATAATAAAATAAAGTTTAACTAGAAATCTAATTCCACATCTTTAAGTTATTATTCATATAAAAATCAAACAAATTCATAAAAGACAATTCCTCTAACGAGGTCCCAATAATTAATTAAAAGGCTTTACACCGTTATGAATAAAATTGAATACAACTTTAATAATATAATTATACAAGTCTACTAAATATATAAAAGCTAAGTCGTCTACAGACGATTACAAGCAGTCTAACGTCATCAGAGGTGTCTAGAATTCGTATTCGTGCCGTCCCTGAAGAATCACTTGCAAAATTGGTTTGAAAAATAGGAGTGAGCCAAACACGGGCTCAGTAGGAACTATATGATTTTATATACAAAGTACATTCTAAATAATGCATAATAATGTAAGTAGTTTTATTATTACCATGCACACATACACACACACACACATATATATATTCCAATTATATAGAACCCTTTATATACGTATAAGTTCACTTTATCGATGCAATGAAAAGCATTTTATATGATGTGCTTGTCGATGCTATTCCAACCTCAAAAGTACAATAAGAATATATCATCAAGATACTAAAATATTATAATAACAAAGTATCCTCGAGATAAGGGAAACTGTACTGATAAAATTTATATTCTCAAGATATAACTAAACCATCATAAGAAATTAGAATCATAGGACAATGTAGGCGTTTATCTTGTAATCATCAATCTTATATTCAATCTTTCTCATGTCATGCATCTAGAATTTTGTCAACTATGCAACGTAATCGCAATTTAAGCCCCCAAGGTTGGGTCCCCCCGTGGACCACCTAGATGTGTAGGGTATACAACAAGCAGTGTCATCCTACGGACCATAAAGTATGCTGCTCTCGAAGCGGGATCCCTCTACACGAATCATGGTGTGTAGCCACCAAGGCTAAGTCCCCCCATGGACCATCAATGCCTTACTAACTCAAAATATTAATATAAAGTATTTCCCAAAGAATATACTCATATATAATACACGTACAAGTACATATATATACATATATATCTCAATCCATATTTCTTATCAAAGGTATATCACAATTCCCACATGTATTCTATTGTCATATAGTAATATTACTATCAATATTGTACTTTGAAATATGCTTGCCATGTCAGTAATTAGCGATCCTATTTAAGAATCTCATTTATTAATCTTTTTAGTGGGGAGTTTTATAATGATTCATTATTCAAGCTTCAAGTCTCATATAAACATCATTTGTAACAATTGAACTTTATACAACACCCCCACATGGTCTTATACATATATAGAATCAAAAGTATGTTAAAAGTCTGACCAGTGTAGTTACGGACTGGCTAGTTATCTAAATAAGCTCATGGGAATCAAATGGTAGTTCATGTACAACATTAATATCATATACAACAGAAATCTTGCTCAATTCATACTTTAAATTTATTAATATATCAACACATGTGTATATCTATAATATTTATTACCTATCATATCCATATATGTAAGTTTTGCATCCATAATCATTAAACTTAATATATAATAGAGGGTTAATGTTTTATCACTAATCTAGAATAATATTGAAAGAAAAACAACCAAACAATCAAAAGGAATAAAACCCAAACCCCATGATAATGCATCGTTTTAAAATTAAGCCGAAACCCCCCAAAGTTCCTACCTTATTGAAGCTTTACCCTCGAAGATTAAGCCAAATCAAGCAATTTCGAACTTTCCCCCAAAACCTCCAAACCCTAGCCATGGTGGTTTTGTGAACATGATGAAAATGATGAATAGTTAATGATGATTTAAGGATGATTTGGTGGTGATCTTGGTTTGAATGAGGGAAGAAGGGAGATGAATGGTGAACATTTAACTAGGGAAAATGCTAAAAAAATACCCTGACCAAGCTTTAATCGATCAAAGCTAAGCCTCTGATCGATCAGAGGCCAAATTCCCTGAAGCTACATTTTTTTCTCAAAAAATCCCATTTTTCTTGAACATTTTCAACTCTCGAAATGACTCCAACTCAACTCGGACTTAAAACAAAACTTGTAGAGGGTTAAAAGATGAAACAATGGCCTCAAACGGGGACTTATTTGGACTTTTTATGAGAAAGTTGGCCTCTCAAAATTGGCCAAAAAATTATTTTGGCAAAAGTTCAATTTTCGCTGTTAGCCACCAAAATCGACTACAACTTCCCGAAGTGCATTCCAACCATGCACACATACTTAATATCATCAAAAATGACTTACTAAAATTATTTGATCAACCACGAAGTTCCCGGAACAAAAATTCACTTTTCCAACAGAGATTAGACCTTAATTAAGCTTAAGAGGAGGATTAACACGGAATTGAAATACGAGTTATTACATATCGTTAGTATTTTTTGTTGTTGGCTAAATTGTCGTTGAATTGATTGGTACATGGTTAAGTTTACTTGTTAAAATGCATAATAAACCCATCGTGTAAGTTTAGAGAAAAGTTTTAATGTGGTGAAAGTGAGGTGAATAGTTCTTAACCTGTTACCGAAAGTGATCAATGTATGTGGCTGTGAGGTGGTTTGTTGAATTTGTGGAGTGGATTGGTGGTATTGTGAATATTTTATAGTTGATAAAATATTCGGTTACGATACGTACTTTCTTTCATGCATGTTTGTATTACCCCCTTTTTTTTGTGATGCAAATGAGTGGAAGTAGAGTCAGATTGACTAGTAGGTCGTGTGTGGTTTAATTAATTTATTATTGTTTTTGATAGAGAGTTGTGTTGTATTTTTAACTGTAGAGATTGTAATTTGTATTTTGAAAATTATTTAGACATAAAAATTAGTTAGTTTGAATTTATTATTTTTACTATTCTTTTTATGACCCTCGGGGTCGGGCGTGACATTGTCCCTTAATAATTTTCTTGATGGTGAGAAGAATTGGCCAAGTAAAATTAGAGAGGAGGAGACCAATGTTTTTAATTTTGCTGCTAGCGTGGACTTGACACATCAGCATGTCACCGTTTGAGTCACCCAAATCGAGTCGACGTAGAATTACTTCGGAAACATTGATAAATGAGGGTCGGTATATAATTTAATGCGATTAGAGCATATCCAATAGAAATATTAAAAGAGTTTTTAGTGTCAGACACTATTTAATTGGTTAAAAATATGACCCGTTATTATTCATTAAATATATATATATAATTAAAAATATGTTTATATATATATATATTATACGTATATATTATAAGTTCACCTTGAATTAACAACTATATATGTAATACTTTATACAAATTATATATATCTAGACAAAAAATACACACACATATATACATGTACATTGCAATATTACACAACTATGTAAATTATTAACGGGTTATTATTGTGTTAACGAAAATTAATTGACCTGACCCATTAATTTATTGTGCTTTACGAATCAGCACCAATATGACTTGAAATTGTTAAAATTTCACCGATTAATTTATTACTTTATGGTAATTTATATCGTATCGTGTTATCGTGTTGGTTGTACGTTATTTTACAAGTATAGATTTTAGTGTTTTAAAACTCTCCATTGTAAACCACAAATTCTGTTGAGTCAAATTGCGTCCTGTCGTGGCACTGCTAATGCTGTAAATGAAGTGTAGAACAATGAAAATGCTGTCAATGTCCCTGTCAGCGGAAAAGTCGACAAAAAGAGAATAAAATTAAGAAAAAAAAATCGCCACAACAATCATAATAATTATATAACATGTGTTTACTACTAAGATAAGAAAAACAAGCACGTGTGAGAAATTAAGATTGATACACATGTAACTTAAGCTGCATGTCCGTTAGGGAAGAGAAGGCGAAGCAGCAATGTGGAAGAGATTGATCGGGGGTTCTCACTAGTGGCCGCCGTGGAAGAGGATATTTTGGTGATGTCTGAGCGGTGTGGAAGAAGATACTACTAAGTTTAATGAGAAGACGAAAAAGAGACGAGTAATTTGATGAGATATTATTTATCATCCTTTTGTTATTTTTCATGAAAAAAAAAATTCTTGGTCATCTCTCCAAAATTTACTCCATGAAAAACACAACTAATAAAACATCTCATTAAATCACTCCCGGTCTCTGACACCACTTAATTAAGCTGTATGTCTGTTTTACAGAACAAAGTGAAAATTATTGTGAAAATACCGCTACGTTTTTATTAAGTAGTTAATTAAAAAAAAGGAGTAATTTGTGAGATGTTTGTCATCCTTTTGTTATTCTTCATGAAAAAAAAATCTTACTTGTCTCCCCAAAATTTTATTACATGAAAAACACTAAAAGTAATAAAACATTTCATTAATTTACTCCTCTCTTTTTTTGACATAAAATTAATAGTGTTTTCAATTATTATTATTATAATTATTATTCACTCAAACTGGCTAAATTATTATTATTATTATTATTCACTCAAACTGGCTAAATATTTGTTGATATCGTGCAAGGGCAGCCCACAAGCTTTAGTAGCGGAAAGCGAGTTGTTGTTGTTGTTCACTCAAACATGCTAAATATTTGTTGGTATCGTGCAAGGGCAGCCCACAAGCTTTAGTGGCGGAAAGCGAGTTAATACAAGAAGAAATGAATAATAACTGATAAAATTTAGCACAAAATATTGTAGCGTGTTAGTATATTTGTTCTATGTTTATCATATTCATGATAAATTTTTATGAGGAATTGCAATAGTATTTTCTTACTTCTGTAGATCTGCCTCTATATTTAAATAGGTACTTAAACAAAATACTGTATTTTGTGTGATGACACCTTAGAAGTGTTCAAGGAATTTGAGATATTTTGACTTTGCACCTCATGTTTTAGACTATATTTATATTTGTACCTCATATTTTATTTTTCTTGTGTTTGCACCCCATCGTTAGTTGCTATTAAATCATATTTTTCATGACCAAAATGCAAACTTCTCACCCCTCATTTTACTTCAAATTTGAGTTTGTATCCTAAGTCAACACATATGGTTTCAATTATAGTAATAAAATATGGTGTTTTAAAGCATGTTTATGTTGCCTAGCTAAAAACTATCGGTTTATATACGAGGAGAAAAACTGTGAATCATGAACTTAGAAAAGAAAATTAACAAAATTTATGATTGAAAATTAACTAAATAACAAATAATTAAACTAAAGTTTGTTAATATTTTTAATTCATTCACAAAATTATTAAAAAAAAATTATGCTTGGTTTGAAATGAATATCATTGCTAGATGAGCTGCAAACTAAAAATATTAAAAAAAAAACATGGGCTGACTAGTTATAAAGGCATTTCGGTTAGCAAAATAAATTTTACACACCAACTAATGGATTTCACTAATAGCGGGATGCAAATGGTGCAAACTAAAATCCATTAAAATGAGGTATATCAAAATCAAACAGTTCTACAAAATTATAAAAATTAATAGTCTCTTTCATTTTCTTTTCCTCTTCATGTCAATAAATCGATGTATGCATTGTTATGAAAAGAATTGAGAAAGTTCATATCAAAATAATTAAATTGTATTGAGAGACTTTTGGTAGTTTGTGTTTGTTATACGTTGCTCAGCTTGTTTCGCGCGAGGGCGGTTCTTCTACAAAAATAATATGTAGGACAGCACCAATTTTACAGTATTTATGCATGGCGGTCGCTACAATTGTCTTGTTCTGCATTATTTAGTTATTCAAGATACTTTTGAGTTTGATTTGCATTAAATAGGAGAAGAATTCGGTAGCTCATATGCTAGTTAAATTTAGTAGGAATACGGATGATGATGATTGTCTACCTTGAGGAACCTTCCTCATGGCCGAAAGAGGTGTTAAACTTTGATGTCAATTAGCTAGTTATTTATCTGATTGAATGTTAATCTATCTTCCTCCAAAAAAAAAAAATTTCTGATCCCAAGTTAAGTAACAAAAGTTAATTTATATATTCAAATACATCTGAAATTTAAATAAAATAAAATATTTTCAGTGTAATGTTTGGGAGAAAATGTGATATTTGTGACTTTTTAAGTCATATTCAATGATAAAACATCAAGAGTAAACAGTTACTAATGATACGATTATATATGTTTCAAAACACTATCAATAAATGAATTTTGGCGCTGAAAATATTGGTGAAAGAATTAATGTTTAAAATAACGATTTGATTAGTAAAATAATTTCGTCAAGTAATTTTGTAATACGAGGTATGTATATCTTTCACCTCGATCCCAAACTCCAAATGCTTTCGTAAGAGAAATTAAATATGCGTGTTAATGTATTTTTTATTTGTGGTACTTAATTAATATTTATCTTTTTATATGTATATAAATGCAAATAATAAATTTAAAATTATTGAGAAGAATGCCTTTATTTTTGAAATAACCATAAACCTTATTCACAATACCTTTAAAACTATAACGTAATTATGACATTCACAATTACCCTTTTAAAGTTTTGCAATTTATTTATTTATATATGTTGAATATTGTATAATTATAAATCATAATTTTACAAATATTGTAGACTTAATTGGATGGGTGACGTCCAGACTGATGATGGAATGCCCTCCACGTAGAGTGATTGTACTTCTCTTGTCTAGGTACAGAAATAAATCCAAAGGTTGATGGCTTGGTTTCATGTGCATTTTAAATGCTTGATGTAATATGTACATAACGTGCGTGGGGTATAAATATATATCAGAATTTCTTGAAATTAAAGCCTTTGAATATATATATATATATATATATATATTAGTATTATTTGTGCCATCCGGTATTATCAATATAGTAATCTACAAAAAAAGAGTGAATTATTGAATTTCTCTAGACAATTGTAATCTTTGTATTGTTATAAATATGTTAAATCAGTGAATAGTATCTTATTGATTTGTATTATATATATATATGTATATATTTTTTTTTCCATGTGAATTAACGTGTTTTTTTTTCTACTTTTGCTACAACTTTGACGATTTAAAATTAATAGTTTAATTTTAATTTTTGTATTCTTTTTTAAAATATTATGTTAAAGCTTTTAACTTAATTATCGAGTCGATGATACGTATGTTTTTATCTTTAATTCTGAACTACTACATTAATTAATTATATCTTAAAAATAAAATAGGACTATATTAATTCAAAATATATTCTAATAAAAAAAAAATGAGATGATCAGAGACAAATAGATTAAATAAATTAACTGCACGCACAGGGATATTATTAATCTGTATGAACACACGCGATATCACGTGTAATTATTCAATCAAATAAATGTCCAACTTTATTTCATTTTTCTCAGGCAGTCCATTCAGGTTGCCTATTTTGACCATGCAAATACACATTGGTGCAAATCTTTGGTTTCTTTATAATTTTAGAGCCATCATATCCTATATCTATCAATTCAACAATTATTTGACCTTGAAGCATGGCCTTTAATTATGGGTGGTGTTATTTTCACCCCACAAACTACTTGCTTTCACTCTCACTCTCACTCTCACTACCACTCCCACCAACTCTCTTTTACTCATTAACACTCCCACTACTTCCTTTACCACTCACATTTTAATACACATAGATTAATGATTAATTACATTTAACCATTAATCATTAATCCTCCTCCTCCTCCTCCTCCTCCTCCTTCTTCTTCTTCTTCTTCTTCTTCTTCTTCCTCTTCTTCTTCTCAACAATGGTTTCTAAAATTTTACATTCATTTAACCCTTAATGCAACACAAACTAATTATAATTAATCATTAATTATTATTCTTCTTCTTCTCACAATTTTACCAATTAATGCAACACAAACTAATTATAATAAATCATTAATTCTTCTTCCTTCTCTTCTTCTTCTTCTTCTTCTTCTTCTTTCTTCTTCTTCTTCTTCTCACAAGGTAAATTTTTGCTCCAAAACAACCGTGGCCTCCTTGTATCATATTTTAGCTCTCGGGACCTTACATCGCCCTCTTGTAAAAATCGAGTATTGAGAACAATTTCGGTTCCCTATGACCAAGGTTCATCCACTTCCTCGATCCCTCACAACCGAAGTATCTTGGACTATATTTTTAGCTCTCGACCTTACATCGGTCTTTAACAACCGAGTATTTGAATAATTTTGGTTTCATAGGACCTAAATTCATCAAATTGCTCGATCTCCTAGACCGAAGTTGTCTGAAATATTCAAATTACACATTCGGTTGTTTTAAATTTTGGTTTTCCGTAACCGAGTAACCTGTTCTAATGCTCTAATTCGTTTTGTTAGTACAAATTTTTTTTGATATTAACTAAAGAAAATAAAATTAAACATAATAAAAACAAACATATCTTTCTTTCATTAGGTTTTTCTACTTTGATAATCCTTGATTTGCTATTCTCTACCATTCTCTACACTTAAGGATTTTTTTGTGACATTAATGGAGATTTGTGTGTTTTTGAGAGTTACTTTTGAATTTTGTTGGCTTTTGAAATGAATTGAATGAGATAGAATGTGTTAATTAAATCTGAATTTTTGTTAATTATTAATCATGAATAAAAATCATAGAGAAGAAGAAGAAGAAGAAGAAGAAGAAGAGGAAGATGTGATGAAGATGATGATGAATAGTAATTAATGTTAATGAGTAATTAGTTGGTTGAAAATGATTAATTGAGTGGGGTGGAAATAGGAGTTTAGAACTTTTTTTTTTGTGGGAGTGAAAGCAAGTAGTTTGTGGGGTGGAAATAGCACCACCCTTAATTATCAATTAACTTTATATCTATACACTACCTTATATAATTATATATATATATATATCTATATATATATATATGTACCACTAACTATCAATCACAATTCCAATGGTAATTCTAAAATCGAGTATGCATGTCATATAGCTGGCAAACTCTGTGGTCGGTTTAATGAACCTACCAAAATTATAAAATTCAAATATATTGTTTTATTCTCAAATTAATAGTTTTGTCTTATATATAAAAAAATAAAATTGACTTTTATGGAAATGGTTTTTAATCTTTAGTATCATTTTGAAATTTTGTATGGAAATGGTTTAGTCTTTATAGAAATTGTAATCACTAAATTTCATCAAAAAATTATGTTTAGAAGTAGTGATACATTGTAAAAAAATTGATAATTTTTTGCATTTTTGACCATCATTTTTTTTATGGTAATCACAAACGTTGTTATATTAAGTTTTTTATGAAATTTTCGATGGATGACAAGTACTTATATATCATATAAATTATCTACCCAAAATATCATTAGAAAAAAAAATCATCTACTTAATCCTCTAAAATATAGCCCTTCTTTGTTTTAAAAAGAGTGATTGTTAACACCTATAACTAAATCCCGTTTAACTATGATGAGATTATCGATTTTAGCATAAAATTCTTAGGTTGATACGTTAAACTTTATATTGTAGAAAGGTAGAGTAATTGATAACTTTCATTTTTGAAACTTTTTATTGTATGTTGCAGGGTTTTTTTTATGAGTATTTAATTATTATATTCTTGATCTAATTTATATTCTTTATGACTTATGTAAGTTATCTAAAACAATCATTTATTTTTGCTGCAGTATTTATATTCTGGTTTTTATTATTAATGATATTTTTATTCTTATTTAAAAAAATAGAATATATATAAAGAAACTCATTTTAAAGACCGTTCTTAAGCTAACTTAAGGGTCGTTCATTTTAATAGTGTAAAAGAACGAATTTTTTCTTGAAACTTGGTAAAGATAATCTTTATAATAAGTAGATCATTTTCACCAAATTTCCTTAAAAAACTCAAATGGAAAGTAGGCTAATTAAAAATCTAAAATTTCAATGTCCAAAAATGCGCATATATATCATATTTTCAGCCGACCCACTTCCCGAATTAATTTTTTTTTTATGAAATTTGGTGTTCGTGATCATCTCCACCAAATTTCATAAAAGAAAATAATTTGTTTACCCCATCAAAATAGACAATAAATTCTTAAATTAGTTAACTTAGTTAAGTTAAGAACGATCCTTAAATTATACGTATTCTAAATATATATATATATATATATTATGTGTCGGATTTTCAAATCATTATATGCGTATAAATTGAAGACGCCGATTTTAGAATAAGATGCATGGGAGTGATGTTTATGGGTTAAATTGAACATTTATTCATTACCATAGAAGTCAACAGTATTTGAACTGACCCACACAATTAATTTATGTTGGACACAAAATATTCAATAACAGAGTATCTCTATTGATAAAAGTAATATATCATCTTAAAGCATTCTCTAATGAATGTGCCAATAAATTCACAGCTGGGTTAAAAAACACTACACCCCCCCCCCCCCCAAACTATCATTTTTTGATAGTAAAACCCCCATTTTTTTTAAAACTAACACCAAGCTTCCTTGATCTTATAGTCGCCGATACTTAACCCCAAAAGTTAATAGATCTATTAAAACATTAGCATGATGGCTGTCATGTGCCTCCATGTGAGCACCAATGGACAAAAATACCCCAATTGCTGCATTTAAACATAAATTGGCCAAATTACCTTCATCTATTTATAAAACGCCCACATTTTCTCTTACCACAATGACCAACTCTCTTATGGCTTTTTCTCTCTTCCAGCATACTTATTCTCTATTTCTCTAATTATTAGATATTTTACGGGTATTAAATGGAAAAAATACCAAATTCTAGTTGGAGTGGGTTATTTTGTCAAAACTCGAACTCGACCCAACCTTCTGCAATTTTTACTTTAAAAAAAAATCCAAGCAAGTTTAAAAAAAATACAAGTTTAAAACCCGCCAGCCCGATTAAAAAAACCCGCCAAGTCGAGTTATTTTGCCATCCCTAAAGCCAAAATACAAGAAGTAAATAAGGAAAATGCAGAACTATGCATATACCATATTAATATTAATGTTGTGTTTACAAAAGTTGATGGTGTCAAAATCTAGAACAGATAATTGACGACCGACCAATCAATGAATAATGGTGAATTAGAGGTTTAATATTGAATTGTAACTGTGAATAGTGATTGTGAACAGTATCATCGTATATGTGAACAGTGATTGTGAACAGTATCACCGTATATGTGAACAGTGGTTATGAACAGTAAATGTGAACAGTACCTCTGAACAGTGACTCTGAACATGATCGTGAACAGTACCACCGTATATGTGAACAGTGACTGTGAACAGTACCGGCAGAAACTGATTAAAAATAAAGATGAACATGAGACGTTTTTTATTAAGGTAGGTTCCCCCGGTAGCGCTTATGCTAGTCCGGCAGTACGTCCTCCTTTTGTGTGTGCTTGCTTTGTATTAGCTCAAAGGCAATCAATTCGGATGATAATACAAGCTACCAATCTCTCTCTTTCTTTCTATAATTTCCTTAATTCTATTTATAAGTATAGAATTAGGATTACAACTATTTCAACAGAATAAATAATAAACTGTGTAGGAGAGAGAGTGTATAAGGATTGGTATTTTTTTTGGGGTATGAAAAGAGAGAGTATAAGACCCTCAAAAATTGGCTTGTATTTAGGAAAGAGGGATGGATATTGGGAGAGAAGGAAGAGATGTTTTTGGTGTCTTTTGAATGAATGAATGAGGGGGGTATTTATAGGTAAATGTAGAAGGGCAAAAAGGTAAATTTGGTAATGTATATGATGTGTATGCTTAGGTCACATGTATTCTAGAATGTATATGATGTGTATGCTTAGGTCACATGTATTCTAGAATGTACATGATGTGTATGCTTAGGTCACATAGGTAAAAATGGTATTTTACTGGAGGTAAAAAATGGTATTTTACTGGGGGTAAAAATTGGTATTTTACTGGAGGTAAAAGTGTTGAATTACCTTTGTATGCCAATGATAAAATTAGTATTTAACCCCATCAATTGCCCCCTATCCTTATCATTTAGCTCGGATGAGCTGATTGGTGAGGATATCCTTCAACCCGCGAGCTAGTAGTAGCTTTGAGCTCTGAAGTTCGTCATGTCTTAAGCCCAAATCTTTCGTAGGTGAACAAGGTCGACAATTCGATGCCTGCAAGAGGTCTTTTGCCTGTGTTAGGTCTTTCGCCTGTGTTAGAGGTCTTTTGCCTGTGTTAGGTCTTTCGCCTTTGAGAGGTCTTTCGCCTGTGTTAGAGGTTTTTTGCCTTTTTTAGAGGTCTTTTGCCTTTTTAGAGGTCTTTCGCCTTTTTTAGAGGTCTTTCGCCTGTGTTAGAGGTCTTTTGCCTGTGTTAGAGGTCTTTCGCCTGTGTTAGAGGTCTTTTGCCTTTTTTAGAGGTCTTTCGCCTGTGTTAGAGGTCTTTCGCCTTTTTTAGAGGTCTTTTGCCTGTGTTAGAGGTCTTTTGCCTTTGAGAGGTCTTTCGCCTGTGTTAGAGGTCTTTTGCCTTTTTTAGAGGTCTTTCGCCTGTGTTAGAGGTCTTTTGCCTTTTTTAGAGGTCTTTCGCCTGTGTTAGAGGTCTTTTGCCTTTTTTAGAGGTCTTTTGCCTGTGTTAGAGGTCTTTTGCCTTTGAGAGGTCTTTCGCCTGTGTTAGAGGTCTTTTGCCTTTTTTAGAGGTCTTTCGCCTGTGTTAGAGGTCTTTTGCCTTTTTTAGAGGTCTTTTGCCTGTGTTAGAGGTCTTTTGCCTTTGAGAGGTCTTTTGCCTTTTTTAGAGGTCTTTCGCCTGTGTTAAAGGTCTTTCGCCTGTGTTAGAGGTCCTTTTTTTATATGTACTGTTGGAACTGACCTCGCTGAATAAGCTTTTCAATTTCTTCCTTGAGCTTCTAGCAATTATTAGTCTCGTGGGCGTGGTCCTTGTGATACCGGCAGTACTGGGTAGAGTCCCTCTTCTTCTCTAGAGTGCTCATCTTCCTAGGCTTAGGCACTTCTCCTGGTTCTGATTGGGCATAGACCTCACTCAGTGGAGCTGTAAGGGGAGTGAACTTCCGGTGAGCTCTGTCCTCGCTAGATCTGAACTTTTCGGTATTCTTTTTGATCTTCTTGTTCTCCCTCTCTTGACTAGAAGAAGGGCTATGTTCCCCCTGGCGCTTGGAATGGGGCCAGAGAGCAGAAAATCCTGACATGTTGCGTCCTTGGAGTGTCTCTTCCACCCCAATCTGTTTGTTGACCTCGTCCAGGAGCTCAGACATGGTCTTTGGAGCCATTCTAGCTAAGGTCATTAAGCAGTAGGGGGAGCTTACTCCGTTCATAAATGCGGCTACGGCTACACCTTCATTGAGATCATCGATCATGAGGCTTTCCTGGTTGAACCGGCAAGCGTACTCTTTCAAGCCTTCGTTTGAACTTTGTTTGATTGTGAAGAGGTGGGTGGAAGGCTTAGATTGCTTTCTAGTCCCTAGGAAGTGAGTTACGAACTTCGTACCAAGCTCGTTCGAGCGCTGAATTGAGCCTGGGGATAGGCTGTTGCACCACATCCGAGCTGCCCCCTTGAGGGTTGTGACAAAAGCCCTGCATATGATACCATCTGGGACACTCTGGAGCCCTATTATATTTCTAAATTGCTGCCAATGGTCCACTGGATCGGTTGAGCCATCATATGACTCTAGAGCAGGTAGTTTGAATCTGTTTGGGACTGCACATGTCTGGATGTGCGTTGCAAATGGGGATTCAGAATTCCTTACCAGAGTTGCTGCCGAGCTCCCTCCAACGTGGCCTATGGTTTTTCATCATTTCGGCCAGCTGGGCTTTCATTTCTGATCTGAGCCTCTCCTCTACTTCTTCAACAGAGCTCTTGTTCGAGATCCTATCGAACACAGACCCTCGAGGTCTGGCATTGGTCTCCAGAACTGGTGGAATAGGGGGGCGACCTCTTCTACTCACACTTTGTCTTTGAGTATCTCCTTCGGAGCGTTTTTCTCGAACAACATTAACTTGTGGATTTCTTTTTGGAGATGGTAGGGGAGCTGTAACAGAGAACTCATCATAAGAATCTCCTTGTTCAGAACTGGATTGGTCGGCATCAGACCCACTGGGCCTGCTTCGATTCCTCCTATACCTCCGGCGGCGTTCTCTCAGCCTTTTAATGGCTGGGATTCGCGCAGGGGATAGGGGAGCCGGTGCAGAAACAGGGGTCGGAGGCGATCCATCTCTTGAACTGTACGAAGGGGATTCTCTTTGAGCCATCAATCTGTCAATCCGGACCTGGAGAGCAGTTTGTTGAGCCATTAAGGCTATCAGGGGGTCTGTTTGGGTGGTGTCTCCTGACTGGGACATGGTGAATGTATGGTTTTTGGATTTTTTTAGAAGCGTGTGACTTTAAGGAAATGTCTTTCCCACAGACGGCGCCAAACTGATGGTGTCAAAATCTAGAACAGATAATTGACGACCGACCAATCAATGAATAATGGTGAATTAGAGGTTTAATATTGAATTGTAACTGTGAATAGTGATTGTGAACAGTATCATCGTATATGTGAACAGTGATTGTGAACAGTATCACCGTATATGTGAACAGTGGTTATGAACAGTAAATGTGAACAGTACCTCTGAACAGTGACTCTGAACAGTGATCGTGAACAGTACCACCGTAATGTGAACAGTGACTGTGAACAGTACCGGCAGAAACTGATTAAAAATAAAGATGAACACGAGGCGTTTTTTATTAAGGTAGGTTCCCCCGGTAGCGCTTATGCTAGTCCGGCAGTACGTCCTCCTTTTGTGTGTGCTTGCTTTGTATTAGCTCAAAGGCAATCAATTCGGATGATAATACAAGCTACCAATCTCTCTCTTTCTTTCTATAATTTCCTTAATTCTATTTATAAGTATAGAATTAGGATTACAACTATTTCAACGGAATAAATAATAAACTATGTAGGAGAGAGAGTGTATAAGGATTGGTATTTTTTTGGGTATGAAAAGAGAGAGTATAAGACCCTAAAAAATTGGCTTGTATTTAGGAAAGATGGATGGATATTGGGAGAGAAGGAAGAGATGTTTTTGGTGTCTTTTGAATGAATGAATGAGGGGGGTATTTATAGGTAAATGTAGAAGGGCAAAAAGGTAAATTTGGTAATGTATATGATGTGTATGCTTAGGTCACATGTATTCTAGAATGTATATGATGTGTATGCTTAGGTCACATGTATTCTAGAATGTACATGATGTGTATGCTTAGGTCACATAGGTAAAAATGGTATTTTACTGGAGGTAAAAAATGGTATTTTACTGGGGGTAAAAATTGGTATTTTACTGGAGGTAAAAGTGTTGAATTACCTTTGTATGCCAATGATAAAATTAGTATTTAACCCCATCAAAAGTAAAACCAAGCAAAATAGCAAACAATCAATTTCCTAGTAGTAAAAGTAAGCAAACCAACTAACAATTTAATGCAACTTTCTTGCAGCTTAAACAAAATTGTTCAAGTTCCAACAAAGTTGCATTAAATATATATATATAAAGAAAAGCGCCAAGTTATAGAACTAATTAGCATGCACTAGTTACAAAAAAAGATGAGCTAACTTATAGACCTAACTAGTCTGAACTAGTTGCAAAAAAGGTGCCAATTATTGGGACACTAGTTGCAAAAAGAAAAAAAGAAGTAGCATTTGTTTACTACTTTTGACTACTTGAGTAGCCATGACCACTTCCACTACATTGACTTGAGAAAATGACAGGACCAAATCTTGTAAATGTCTTTTGAACTTGCAAAATAAAATTTAATTTGGATTTAATATCACACAAATACACAAAAGCATTTGTCATGAACATGTAAGTTGTAATACCCGAGCTTCAACATTTACAATTCCATTACTTCTATTTGCATTTCCATTAGCTATACATGAGCTCGTACTTGCATTTTTAGTAGCTTCACTTGTATTTCCAAAATTTCCATGACTTTCACAACCCTGTTAAAGAATAAAAAGTTAAAATTGGCACCCAAAAAAATTAATTAATGCATATAAGTTGAACAAAAAAGTACCTCTCCCAGCCACAACCTAGTGCTTCCAGCTCTGCCACCACCACTACCAGCTTTGCCTCCAACTCTTCCTGATTTTTTAATTTTGCCACAACCATTTTTCACTATTGTGTTACATTTGCCACCACCTCTATTACTTGTGCCACTAATCGCAGTTCCCTCACTTGCACCTTTAATTAAGTTTGAATTCACACCACTTTTTAGTACCAATCCAGCTCTCCTACCTCTCCCACCAACATTAGTGCCTGTAGACACCCCGATCCGTGATCCCCGCAAGAACCCTAACAACCTTCGAGAACTACTGTTTTTGGAGTCTGGGACCCATCCGAGCACCCGAAACTACCCCGAAAAGTTTTGTTGGCCAACAAACCTGTTTTTAAGTGGGATTGTCGCACGACATACTGGTATGTCGCGCGACAATCACTCTTATGTCGCGCAACAAACCCCTCTGCACCCGACCATCCACTTTCTGACATATCACAGTGTCAGAATCCATCACTTCAGCCGTTTGTCGCGCGACAAACAGGTACGTCGCGCGACAAACAGATAAAGTTGGGAAATGTCGCGCGACAATTCTCTCCGAGCAGTATAAATAGGCCAACATCTCCAAGGGTTCTAGACGGCAACTTCTCGCCATAATTTCTATACTAAAATTCCTTATTCTCTCTGATATTTTCTAATCTTTAAGCCTTCTCCGGAAGCATCTGCGATAACATTTATTTCTGTAAGAGTCTTGGATCTAATCTTGGCACCCGGAATGCCACCTTCTAGAGTTAGACCGTTGAAAATATTTTTAAGAGGAAAAGCTAATATTCGCTGGAGATCTTCTCTGCCGTATTATATTTTCTCTCTCTTATTCTTCTATATATCGTCGGGAAGGTAACTAACGGGGCGCTGCCCCGCACCCCGCGACCTGACCGGGCAGGTCGATCCCCGTCCTAGTAAGCGAAGTGGCGACATAGTTGTGGTAGATTCCTAACGCGCTCGAAAATAAAGCTTTCATTAGTTATTTCCAGAAAGCAGTAGAATATCAGTAAAAGCATCCAAGTTTTCCAACATAGAATAAACATATAAGACCACTAGAGACCGAAAGGGCGGAATGGGTGCCTAACACCTTCCCAAACCGTAATATAGTTCCCGAACCCTATAGAATCATGGTTTCGTAGACAAACGTGTAAAGAGAGGCTTATCTGTAGCCTTCCCTCTTACACAATCATTTTGTCCGTTTTCTCGTAAAACGTACTGGCGACTCTGAACGAACCCTCTTGCATCTAAAAATAGGATAGAGGGACTCCCGATATGAATTATCAACACATAGAAGCAAATGGAACAACGGAATCCTTTCCGATGTTTCAGACGCCCACCAACGGGAACGAGAACCCAGGGGTCGCATTTGCGGATTCTCACAGTGCCCCTCCCCCTCTTTTTTTGTGCAACTAGCCACTTACAGGTCCTTATATTGTGAACATACTCTCCACAATTTCTACACCTCAATTTTTTTAAAAACCTCCTAATTATATGAGGATTAGCACGAGTTCATCTTATCTCTTAGTTCTTTTTTTCTTTGGTCTTTCTGGAGCTCTTCTTAAAGGTGGATGCATAAGTGGGTCAAATGGTGTTTTAACCCAATAAAGGAGCAGAAAATTAGACTCACCCTTCAAACTCTTAATTGGGAAATTTGTGGTAGAATACATCTGAGAGGCATGTATCATCCACCCACACTCAGCCTTACAAGTAGCAGTGATTTTATGGTACTCATTTTTTTAAAACTTCAAGTCATATCCATGTTTAATGGAATGAGTTTTCAGAGCTTTCCTAAACACATACGCATTTGAAAAAATAAGGCATACTTGCAATTTAGGATCTTTCATGTCAACTTCTTTATTAACCTCAACAAACTTGGGGGCGTTACTTTCATCATAAAATGAATTTTTAGGACTTCTAAGAGTATCATCATCATCACTACTTTGTTCCTCCCTATCCATGTCAAAGGTAGGGTTATCTCCTTTTGTTCTATCATTATCATCCAAGACAACATCATCCTCATCATGTTCTATTACTTCCTCGTCAAAGGGCTCTAAATTAATGCTACTACTGTCATCATCACTATGGTCATAATTTGATGTAATTAGTTCAACAGTTGGTTCAGAAATTAATTCAACAATTGGTTCAAATATTGCATCTTTAACCATTGCGTGGTGTAGATATTTCAATCCTAATACCCTCCTCATAGCATGCAAACAAGTCTAACACTTCTATGTCACTACACACTGACTTAAGTCCATGACTAATTCTAAATATAGGTGAATGTAATAAATAGTGTACGTGTTTGGTATATAACTTAGAGGAATAATTAACTCGTGGAATTCAATAATAGATATAAAATCAGGATCTAAACCTTCAAAATCTTTTTTGTAACCTCCTTTGTAGTCAAGCGGTGGAAGCAATCAATGCTACCCCATGAAATATTCTTAAAGCAAACATTATTTGCAAATTAATTATACAAATAATTAACACATGGGATTTAATTTAAGCAAATAACGTTACGAAATTAAATAAACAATAAAACTCTTGAAACCCTAAATTATTTTCCATAAATGCATATTGTGTGTATTTATCAATGGGTTGGTGAATAACAATAAAAATGTTACAAATGATTGTGAGGAACAAAAATTTAGGACCACCAAAATGTGGTCCTAACTCCCAATACATACATTCCATACGTAACTAATGCAAAAACCATGCATAAAACTCTTAATATCAATCTAACAACTAAAATACTAAATCTCTAAAAAAATGACCATGGATTACATCTTTAAAAAATATCATAGACCAAACCCTAATTTCAGTTGACACTTATTTATCGAAAGAAAAAAAAACCACAAATATACATAAGAAAAATGAGGATGAAGATATTTTTTGAAACCTAAATCTAAAAAAAGAAAATAAAAAGAAAAAGAATAAAGAAAGTGTAAGACTCAAACCCTATTTTAAAACGATTAATGAAATTGGGTCCAAAATCATACCTTCGAAGATGAAATTTTCGAGTACAAAATATTGATCCTTTTCACAACAAGCACTGCACAATAAAGGAGATTTAATCTTTGTAATAAAGGAGAAAAAGAACAATGTATGAATAGCAAACGGTAGAGAAAGAATGAGAGATAAAAATGACGTATAGGTTTTGGGTATATAAACGGAAGATGTGATAGAGAAAAATAAGGATTTTGCACAAAAATATATGGTCAATGAGTCAAAACGAGGGTAATTCGATCTTTTGCGCATTTTTGTTAACAATGTTATATATTTTTTTTATTTCTTATATATCAAGAAGGTTTATTGTCACTTTTAAAATATGGGGAGTTTTGTGTTTTTTATCCTAGATTAATTAATGTCAGATTTTAATTAGCACACTAAAAATTGTCTTCAGTGTATGTGTTAAGAGATGATTCAGCTAGAACAATGCGAGTTGATACACCCAAGTGTAGGGAGTCGGTCAAGTAATAAATACTCGGTAAGTCCGAGGTCGATCCACGGGGATGAGGGTAGTTCTTTGACTTATGATAGTTTCTTTCAAGAGGAATATGAGAAAATAAACAAAAGATTAAAATATGGAGAGAATGGAATGAGAATCATTAACTAACATAACTAAAGGCAATATAACTGAATAAAACATGCAAATAAAATTAAACCTAAAGGTAGCGAAACATTACTATGCTAAATGAAACTAAACTAGCATACCAAGAAGATGGAATAACGCTAAATAAAACAAATAATAAAAACAGCATGCTAAATTAACTAAAAGTGTGAAAAACTTTAACTAAAATTAAGAATAAAAAGCGTTAGGGGTATCCATAAGTTCCAGGCAACACAACGGGTAATTTGGTGGACCGGGAATCCTTTTATAATTAATTTTTCTTTAAAAATCACCCTACTATCTACGAGCTGATTAATCTCATAAACTCATATTTTTCGTAATAATTCATACGTGACATGAATTATACGTACCAATACTAATTATGAATCAATTTGCATTACTTAATTTTACCAAAAACACTTGTTTATTAAAGTGAAGTAGTGCTTGACACTACAAAACCTTTTATTAAAAGTAAGTTTAGAAATATTAAGTAGAAACCACAATTTAATTCAAATAGGTTAAAACATGATTAAAATCAAATTTGAACTAAAACGGGCGGTGTAAACACAAAATTGGCGATTTCGCTAATTAAATAAATTAACTGCGTGCACAAGGATATTATTAATCTGAGTGGAGCGTTGTACGTTATCATATCTTATATTCGCAACGTAACACAAGAATTTTTATTTTATCCTGTTTTCGGTGTATGAACACACGCAATATCACGTGTAATTATTCAATCAAATAAATGTCCAACTTTATTTCATTTTTCTCAGGCAGTCCATTCAGGTTGCCTATTTTGACCATGCAAATACACATAGGGGCAAATCTTTGGTTTCTTGAGTATAATTTTAGAGGCACGCGAATTTAAAATAAAATTCGAAACTTGCAGAGTATAATTTCCACGACAAGAATTCAAACTCTTCCCAAACAATTTACTCGTATTTTTAGCAGGTGTTTTGTTGAATGAATCGTATCAAATCTTGCAGTATTTTAACATGCAACTTGTGACAAATCTAACAAATTATGGAAGTTTAATTATATTTTGGTAGATTTTATTTATTGAAGAAGAAAATTGAACGTGTCCACTACGCAACCAAAAGAAATTTGTTCACACAATTGATCCGACTTTCACCACTCGACACTTTGCTTAATATTACATTGCCTTGATTGTATCTCCTTTTGAGTTGAGGGTGTAGAATTTGATCTTGATATAGTTCACTACCACCACCGATACTGTCCCCGACTTAACCACCTATCACTAGGTGCGGAGTTTTTAACTCAAAAGGCCTTAATTATATTAGAGGTGAACCGCTTACTTATCACCAGGTGCGGGATTTTTACCTCAAAATGCTTCGATTATATTAGAGGTGAAGCATTTACTTTTTAGTCACATGTTTTTCTTTTATATTTTTGGATGTGGGATCTTACTATTCCTCAACACGCCCCCTCACGTGCGACCCACATATCTAATCGCACGGGTAACCTAATTCCCACTTCGAGAATTTGTAAATTTGGGAGCCAATGCCACCCTTTTCGAAGGGTCTCGGAGCCAACGCCATTTTTTTCAAAGGCCCAGTATTCATAGCCCAACTGGGCCAAGGATGTGAATTGGAATAGAACATCGCTCTGATACCATGTAGAATTTGATCTTGATATGGTCTACTACTATCACCGATGCTGTCCCCGACTTAACTACCTATCACTAGGTGCGGAGTTTTTAACTCAAAAGGTCTCAGTTATATTATAGGTGAACCGCTTAGTTTTTAGTCACATATTTTTTTTTATATTTTTGGATGTGGAATCTTGTTATTCCTCAACATGCGCACACACTTATTTATTGTAAAAGAAAAAGGGTATAAAGAAAATACATTTCATAATAAAGAAACAAAATAATTCTCCATTCCCATTGGAAAATTTGGAACTATTTGTGTAAGTATCACTATTATATTTTCATAAAAAAAGAAAAACCGCATATATGATGAATATTGAAGATGTAGATCTTAAAAAATCCACAAACCCTGCCTCAGAGTAATTGGGTGAACTCTCGTGCATCTGCCTTAAAGTCCACAAACCTTTTTCTTTTGGGTGATTTTATTTCTATCCATGATATCTTGCAGTTAATCTATGTTATTAAGTTAATCCGTATTGCCTACTAAATTAATCCACGAATGTGGTTAGATTGACAAAAAATATTGTTGATTTAATTTTATAACTATTATTTTATTAATGATTTAATATTAAAAAATCCATTAGATTAATAAGTACAACCACTTTAATTAAATAAATAAAAATAGGGGGTAATTAGTTTTAAGGACGAATATTCCTTTCTCTATCTATTTAATGACACAACTTTTATACCAATACTTTAAGGTCCAAAGTTTTGTTTAAAATACAAACTTTTACAGATAAATAATTAAAATTAAATTAATACAACTACAAAAATAATTTATATTACTGTTATTCTTATAATGTCACTATCATCTAAATGATTATTAAACTAATCTAGACTTTTAAAATCTTGCTAGAAACTAATATCTATAAAATAAAATTCAAAATTTAAATTTAAAGAATCAAATAACTTCTAACAACTTAATCAATTACTAAAATATAAAAAATTAAATAATTCAAAATTTAAATTTCAACAATCCAAAAATAATGATTCTATCCCCGAAATTTAGAATTTAAATTTAAATTAATAGGGTGATTTTATTTCTATCCACGAAATTTTTGGATAAAATTATAAAAATCAATATTGGCATAATTTTTATAAAATAATGATTCTTTTTAATTCAATTGTAAATTATCTACCAAATTTTTACTTCTATCCACCATCATATAATATATCAAAAAGTAAACATAAATTGTATAATAAAATAATATTTCTAATATATATAATTTATTGTTAATTATATCCACTTTCTGGACTCAAGATTAGACTATAAGATTAGACTGTAGTCTATGATTCACATTTGTTTTTAGAATTAAGATTATACAATAATTTATATTAGTCTTGTAATAGTAATTAAACAATAAGTATAGTTTGAAATATTTGTGATATGTCTACAAAATTTAGTTCCTACCTAGAAGTAAATTAAAATTATAGCTTTAATTATAGATTTATCATGGCAAATAAGAAAACAAACGTATATTATAATTGAATATTCTTCCTTTGACTTGAAAAGATTGAGATTAAAGGAAACGATGTTTGTTGCCTCCGGCCACTAATTCTTAATTAGATTCTTAAGTTCCAATTCTGCTTTATTTTTATTTATGTAGAACCCTCATTGTATAGAAAAAAGAAAAAGAAAATAATAAACTCATTTGTTAGTATTATGATGTAATAATATAAATTAATTCCGTCCAGTTTATGTAGTGTTGCATATTTTTAATGAATAATGAATCTATAGTACTTGTATCAATATACTTTTTAACAAATTAATAAAATATATTATCAAGGAAGTATATCTTAATTAGAAACTAATTTTAAAAGTAAGGAAGTGTATTATAATTAGGAAACTAATTTTAAAAATAAATACATTTAAAAAGATTATTAATTGGTGAATACAATTATCAATTTTTTTAAGAAAGTTTTAAAAAATTTATTTTATTATTAACATAAATTAAAGATAAGTAAATTGTGAAAACTTGTATATAAAAATAAAATTACCCTTTCTTTTTCTTTGTTTTGGCATGTCCTGTATCCATCAATTCAACAATTATTTCACCTTGAAGCATGGCCTTTAATTATCAATTAACTAACCAGCAATCACAATTCCAATGATAATTCTAAAATCAGGTATGCACGTCAGATAGCTGGCAAACTCCGTGGTCGGTTTAATGGACCTACCAAAATTATAAAATTCAAATATATTGTTTTATTCTCAAATTAATAGTTTTATCCTATACATAAAAAAATAAAATTGACTTTTATGGAATTAATTAATGGACTACATCCTTTATCTAAAGAGGTGGTTCTTCTCTTTAAGAGAAAAGGGTAGATCATTTTGAGTTGTAAACGTTAAAATTTTTATGGAGATGGTTTAATCTTTATAGAAATTGTAATCATTAAATTTTATTAAAAAATTATGTTTAGAAGTAGTGAAATTGTAAAAAATTGATAATTTTTTGTATTTGAACATCAATTTTTTTATGGTAATCACAATCGTTGTTATATTAAGTTTTTTATGAAATTTTTGAAGGATGACAAGTACTTATATATGATATAAATCATTTATCCAAAATATCATTAGGAAAAAAAAAATCATCAACTTATGCTTCCAAAATATAGCCCTTCTTCATTTTAAAGAGAGCGATTGTTAACACCTATAACTAAATATCGTTTAACTATGATGAGATTATCGATTTTAGCATAAAATTCTTAGTCTGATACATTAAACTCTATATTGTAGAAAGGTAGAGTAATTGATAACTTTCTTTTTTGAAACTTTTTATTGTATGTTGCAGGGTGTATTTTATGAGTATTTAATTTTATATTCTTGATCTACTTTATATTCTTTATGACTTATGTAAGTTATCTAAAACAATCTTCCGGTTTTACTATTAATGATATTTGTATTCTTATTTAAAAAAAAAAGAATATATATAGGGAGACTCCTTCTCTTAAAGATCGTCCTTAAGCTAACTTAAGGGTTGTTCATTTCAATGGTGTAAATGAATGAATTTTTCCATGAAATTTTGCAAAGATAATCTTTATAATAAGTAAATCATTTCTACCAAATTTCATTAAAAAACTCAAACAGGAAGTAGGCTAATTAAAAATCTAAAATTTCAATGTTCAAGAATTCGCATATATATCATATTTTCAATTGACACTTCCCGATTAACTTTTTTTATGAAATTTGGTGGAGATGAATTTTGGCGCTAAAAATATTGGTGAAAAATTAATGTTTAAAATAACGATTTGTTAGTAAAATAATTTGGTCAAGTAATTTTCTAATATGAGATATGTATATCTTTCACCTCAATCCCAAACTCCAAATGCTTTGGAAAGCGCAATTAAATATGCATGTTAATGTATTTTTTATTTGTGATATTAATTAATATTTATCTTTTTATATGTATATAAATGTAGATAATAAATTTAAAATTACTGATAGGAATGCCTTTATTTTTAAAATAACCAGACACCTTATTTACAAAACTTTTAAAACTAGAACGTAATTATGATATTCACGCTTACCCTTTTAAAGTTTTGCAATTTACTTATTTATATATGTTAAATAATATAATGTATAATTATGAATTATATTTTTACAAATATTGTAGACTTAATTGGTTAGGTGACGTCCAGGCTGATGATGGCATGCCCTCAGTGATTGTACTTCTCTAGTCTAGGTACAGAAATAAATTCAGAGGTTACATGACTTGGTTTCACGTGCATTTTAAATGCTTGACGTAACATTTACGTAACGTGCGTCGGGTATATATATATCAGAATTTCTTGAAATTAAAGCCTTTGAATATATATATATATATATATTCCTATGTGAATTAACGTATTTTTTTTTCTACTTTTGCTACGACATTGATGATTTAAATTAAAAGTTTAATTTTAATTTTTGTATTTTTTTTTTTTAATATTAAGTTAAAGCTTTTAACTTAATTATCGAGTCAATGATCCGTATGTTTTATCTTTAATTCTGAACTATTACATTAATTGATTATATCTTAAAAATAAAATAGGACTATTAATTCAAAATATATTTTAATAAAAAAAAATAAGATAATCAAAGACAAATAAATTAACTGCATGCACGGGGATATTATTAATCTGAGTGGAGCGTTGTACGTTGTCATATCTTATATTCGCAACGTAACATAGAAGTTTTTATTTTTTCCTATTTTCTCTGCATGAAGACACGCAATGTCACGTGTAATTATTTAATTAAATAAATGTACAAATTTATTTCATTTTTCTCAGGTAATCCATTCAGGTTGCCTATTTTGACCATGCAAATACACATTGGTGCAAATCTTTGGTTTCTTGAGTATAATTTTAGAGGCACGCGAATTTAAAATAAAATTTGAAACTTGCAGAATGATTGTTAACACCTATAACTAAATCTCGTTTAACTATGATGAGATTATCGATTTTGGCATAAAATTCTTAGTTTGATACGTTAAACTTTATATTGTAGAAAGGTTGAGTAATTGACAACTTTCTTTTTTGAAACTTTTTACTGTATGTTGCTGGGTGTATTTTATGAGTATTTAATTTTTATTTTCTTGATCTAATTTATATTCTTTTTGACTTATGTAAGTTATCTAAAACAATAATTTATTTTTGCTGCAGTATATAGATTCTGGTTTTATTATTAATGATATTTGTATTCTTATTTTTTTAAAAAAGAAAATATATATAGAGAGACTCTTTGTCTTAAAGATCTTTCTTAAGAAAACTTAAGGGCCGTTCATTTCAATCGTGTAAATGAATGAATTTTTTCATGAAATTTGGTAAATATAATCTTTATAATAAGTAGATCATTTCCACCAAATTTCATTAAAAAACTCAAACAGGAAGTAGGTTAATTAAAAATCTAAAATTTCAATGGCCAGAAATGCGCATGTATATCATATTTTCAGTTGACACTTCCCAATACTTTTTTTTTATGAAATTTAGTAGAGATGATTTCATTAGTGATCATCTCCACCAAATTTCATAAAAAAACATCTTTTTACCCTATCAAAATAGATAATAAATCCTTAGTTAACTTAAGAATGATTCTAAAATTATACGTATTCTAAATATATATATTAATATATATATTTAGGTTATGTGTCGGATTTTCATATCATTATATCAGTATAAATTGAAGAAGCCAATTTTAGAATAAGATGCATGAGAGTGATGTTTATGGGTTAGATTACTTAAAGTCCAGTACAAATATAACATGCATGCATGAAAGTGATTTTTAAATTACACATTTTCCTCATTACCATAGAAGTCAACAGTCATTTGAACTGACCCACAAAATTGATTTATGTTGGACACAAAATATTCAATAACAGAGTATCTCTATTGACAAAAGTAATATATCATCTTAAAGCATCTCTAATGAACATGCCATCAAATTCATGGGTAAAAAAACACTAAACCCCCCTTCCCTAAAAACAATCACTTTTTGGCAATAAATTTCCCCTTCTTTTAAAAGTGACACTATACCCCCTTAATCTCATAGTTGCTGACATTTAACCGTACCCCAAAAGTTAACAGATCTGTTAAAACAGTGACAAAATGGCTATCATATGCCTCCATGTGAGCATCAATGGACAAAAATACCCCAATTGCTACATTTAAACATAAATTGGCCAAATTACCTTCATCCATTTATAAAACACCCACAATTTCTCTTCCACAATGACCAACTCTCTTATGGTTTTTTCTCCTTCCAGCATACTTATTCTCTCTTTCTCTAACTATTAGATATTTTAAGGGTATTAAATGGGAAAAAATACCATATTCTAGTTGGAGCGGGTCATTTTGTCAAAACTCGAACTCGACCCAACCTTCTGCAAGTTTTACTTTCAAAACTTCAAATACAACTCGGTTAAAAAAATCCATTCAGCTCGGGCAAGTTTAAAACCCGCCGGGTCGAGTTATTTTGCCATCCCTAAAGCCAAAATACAAGAAGTAAATAAGGAAATTAAATTGAACGTGTTCACTACGCAACCAAAAGAAATTTGTTCACACAATTGATCCGGCTTTCACCACTTGACATTTTGCTTAATATTGCATTGCCTTGATCGTATCTCTTTTTGAGTTGAGGGCGCACACACTTATTTATTGCAAAAGAAAAAGGGTATAAAGAAAATAAATTTCATAATAAAGAAACAAAATAATTTTCCATTTCCATTGGAAAATTTGGAACTATTTGTGTAAGTATCACTATTATATTTTCATTAAAAAAGAAAAACTGCATATATGCTGAATATTGAGGATGCATATCTTAAAAAATCCACAAACCCTGCCCCAGAGGAATTGGGTGAACTCTCGTGCATCTGCCTTAAAGTCCACAAACCTTTTCCTTTTTCTCTGTTTTAGCATGTCCTATATCTATCAATTCAACAATTATTTGACCTTGAAGCATGGCCTTTAATTATCAATTAACTTCATATCAATTAACTAACCATCAATCACAATTCCAATGGTAATTCTAAAATCGAGTATGCATGTCATATAGCTGGCAAACTCCGTGGTCGGTTTAATGGACCTACCAAAATTATAAAATTCAAATATATTATTTTATTCTCAAATTAATAGTTTTGTCTTATATATAAAAAAATAAAATTGACTTTTATGGAATTAATTAATGGACTACATCCTTTATCTAAAGAGGTGGTTCTTCTCTTTAAGAAAAAAGGGTCCATCATTTTGAGTTGTAAATCTTAAAATTTTTATGGAGATGGTTTAGTCTTTATAGAAATTGTAATCACTAAATTTTATCAAAAAAATTTGCCTAGAAGTAGTGAAATTGTAAAAAATTGATAATATTTTGCATTTTTGACCATCAATTTTTTTATGGTAATCACAAACATTGTTATATTAAGTTTTTTATGAGATTTTCGAAGGATGACAAGTACTCATACATCATATAAATCATCTACCCAAAATATCATTAGAAAAAAAAATCATCTACTTATTCCTCCAAAATATAGCCCTTCTTTGTTTTAATGAGGTGATTGTTAACACCTATAACTAAATCTCGTTTAACTATGATGACTGATGAGATTATCGATTTTAGCATAAAATTCTTAGTTTGATATGTTAAATTTTATATTGTAGAAAGGTAGAGTAATTGACAACTTTCTTTTTTGAAACTTTTTATTGAATGTTGCAGGGTGTATTTTAGGAGTATTTAATTTTTATATTCTTGATCTAATTTATATTCTTTATGATCATGACTTATGTAAGTTATCTAAAACAATCATTTATTTTTGCTGCAGTATATATATTCTGGTTTTATTATTAATGATATCTGTATTCTTATTTTTTGAAAAAAAGAAAGAATATACATAGAGAGACTCTTTCTCTTAAAAATCGTTCCTAAGCTAACTTAAGGGCCGTTCATTTCAATGGTGTAAATAAATGAATTTTTCCATGAAATTTGGTAAATATAATCTTTATAATAAGTAGATCATTTCCACTAAATTTTATTAAAAAACTCAAACGAGAAGTAAGTTAATTAAAAATCTAAAATTTCAATGGCCAGAAATGCGCATATATATCATATTTTCAGTTGACACTTCTCGATTAACTTTTTTTATGAAATTTAGTAGAGATGATTTCATTAGTGATCATCTCCACTAAATTTCATAAAAAAAAAAGTTATCTGTTTACCCCATCAAAATAGACAACAAATCTTTAAATTAATTAATTTAAGGATGATTCTTAAATTATATGCACTCTAAATATATATATATATATATATATTTATATTTAGATTATGTGTCGGATTTTCATATCATTATATGGGTATAAACTGAAGAAGCCGATTTTAGAATAAGATGCATGAGAGTGATGTTTATGGGTTAGATTACTTAAAGTCCAGTACAAATATAACATGCACGCATGAAAGTGATTTTTAAATTGCACATTTACACATTAACATAGAAGTCGACGGTCATTTGAACTGACCCACAAAATTAATTTATGTTGGACACAAAATATTCAATATCAAAGTATCTCTATTGACAAAAGTAATATATCATCTTAAAGCATCTCAAATGCACATGCCAATAAATTCATGGGTCAAAAACACTAACCACCCCCACCCCGTCGCCGTCGCCCCATCCTCCTAAATTATCAATCTTTAGCAGTAAAATCCCCATTTTTTTAAAAGTGACATTAAACCCCTTTAATCTCACGCTCACTGACACTTAACCCCAAAAGTTCACAGATATGTTAAAATAGTAATAGGATGGCTAGCATGTGCCTCCATGTGAGCACCAATGGGCAAAAATACCCCAATTAATGCATTTAAACGTAAATTCTCCAAATTACCTTCATCTATTCATGAAACACCCACAATTTCTCTTTCACAATGACCAACTCTCTTATGGTTTTTTCCTCCTTCTAGCATACTTATTCTTTCTTTCTCTAATTATTAGATATTTTAAGGGTATTATGTAACACCCCTGCCTTAATTGACTGGATAACACCCGTAATTAAGGCATGGAGTGTCACTAACCCATCTTAGATGAACTAAAATGGGCATACATGTAAATGCATAAAGAAATTCAAACGGTAATATTAGGTATATCAAATAATCGCTTCATAATTACACTGATGAAGATAGTACTGTACACAACCATACAAACATATATATATATATATAATCGTTTTAGCTAACCAACTGAGTAACCCAAAATAATACTACACTTCGGGCTAGCCGTTGCTCCCCTTGAGAACATACACATGACCAAAAATGAATCCGTATCAGAGCCACTAACACATCCCTGGTCCCGTCACGTCCCTGTCCTCCTTGGACTCCTGAATACCCATATGGTTTTAGAAAAATGGGGTGAACACATTGCTCAGTAGGGGAAAAAGGGTACAACTTTGAAAATATTTCTTGATTCGTTACTTTAAACAGGGTAAACCTCTTCATAATACAATTCAAACAGTAGTTGTAACATTTAATGGATAATTAGTTCATAATAATGCATGCTCATGCAAATGCAGGTTACCTCTCTTTGTATCAACCCATTTTCGAATTTTGAAGATACATGCCAATGAGGAACCAAGCTAAGATGGTCTTATAGAATCCAGTCGCTCCGAGAGAACACAATATATTGTCAATGAGAATCTTAACTGGACTCTCACTATAGAATATGCTGCCTCAAGATGTCATATCATTATCAATATACCAAGGAAGTGGAACAACCCGTCCATCTTCTATAGAACAGAATCGAATCCATGGTGCGTTGCCAATGCCTAGGTTCCCTGGTCTTTCATCGGTGGCTTATAGGTGGCCAAACAATCTCCCCCAAGGGTTTAGGGATTTTCAACCCAAGGGCACCGGGCCCCCTCTTATTTTCCAACCCGGCAAGTACCATTTAGATAGATAGATATTCATATAGAATTCACATCATTATGGTCATCCGTGACCAAACATAACCATTTTCAAGAAATTCCATTAACGAATCATTTTTGACCTGGAAATATTTAGAGACTATGGAGGTTTCCATGAATCGCCATACAACCTAAGAATCCTTGTCGCCCCCCTGACAGAGAGATATATACATATATGATGAAGCTTCCATGTAGCCAAGAGCCCGGGTTGACACCAAGATAATGTGTTTCATCCATAACATGCTCTTTGTGTACTTAAAAATAACATATTCCATATACATGAACAAATTTCATTTCGTATCCCTTGATGTGCAAAATTTATCAATAAATCAATTTCATCGCAAATAACATCATACAATCAAGGGATATCTTATATAATTCAGATAACAATTTATATCAAGTGTAAATGGCACATGTTGCCCCAAATTATACACTTGTGCTATTCAACAAGCATTTGAAGTAATCTATGCCATATACACTTCCACAAGCCCAACCCCGTATTCCATGATACGTAAAAACAACAACAGTTCATTTCCATCAACTTATAAGAGTCAAACATCCATGGAATACTTCATAGGGTTAGATAAAACAAGAGTATCAATTATAAATGGCATCTATTACCTCAAACCTCACGTTTAGATCTTTATAAATCATAGAACATCATGTTATAGGCCATGCTTTAGATAATTTAAACAAATAAAATGAATCTATGGTGATATTTATGAAACAAAGCCAAGTTTCAAGTTTAAAAGCATATAAACCTCTACCTTAAGTTTAATAGTGAATAAAAAGGATGAGAGATGATAATCGAAGCTCTATTCGATGAAATCCCAAATCTTTTGGTTTACTACGCTCCTAGTGTAACGCCCCGCCCTTGGGGGCGATAAAAAATGAATAAATAGAATACAAATCGTAACAATTTATAATAGATTTCTAAAATACAACAAAAAATCCTCTATTAAACTACAAATATCTCTAAAGTTCTCCCACGAACTCTCACCGTCCTATCCCGTGTTCTCACCACGTGCACCTGTAGATGAAAAACATGTATGGAAAAGTAAACTGTATACAGAGGATACAGATGAATCTGTGGAATCAATAGAACAAAAACAAATACACATACTTAAACCAATCATCACACAAGGCCTTATACCCGGCTCTCTCATGGCTACATGCCAAATACCACCATACCAATTCATGCCTCACCTCACCCACGCCCTATCCGCAGACGTTGCAAACCTGGCTATTAGACTATTGGCAAATCCCCGGTAGGTGTACTTAAACATGTACCAATCAATCACCAAAGCACTTAAGCCAAACACATCACATATAGCAAGTAAAGCCAGCCATAACATAATTGAGCCAAGGAACAACTAATAACAAAATGAATACAAGAATACGGATATCAAATAATAGCTCTAGAGCTTACAAAATGCATACGAAATACTTTCCATACCTTAACCATAGACATCAATCCATATTCGAAGCTCCGTTTCGTGAAATCTTAAAGCTCTCGCGTTACCACGTACGCTCCTACCGTGGCAAGATCCTCGAACCAATGATATATGAACCCTCGTTCCCGTATCTAACGCTCAAGCTAGAGCTCCTATGGTGGACAACAAGGTAGGAGATGATAAATAGTGAAGAAGAGGAAGATTTGGATAGTTTAAAGCTTTAATCCTTGGATTAAGAGGTTAGATGTGTAGAAATCTCCTTCTCTCTCTCCCTAGAGCTCTTTAGAACTCTCTATGGATGTCTAAGAGTGTTTGGGTCGAAGTTGTGGCAAAAAGGGGTCAAAAGAATGCTTAAAAATGACCAAAACCGACATTGGCCCGCTGCCAGACCGGTATTGAAAAAGCCCATACCGGTCCGCGCATTAGTCTGGACTCCCAATACCGGTCCGCGTGTAATTTTAGTGCTCTGATGCACTATTTTTGTTTCGGCCATAACTTTTGACTCGGAACTCCGATTGAGTCGTTCTTTATGTCCATGGAAAGGTATTTCAAAGATTTACAACTTTTTAAGAGGAAATTTTCCCAAATTATGGATAGATTTTCCCCAAAAATTCACCGAAGACAGCGCTCTGCCTAAGCGCTACCGAATGACCAGAATTTAGCGATGGACCTACTTCGGGCCCTGTTTTGACCCACGAGGAGTGTGAATGAATTTCGGCCAAAACACGAAAGTTATAGAATGGTAGAAAATCTAGAAGTAGGAACAAACGATAGTCAAATCGGATAAAAGATGAGAAAGTTACGAGAATCCAAAGTTGGCTAAAAACAAGAAAATCGCGTAGGATCAAAACTCATGATTTACAAACCAAAATCGATTCGGACCACCCAAATCACTAAACGATCACTCATATGAGTGTAAAGAAGCTAATACAACATACTTAACACTAATAGGAACACGGGGTGTTACACCTAGAGTACCCAAACCCCTAAATAGATGAAGCGTAAACTCCAACCTGCATTGTCTTAGCTCATGGTTGAGCTTCTATGGAAGAAAACCAAGATAGAAGACGATGAATAGTGCAAAGGAAGGAGATTTTGGTGATTTAAAGCTTGAATTTTTGATTCGGATGGATAGATGGATATAAATCTCCCTCTATCTCTCTCTTTAGAACACAACTCTCTAGGTGTTTTGTGATGTTTGGGTCAAAATTGGGGTAAAAATAAGTAATTTTTGCCTCTTAATCGACTTTAAGTCAGTGCACAGTTTTAACTGGCGGACCAGTATACAAATTTCTCAATACCGGTCCGCATGCCACAAACCTGCCATTTCTCAAAGGCCGGACCAATATGCCAAATACTTAATACCGGTCCGCAGCCAAAATTTTCCCCAGAATTTATACCCCGAACTGATATTCCAAAAATTCAATACCGGTCTGCGAGTAAACTTTGCCCTGTTCTTGTTTTGGCTATAACTTCCTCCTTGGAACCCCGATTGAGTCGATCTTTATGTCCCTGGAAAGGTAATTCAGATATCTACAATTTTCGAAGGAACTTTTCCTCAAATTATGAATAAAAAATTTCAGAAATACAAATCCCACACCGTCTCTACTTAAAATAACATAATTAATATTAGAATAAACACAGAGTGTTACATATTAAATGAAAAACAAATACCATATTCTAGTTGGAGTGAGTTATTTTGTCAAAACTTGAACTCAACCCAACCTTTTACAAGTTTTACTTTCAAAAACCCAAACATAACCTGGTTAAAAAAAACCAGTCAACTCAGACAAGTTTAAAATTTGCTAGGTTGAGTTATTTTGCCGTCCCTAAAGCCAAAATACAAGAAGTAAATAAGGAAAATGCAGAACTGTGTATATACCATATGAATATTAATGTAGTTTTTACAAAAGTAAAACCAAGCAAAATAGCAGACAATCAATTTCCCAGTAGTAAAAATAAGCCAACCATTTAACAATTTAATTCAACTTTCTTACAGCTTAAACAAAATTGTTTAAGTTCCAACAAAGTTGCATCAAATATAAAAAAAAAAAACAGCTCCAAGTTATAGAACTAACTAGTATGCACTAGTTATAAAAAAAGATGAGCCTACTTATAAACCTAACTAGTATGAACTAGTTGCAAAAAAGGTGCCAATTATTGGCTTAACTCCCCTGAACCCTAGTTACAAAAAGAAAAAAGAAGTAGCATTTGTTTACTACTTTTGACTACTTTAAGAGCCATGACCACTTCCACTGCCTTGACTTGAGAAAATGTCAAGACCAAATCTTGTAAGTATCTTTTGAACCTGCAAAATGAAATTTAATTTAGATTTAATATCACACAAATACATAAAAGCATTTGTCATGAACATGTAAATTGTAATACTTGAGCTTCAACATTTACAATTCAACTACTTCCACTTGCATTTCCACTAACCATACATGAGCTCCTACTTGTATTTCCAGTAGCTTCACTTGCATTTCCAATATTTTCATCACTTCCACTACCTTGTTAAAGAATAAAAAGTTAAGAGTTAGCACCCCAAAAAAATTAATTAATGCATAGAAGTTGAACAAAAAAATACCTCTCCCAGCCACAACCCAGTGTTTCCAGCTCTTCCACCACCATTTCCAGCTTTGCCTCCACCTCTCCCTAATTTTTTAACTTTGCCACAACCAGGGGCGGAGCCATATAAGGTCCATGAGGGGCCATGGCTCCACCTGGACTTTTCGTAAATTCTGACCAAGTGTGTGGAGTTTCGTGCGAAAATACAAAGATGAGGGGGTGTATGTGTAATTGAAAATTTTAGTGGGGGACAGGGTGAGGGATTTTTGTGATGTAAAGTGTATAAGTTCGGGGGAAGGTCTTGGAATTTACTACAGGGCTGGTGTATAAATGAAGGGTTTTGTGTGACGAAAGGTATAAGTTTGGGGGCTGGCTTTTGTAATTTATTTTAGGGATGGTATATAAATAAAAAGTATAGCAGGTGGTCTAATTTATTTTAGTCACCCCTTTCATTTGTTTGAAGCGCAGATGCAGCACTAACACCACTGCACCAGCGCACTCCGCTTCCTTCTTCTTCTTCTTTTTTTTTCGGCTCTTAGCCTCTTAGGTTATATTATTTTTTATAATCTTATACTATTTTTTTTTAATTTTGAATATTAAGATTTAGGTGTTTTAATGTTAATTTGCTTCTTAGATTGGTTTATTAATATATTTGTTTGTTGGTTATAATAGGTTGAATATTGAGTTGATAAAGATATTTCAAAATATATAATTAATTTTAATATATCATTTTTAACTTTTCCAAAATATTAAAACATAATGGAGAAGTATTTTAGTAAAAATTTAGCCGAGAAACATAATTTTTGAGTTTAATTTGGCTTAAAAACAAAATTGGCCCCACCTAGAAATTATTCTTGGCTCCGCCACTAGCCACAACCACTTTTCATTACTGTGTTACCTCTGCCACCACATCTATTACTTGTGCCACTAATTGCATGTCCTTCACTCGCACCTCTAATTGAGCTTGAATTCACACCACTTTTTGGTACCAATCCAGCACTCCTACCTCTCTCACCAACATTAGTGCCCTTCCCCCTCTTTCTTGGTGCAAGTGGCCACTTGCAGGTCCATATATTGTGACCATAGGAAAGTAGGGGCAAGCGCCCCCACTTGGTTCCGAATTTTGTTTACTATATATAGACCTGCAAGTGTAAAAAAAAATATTGAAAAAAAATATATAGGGACTTTTATGCAGAAACATATACTTGAAGGTACCTAAGTGTAAAAAAATAAAACTTTCAATTAAACATTGCCGCAGCTCACAGCTCTCAAGCTCACTCATTGTTGATTTTATGATTTAGGCCTAATTGTTTAAACCCCTAACTGTTGAATATTAACTTTATTGTTGATTAATTACATAATTTTAATTCAATTATTGAATAGTTTGATAATATCAGTTGATTTAGATGTTTAGCCCCTAATTGTTGAATAATAGTTCTAGTTTTATAGTATTTTGTGATTTAGGTCTAAAATCATAAAAGGCACGCTACGCAACCAAATGGGAGATGAATTTATGAATTATTGTTTGGTGACATACATTGAACAAGAAGTTTACAATAATATTGACAAAGAAGAAGTGTTGCAATACTTAAAAAATATGAAAAACCGTAGAATGATATTGTAATTTTTTGTAACTATTCGCATTTGCTATTTCAATTGTATGAACTATTATTATTAATGATATTATGTTTGCGTTAAAATTTTAAAACTTTAAATATGATTTGGCGCGTTTTGAATTCCGCTCCCACTTAATCAAAATCCTGGCTCCGCCACTTCATACTCTCCACAATTTCTATACCTCAAGTTTTTGAAAAACCTCATAAATGTATGAGGATTAGCAGGTTCATCCCATCTCTTAGTTCTTTTTTTCTATGGTCTTCTTGGAGCTCTTTTTAAAGGTGGAAGCATAAGTGGGTCAAATGGTGTTTTAACCCAATAAAGGAGCAGAAAATTAGACTCACCCTTCAAATTCTTGATTTGGAAATTTGTGGTAGAATACATTTGAGAGGCATGTACCCTCCACCCACACTCAGCCTTGCAAGTAGCAGTTATTTTATGGTACTCATTTTTTTAAAACTTCAACTCATATCCATATTTAATGGAATGAGTTTTCAGAGCTTTCCTAAACACATACGCATTTGAAAAAATAAGGCCTACTTGCAATTTAGGATCTTTCATATCAGCTTCTTCATTAAACTCAACAAACTTGGGGGCATTACTCTCATCATTAGAAAAAATTTTAGGACTTCAAAGAGTATCATCATCATCACTACTTTGTTCCTCCCTACCTATGTCTAGGGCTGGCAATTTTAAGCCGCAAACCGAAAACCGAATGAACTGACCATTTTTGGTTAGTAAACCGACCGACCATGTTTTGTTGGTTACCAACCAAAAGCGGTTTCGAAATCGGTTTTCCATAACTCAATTGTCGGTAATTACCAACCAACCAACCAAATTTTAAAAAATATAACTATCTACAATAAAAATATATCTCAAGTTTACTTTTCTTCTGAACTACTACATTAATTGATTATATCTTAAAAATAAAATAGGACTATTAATTCAAAATATATTGTAATAAAAAAAATGAGATAATCAGAGACAAATAGATTAAATAAATTAACTGCACGCACGGGGATATTATTAATCTGAGTGGAGCGTTATACATTGTCATATCTTATATTGGCAACGTAACATAAAATTTTTTATTTTCTCCTATTTTCTCTGTATGAAGACACGCAATGTCACTTGTAATTGTTCAATCAAATAAATGTCCAACTTTATTTCATTTTTCTGAGGCAGACCATTCAGGTTTCCTATTTTGATTATATCCCTGTGCTACTAATCTAGCTTTATTACGAACAATATTTCCAGATTCATCACACTTGTTTTTATACACCCATTTTGTACCAATGACATTAGTATGAATAGGACGAGATACAAGATATCACACATCATGCCTAATGAATTGATTTAACTCTTCATGTATGGCTTCTATCCAATTTTCATCTTGTAGTGCTTCATTTATATTTTTTGGCTCAACTAAAGAAACAAAACATGAAAATTGTGTTGTGTGTTTCTTAACTCTTGATCTAGTTATCATAGGAGCATCAATATCAGCAATAACATTTTTCTCATGATGCCTATTTCTAATGTAGTTAGGAGCAAATAAATTCACTTCTGAATCTGTGATTTTTGGAGATTCTTGTGATTCTGAAAAATTCTCAGTATGTACTAAAATTTTAGGATCACTTAAACTCTCATTTGTATTTGATTTTTCATAATTAGATTCCACAATTTCAAAAATTGTAGTATCTCATAGAATTCCAGTTTGAGAAGCATTAGAAACAGTAATATCATTAGCAACTAAATTGGTAGATTCCATGACAAATTTAGTACGCAAATTGTAAACTCTATATGCCCTACTATTCAGAATGTCCTAAGAAAATAACTTTATCTCCACGTGTATAAAATTTTTCTAGATGCTCTCTATCTCTACACATATAGCAAAGACTACTAAACACACAAAGATATTTCAAGTTAGGCTTTTTACCATACCACAGTTCATATGCAGTTTTATCAGTTTTGGGTCGAAGATATACTCTATTTATTAAATGGCAAGTTGTTCTCACAGCTTCAACCCAAAATTGTTTTGAGAGTTGTTTAGAGTGTAACATTACCCTTGCCATGTTTTGAATTGTTCGATTCTTTCTCTCGACGACACCATTCTGTTGCGGTATTTTTAGGGCCGAGAACTCATGAGCAATCTCATTTCCTACACAATACTCAACAACACCAGTATCAATAAATTCACCTCCTCTATCACTTCAAATATTAGTTATGGTTGAATTTTTCTCATTTTGAATCCTTTGAAAAATATTATGAAAATGAGAAAATTTCAGGCTTTTCTTTTAGAAAAAAAAACCCAAGTAAACCTTGTAAAATCATCAACCATTACTAATATATAAAATTTACCGCATAAACTAACAGTTCTCAAAGGTCCCATTAAATCCATGCGTAACAACTCAAGAGGCTGTGAACTCATAACATCTTTGACTTTCTTGTGTTGAGCTTTAGTTTGTTTACCCACTTAACAAAAGTCACAAACAACATCTTTTATTCTTCCCAATTTGGGAACACCTTTTACAAGTTCTTTTATAGTGATATAACCGAGGTCTTGATAATTGATATGACCCAATCTTTGGTGAGATTTGTATTATCAAGTTGAGTCAGTTTTCATGACTGAAAAGAGACATCATGTATAACTGCATAGCAATTATCCATTGTTCTGTTTCTAGTTAGTACGCATTGTCCTTTTAAGTTTAAAATTTTGAAGTTTTCTTTTAAAAATAGGACGGTATACTCAGTATCACAGAACTAACTTATACTTAATAAGTTTGCCTTAAGACCCTCAACAAGAAGAATATTTTCTAATATAGTTAAACCAGGTGCTTGAACAGTGCCTTTTCCAACTATTTTAGAATTTTTTCCATCACCAAAAGTAACATTTCCACCTTGAAATTCTTTTCAAACTTGTGAAAATATTTTTGTCTCCTCTCATATGCCTAGAGCAACCACTGTCCAAATACCACTGAGATGTAAGATGAATGTTCTACAACATTTAATGCCGTTAAAACAATATTACATTTCAGCTGAGGTCTCAGTTCATCTTTTCTAACCCAAATGGATTTCAATTTTTTAGGAAAATTTTGTTTTGACCCATTTGAATTAGAATGATGAAACTTAGACTTTCTTTTAAACTTGTTCTTCTTTTTCTTAAAAGACCTTGCATAAGTATCCCTATAATTAGGATAACCTTAATACCTACGCTTTTCATCGTTATTAAAAGGTTTATCATAATGCTTTTGCCCTGAAAAAGAATAGTTAGACATAGTATGGCCAAAACAATCACAGTAAACACAATAGGGGCTTAAATTTTAACTGTCCCACTGCTGGAACACCCTTTTATTACTACTGCTAGCCTTTTGTACAAAAGATGCTTTATGCGATTCATGGGTATTTAAAGATTTAACAAAGACTGTTTTAGATAATTGAGAAGATTCAACTTTTTGCTCAATTTTGAAACCAATTCCAGCTTTGTTACTTCCTAATTGTCCCACGGATAAAATAGTATAAATTTTTTTTTCCTTTTTTAAAACTTTTGGCTATTTTGGATAAATCTACAAAATCTTGTTTTGTTTGCTCATATTCCTACATAAATGCTTTGTACTTATTTTCCAAAACAAGGTTTGCTTCTTCCAAACACTTGATTTTATTTTGAAAATCTTGTCTCTGTTGTTCAAAAGCTTGACATTGCAAAAGGGATTCCCCAGCATTGGTTTTTATATGAGAATTGAGTGTCTCAATCTTGGCATTTAATTTATCAACAGTGCTGCCAAGTTTTAGACACTTCTTTATAGCTGATGTATACATTTTCTTGTAGTTTAACACATCACCACCTTCACTTTCAGTTCCCTCAGTCATACTAGAACAGAATCAGCACTATTCTCACTAACAATGCTAGTAAAGGCAATATAGTTTGCAAAAGTATCACAATTATCATCAGAATTATCATCAAGCATAGCATCATTAGTATCATCTAAATCATCATTCCAAGTTTGAGTAATGTGAGCTTTGTTCTGGTTATTCATGCGTGTAGGGCAATTATTAGCATAATGACCATACTTTTTACACTTCCTACACTGAATATGACTAAGCTCTTTCCCTGAAGTTTATCCATTTTGATTCTGATTTCCTTGACTTGACTTATTATTATTAGAAAAGCCATTTCCAAAAACATTTTTATTATGAGGAAAATTGTTGTTGGAAAACTGAGACCTGCCTTGTTTTGCAGCATATGTATTTCTAAACTTCACAATTTTCTTAAATTGCTGAAATAACAAGGCTATTTGTTTATCAATAGACTCCAAATCAACACTTCCATTTTCAGAAATATAGCCTTCAAAGTCAGTTTCAAGAGAAGTATTAAAAGCAATAGAAGTATCAGTTGTAATTGTTTTGTTCTTGTTCCTTTGAGATTTTTTCATATTAAGTTCCATTTCAAAGATTCTTAGTTTACTAGACAAAATTCCAGGAGTTAAAGTGTTTAAATCATTAAACTCTTCTATCGCATACTTCTTTGGTTAAAAACGATCAGTCAAGGATCTAAGGATTTTCATTACTATTTCAGAATCAAAATGTCTAACTCCATTAGAAGCAAGCTTATTCACAATATCAATCAACTTCAAGTAAAAGTCATCAAACTTCTCATTATCTTCCATAACTAAGGAATTGTATTGATTTAGAAGCATTTGAAGTTTAGACTTCTTTACTTTGTCATCACCCCATGGGCACAAATTAAAGTATTCCAGGCTTCCTTAGAAGTCTTACAAGTTGAGATTCTTTTGAACTCGATTTCACCCACAGCCATAAATATGGCGTTCTTTCCCTTGCTATTAAATTGGGATCTAGATTTTTCAGTCGCAGTCGACTCGAACATGGGTTTAGAAACTTCAGAAGTGACTTCACCTTAAGTCACAGTTTTCATAGGAGGGGTGTATCCCTCTTCTACCATACACCAAACTTCATCACCCAAAGCTTGAAGAAAAGCAGTCATCCTAGCTTTCCAATACGGAAAGTTATTTCCATCAAAAGAGGGTGGAGTAGTCAAACTTCCTTTATTAAAATCCATTTCAATGAATAAAATCAAATTTGAGTAGGATCTTTAATCAAATATTTGTAAATCCTTTTGAAATAGACACTTGCTCTGATACCAATTGAAAAAAACCCTCAAACTGATTTTAACAATCAAATAAAAATTCTCACAAGAAACTATCATACAAAGCTGAAATTCAAAATACGATAAAATAAATTTTTCAACACCAATTTCGAAATTCAAACAAGCTGTTTGGTTCAATAAAAATTATGTAGATTATCAAAGATTAAAGTTAAATTAGAATGAATTTTTTAATAAGCCTGTAGAATTCTGAAAATCTAGTTTAAAGCAGAAATAGTAAACCAATCACACTGGATAATTAATCACAAAGAACACCAGATTTTAAGGTGGTAAAAACCTACCCAACGGGGATTGGAAAAATCCACCGAGGCTCCCAACCTCCCAACCTAAATCCACTATTATAAAAAAAGTACAAGAAACATATTGGAAATACTTACAAAGGGTCCTACGTACACCACCATTGTATCATCGCGTACTTCTGTAGAATCAGCCAGTCACCAACTGAACACTATTCCGATCATCAACCGCAATAGACCAAGATATTAAGTTGTACAAATCGCCTCATAAATGCACATTTACCAAGATCCAAAAATCCCAAAAATTATAACTCAACAGTACATATATACCAAGTAAGAAACCAACTGAATATCTCGAAATGATTTGTTTGAACTCAAGAAAAATATTCCAGCAAACTCTCGGATCTCAAACAGAAATACACAAAATAGATTTCATATAACCAAGAGTAAAACATCCCCAAAAATACACACAGCCACAACAACCAGAAAGTTCATAGCCACGGCACTAGGAAAAAATACACAGTCACGGCTCTAGGAAAAAATACACAGCTATGGAACCAATGAAATCAGATTCTAGACAAGAAATATAAAATCATATTAAATCTAAAAATCCTTCTCAAAACACCAAATGAACCCTAGAAAAATATACACAAAATCGCAAACATCTAACCTCGAGTAAGATAACAATCACACCAAAATAGAAGAAGAACCACCGATCGTTATACTCCAAAAATTAATCACACTCGAAGAAAAGAAACTAGATGTTTCTAGGGCTTTTTATCTCACAAAGAAAAAGAAGAAGAAGTTTTGTACACTGAAAAGAAGAAAAGAGAAGGAGAACCGTGGGTGAGAGAGAGAAAAAGTCTGTGTGTATTAGAAAAATATGTGCAATGACTTAATGAATAAAAAAGAAATAGTATATATATATTCCACAAAGTCACTTGGATTGACCAATATAGACCATAGATAGAAAATTGAATGCACGGTCAAGATTATACTAAAGAAACACACACTTTAAAAGGCCACTAAAGCTTTCTCAAAGTTTTATTTTTAAAAGAAAATATATATATATATATATATATTCAAAACAAGTCAAACGACTAATAAAAAATATAGATTTATTTTAAAAACCAAAACCCAAAAATTATAAATATAGAAATAATAAAAAAATATTTACAAAAATAATTTTTGGATCATGATTCAGTTATCGAAACTATGGGCGTGCTTTATATCATTGGCGAACGGCTCGGACAAACGTAAACACAGCAACACGAACTTCAAGCGGATTAAACACTGGCAAATGGGATAAAACTAGATGCAAAATGTCTATCTCGAAATGGACAATAATTGAAAACCCATTGACCAACCCTGGGCCTTTCATAAGATGCATGAGAGTGGCGTTTATGGGTTAGATTACTTGAAGTCCAGTACTAATATAGCATGCATGCATGATTTTTAAATTGCACATTTGCACGTTAACATAAAAGTCAACGGTCATTTGAACTGACCCACAAAATTAATTTATGTTAGACACAAAATATTCAATAACAGAGTATCTCTATTGACAGAAGTAATATATCATCTTAAAGCATCTCTAATAAACATGCCAATAAATTCATGGGTCAAAAACACTAACCCACCCCCCCTAAACTATCACTTTTTGGCAATAAAATCTACCTTCTTTTGAAAGTGATACTAAACCCCCTTAATCTCACAGTCACTAACACTTAACTCCAAAAGTAAACAAATATGTTAAAACAGTAATAGGATGGCAAGCATGTGCCTCCATGTGAGCACCAATGGACAAAAATACCCCAATTGGTGCTTCCAAACAAAAATTCTCCAAATTACCTTTATCTATTTATAAAACGCCCACAATTTCTCTTCCACAATGACCAACTCTCTTATGGTTTTTTCTCCTTCCAACATACTTATTCTCACTTTCTCTAATTATTAGATATTTTAAGGGTTTTAAATGGAAAAAAATTACCGTATTCTAGTTGGAGCAGGTTATTTTGTCAAAACTCGACCCAACCTTCTGCAAGTTTTACTTTCAAAAATCCAAACACAACTTGGTTATAAAAAATCCATTCATCTCAGGCAAGTTTAAAATTCACCGGGTCGAGTTATTTTGCCATCCCTAAAGCTAAAATATAAGAAGTAAATAAGGAAAATGCAGAACTGTGCATATACCATTTAATATTAATGTTGTGTTTACAAAAGTAAAACCAAGCAAAATAGAAGACAATCAATTTCCCAGTAGTAAAAGTAAGCCAACCATCTAACAATTTAATGCAACTTTCTTACAGCTTAAACAAAATTGTTTAAGTTCCAACAAAGTTGCATCAAATATAAAAAAAAAGCGCCAAGTTATAAAACTAACTAGTATACACTAGTTACAAAAAAGATAAGCCAACTTATAAACCTAACTAGTGCAAATTAGTTGCAAAAAAAGGTGCCAATTATTGGCTTAACTACCCTGAACACTAGTTACAAAAAGAAAAAAATAAGTAAGCATTTGTTTACAACTTTTGACTACTTGAGGAGCCATGACCACTTCCACTGCCTTGACTTGAGAAAATGACAGGACCAAATCTTGTAAATGTCTTTTGAACATGTAAAATGAAATTTAATTTAGATTTAATATCACACAAATACATAAAAGCACTTTTCGTGAACATGTAAATTGTAATACCTGAGCTTCAACATTTACAATTCCACTACTTCCACTAGCCATACATGAGCTCCTACTTGCATTTCCAATATTTTCATCACTTCCACTACCCTATTAAAGAATAAAAAGTTAAGAGTTAGCACCCAAAAAAATTAATTAATGCATATAAGTTGAACAAAAAAGTACTTCTCCCAACCACAACCCAGTGCTTCCAGCTCTGCCACCATCACTTCCAGCTTTGCCTCCACCTCTCCCTGATTTTTTAACTTTTCCACAACCATTTTTCACTACTGTGTTACCTCTGCCACCACCTCTATTACTTGTGCCACTAACTAAAGCTCGCTCACATGCAGGTCCTTCACTCCCGCCTCTAATTAAGCTTGAATTCACACTATTTTTTGGTACCAATCCAGCTCTCTTACCTCTCCCACCAATATTAGTGCCCCTCCCCCTCTTTTTTGGTGCAACTGGCCACTTGCAGGTCCTAATATTGTGACCATACTCTCCACAATTTCTACACCTCAAGTTTTTAAAAAACTTCCTAACTGTATGAGGATTAGCAAGTTCATCCCGTTTCTTAGTTCTTTTTTTCTTTGGTCTTCTTAGAGCTCTTCTTAAAGGTGGAGGCACAAGTGGGTCAAATGGTGTTTTAACCCAATAAAGGAGCAGAAAATCATACTCACCATTCAAACTCTTGATTTGGAAATTTGTGGTAAAATGCATCTGAGAGGCATGTATCATCCACCCACACTCAGCCTTGCAAGTAGCAGTGATTTTATGGTACTCATTTTTTTTAAACTTCAACTCATATCCATGTTTAATGGAATGAGTTTTCAGAGCTTTCCTAAACACATACGCATTTGAAAAAATAAGGCCTACTTACAATTTAGGATATTTCATGTCAACTTCTTTATTAAACTTAATAAACTTGTGGGCATTACTCTCATCATTAGAAAAATTCTTAGGACTTATAAGAATATCATCATCATCATCACTACTTTGTTCCTCCCTATCCATGTCAAAGGTAGGGTTATCTCTTTTTGTTCTATCATTATCATCTAAGACAACATCATCCTCGTCATCTTCTATTACTTCCTTGTCAAAGGGCTCCAAATTAATGCTACTAATGTCATCATCTCTATGGTTAGAGTTTGATGCAATTGGTTCCGCAGTTGGTTCAGAAATTAATTCAACAACTGGTTCAAGTATTGCATCTTGAGCCATTGTGTGGTCTAGGTATATTTCAATCCCACTACCTTCCCCATGGCATGCAAACAAGTCTAACACTTCCATGTTACTACAGACTAACTTAAGTCCATGACTAATTCTAAAAATATGGTGAATGTAATAAATAGTGTACGTGTTTGGTACATATACTAGAAGGATAATTAACTTGTGGAATTAAATAATAGACATAAAATCAGGATCTAAACCTTCAAAATATTTCTTGTAGCCTCTTTTGTAGTCAAGCAGTGGACCCATATCAATGTTACCCCCATGAAATATTCTTAAAGCATACATTGTCTACAAATTAATTATACAAATAATTAACACATGGAATTTAACTTAAGCAAATAAAATTACAAAATTAAATAAACAAAAAAACTCTTAAAACCTTAAATTCTTTTCCATAAATGCATATTGTGTGTATTTATCATTGGGTTGGTGAATAACATTAAAAATGTTGCAAATGATAGCGGGGAGTAAAAATTTGGGACCACCAAAAAGTGGTCCCAACTCCCAATACATACATTAAATACCTTAGTGAGCAAAAACCATGCATAAAACTCTTAATATAAATGTAACCTTAAATCTAACAACCAAAATACTAGATCTCTAAAAAAAATGACCATGGATTACATTTCTAAAAAATATCATGGATCAAACCCTAATTTCAATTGACAGTTATCTATTAAAAGAAAAAAAAACACAAATATGCATAAGAAAAATTGGGATGAAGATATTTTTTGAAACCCAAATTCAAAAAAGAAGAAGAAGAAAAAGAATAAAGAAAGTGTAAAACTCAAACCCTAGTTTAAAACGATTTATGAAATTGGATCCAAAATCATACCTTCGAAGATGAAATTTTTGAGTACACAATGTTGATCCTTTTCACAACGTGCACTGCACAATAAAGGATATTTAATCTTTGTAATGAAGAAGAACAACAACAATATATGAATAGCAAATGGTAGAGAGAGAATGAGAGAAATAAAAATGACGTATGGGTTTGGTGTATATAAACAGAAGATGTGATAGATCAAAATAAGGATTTTGCACAAAAATATCTGGTCAATGAGTCAAAACGAGGTAGTTTGGTCTTTTGCGCATTTTCGTTGGCGGTGTTATATTTTTTTTTATTTTTTATAGATCAATGCGGTTTAATGTCACTTTTAAAAGATGAAGGGTTTAGTGTTTTTTACCCTAAATTAATTAGTGTCAGATTTTAATTAACACACTAAAAATTTGCTCCAATGTATATGTTAGAAGACTAGCTAAATATAAAAAATTGTGTCAAATATTAAAAGGTTCGCTAAACATAAAAATTTGTGTAAGATGTTAAAAGGTTGGCTACCTAGATATGTGTGGGAATGAGTATAAAGGGGAAAAGATTTAGATCCACCAGAGAGGAATCTACCCTTAAACAAATCTAGTTTTCCTTATATTTTTGGTATATTGTTTCATTGTTGGTTATTACTATTCATCTTTACTGTCAACATTTCTTGGTTGTCAATCAAATTTTCTGAAATAATCTCTCCAAATTGAGCTTGGTTAAATTTTAACCACGTTCACACTAGACATTTAGCTAGCCACATTATATTGATTGTTTGCTAATTAAGGAATATGTGGGTCATTTCCCACTTTTCATTTATACACCCGTTTAAATGATGCTACTTATAATTAATTCAATCAATACCATTGATGGCCAATGAACTATTGGTAAATTCTACCAATTGCCACTGAACTTCATTTAGTTACAATCGAACCATTAAACTTTTAAAAAGTACTGCCAGTGGCTACTCCGTCAAATCCCACTGTTAGTTTTTAACGGAACCATGTAATGTGCGAAATGTTAGGGGTATTTAAATCATTTTTCTTTTTTTTTTGTTTTCTCTTTTCTCTTTTCTCTTTCCTTTTTTTCTTTCTTTCTTTCTTTTTCTTCTTCCTCTAAACTTCTCCTTCTTATTCTTCTTCTCCCGTCCCCACCGACGATGCCACCCCCACCCCTCATCGCTATTGCCACAGCAAACAAAGTATAAATTGTTGGCTACATTTTCTGTCAATGGCCACTCCGCCGAATTTTTATGGCTACATTTTATAACTCCTCCTTAAACTTTCCCCATTCTAAATCTCTTATGCACACCAATTTACTTCCTCCCATTTTCCACTCCAAACACCTCTCTATGAACACCTTATTTTGTGACTATCGTAAGAATTTTGATCTCTAAGAAAATGAACACGCATACATGCACGAGCATTCATACATGCAATCATGATATATACATGTGATACAGGTCAAAGAAGGAAGAAAAAAGGACACCCGGAGGAGAAGTTAAGAGAATTACCGGAAGCTGTCGAAATCGAAAACTGTCAATTCTTGTGAGTATTTTCACAATGAGAGTTCTTGATTTCTGATTATCCAAAAACTTTTAGGGTTGTTAGATAGTACTATAAGGAGTAACATAATCAAAAATCAGCTCGATTCAACGACCGGATATCCTAGAATTCAGAAAATTGGGAGTTCACTTTGGGTAATCAAATTGAGGCCTTCCCGAAGTCCAAATGAGCTAAAATTTGGTCAGTGTGTGGGTTTTATCATGAGAAATAACATATTAGAAAATCAGATCAATCCGATACTCCTTTGGGCCAGAACAACAAAAATCGTTGTGCAGATAGATGCCCTAGAAGTATCTGTCCACAAGACACAAAAGCGTGGAATGAGCTATAACCATTTTTATCTCAAAATCAGTTAAAATAAATCCATATTTCATATTTAAACCTCGTTTTCAAAACCAAAGGTATAGAACGAGCTGTTACTTTTTTAAAACATATTTTTATCAGTTAAAATTACAAAATCTCGATTTTATCAGTCTCGGTTCACAAAGGAATCAATAAGCGTTTGTACTCAGTTTAATCTATAAATCACGGTACGTACCAAAATATCCAATATGAGAGTACATGATTCGTTAAAGCCGGTTTAAATTATTAAACTGTGGTACATTATTGACGAACGAATCTCGAGAATCATTGAATATCCGATTCCAAATTGAATTAGTTGCTGAAAAGCCCCAATCTTTACTGAAAAGCACATGTTTTGTTATCTACCATTACCAAAATCATTTCCCAAATCACATACACTGATTTTTAAAAATCAAAGGGCAAATTACGAAGCACATGTTTTCCATCCACACCCCAAATCTCATTTTCCTAAAAATTATGGGCTGATACGCAATAATATCAATAAGCATGTGAACATTCGATTATAATTATACACATATCCTACTTAGAGACCGAAAGAGCGAATCGGGTGTTTAACACCTTCCCAATTCGTCACTTAATTCCCAAGCCTTTGAATCAACTGGTTCCCCATTAATTGTGTTTAAGAGGTTGTTTAATTCATAAATGTTCTTCTTTCACATAGACTTTTGTTTATTTAGTGAAACAAACTGGCGACTCTGATTTCTTTTACAAACCATCACCTTTTCCCTATAATAAAACGAACCATTTTCATAATTAAACCGAGGAAACCGAAGGAATCGCCGCAGAGAGGGCTGTCGTCAAAAGCGCAGGTTCTCACACCCTCTTCTTTACTTTCACCACTCAATCCATTTTTTGCTACTCTCAAAACCTCACTATCAATTTCATTTTCACAATTCTCCTTTTGCTTTCCATTTTTGCTCAATTCGTCTCTAAATATATCAAATAACAATTAATCCACACTATAATTCATTACGAATTGGCTCGTAATTGCTTTCACAGCACTCACTAAAGCCTTTCCTCTTTTCTCTTCTTCAAAATTGATACACAAATTACTTGGTTCTTGATCCATAGAATCGGCGCCAGAGTATAGATTGGATTCCTCTGCCGTGAATTTGTTGTTGCACCAGCTGGATCTGCTGCTATTAGATCCGGTACTGGTGGTTCCGGTAGGGATAGCGATGGCGATGAAGGGTGGGGGTGCGTCGTCGGTGGGGGTGCGTCGTCGATGGGGAGAAGGAGAAGAAGAAGAAAGGAAAAAGTGAAAGGAGAAAAAAGAAAAATAACTTAAATACCCTTAACATTTCACACATGGCATGGTTCCGTTAAAAACTGACGGTGAGATTTAATGGAGTGGCCACTGGCAGTACTTTTAAAAGTTTAATGGTTCGATTGTAACTAAATGAAATTTAGTGGCCATCGGTAGAATTTGCTAATAGTTCAATGGCTATTAATGGTATTTACTCTAATTAAGAAGTAAAACGTGTTAGAGCCATTGGAATATTAAAGGGTTTATTAGATGGTGAAGGAATAGGGTGTAAGTGAATGAATGAAAAAGTGATGATATGGCACCTTAATGAGTGAAAAAATAATATCTTCACTAGAGATGCTCCTATCTGATTAGTAAAAAGAATGAATTATATCCCCACAAATATAGTTGATCACCATCTTAACATATTAGGATCATCGCTTGTACTTAAAAAAGGGTAATATAATATCTTAAAACACATGCAATGTACAATATTTTAATGCACTACTTATTTGGGCAGAAGTTGAAATTATTTGACAACAACAATTGCCATCGTAATAAAATAAGGGATGAAAAAAAATAGTAGTAAAAACTATAAGGTATGTTTGATTTAAAAAAAATTGGAAAATGATTAAAAATATTACTAGTTTTTATAAAAAGTTGAAAAAAGATGAGAGATTTTTGGTGAAACATTCAATAACTTTTTAGGTATTTCACAGAATAAAATGCTTTAAGTAGTATGTAAAAAAAATTAATAGGGTTTTCAGTCATTTTTGAATTTTTTTTATCAAATAGACCAAAATATATTGACAAAGTTAAAACCGCCCCCAAGTAATTTAAAATTCTTGCGAGGACAATTTAATAGAGAAGAGATTAATCTTTTTTGTATAACTCATTTATATTTCTTAACAAAATATTAATCTTGCATTTGACTAGAGCTTAAGGAGAAAAAAATTGAAAATAAATTAAAATAGGTAGCTCTACAACTTTAGTAGATTATGAAAAGATTATGAAAAATTAAAATTATCAGTGAAAAGGATAAAGAGTCTAACATGTATGAATTAATTGACGATTTTCAGGCTGAAAATGTGCTTTAGCCAGGTGTCACCTTAGCTACTTTTGTGTTGGGCCTAAATTACCCTACATAATTTATCATTCAGTCTTCGATTTCTTTTTCCTTGTCATACAATAGGAAGAAAATGTCTGGTTTGATAAAAAAAATTGAAAAATGATAAAAAAAAAAAAAAAACACCGATAATTTATATGAAAAGTTTTTAAAAAATTGTCTTTTTCTAAGACTTTAGTGCTTTCAATCATATTATATCACTATATTTTATGATTTTTATAACCAAAAAAAAATTAAAAAAATGTTTTTGCATGTTTGGATGCTAAAAGGAAAATAGCATTGGCCATTTTTTTTGATCTTTATATTGATTAATTTCTAAATGTTCATTTTTGTGGTTCTCATTCTTACATGTAAACATCAACATAAATCAAATAGCAATGTCTATCAACTAACAATAGCATCAACTGGCAACATTATTGTAGGAAAAATAATAATACAAGTTAGCGTACGTGTATGCGCAGCGGATTAATTTTGGATCTTATATGATTGGTCTTACAATACTCACGTTGTGTAGCATTTCGCGAACAACTACCACTTTGCCCACAGCTTCAAATACTCTCAACTGGGAACCCTAGAGTGTGCGTAGAAAAGAGATGACGGCCACTTTTCAATATATTGTGTCTGTTATAATTTAGGTCTCAAGACCTAAATATATATATTAGGGATAAAAGGGTGTAAACCCTAAAGCCAACTATGGGTCTCCTTATTGGGCTATCCCAACAGGCCCAAAACCCGACATCTCCCACTCACACATGGTGGGCAAATTATTGCTTTTCCTTTCACACCATTCTAAATTCCCCGTTCATACTTAGTAAATGAGCTATGCAACCGCAATCCACCTGAAGAGGATAAACTTGGAGTACTATGCCAAATTCAAAAGAACCAGCATAGAACATCCTCATAGCGTCTCGTTCTGCCCCTGACCTATTGAGCCACATTTAGATTAAACATCTCCAATCCCTCAGAGTCACATCTCGGATCAATGCTTAAACCTCTTTTGTTTTATCCTCACAGCTACATCCCTACTCTCAGAAAGTGACATAACTTAATACCAATGATCATAAAACTTGAACGTGTTACTAAACAGTCATCATTTTGCCCTCATATCACTTAGATTATATTCAATTGCTTTCCCAACGATATACCTTTAGGCTGCATCAGTCTTGACCATATGATACACACATCAAAGTAGCATACACTGAACTTCTTCTTCGTGATACTGTCAAAAGTCACATAAGGCAAAAATAGTAGAGGATAATATATATATTGTATCAATCCATAAGGACTCACACAAATAAAAAACATGGATCATTTTATCACTTCCTTATATGGGTCGCCAAGCACATGTAGTATGACTTACATGTTACGGTGGAGTTCTCTTTTCTATTAAAAAGAGCTTATGTCACTACCAAAACACCGTACAGATCTTAGTCCAGTCTCTATCAGGCACGTGACCGGAAAATCCACTTATTCGTTTGTCTTAGCGCCTAGTTGAAATTTCGTATCTAGCCATTTACAGGTTATATATGGATAATGGGGTATCCATATTTAGTCTTCAAAATACTTAATCTTGGCCATTTTCCAAGTCGACACTTCAATCAATGTCAGCTTAGCTCGCTGTCACAGCGCCACAAGCTTGACGCGTCTCATCTTTGCTCGCCCTTCAGGTTCCAAAAGCGATCACTCATGTGAGAGAGTCGATCAATACCTGTTTTGCATACTCACACCATGATATCCAAATCATGGTTAATGTGTGTGTTAGCAATAATATTAAAACAATAATATAAGAGCAATAAATTTTAAAATTTATTAATAATAATATCAATGACATCAAATATCCTCTATGGCGTTACACATCATCGTATACATCAGGCTACCAACAACGTTAGCATACGAAACACGAGCCATCTTCTCTTTCTCATCAGGAGTCTTAGGACATATATCCAGACTTAAGGTATTACCCTTCTCAACAGGAGTGTCAATGGGTTTACAAGATTGCATTTGAAAACGTTTAAGTACATTTCTTATGTAAGTCTCTTAAGACAAACTAAGAAGTTTTCTTGATCGATCTCTTAGGATCTTAACTCCTAGCATATAGCTTGTCTCGCCCATGTCTTTTATTTCAAAATTTGAAGACAACCACGTTTGTGTGGCAACAACCATATCCTTGTTGTTTTCAGCTAATAGTATGTCATGTACATACAAAAAGAGAATTAAGAAACTATTCCCATAATGTTTAACGTACACACAGTAGTCCTTCTCGATCATCGTAATCCCATTTGAAGAAATGGCTCGATGGAATCTCAGGTACCATTTTCTAGATGACTGCTTCAACCCATAAATTGATCGTTTAAGCTTGCAAACTTTGCACTCTTTTTCGCTAGCTATAAAACCAACAGGTTGATCCATATAGATTTCCTCATCTAGTTCTCCATTGATAAATGCAGTTTTAACGTCCATCTGAAAAAGTTCTAAATCCATATGAACGACAATAGCTAGAATAAGGCGAATTGAGGCAAACCTCACTACCGGTGAAAAGGTTTCCTCATAGTCAACGCCTTCTTTTTGGGTGTAGCATTTCGCCACAAGGCAAGCTTTATACCTATCAATAGAACCATCTTCCTTGCATTTGACTTTTAGAACCCATTTGTTTCCAATAGTCTTTCGCCCCAGCGGAAGATCTACTAAGTTCCAGACATTGGTCTTCCTCATAAACTCTATCTCATCAATCATTGTAACTTTCCATTTAGCCAAAGCAGGGATGTGATAGCCTCCTGATAATTTCTAGGCTCATCTACATCTTGCGGAGTACACATGAAAGTTATCCTCTCAATCTCAAAACGACGACGTGGGATACTCTCACAATTGCTCCTACATAAGTGTGAACTTTGGGAATCAGTTTCTAATGGATGGACACTCCCACTAGGAGGTCGCACACTCCCACTAGGAAGCGAGTCGCTCTCAACATCCTCATTCGGATTTGAAACGCCTTCGTACGATTTGACCATTTCAAATAACTTAATGTTTCTGTCCACATCCCCTCTCTTGGGGAATTCCTTCTCTAGGAAATTCATATCTCGTGACTCAATCTCACAAACAGTTCCATCTTCTTGTTCACCAAGTATCATATATCCTTTAGATTCCTCAGAATATCTAATGAATATGCACTTATGCGCCCTAGGGCCTAGTTTCCCATGCGAATGAGAACTGGTGTGAACATATCCCGCCGCGCCCCATGGGCGCAAATGGCTTAAGTCAGGCTTCCTGCTCGTCCAAAGTTCATAAGGCTTTGATGAAACAGATTTAGAAGGCACACGATTGAGGATGTAGGCAGCAGCTAAGATAGCATCCCCCAGAAAGTTATTTGGAGGTTAGCTTGCGCCATAATCGATTTAACCATATCCAAAAGGGTTTTATTCCTCCTCTCCACTACACCACTTTGTTGCGAAGTATATGGAGTAGTTAACTGCCTCTGAATACATTTTTCATCACATAATTGTTTAAATAGCTCAGATAAATACTCACGTCCACGATCAGTACGGAGAGCCTTAATGGTCTTCCCACTTTGATTCTCAACCAACCTCATAAAATGTTTAAAGTAATCAAATGCTTCAGACTTATGGAAGATCAAATGTACAAAATCGTAACGTGTGTAATCATCTATAAATGTGATGAAATAGCTAACACCATGCCTTGCCCTCACACTAAGTGGGTCACGAATGTCTGAATGTATTAATTATAAAGGAAAAGATACTCTAGTGGTTTTTTCAAACGGTTATCTAATTGATTTTCCTACTAATGCTCACAATTAGGTAAACTAACTTTAGCGAGCTTACCTAATAAGCCCTCTTTAGCTGATCAATTCATTCTATCCTGGCCTATATGACCAAGTCTAGCATGCCAAATTGTAGAATTATCAGCAGAAGTCAAAAAAGAAATAGAATTATTATTGCTGGAATAACAAATATCCAAAACAAATAATCCATTCGAAATAAAACCACTATCATAAAAAATTGTTCCATTAAAAATGCTAACATTATTATTCTCGAAAACTACTCAAAATCCTAGCCTAAGCAAAGCAGAAACTGATAAAAGGTTCCGTCGAATATCATAATCAAACAATACATCGTGGATCAATAGGTCGCGTCCATCGCGCATGCACAGCTTGTAGGTACCAATACCTATAACCTGAATAGCTTCTTCATTGCCCACGTAAAGTACTTTACTTCCTACTGGTATTTGGCGGTACTCCACATATCCAACTCTGTCCCTCACGACATGTTCGGACGCTCCTGAATCCACAATCCAATCATAGGAAAGATAAGCTACCATAACATGACTTGTTACATAAACAAAAGGAGAATTAGAACTTAAGAGTACCTTCTTCGGCTCAGTGCAGTCACAAGTGAAGTGACATTCCTTGCCACAGTTAAAGCATGCTTTGTCGGCGTTGCCCCTTCTTAGCACCACACTTACCCCTCTTACGTTTGATAGAGTTTGCCTTCTTAGGCGCAGGTTCATCATCGTTCCTCTTCCCATTGTTCTGGTTATTGCACTTAGACCCAGATGTCTTGCACGAACCAGAATGAACCATAAGAGGGGAATTATTAACTTTAGCAGCTTCCAAGGGCTCAACCTCTAATTCCAAATAACGCGCTAGATCATCATGAGTTTTGATGTTTTCATCATGCATCATATTGACTCTTATATGTTCCCACGAATCAGGTGCAGAACGAATCCCAACTTGAACTTGCTGCTCATCACTCAAGTTGTTCCCAGCTGCCTTGAGCTCGCGAATCATAGTCGACATCTGTCTAAGATGTTGTTTTATCGGGGTTTTAGAGCGTATCTTATATGAGTCAAACTTTAAAATCAACGCGCGCAACCTAGGAGCTGAAGTGGATCCATACTTAGCTTTCGGGGCATCCCACATTTCTTGAGCAGTCTTACAGTCCTCGAATGCGCTGATCAAGTCATTGTGCATGCTGCTAAGCATAACAAAGCGTGCACAACGATCCTTCTTGACCCACTGAGTGTAGGCCTCTTGATTGCGCTGATGTTGGGCACCATTACCATCCTCCGGTGGTGGAGTCAAGAACTAGGTCAAGGTTTCCAAAACCTCTTACTCATCAAGGAGATATTGGATCTTACGGTGCCAAATATCATAATTCTCACCATCCAATTTTTCTCATTTGTTCAACTCAGCAACACTGCTCTTAGAAGCCATCTAATTATGTTCAAAAAATAAGGATATTTAATAAGGACATTATTATTATTAGCACAACACATCAAATTTTTGTAGCACAAATGTTAAGTCAAATTTAATAGTTTACACATGACACGAGATCGAAAGATCGCTACGCTCAAAATCATCTCCCCCATCTAGTGATATTATTAAATTAAAATTTAAATTACGCGTAAAATTGCATAGGAGCTATAAGCTACCACTACACTCCCACTATACTATAATACTGAATATATGCATAGTTATATATATCAGGTAAAACATGCAACACATTGATATATAACAGCGAATTATATCAAAAAAATTTGCATGGTACCATAATAACAAAAAAAAACACACCTAACAGTACAAAAAAAAATACATTGCTAAAAAAACTGCTAAAAAAACAAAAAAACACCAATAGATTCTGTTTTTTTTTTCAAGCAAAAGAAAACTGTTTTTTAAAAAAAAAAAAACATAAACCTTTTTCTTTTTTTTTATAAAGCAAAAAACTGTTTTTTTTTTCAAAAAACAGAAACCCTTTTTTAAGCAAAAACTTTTTTTTTGGGATAATGTCGGAAAAATAATAATACAAGTAAGCGTACATGTATACGCAGCGGATTAATTCTGGATCTTATATGATTGGTCTTACGATACTCACGTTGTGTAGCGTTTCGCGAACAACTACCACTTTGCCCACAGCTTCAGATACTCTCAACTGAGAACCCTAGAGTGTGCGTAGAAAAGAGATGACGGCCACTTTTCAATCTATTGTGTGTCTGTTATAATTTAAGGTCTCAAGACCTAAATATATATATTATGGATAAAAAGGTGTAAACCCTAAAGCCCACTATGAGGTGTCCTTGTTGAGCTATCCCAACAGGCCCAATACCCAACAATTATAATTCAAATTAATAGCATTTGTTTGATGAATATCAGGTTGGCAGTTGGTTGCTTCAAGAGTACGAGGGGCTTGAACAACATGCAGGGCTTGTTTCGTTAGAGTTTTAGAAATGGAATGGACATCTTAAATTCCTGAAAAAAAATTCTCTTGACATCTATGATTTCTTGTCAATGTTTGGTTTAGACAGAAATTCTTGTCTTCAAACGAGAATAATAATGAAACATGTGTGAATTACCAAAAAGTTTTTCATTTATAAAATTAAAAGATAAATTCTAACAATTTTACAAAGGTAAATTTTAACATTTTATTATTAAGAATTGTGAAAAGTCGTTGCATGTATTTAATAATAATAAAAATAAAAAGTTTAATAACAATTTTTTTCCTTTTAAAAATAATATAAATGAAAAACAAAAGTTGTCTTTGTAAGTTGAAAGGGATATTTTGGTCTTAATAGAAAATTTATAAGAGAATACTTAGGGTGTGTTTGGGTATAGGATTTTGGAATTCTATTAGAATTATAAAACTATAAAATTACAAATTTTAGAATTGCAATGCCGTAGAATTATAATACCATTGTTTGGATTGCACGTAGTTTTCATTTAGAGTTCTATTAGAATTCTAAATTAGTTTGTCTTGGCTAATTTGTATAATTTATTTTGAATTCTGTAGAGCCAATGAGTTTAAAAAAACTTATGCTACAATCCGTTCATTGCGAAAACTTCAGGCAACCGTTGTCAATAATTATGTGAAATCACAGGACGGCAACCGTTGTCAATAATTATGTGAAATCACAGGAAATCCGGCGAACACTACCGGATCTCCAGTAAGGTAATCTGAACTACGGTAAGGTCCTCGGAACTCCGAGTGTTGCCGGAACTCCAATAACAATCACAGGAGTTATGGCAGGGGCCACGGAAATGGTGGTGGCAGTGACTGTTAAATACTTTAATATAAATATATAAATATATATATACTATATACAGTATGCGGATTTAGAAAATTTTATGGTGCATGGATGGGGGTGGGGGTGGGGGGTTGAATGTTCAACAAAGCAACAACAAAGCACAGCCAACAAAGCAACAACAAAGCAACCAATGAGCTGAGCATATTAACCCACCAAATGGCCAACAAAACCAAAAGCAGCATATACAAAGTATAAAAATAAAAGGTTAAAAACTTAAAAAGCAAAAAAAAAAAACCTCCTTGGCGTCTCCTCCTTGCCGGCTCCTTTATCTCTCACATCTCGGCATTATATTTATATATATAATATATATACACATACACTCATCCACACTAAATCACAAATTTACAGTGCTCTCATCTTTGATCTTTCAATTTTTTTTCTTTCGAGTTTCATCTCACACAATCAATTTGATTAAGCCCTAAATTATCAGAAAAAAAACCTAAATCATAGATTATGGAGTATAGACTTACAGAGATGATTGCCGGCGCCCGGCGGCAACCTGATGGAAGAGTACGATGACGAGTTAACGACGAACCGCGGACGGTCGATAGTGAGCTAGCTGCGCGCGTGCCTGCGTCGTTAGAGGCAGAGCGAAGTTTTTTTTGTTTTTCTCTCAAGAGTTCTCTCTCTTATTTTTGTGGGTTTTACTTGGGGGGGACTGCAATTAAAATTTTACTGACTTATGTATTTTATATATATATATATATATTAAAAAAAAAAGGTTGGGGGGGACCATGGCCCCCCTTGTACAATGCATACATCCGACGGAATAACATATATATATACGTCGCATTAAATTTTATGGTGCGTGTGATGTGGGGTGGTGGCGGTGACAATGGTTCCTGATTTAAGCAACAAATTTAGAAAGATATAAGAGAGTTATAGAGAAACAACGTATTATATATATACACATACACAAATGAATTAGTAATATTTATTTATGTGTGTGTATTTTCTCTGTGTATAGATATAGTGGGTGTGGTGGTGTTTTTCAGGTGAAATGTTGTGTTCGAGGGCGGGGGGAATGGTTCACTGTTTGTGCGGGTCAATTAAGGAGTTGGGGGTGGGGTCAAGAATGTGGTGGTCGAGGATAAGTTAAGTTTTGTATAATTCAATAAGAATTGGAATTGGAAAACTCTATTCACCGTATAAAATTCAATCTAAAAGAATTCATGATTTTAGAATTCCACCTGAAACTTCCAAAACCTCAACCTTTTAGTCTATCCAAAAAATGGAATTATAAAACTATGCCCCAATTCCAATTCTATAGTATGGAATTAATGTTGCGAAATGCACCCTTAGAGTAATCCTCTATTCTCATCCATTTAAGAGTGAGAACTTTGAAAAATACTCCATTCTTGGAATGATCCATTCCTAACCCAAAACTTGAACCAAACGTCGGAATCCTTCTTAAATGGAATCTAGCATTCTAGAAATAATTTAAAATTTGAACCAAACGAGCCCTCAGAGGAACGAGCCATGCAGTGCCAATTTTCGGGTCGAGCGAGTCAAACGTTTTCTTCACCTCCTTCCTCAGTGACGAATCTCCGCCTTTTCAACAATACTAATTTACAGGTTGTCTTTGTGCTTCTCCGTAAAGATTTTGCTTTTGAAAAAATTATATATACTAGGCTTGTTGAATCTTGATTGGTTTCTCAGAAAAATTCCCCATCGTTCGGTGAAAATAAAACCAGGAGATAAAGTCTTTCGCTTCAAAAGAAATAGAATTAAAAGTGAAAAGGAAAAAGAAAAATCAACCTCACAATATTATAAGGGTGCGTTTGATTGGCTATATTTTCCATGAAAAATAAGGTTTTTTTCACCCAAATTGTCACTTTTGTACTGTTTGATTGACAAAATTTTCCTGACAGTCAAACTCTCACTTTTGTCACTATTCATGTACTTTTCCATGTAAAGCTTGAAAACATTTTCTTTTTTTTCTTTTTTTTTTTTGGTGGGGGGCACATTTTGCGAGACAAACTTTTACCCATTTTTTATATTAAAAATGTCATAACTTAAAATAAAAAATTCAAATTTTAATATTTAAAATCTACTAATTAAGTTTAATTAAACAAGTTCCATCATGACTATAGAATTATGTAAAAAAAATATCAATAATTTTCTCTATATTAAAAATGCCGTAATACAACTAATATTTTTCGGATAAAAAATTAAGACAATCAAACACATTTAATTGACATTTTTCATGCAACTCAATTTTAGGCAATTCAATTATCTAGAACTTATTTTCTTTTCATACAAATTACATACTTGCAATTAAACGCACCCTAAATAAAATGTATAGTTACATAGAAGAACTTTAATCTACTTGTTTTGGGACCCATATACTAATAATAACTACATGTATCATATTTCATGGTACAATAATATTACATAACTTTTTACACGAGACGACAAGTCATACCTATAATGACTAATTTAATACATAAATAAATGCTGGTACCACACTAGAACATGCCCCCACCATCCAAAGTTTTTGCTATGGATAAATAACTGCTGCAAATATTGACAATAAACTTATTTAAATAAAGCATAAATTTAATTTTGGCGCCGTATAAACTTTCCTACCACCATTTCCAGAAATTTTCTTGGAAAAATGTTGCCCAGTAAAATTCCTTGCTGCGCGACATTTGAAGGTAATTTGATCAGAACAATTGGAGACTGATAAAGTTTCCTTCTCTTTCGGATGAACAAATGACACAGGCTTTTTTATCTCTTTTGAGATTCCATTTTTCAGAGGAAGATAAATCGCTTTCTTTATGTCATGAAGTAGTTCTGTATCTGAGTCGAATCGGTTTGTTGAGTTGAAAAACATTTGAAATACTTTTAAACACGATAGATGAAGAAGCTTGCAACTTTTAGGCATATCGTTGAAGTCATCCATAAAAACGCGTTTTAAAAACTCTTTTCTCAGTCCATCCAATACTATATCCTCTAAACAATTGATTGAATTTACAATATCGGCCTTCGGATTTATGTTCTTGAGAAGCGATACCAGATTCTTTTTTCCCTCCTTTTCTTCCTTCTGCAATATTTTCAGACAAAAAAAAATTAACTCTAGAAAATAATAACTGCGGAAGATAGGATAGATTACAGTAAATAACCCAATACTATAGTTATTTCAACTTTGGTCCACTTAAACTATAAATCTGAACATTAAACTTCTTTTAACTTTTGAAATACAACTGTTGAATCCACAACAGCCTCTTTATCTGTATGATGCAGCGATTAGACAAAATATGAGTGCATTATATATATATAAAAAATTTCAAGTGCGGATCAAGTCCGTACGGATTAGATGTTTTGCGACAATTTTTCATTGCTAAAAATATCTCCCCAATGTTTTGGTGACGAAAAACCGTCGCTAAAAAACCACACCGTACTGACCTGTCCTACCAGAAATGCACTATATATATATGTATATATATGCAACTCTGATACTAAATAATGTTCTAAAAATCATTTATTTACCTCGTAGCTTTGAATATCATTCAACATACGCGTCATAGCCATGAGCAATTTGGTAATGACATCCAAATGGGTTCGCTTTAGTTTGTCAAAGTTTGGTGAACTTTGGTTCAAAAGACATGAAGATGGAAGTACTATGGTGTGTGCAGCTATGGAAGTCATGCCAGTTTCAAGATAGTCATCTATGGTTGGTACATAGCCGTTGATGCTCCATGTTGTTTCCATCATCCATGATGCAAATGTATCCCGCCACTGTAAATAAGAAAAAAATACATTTGAAGCATAATGTCGGGTATTATACCTAATATTCCGTCTCAACTGTCTTTATGCAAACTAGGCTTTTAGCTACACACCACACATTTGGAGATGCATTTAGGGACAGTAAATCGTCGCTATAATTCAGACCCGCATATGGTGGACCGTCTGATCATGGACGATATGCAATGTGTATATATGTGTGCGTAAAAATTGACAAGCAAACTCTAAAGCAGGCCTTTCGTTTGCAAACTAGGTCCTTAGTGACCGAAAAGCATCTACAACGAACAGTCCGTTTCTAAGACCAGTTGTATATATATATATATAACTAATAGATTAAACATGTAATTAAATTAAAAACACAGAATTAGAGAAAACTAATCTTACTATGTCCTGAATGATCTCTCTTATATCTATTCCTTCTTGATGGAGGTAATTTGCTGCAATTTCACTCACAAGATTATCAAGGGCCTTAAAGATAGTCTTAATAGGCCCACTTAAACCTTTATCATCCCACCTGCATTTCTCATTGTACAAAAATAAAAAAATGAAAAAAAAGTAATAAGTAAATAGTTTCTAGCAGTACGTAAAACCGATAAAAATTGTTGCTTAATTAGAATAATAAGTTGCAATGAAGATGTAATGTAACATATTGATAGATAACTTTGTATGTATAAAACTTCGAGCATCATGTAAATTTACTAACCGATATTGTATGTGATGTAATCTCAGCTGCTAATTAACAAATTTGACGATTCTCATTTAATTAGGTCACTATGCTACCACTGTTACAATAGTTGAAGTGATATATATATTCACAAGTATTGCACCTAAACTCATAAACTCTTTTCATTTCGCACTTTTTTTCCAAGATATCTCAAATTGAAGGTCCTAATTTTTTTAGTATTTTCTCGGGGACATAATCAATGTGTATATATATATCAAATCTCACAATAAAAAATTAAATATATAGGTTGAAATTAATGTTGGCTTAAAAAAAATACTCCTTAATTACATCAAAAATAAGAGTCCATTATTTTTTCGATACATGCCATGAATCCACAACCACCGCAACAAAGTGTGGACGCACATGTACAATCACCACAAGGGCGAACACAATAATGGGTTTGCTAAACACACCCAAGATGTCCTCATTACAAGGCCAATGAGGATGCCAACAAGATAAAAAAGCTATTAGGAAATTAAGAGGTCATTTATCCTTTTTGAGATGTCAAAAATTAAGAGTTTAATTTACTTTTTAAAAAGTAAATTTGAGACGGATAATTAAGTGGACTGATAATTTGAGACAGATAGTATCAAAGTCACAGTGGATTGTAAATATGATATTGATAAAGAAAAATTGGGGGGAGGAGAAGGGGGGTATATATACTTTTGAATTGCTTTAGTTAAGGCTTCCAATTCATCCAAAGAGCCTTGTTTCATGTCATAAAAATCATCAGCAACTGTAATAATAATTGCGCTCTTTGCTACTATAAGCCGTACAGCAGAATCGGGAGGCAGCTGAGGACTGCTAGAGGCAACAGCAAAATAGCAATATGTTGTTTTTTCTCGACCAAATCCCATATTGCTCAGTCCCCATTCATTAGACCACCTATATTTTATCACATACAAATATCACATTAACAAAAAAAAAAATGAGCTAAAATTAAAAGTTTAAGTAAAAAGGATAGATGATATACCTTTTCAGCTCTTCCAATTCATTCATGTAGATTGATTGTCGAAACTCGTAATTTTCTACTGCGAGTTGCATTATCTTCGCGTTGTGACAACTTCGTAGCCTAAATTAAGTTTTCAAAATATTAATGTTATGTTATTTGATGTGAATATATGATATAATTAAGTATATAATTTACTAGGTTTATTAATTTATACTAGCTAGTCTAATGAAAAAATTTACTGTATACCTGTAAAAGGAGGCCTTTGATCCAATTCCAATACATAGCGGATTTAATTTATTTTCTTCAATCCAAAGTCTATGATCAAGATGATCAAGCCTTGCTATCCATGGACCACTCAACTCATGCTCAATCTATATATACATATATAAACATCATGTAGTAATCAATATATATCAAATTAAATCATGAAATGGAAAGAATCTTGAGATAACCAAAATTTTAATTCTTAAATAATGACCAACAATTTTAAGTGGATAAATAAATAAATTTTTTAATAAAATTTAACGAAAGTCATCTCCATTAAATTTTATTAAAAAAATCAATAAGAAAATGAGCTACCTAAGCATCTAAAATTATAACCGTAAAAAATCATATATATACATTTATATGATAAATTGAAAAGTAAGTAGTTCAAGTTGTTGGACGTTGTATTCAATTTATTTAATTTCCCTGGTGTTTTCTATTGATCAGTTGTGAGAATAGAGTGTCCTTGCACGGAAATAATTAAGTAATTGGGCCCACTAATTATAGCAAAAATATCCCACAAGAAATCCACGTACAACAATGGGAGCATAATATCTCTGCAACAAAAAAAAAATTAATTACGAGTAGTTATTTGAGAATTCAGAATATTGAAAAATGGGGCTTATTTGAATTTAACTTTTTTTTGCAAATAAGTTGGGGAATAATATTTTTGTAAATTAAGGGTTTGTATTTGATCAAATTTTAAAAAGAGTGCAATGTTAAATTCCAAGTATATTTTGGAATTGTAATTTTTTATGGTATCGTGCAAAATTAAATTTGCACTACATTTTTTGTTAGCATATTACTATATATCTAAGTGTTTAATTGATTGTATTTTAGAATTATTTCAACAAGTTATAAATTTAAAATTTATTTATTAATATAATACACATGATAAATTTTTTGAGTTATGCAAAGTAACGTTTGCACTCGTTATTTTTTTAATACATTATTATGTATTACGGTTTTTTTGACGATGCTTTAAAGTTACATGGGTGACACATAAGAATATAGTTGTTAAAAATTATAAACATATCGTGCAAAACAAATTTGCATTATATTTTTTGGTTTGCAAAGTTAAGTTTGTACAAAACACAATTTTATTCAAAGCCCTTATTTTAAAATACAATTGATAAACATGCCGTTATTTAAAAAATTATTATTCCTTGGATTTTTTTGCAAAAATATTATCGCACAAGACCTTTTACCCCATTTCCTGTAATCCTAAAAGTATACTAATTTTAACATAATCAATAGTAAATAATCTAATGTTTTCCAACTCAAAATTAAAATAGTGAATTAATTACCACTCGAGGGATAACTGGGGACATAAAAAAATTATTGGCACCATTAGATCTCAAAATTTGAGCTTTCTCAAGCAATTTCTTCGAAATTGATCTTGCCTCCTCCAATTCATATTCTCCTGGGAACAGAACATCTGTGGCTCTGTAAACATTGTACATTAAACTAATGAAATGTTCATAGCTTTGCTCTATGTTAACCATGATTTCTTCATTTTCTAGAAACCAACAAAATCTCCCTGCATGTATATGAAAATTAAACACATTAAATTTAGTTTGAAAAGGTAATTTAATAACTAATTAAGTTATTAATAATAATGTACGTACTTGAAAACTGAAGTACCTGGAGTTATATTATAACCATGTGTCCGTTGTAGACGAAAAGCTAATGAATCCTTGTATATCTTGGTTGGGGCGAAATTGATTTCATCGCATTGTGATTCTTGATCCTTGTAATTCCTTTATGTTTCCGCCAAAGATGGTTAATGAGAATAATAATAGTAAATAATACATGGAAATTAAAAAAAGAAAATGAAAAATGATACCAAATATTTTCTTTCTTTTTTACCTGTAACCCTTTATCAAAATTTCTTCAATCTCTTCCTTAAAATGTTCATCCAGCCCTAGTCTTTGTATTTGATTAACTATGCAAAGTTTTATCATCTCTTCATCCATGGGATACATTGGAGGAACTGCGAACAAAATCACATTACGCGATAATTACTAAGATACAAGCTGGCCGGTCATTTGATATATATATATATATGGAAGAACTTATCTGATCAAATTCTGTCAACTAAAATTAATGATTTGAAAGCTAGTCTCCGTACATTGATTCATGCATCAATCGGTCCTTCATAAAATACTAGTCAGTGCATAAATTTTTTTTATACCAAGCGGTGTCTGGGACAACTTTTGAATATTTTTACAGTCACCAGGATTCAATTTAGGAGCTCTAGTCAAATCATTTAAGTTACAAAATTTGATCAGATAGGTTAGCTAGTGCAGTAAACATTGAGACTTGACCATTAGACCATAGTCCATAGGTTAATTAAAATTGCATTTGAAATAAAAAAATAAATTTGTCTATATATCTATATTTAATTAGTAACCTCCACGAGGGCATTTTTGAACAAGGGCGACAAGATAGTCCATGCACTTTTCATTTCCGGTGAGCATAAAGGCATGAGCCGTGGCAGAGGGTGATTGGAACAAAGAACCATCTTCACTTAAGTGCTTTAAGATAACTTGTTCATTAATTTCATAGGTTGATGGCAATGCCTCCACGTATGATAATAAAGGTGGATATTGATACATATCTACTGTCTCTTCCCTGAAAATTAAATACATGCGTAACTATTTCTCAACTATTTCTTTTCAACATTTTGTAACCAATACGTAATGATGTTTATTTTGTATCAAAATTAATCAATGTATTAAATCTGACGCTAATAAATATTCCATTCATCTCAAATCAAGTGTTTCACTTTATTTTTTTGAGATAGTTGCAAATTAATTAAGAGCACCCATTTTTTTTTTAAAACATAATCAATGTTTCAAATTTGATAACTGCATGCCCACTGTTCTTGATCACCATAGCATTATGCTGAAATTTGTATTTTTCTTAAAGAATTTGATACTACTCAAGGTGAAATTCTTAATCCAAGGCAAAGGGATGGAATAGGTTTCAATTTTAACTAGTGAAATTACATTTGAAATTAGCGCTTAATTTTCTTAAAATGCCCGAAAGTGAAATAGTAAAAACTCTTATTTTATGGAGTAGTAGTAATTAAGCTGGATATATATATATATAGAGAGAGAGAGACATGAAATTAGAAAAAGAAAATTTACATCTGAAGAATTTGTTGCCTATTGAAGAAAATTGAAGAGATGATGGTTTCCAACTCCGGTGGAAAATGAAGGTCTAGGGTGGTAGTTGACTTCGCAAGGTCAACCATGCCCGGGAAAACAACAGTGAACCATTTAGGAAGATGTTGATAATCTACTTGAACAAGCATCTCTGCATTTGCATGCATGTATCTCAACCCTGTATGTAAAAATTTGAAAACATGCATTATTAGTTTTTATAACACATAAATATTGCTCTTTTAATTTAAAAATTGAAAAATGTTAGTAGTAAAGTTGCCTCATTTAGCAAAATTCATATGAAGCCCAGCTCAAAGATATGTCTATATATTTATATATATGTCGTCCTTCAACGTTTGGTTTGCCAATCTTCCACGTAGTACTCCAACTATTCTAGTTTTGTGTGTATGTTATACACCGTCGACTTTAATTAGTTTGGACCAGGCTTTAGCTTCAATTTTTTGTCACCACACATGTACATACATTTAGTGACAAAAATTGTCGCTAAAGGTCACACCGTTTGTGTAGGGGATTGTTTATATATATATATATATGTGTGTACCTTTCTTTATGAATTGATCACCAACATTCCACTTACTGAGGGCAACCAAGCAAGCAAGAGTTGAAGAGAGTGAATCAATGGTGGGAGTGGGACCCCCATCACCATTGGAATATGTTTCTCCCCAAAACCCCAGTTCATTTTGGTTGTTCAGCACCCATTCCAGGCAACCCTCAAACAAGGGACGGGTACTATCATGTGGGTGCGGGACCATGGCTAACCATGCAGTCTCATAAGCAGATGGAGAAATTAACGAATAAAGATCATGATCATTATCAAGCTTTGAGAATATCTCAACCTTGATAATTCTCACTAGTGTTTGGATTGAAGATAGTGAAGAAGAATCCATGATTATACACTGAGAGAGAGAGAGAGACAGAGAGAGAATAAAATGATTTGTGTGTGAGTACTGAGAATTAATGTTGAGCCAAACAAGGCTCTATTTATAGCCGCTTTTTAAGTTTTTGTAATTTCCCCAAGCCAAACATTCCTATGAATAGTGGTGATTTAAGGACACAGCATTAATTACTTCCGTAGATTAATCAAGATTGGACTTAACCATGTGAACTAAAAAAACCGATATTTTGCTTTTACATAGAATTCAATGCACTAGAGTTTCCGAGACTTTTCATAGATTTTTTCAGATGTGTGATTATCATAAGACAAGTTAGATAATCGTGTAAAACCTAATAGAGAAAAGGTTTTAATATTAGTTTGTTTGAATTTAATTTTTATTTGTATTTAAATAGTGCATTTGTCCAAAACTAAAATTTGATAAATACTTTAAGGCCCCGTTTGGTTCACGGATTTTAGTACTTGGGAAAGAAAAGTCTTTCATTTTCTTTGTTTGGCAAGCACAAATTCCAGAAACACTTTTCCGATAGAAGGAAAAGTAGGAGGTAAAACCATTCCTCTCAAAACATATAGGATTGATTTTTCCATGTAATTTTCAAGTATTTATTACAAAAAAAATTGGACAATAATAGCCTTACCTAAATACTTTACATGCTTTACCAAATACAAGAAAGGAAACTTGACAGGAAATTTAGTTTTCCACCTCTATGGAAAAAATAAGGGAATTGATTTCCTTTCCGTGAACCAAAGGAGGCCTAAGGGCCAATTTTATTTTTATCGCCTAAAGCCCCAACTTCTCTTCGGCCGTCTATGAACTTTTCACTTTTAAAGCTAACAAAAAATTAACAATCGTCTATAAATAGAGCTTGTTTGGCTCAACATTAATTCTCACTACTCACCCACAAATCATATCATTTTATCTCTCTCTCTCTCTAAATATATATGATCATGGATTCTTCTTCATTATCTTCAATCCAAACACTAGTGAAAAGGGTCATATAAACGCGTGTCTTAAGGATTCATTTTAATAATTCATTTATAGTAAGAAAAAAGTTTAAATACACATTTAATAGGGCACAAATTCTCACATGGAATTATTCTTTTCATTAATAATATACTTAATGTGTACTCTTAAAACACAACGTAACCTTGCTATATATGCTACACAAGTTGAACCGGGAACAAGTAGTACCTGGGATTTCTTTCTTTTCGGCGTTCAAGCAAATCACTCTATCTCTTCCATTTATTAATTGGCCCCACACCACACGTGTATATATATATGTGTGTGTGTGTATGTATATATATTAATAAATACAGTCCTCATATAACATAACTCTTTATATTTCTGACTGGTGATCAAGATTTGATATGTATATTTATATTTTGACCTAACTGACTCATGGCATATTTATAATATAAATAATAATTATAGATTTTATTTAATTCACTGATAAATAATAGTATTTAAAACCTATTAAAAAAATGTTCTTGTTGTTTTGTCACCCCCATTCAAAATAATTTGACAACATCCCTGATTATAGTGAAAAATATATTTTGTCATATAGAGTTTGTGCCCCTCCTCATATTAACTATGTTTTGTTTGTACGCATGAAAGGGTGGAAGCAAATAGGCAATGCATGAGGACATATATATATATATATATATATATTGTTTATATTATATTAAATAATGTCTGAGTCAGTTTTCGTATATTTTGATTAATTCTTCTTTTTTGCGGTTTAAATTGTACTTATTACTAGTCACAAAATATTTTTATAATTGTTAGTTTAAACTCTCAATCAACTACATAATTAAACTCAGGCCTCGTTTGATTCACAGATTTTAGTACTCGGAAAAAGGAATTCATTTATTTTCTTGTAAGCACAAATTTCAGAAACACTTTTCCGAGAAAAGAAAAAGTAGGGGGTAAAATCATTCCTCTCAAAACACATGGGATTAATTTTTCTATGTGATTTTTAAGCATTTATTATAAAAAATTTAGACAATAATACACTTACTTAAATAATTTTCATATTTTACTAAATACAAAAAAAAAATCAATAAAAAATATAATTTTTCACATCTATAAAAAAATAAAAAAAATTTCGTGAACTAAACGAAACCTTAAGATAATATTGGTTCAAGTTTAATGGTGACAAGAAAATATATATTACACATCCACTGCCCCCCGTGAAGTAGGGTACCTGGTGAAGGCCCCCTTCATAAAATCTGTCTGTTCTGTACTTTTTTCAAAGTAATTGTTTTTAACGTAAGTGTCTGTACATTCCAAAGCATAAACATGTGCATGTGACGTAGCCGATTCAGGTGTATTTAATGACGTCAATTTGCTGAAGCCACCTCTTACTTCACACTACAAGGACCAGAAGAAGGGGGGCGCGCTACGAACCACCCAACTGTACGTCTATTTTTAAGGGCGGTGCTATTTTTATCTTAAAAATATTTAATTATATTTTTATTAAAAAAATATGGCGTAAACTCTTTTTATCCCTACTCAATTAATCACATTCACTCACTCATTCACTCACTCATTAACATTAATCACTCTATTTTTTTTCTTTTTTTTTATAACTAATTACTCATCTTCTTCTTCTTCTTTAAATATTCTTCTCTTTCTTCTTCCGCATTTATATATTTTATTTTCTTTTATAATAGAACACACACTAATATTTAGATTCGAAATTTAAATCTAAAAATGATAACACAAAAGTTGTTATAAACAAATTTTGGGATTATATAAATAAAAATGAACTACTTTACTCTCTATAAATAAAATTTACTCTGAGAATTAAGATCATTATTGAGGATGGAGATGCTAAAAGTTCTTCCAAATATGTGTTCTTCTTCTTCTTTCTTTTAGATTTATGCAATAAGAAGAAAAACGAAACAAGGTATACGAAGAAAGTTCCCTCAACTATGGAGAACCGAATTTGTATCAAAATATAAAAAGTTAAAAATATTAAGTGCCAAGGATTTTTGTTTTTCTTTGAAAGAGTAATTAATTTTGTTTGTGTTTTAAGGATGAGTATATCTTAATTAGAGGTGTTAAAAGTGTGATAAAAAAACCAAAACTTGGGGATCGTATTATCTACGTTGATTTTAGGGTTTTTATTAAAAACAATTTAAAATTTGATAAGCGGAATTAAAACCCTAAGGCTTCGTTTGATTGCAAGGTGGAAAAGGAAAATAAATTGAGTTAGTTTTGGTGAAAAGATGGAAAATAAATTGAGTGATAGAGGTGATATTCTCTTGATTTTTAAGTTTTTCCATGAAAAAATTTTCTTTGTTTGGTGGTGAGTAAAAATTTTTCACCAAAAATATGGATGAATGGAGGATATATACTCATAAAATGAGTAGCATCTCCCACCTTATTTTTTATCTTTTCAAACAAACAAACTAAATTTATTTTCATTTTTCATCTTTGCAATCAAACGAAGCCTAAATCTACTCAATTTTATTGTCAAAACATGTGTTGTGTTGTATAGTAATTAAATCAAGCAATCAAACAAAAATCAATCACACAACACCAGAAATTTACGAGGTATCCCTACTTGTGTATGACTAATCCTCGGGACTAATCGACAGTACTTCACTATAATCAAAACAAAATTACAAACTCGATTGACTTACAAAAATAGCTTTTCTACAATTTACGCAACAGTCTCGTCAATCTCTTGAACGTAGAATTCAACCGCAGCTAGCTTGGCATAGCGCTTCCCGCTTTTTCGATTTACCCGTCGCCTCCTTCCACGCTCTTGATCACAATCTTTCACCCCCGTCTGCGATCTCCCTTATCTCGTTAGCCACTTCGCTCAACCTGTCTTCAATCGCAACCAAAGACACTCACGCAGGACCCGTGAACGTTTGGAACCCTAATCCTTAAAATTGAAGAACAATAGGATATCTTATGGCATGTAAACAAAATCTAGATGATGTTTCAAAATTTTCAAAAATTGATTCTAACATTTGGATATTTTCTCTCTCAAAAAATTCTTTAAAATCATATATTTTTTACCCAAATCAATTGTTATATTTATAAAAAAAAATATAAAATCAAAATTCTTTTTTAGAATAAGTTAAAAATATTAAAAAAAATTGGATAAAAAATCATGCCCAGAAAAACACACGCCGGACCGGTCCAAAAACAAATTATGTACAGGTCAGATTTTTGGAAAAGCAATTTTGTGAAAAGCATATGCGCCGGACCGGTCCAAGATTCTATAACTTGTACTGGTCCGTTACCAAAAATTTCGCTGCCACTTTCTTTTATGCTTTACACGTGACGTGGCTAAGCCAATAATGGCATGGGGCCCATTTAAAATTAATGCTTTCAAAGAAAAAAAGAATGGCACGTGAGTTTTTCAATAAGCAAATTCGACTTTTCAAAGTTACTTTTTCAAACTTCCTTTTCTTTATTATTTAAATTAAAAATTATTTTATTTTATTTTATTTTTTTACTTTTATTTTATCATATTAAATTCGTTTGAACACTAATTTGACTAAAATTTTAGAGGTAATTTTATGGAACATGTTAGACATGAAAAAAAAATTCTCAATAATTTGTGTCATCTGAACTTTTTCGAATTACAATAAAACTCGAAAAAAATACTAAAAAAAAAATTTGACTAAAAAGCTTTTTAATTCGAATTTTAAACTCGAATACCACCTATATTTTGAATCAAACCATAAACGCAATTTACCTTAGGTCCTGAATTATGTGCTATGAATTCGGTAAGTTCGGCGAGCTTCCGTTAATTGTTGGATCTTCAAATTTTTAATTCGACTCAAACAATTACAACATAAAGTGTTCTTGGCCTCGGAATCAAGCCCACTAAAAATATGAACCTAACAAAGTGAAATTTTGCTGTAAATTATAAAAATTAGTAGTCACATGTGGTTCAATTCCTCTCATCTTCTTCTTTCACTTCGTGAAACGAATTTCAAATATGTCTATACGTATCATTGTATATAAATGGAATATGAACAAAATAATCACATCATCACATAAGATAAAATATATTTAAATAATTGGGGAAACAAAGTGTGAGAGACAAAAAAAAAATTTGACGAGGATTAAAGATATACTAGTTAACAACTCGTGTGATGCACGGGTATTTAATAAATATGCATTTCAGTAGTGTTTGTCTTAATAATTTTGTCAAATAATTGGTTTAAATATGTTTCGTACAGGAAATAAAATATATATTGCCTCTATACTTTGTTATTTTCAAGAAGACATTAATTTCAATCTAATTAATGGTTGAAAATACAACTCATTTGATATGGCAAACTAAAAATAAGGCTATTAATTTTAACACTTTTTTGAAAAATAGTATAATAAATTATGCTACTTTTAAGATAATAATAATAATAATAATAATAATAATAATAATAATAATAATAATAATAATAATAATAATAATAATAATAATAATAATAATAATAATAATAATAATAATAATAATAATAATTGCGTAGTTCGAAGTTACTGATATCACCCCATATGGTATCAGAGGCAGTTTCGATGTCTCTTGAGTAGTTTTCTATTTAAGTTCTGATCTGATGGATCAAATAAGTTTAATATGAGTTCAAGCTTCTGATTATGAAATATATCTTAGAGATGTCTGATAATTGTACTATGCTTAGTATGAGATGCAGTACTTCTTTAAGTATGCTCTACAATTGCCATATATTAGCATATTTATGATAAGTATGCTCTGTGACTGCCACTTTAGTGGATCTCTCACATTAGAAAACTTAGATTTTGTTAAGTGGATCTCTCGTATCAGAAATTTGAAGTTAACATACTCAGAAACCGAGTACAGTTCTTAAGAAAAGTAAATAATTTTGAAGCATTACAGACAGGGTGCTTGAGGAAAGAGCATTTGAAGGCAATGGATGTCGTGTTTAGCTAGATAACTCGCATATGTGGTCTGAAATGCAAAAAAAATTTACAAATTTCTTAAGGTCGTCTTCTATGACATAAGAAGATTTATATCCTCAGAATAAGCTTTAATCCATATTATATTTATTTGTTTTTATCCATTAGTGAAAGAACTTATGCTTTAAAACAAAAATAAAAAACAATGTCTTTTTTCAAAAATTCCAGTTCTAGTTCAAAAAATTCTCTCGTTTCTACAATAAGTCGGTCTAGTTCTTTGTCCTCTTCGTCTCGTTTTGAAAATAGTATTGAGTCTTTGTATGAAATCTCGCATATTCCAAACGAAAATGTTATACCTCAAACAGATTTACCCACTGTAAACCCGTATAATGTTTTTGCAAAACCCGCTCCAAAAAGTTTCACCAGACAAATCAGAAAGGTCGTTTCAAGCAAGTCATCTGAACTCCCAATTAAAGAGTACGTTCAAGTAAGAAAGTTCAACTCCTTAAATGTCCCTTCTGGATCTGAAGAACGGTTCTACCCAGTTCCACTTCCTCACGATTTTCAGCGAATGGCCATCTCACAAGGCTATATGCACTTACACTTTGGCGCAATACGATTTGCTCTCACATTCCATGGTCGAAAAAGTCTCCCAGCAGTTATTAAAATTGCTCTTTTGGATTCCCGTATGACTACTTATCAGCAGGTAGTTCTTGGAAACGTCCAGGCTACCCTAAATGCTGGTATAGTATTTTTCACGCTATATCTAAATTTCAACATCCCGGTCTCAGACAAGCATTTTACTATAACCCTAAAAATACAAGTCCAAATCAGTGGAGTCCCAATGGTTGCAGGCACTTCGGCAGCCACAATTCACCACCAGATGATCTCTCGATTACAGAATCACTCTTATGATCTCTATATCCCAAGATCAGGCATTGCATAAGCTCTAATGTTGACTATGATTCTAAGTCAGCACCAATAACTAGCTATATCCCAAAGCAGTTGCCTCGTTTATAATTGATTAAGTTGTTACCTAAAAAATGGGTTACATTTTATGAGATTCTTCACCAAGAATCATCTAGTGAATCGGTCCAATCAGCAGATCCAGTTTACATCAGGAAACAAAACTGCCAAGTAGAAGTCTCCTTCAAAAGGCCCTCTTCCCCTCAACAAAATCTCTTTGTTACAGAAATCAATATGTTCCAGCCCCTTGAACGCTACCCAATAGATCCAGTATTCAAAAATCTTCCCATTAAGATTTTATACATGAAGGTAACCCCGTATGTGAATGATGAGACTCTACAAGTCATATTTGGTTTGATACATGCTACTGTGAAACGTGTGAAGAAGCCAACTATGAAAGTCAGTTGTACCCGGCAGCGTTAAAAAGGTACAGGCAAAAAAAGAAATTAAGCGAAGGAAAAATACTGAGTTCACAAGAACAACTTCAAGAACGCTATGAAAATAGCGACCGAACAGTTGATCTACTTGGTGAACCCTCAGGCAGATTTGATTTCTTTGTTACATATGAAAACCCTCCATTACCAACACCACCTCTAGAAATCTCCAGTTGTACGCTTCCAACTCCCCCTTAAAAACCTCATTCACCAAAACCACAACCACAAAATACCTCTCGCCTCCCTCCACATGCTCAGAAACCAATCAAAGCCCTTCAAGAACCAACTCCTTTCCAACCCTCCATGTTTCAAACTTATAAACCCGGACCAATTTTCCCTATCCACCTTCTGAAGACTTTGACAACCAATCTCAAAACACAAAGCATATGTGGAAAGTCAAAAATCCAACCACAGTAAATGCTAATGGAGAACCCAGAAAAGTTACAGCCGTAGAAGCTGCTCTAAATTGGCAAATAAAAAACGCAGTTACTCAAAATATTGTGTTATCCCAGATTGCCAACTCCACGAGAAAAATTGAAAGCAAGATGAAGAAAGTTAACACAATTGATCAACCGTAATATAAATTCGCAGCAGATTAAAGCATATTAATGATAAAATGCGACAATTGGCGAATACAGTTACTGATTTTTCTTCTATGTCTTCTTACTTCTCTGAAATGCATCGTGAACAAAAATTCACCAGGCCTAACTTGAATCTCTCCAACAGGCCTCAAAACCATCATTTCCTGGACTAAGTTTTGGAAACACTAACCCTTCAACAGGTCTTACTAACCCAGATATTACAGATCTTTGGGCAGATGTTCCACGACGAAAACTCCCAAATTGGCCTGAACCAAAATCGAAATCAAAGTCTACCAGACCCAAAAGCCAATATGCCTATTCCAAACCCAAACCTATTACCCCACCTCGTGTTTCAACCAGAAATCCTGATTATGACGACATGTACTTGGATACATATCGTCAACCAATTCACTCAATCCAACCCATCCAGCGATCTTCTCAAAGAACCAATGCTGCTACTCACCCAACTGCATATTTTGAAGAATATGATACAACACAAGGTGCGTCCACTCGACAGATGGACATGTGTTTGCTGTTCATAACGAAGAAAGTATGCCCGAAAATCAGATTTTTTCATTCCTGAAGAATCTCGCAATAACTAATAGGCCACAGGTTAAAGCCCACAAACAAGACCTATTTAAAAATTTTGAAGAAGTTTTCATGGCACATCAGTAACAGCAACAACAGCAACCAAATCCACCGAACCCACCCCGACAAGATCAACAACCACCATCGGCACTGCCTACAGCACACAATCCCAATAATGACCCTATTGTTGAAGATCACCCTACATAAAGCTTCAGGGAAGATGAAGATTATACTTTGCCAAAAGTCTCAACCACTGAAAATTATCAACGTTTTATGCTTGATGATATTCCACCTAGTAAATGGCATGACATATTTGCCAGTTTTATAGCATGGATAAATACTGATCTTGAAAATCATCACCAGCCAAAAGTCTTTAAGCGTTTCCTTGCTCGATTAAATAGAAGATTAAAAGATTGGTATGAATCATTTAGCAAATACAGGCAGATTATTCTTCAGAAACAAGAATCAGTTGACAAATTCCTTGGTCTTATATACATTGAATTTGTTGGCAAACCTCTAAGGCGTTTTGATATCATGTGAGACGAACTTCTCAACATGAAATGTTGTTCGTTAGACCTCAAAGATCTTGAAAAACATTATGAGCATATTTCTAAGCGATTATACATCCTTGGTGGAATAGATTATATCAATCTTAAACAGATTGTGTTTCATTCATTTCCAGATCCACTTATAATAGAAGCAAAAAAGCTCATGAAAATCCAGAAACAAGAACTTAAAGATCTCTCTCTCACAGATATTTACAAATTATTCGTTGATTCCATTAAACGCATGTGCAATCAGCAGACACTGATAATGAACATTCAGAAGAATAGTGAAAGGATCTTTCCCTCTTGTAACAAAGATTGTATGAAAATTAAATACAAAAATGATAAACAATGTGACTGCAGATTCCACAGAAAAGGAAAACATTCTTGGAGTTCCAAACATTCCAAGCGCAGATCTTATAATGATGATAAGCCATGGAAGAAGCACTCCAAGCAGAAGCGTTTCAAGAAAAAGAATTCTTGAAAGTTTGTCAAGAAAAGGAATTTCAGGAAAAAAAACGCACTAACGGATGTTTCATATGCCATAAGAAATGACATTTTGCAAAAAATTGTCCTAATACCAAGAAAAAAGAAGCATTTATGGCACTCCTTCAGCAAAATCATCCAGAGATAGCTGAATCTGATATTGAGTCTATTCTCTCGGAAGAAGAAAAAGCATCTCCAAAAACCATCATGCAGATTCATTATTCTTATCAAGAAGCAGATTCCCACTCAGATATTACCTCAGAATCCCCTTCAAAATCTGAACCTGAATCCGAATTACCAATGGTTAACTCTTTGGAATAATGTTTATCCCTTGTTCCACAACTAGTTCCTTATGTAAAAATTTCTCTCATTCAAAAATATTACCATAAACCCATTCCCATGATAGCATTCTTTAATACTGGCTCAGCCCGAACTTTCATGAACCCCTCAAAGTTACCATCCTCTTACTGGCGAAAATGTTCAATTGGTTTTAGAGTTGTAAATGGCAATATTCTTATGGCTGATAAAATCAGTAAGATTATCCAACTCCAAATTTTCCCAGGAAAAATAATTCGTCACAAAGTATATGGTACTTCTCTTCCACAAAAGGATATTCTCATAGGTTTCGACATCATTAAATAGCTTTCAGGAATAAGTATTTTTAACAACAGTCTACGTTATAAAAAATACCTTTTACCCTGGATCACTCCTTTAGAAACCTACTATATTCAATCCCTAATGATAGAATTTCCTTTAACCAACAACCCTTCTATTGAATCCCTCACAGCCTAGCTCATAAAAACCTCATGTGCTGAATCACACACCAAATTTCTCCAAAAATGTTCCAATCCCATTTGGCAAAACCCAAAATACTTTGTTAAGCTCCTATTTAAACTCAATGAAGATGTCAATTCTACCAAAGCCTCTCATTCTGGAATGAATCCAGAGCACTTAGCTCTTGCCACTACATATGTGCAAACTCTTGTGCAACAGAAGCCCATAGAAAAAACCACTTCCCAATGGGCGTGTGAAGCCTTCTATGTAAACAAATGATCAGAGCAAGTTCGTGGAAAAATGAGACTTGTCATAAACTACTAGCCACTTAATCATTTCCTCCTCTGTGATAAGTTTTCTCTTCCACAAAAACACTTATTGTTCAGCCAACTATCCCATGCAAAGGTCTTTTCAAAATTCGATCTCAAAGCAGGATTCTGGAAAATTAGAATTGAACCCAATGAAAAGCACAAAACAGCATTTTGTATCCCAGGCTACCACTACCAATGGACAGTGATGCCCTTCGGTCTCAAAAATGCCCCTTCGATTTTTCAGAGAACAATGACCCAAATCTTTCAGCCTTTAATGGCAAATGCTCTCATTTATATCGACGACATTCTTTTGTATTCCATGGACATGGAATCCAATCTGAACCTCCTCAGTCATTTTTACCAAATTATTCTTAAAAATGAAATTATATTGTCTCAGAAGAAAATGGTGATTGCAATAACGGAAATTGAATTCTTAGGAATGCAATTTTTTTATGGCAAGATCAAACTGCAACCTCATATCTAAAAAGATCTCTTGAAGTTTCCGGACAAACTCACTTCGGTTACACATGTACAACAATTTCTTGGACTTGTAAACTACATGTCCCAATTTATTCCCCATTTGTCAAAGTACACTGGTCCTTTAACCGAATTACTCAAAAAATCCCTACTTCCTTGGTCCAAAATTCATGAAGATTGTGTTACTAAGCTCAACCAGCTTACCTAAAACCTCCCTCCATTGCAAATCCCTTCAAATGGTACAATAATACTGCAAACTGACGCCAGTAATCAATATTGGGTAGCAATCCTTTTTGAAAAAATCAATGGTAAAAGACAAGTGTGTGGATACAAATCCGGCAAGTTCAAACCATCTAAAAGCCACTACCATTCCACTTTCAAAGAAATCTTAGCAGTCAGACGAGGAATAGAAAAGTTTCAGTTCCATCTCATTGGTTATCATTTCATCATTGAAATGGACGTGAAGTCATTCCCAGCAATGCTAAATTTCAAACATAAACAAATTCCAAATCCCCAGTTACTCCGATGGTCTGAATGGTCTTCTCAATGGTCCTTTACAGCCAAGCACATTCAAGGAAAATAAAATGTAATTGCCGATTACTTTTCTCTAACCAAACCAGATGCTCAGTTATCCCACATCGCCCCTCTTAAAATCCCTTATTCGTGCAAGCCTTATAAATACCAATCCCAGCCTTCACACATTCCACAAATCCTACCGTGTGTTTTTCCCATAACCCAAATCACACATCTCATCATGCATCGCAAAGCCCCTGATCAAGCTAGCTCCAGGAAAGCCCCTGATCAATCCCTCTATCCTAGATAGATAATCTTTCTCTAAAGTAATTTCTCACCCGTTCCAGTTCTCAGACTTTGACCCTCTCCTTGAACCCCTTGAAGCCATCCCTTACCTCCCAATAGAAATCCAGAACATTGTTCTCAACCACACTCGTAAGCTCCGAGATAAAGATCTCACTTACAAATTCTTGGAGATTACCCTAAAAAATTATGGGTTAGTCTTCAGAGGTCTACGCCTCCACCTAGACTACACATTTGTTTTTTTATTCCATATTCACCGGTCCAGTCGTGTTCCAATACATGCTTTAGTATTTCTTTGGTACCTCACCAAAACTTATACAGTTGGTTTCGTCTTTGATGCACTAGTCCTCTTGCAATATCTTCGAATTTCAACAGCAAACCCAGAAATTCAAGATTTGTATAGAGATTTATATGACCCAGCCACTCACGGCACATACAATTTTTTCACATTTCTTAAATGGTTCAAAAATTCAGATCAATGAAAAGAAGAACTGCAAAATCATCACCACAGATACGTTCTTATCACCTTCAAAGGTCCCAGAAATTCCATCATCCCGATAGAAGCAACGCCAAAATTGTTTAGTGGTACACCACCAACCTAGAAAAATCGCCAAAAGAACCACACAATCTCAACTATGTGTTCTTTCTCCAGCATATTTGTTCTGTTAACCAAGTTGATCTTGATATAGTCCCAGAATATGTTAAATTTGGTTTTGATCCATGGATAACCTCTGATATGAATGATCTTACTTGTGCCCCATTATTTGAATGTCTCTATTCCTACGCACAAAAATATTTCTGGCAAGAAGGTGAGCAAAGTTCCGATTCTGATGCCTTTATTGGAATGAGTTCCGACTTTGAAAAAGAACTCGATGATCCCACATATATTGAAAATGTAGCAGGCAATGATCTTAAAGAATTCATCTACAATAGTGATGATGGTTATGATGACGATGATGAAGCAGAACCATACCATGTTCATCCATACCCCTCCCCAGATGGACATTTCAGCTCGATGATCACGGAAATGAGACAGACTGAATCGTTCCCCAGCTCAGAATATACTCACTGTCAGCAAGCGAGTTAACCCACCTCAACTCGCATCTCCCTTTAAAAAAGTTAATGTTATGTGTCGATTGTATTATTATGCTTGTGATATAAAGCGTGTACTGTTTGCTTTTTTAAAAACTTGCTTTAAGTTTGTCGGGAAGGAATCTTTTCCTTTTCCAAAGTTGTATTATTGTTTACTTTACAGCTGTGTGGTTATGAGCTTCATGCTCCTCCCTATATAAGGAAACTATCCGTCCATAAGTAAAAAGAGAGGTCGAAGGTCGTAAGTTTGTAAGAAGTATCTTCTTTGTTTAATATGAACTATGAAGTTTCTGTTGTGATAATTATGTGTTCAGTTTTTGGTTATCTTTTAATTTGTTATCTCCTCCTTGTTTGTCATATGATTTGTTGTTGGGATCCAGATACTCGTTGTTGTAGTCTGTGTTAAATTTCGTGTGATAGTTTTACTACGGTATTGTGTAGTTCGAAGCTACGGATATCACCCCATATTATTATTATTATTATTATTATTATTATTATTATTATTATTATTATTATTATTATTATTATTATTATTATTATTATTATTATTACGAATATAAAAAGGTAATTAATGTTACTACAATTAACAATATAAGAAAAATAATTAATGAGTAATTAATGTATCTACTTCCTCCGTAATACTATATAGTATAGATAGATAGATTATTATTTTATTATGTATTAAGAATAGAAAAAAGTAATTAATGTTACTATAATTAAGAATATAAGAAAAATAATTAATGAGAAATTAATGTATTAACTTTCTCCATAATACTATATATATATAGGTACAGATAGATTATTATTTTATTATGCATTCAGAATAAAAAAATTAATTAATAAGCAATTAATGTTACTACAATTAAGAATATAGGAAAAATAATTAATGAGTAATTAATGTACCAACTTTCTCTATAATACTATATAGTATATAGATAGATTATTATTTTATTATGCATTAAGAATATAAAAATGTAATTAATGCTACTACAATTAAAAATATAAGAAAAATAATTAATGAGTAATTAATGTATCTACTTCCTCCACAATACTAATTAATGGAAAATGATAGTATGTGCCCTTAGGGCACATGTTAAATATATTATAAATGAAAATACCATCTTGCATGAGAATCTGTACCTAATTTAATTCATGTTATAATTTAATTATTTTTATTTATAGATGCATAACATGTTCCCTTAGGGCACACGTTAATATAACCCCTAATTAATTAGTAATTAATATATCTGCTTCCTCTATAATACTAATTAATTAATAATTAATGTATCTACTTCCTCCATAATACTATATAATATTAGCATGCAATCCATGCAATGCACGAGCGTTTTATATATACACATATATTATGTCTCTAAATTTACTAAAAATTTTAAAATTTAGACCATCAGCAATATTTTAACTTAAATAATAAAAGTTAGACAATCAAGAACAATATAAACATGTATTGAGAGTATGATAACCCAATATTCGATTAAAAAAATAAAAAATAAATAAGGAGGCTTTTATGACATGCCTCGTAAGTACATTCATTCCATTAGCAAATTAACATTGCCATCCAATAGCACATTACCTCGAGATACTTTAAATATGCCATTCCAAAATCAGTTAAATGCATTATAGGATGAAAACATGTCCCAGTTATCTTGCAAGAATTGTAGTATTCTTATATATAACAAAGACGTGGAAAGCAGTTAAAGTAGTTTTGTATTTTCATATTTTGTATTGAATATCTAAGAACGTGATATAATTATTTACTCATATTACGACAACTTTTAAGATTGTTGATGAAATTATGTTTCATCATTAAAAAACACAGAAGCTATTAAAATGCAAAGGTGGGCTACTATGAAGAGTAAAAAGTGAAAAAAAAAAAAATTAAATAAATAAATAGGACGTTCTAATTGTTCATCAGAGCAATATTATCCACGTCAATTTGACGATCTTGACCAAAAACTTTTTTTTATAAAAGAGGTTGATTATGAATAATCGATCCAAAATATCTCTAAAATTTACAATAAATATTTGGAATAAAAGAAAGAAGTATTTATCTTATAAGAGAATATTGCATCTTCTTCCTGGCATTTCATCGAATGGTTTTAGCATAGCATAATATATATATATATATATATATATCCTGAAAGCAAGTTTATTGTATAGTTTTAAATAAAAATGTATGCAACCAAAATACAATTATGATAGATCTATTTAAACAATATCTAAGTAGAAGATAACATGATCACTGAATAAAGAACGTTGACGTACATAGAACGAAGACATATTCATTTTTCTTGTTTAAGGATCCGAATAAGGAAAAATATTGAAATTGAAATTATTTTGATTAAAACTTTACTTACGTTTAAGATTTTGAATGATCCTACTTCCCAATTTCTCTCTATCATCAACAACATTTTCACATAACAAATTAAACAAAAAATAAACTACAAATAAAATTCTAAATTTAGTTTTGGTACTAATGAGTAATTAATGTATCTACTTCCTCCATAATACTATATAGTATAAATTGTTTAATAGAATTTTACGATTTCTTTATCATAACACACAATTTAGATGGGTTGGAGTTGATAATTTATGTGGTGGGATAAAATTGGAGCCCCTATTTGTGCCGGGTATTCAAGAACGTGCCCAAAATTCATCGAACATTCTTAAAGTAAATCTGAGTGAGGAATAAGGACCCGCAATAGTTAGATGAACCCGTACGTCACCAACCGAGTATGAATACGCAAGCCAAATATGTTTGCGAAATCAGGGATGAGGAGAGTGCCGATATGGTTGTTCCCACCAATGGGAAAGAGACACCTGTATTCGTGGGCATGATTAGTGCCTATTGTCAATATGGGCGCCAAAGTGAATGATAGATTACACCTATAAAGTGCAAAGTTAGTTATGAAGAATGACACACCCCCCGCGTGAAAATGACAAGTTTGGTGCACAAGTTGTAACATTTATAGTATTTTTATTACTAACCTAATGAATATTGTGACCATAATTCTATATGTATAAATAAAAGAGGATAGCTTACTTAGAAAGGATTCCAATTTTTGCTAACCTACACACACTTCAATACTCTCTCTAAGAGAGCAACCATTCTCACTGTAACTATTCTCAATTAGGCCATTTGAGCCAAGTGAAGAACACCACCACACACACTACGAAGGACGTACTACCGGATTAGATATAAGAGCCTGAAAGAACCTCCCACAAACAAAAATCTCATCTTCATTACTGTAAATTCATTGTACATCTTCACCATCTTTGTTACGTCTGATTATTGGTTCTCCCGATTTGGACCGATTCTATATCTGTTGGGTTTGGTCAGATTTATGCCACCTATAATTTAAAATTTCAATGGACAGAAATGAATAAGTATATCAAATTTTTACTACACCCACTTCTTATTTGAATATTTCAATAAATTTTTGTTGAGATAATCTACTCATTATAAGGATTATTTCTATGAATTTAATGAAAAAAATCATTCGTTTACCCCTTGAACTAAATCCTATTGAAAGAAGTTAATGATCCAAGTTCTAACTTAAAATTTATGCTAATGGAGCAAATTAATAAATTAATCTGCTCCGCTAACCACATGCGGACATGTGGCATCCCACGTCAACAGCCTAGTCTACTATAATAAAAGGAGCTCGACAACTTTACTTAAGTACCATCTAGAGGCCAGAGCTCCAAAAAGTATAGGTATTCGACCTAAGGGTCATCTTCGTACGGCATACTACAGAGCTCGAATACCAGAGCTCTTCCAACGAGCTCAGAAACTCTCTGACCAGCACTGTGTCAAAGAAAGTACAGACAACATGTGCGACTACTGTTAACTCCACCAACGCTGTAGAGCCTTCCTCAACTTCATTAAATGCACACCAACTGTATTTGATGCACTTAAACATATGGAGAAGCAACGTAAGAGTTGGTGATGACTAAGAATGGCCTCAAACTTGCTATGGAGCTCTCTCACATGTTTTCTTCTCGATCATATATATGGGAAGCATTTACTTCCCTCAAAAGAGAAGAAACTAAGCCTTTTAACTAAGAGACAAGTAGACAACAACTGAGAAAGAGTTAAACAATCATGTTTCTATTACAAAAGAGAGATACAGAGAAATAAAGCTAAAAAAAATACACGACAGAGCTCCTAATATAGGAAACCCAGACTCTGGGTGGCTTAGCATTTCATTCATTGTAATTTTGTAAAGGTGGAATAGGTAAAGAGATATTATTAGCTTGTAATCCAAACTTACTCATTATAATACAAAGCAACCCGAGTTCCTAACTCTATTCAAAAGAGGAGGAATAGCCTATATTTTCATATAAGGCGAATCTCCTCTATACATCATTGCCTTATTATGTTCAGTTCGTTATTATTATTTGTCTTATTCTGTTCAAGTCACTATCATTCTAATCGTTTGACTGTGTGGTCGGGAATAGACCAACCCTATATTTTCGCATCAACATATGCTAATATCAAAAATCAAACTATCAATTTAAAACAAGAGAGATTTGGTCCCCTACTTAGCCATCTTAGGCCTATATATATAAATTTTTATCTTAAAACACCATAGTACTAATTACTAGATCCCCCATTCTTATTAATCACATGTTAAACAATTGCTCTTCTAATGTGTGATTATTGATTTAAACTAATTATTCCCAATAAAAAAAAAATATAAGGTAAAGATAATTCAAAATAAAATTAAAAAATATGAAATTATTTGTCAATATATTCTTATTATAATACTAATCCACAACATTGTCTTTTTATTCCACATAACCAAACATTGCCTTGCAGGAATTGGGTCAACTCTCATCTATCTTAAGGGCTCATTTGGTTCGAGCTTTTAAGGATTCCTGAAATCCTAAATTCCATTCTATGAGGATTATTTTGTTTGGTTGGAGTTTTAGGTAGGAATTTAAGATTCCTAGGAATCCTAAATTCTCCCATTTTGCCAAAATCTATTCCCTTATAAATTGGGAGGAATCTTGGATTCCCATTTGAGGAATCCTTTTTTTTGTCCAAAAACTGTTTTTTTTTTCCAGAAAATGAAAAAAAAGTCCAGAAAATTTTAAAAAAAAAAATTTCCCAAAAAATGAAAAAAAAAATCCCAGAAAATGAAAAAAAATTCCTAGAAAATTTAAAAAATTATTTTTTCCCAAAAAATGAAAAAATTTATTTTTCCCCAGAAAATAAAAAAAATAAAAATTTGTCAAGTTCATTCCTAAAACTCCAACCAAACGAGCATTAATGGAATCCAATAATAGATGCCAAGAATAAAGGTTTTCTGGCATCTATAATGCCAATTTCATTCCTAAAGCTCGAACCAAACGAGCCCTAAAAGTCCACAAACATCTCCGCCCCATCGTGCAGCTCTTTTGGGTGAAGAATTCATTTATAGATACAATTTGTGCCTACTTGTATTTTGTTTTTGTTGTTGGCGTTTCGGCGTGAATCTTGATTGTGTTTTAATGTTTTCGAACGTGATTTATTGGTATTTATTTTTAATGCCTCTCTCTTTTTTAAGATTGTTTATTTTTTAGAATCTTTTGATGTGGTCAATGTCTTGATGTCAAGATGCAGATCCAAACTTGATACTAATGTCCCTCTTTATAAAATAAATGAAAAAAGTTAGTACTAATATTATTTTTATTTTCAAAAATTAAACAGGTGTAAACTTAATTAATATATATTTATAATTTTTAAAATTAATTATAAGAGTAAAATTGTAAAATTTAAACTGTGGCTCCGTCACTATTGACGATATCATTGCAAACTTTTTTAAAAAAATTCTTTATTCTTATTGTAATGATTTCATAATATTATTAATGATACTATGTTCTTAAGAGAAAAAAAAAAAAAAAGGTCCGCAAACCTCTTTTTTTCTCTGTTTTGGCATGTCCTATCAATCAATTCCACAATTATTTGACCTTATTTAATTAGATTAGCTCCACGTGCAATATACGATAATTTAAAAATTACATGGCTTAGATTTATTGAAAAAAAATATTTTTAATGAGAACTCAATTAAAAAAATCAATTAGATAAAAAAAATTAAAATTAAAATTTGAACTATTTAATTTTAAATAAATAATCTAAATTGCTCAACTTTCTTCTAAAATAATACAAATCGCCTTTAAATAACCCAATACTCAATAATTAGATTGTCCAAACCAAACTACTGTTTTGTGTATGTGTGATTAAAGAATAAACAAACAAACTACAATGACAAAAAGTAGTGTAGTTCGGTCAAAAAAATATTTGCTTTAAAGTTATTTGTATTTTTATACAATTTTTTGGTATGCTACTCTAATAATCCAAGGTTGAAGATTTAACAACCTTTATAATAATAATAATAATAATAATAATAAAAATAAGGTGAATACAAAAGTTAGATATAAAAATAAATTATAATACAGTAATATTACTGTGTTAGGCCACGATTTGCTCCATTTAAATTTTAGATCGTGACCTCCGTCAAACTGATATATGTATCCAGTTTAGATCTCAAATCCATTAATAATTCTACATCACACAATTTGCATTCAATTTACAGCTGGCAAAATCCCTGTGGTTGGTTTGATAAGGACGTACCAAAAAAATATAAACTTCAAATTTTATATCATCTTTATCTTATTGTTTTCAAAAAATCAACTATACAATTAATGGACTACATGTCATAGATTCCACATCTAAACACGCAAGTACTAATTATTATTATGTTTTTTTTGAAAAAAAAAGAATGGCGGATTATTTTGAAGTGTAAATAAATGTATTTTTTAATGAAATTATATTAAAATGATCAAGTTAATATAAAAATTTTAATCACCAAGTTTTATAAAAAAATATGTCTAGAAGATTAGAAGTAGGTGACGTAGTGAAACATTCATTGGTTTGTGCATGTTCAGCCATCAAAAAAATTTATAATCTTCTCACACATTGCTATTGAATTTTTTTATGAAATTTTGAAAAGATGATAATTCATCATGTAAATTATATTCTCAAATTATCATTTGAAAAAAAAATCATATATTTGTCCTTCCACATATATATATAGTTCTCATTTGTCTTAAAGAAAGTGAAGTACTGTTAAATTATGTTTATGCGTAAGGAGAATGTGAGATTATTAATTTTAGATATAAAATTCTTAATTTTATACATTCTAAAAAGTGAAAAAAAATATAATTAATTACTTTTAAGCTTATTTTTATAAAAAAAAATAAAAAATTATTAATCTTATATTTTATGGTGTGCCCTATAGGTACTTACTTACCTTTGATACTTCTAGATTTTGAAGGTCTTAATTTATTGTATGACATTTAATGAGACTTATATTTGTAAACTTTTTTAAAGTAATTATTCATTTTTGTTGTAATGTTTTAATTTTATCGATAATATTTGCATTATTATTTAAAAAATTACATATTTAGAATAGCCGATTTTCATATTCCACGTATAGGTATGAACTCAAGCAGCCGAGATTCATGAGAGTGATGTTTATAGGGTAGGTTACGAAAGTCTAGTACTACAATTTGTGAAACAAGAATGCACGAAAGCGATTTTTATAAGGCACTATTATTGACCGATACTAAAGTACCTTTCAACATTTTAATATTAGTTTGGCCCTTAAGTATTTAGTATGTGTATATATTCGGTTCTATCGGGCCAATTAAATAAAATAAAGTGTTAAAAAATATTTTAATGTGTGTCAATAATAACTTATTTTTTATATTGCTTTACTACTTATTAGCATAAAAGTCAATGGTCATCTCAACTAACCCACAAACTTGCCAGGACCCACGTTCAACTACTTTCAATGATCGATTTTTTTATTAGGTATACGTATTAGTATTATTTTTAAAAGTTATATCATATACCTTTTAAATTGTACATTCTTCTGATAATAATAATTGTAGTGATTGTTTTAATAATAATGCCACTTTTTCTATTTTGCAAAGCAATATATTACACTTTTTTAATAAAAAAAATTGGATTTAACCTATGTTTAAAGTGAGATTTTAAATATTTCAAAAAAAACAAAAAAGGGAGAGAGAGAGGGGGGGGGGGGGGGGACGATGATTTTAACTAAACCCAACCCTGTTTCAGAATTGGGCTTTAGTAAAACTGTTTCGATAACAACAATGCGTTAGTAAAACAAGAGATAATAAGAGAAGACTAATTTATTGACAAAGTGAAAACCAGTTTAAAATTTCTTTAAAAGGACGGTTCGGTAGAGAATAGACTACCTCATGTGTGTCATTCATCATTTCTATTTAGAAAAAATTAGGGACAAATATGTTTTTCTCAAACCTTTTAATTTACTGTCCATAATATTTTTTTAATAGCTTGCAGTTTTTAGTTTTTAACTTGCAATCCTTGTAACTTTGATAACCGGTTATTCAACTCAAGTTACAGAATTACAGTAACTAATATTTTTTTTACAATCAAATTATTGTTTTTCGGTTTGTTAGAAAATTTATATTTTTTAATTTATGTGAGCAACATATTATAATATTTTAATTATATTTGCTATTTAATTAATGAGCTAATTTTTAGTGGTCTAATTAATTTTTAGTAAAGCCCATGAGATTACTCAAATAAATGTGGGCCAAATGTGTAGATATCTTGTATGGGCTTGTTAGAGTTTTATGGGAACCCTAACTAAACTATATATAAAGTAGATATTAGAGTTATGGTCCTCAAGACACCAAATCAAATTACGGTTCCCTTCTCCCCATCTGGAAGAGAACCAAAATTCCCATCAAGACACTACGGCGATTTGGTTGAGGAAGACCACGTACCCGCTCGATCCGTGCTGTTATTGTGATCGATCCTCGCATTCAGCATTTGTTTGTCATGGATCCAGGTATGCAATTTAATCATTGTTTTAATTTAGTTCTTGATGATTTGACATGATGACTTAAGTGATTCAATTACAACAAGATTATATCACATAATTCTTTAAGCGCGCATCCGTATACTATTTATCCTTAGACTTCTCCTTAAACAATCTGGTTTATCTCATGTATGAGTAATGGAATAACCGCAGCTTTTATCACACTAAGGTCGCGACTAAACTACGATTATTACCATACTAATACACTTAATAACATAGATCAAATGTGGATGAGTAGCATGGAAATTATATGCAATGTGATCTTAGACATGCCTATTTTCAACTGGCCCAACTTTAATGAGATCAACATTAACCCTCCAAACTTTATATTAAACCACTATGGAAGGAAAAACAAATATTCAGAGTTTAGACGAAAATAAACCATCTTCTTTATTCTGCAGAAAATATGCGTCTAAATAAAAGAGCATTCATGATTCAAACTCCCACTGAACCAGCACATTATCATATAACACAAATCTCATATAAGCAATATGCTCATAAAATGCCTTATGTGTTAAGTCTTTAGCGAACGGATCCGTAATCATGGAGTTTGTACTTATATGCTCTATAGACACGACAACTCTGAACTCTTCTTTAACAACTAAAAACTTAATATTTATGTGCTTTAGATTTTCGAAAAAAATTATGTTATTGTCGAATATAGCACAGTCAATTTATTGTCACAAAATATCTTTAGTGGTCTTTCAACACAATCCATAATACGCAGCCTAGTGACAAAATTTTGCAGCTATATCCCATCCAAAAATTAAAATCAGAATACCATATGATCTCCAACTGATCTGATTTTCGATACATAAGTATATAACCTTTTTGTTCTCTTTAAATACCGTATAACCCTTTAATTGGCTGCTTTTCGAAGATATATCATAGGTGATAAGACGCATAATTGTTATTTATCTTGAGATATATTCCCATGATTTATTAGTTTTAAATGCTTATCTTGCGGATATTAATAGCATATCGTGTTTATGTAGGAAAGATGATGGATATAAAGATAAATGAGCTAAAAGCCCAAGTTTAAGATGAAAGAAGCTAAGTTGGAAAAAGTGAAAAGCCAGAAGAAGTAATTGCGTAAGCCGTGGGCACGCCAAAGCTAGGAGCTGTGTCCAAAAGACAGAAGTGCTGTTTTGTTAAGCCGTGGGCGCGCTCCAATTCCAAAATTCAATTCTAATTTTTAGCGTGTTCTCCCAGTTGGCAGAATAACTTAATTAGTTTTTGTAATTGTTTTGGTATCTTATTTATTTCCTTAGTAGCTTTTTATTTTAATTAGGAAACAATATTTAGTTGCTTTCTTTTAGGACTCCTATTTTTAGGAGGAATTAGAGTTTTATTATGGTTCTTGTTTTAGGCCTATAAATATTAGGTAAGGGTTAGGAGTAGAAATATACACAACAATATATTATTTTCCTTCTCCTTTCTTGAAGTTAGAAGACTTTCTTTGCTCCATGGATTGCTAAGCTATTATTCTAGTTCAAGGTTATTCAAGGTTTTGATTCTTCAAGAATTGTGAGATCTAATTAATTTCTATTACTCTTTTATTCTCTGCTATTTATATATCTTCTATGTTTGATTATATTATTGTTGATTAATTAATACAAAGTGCACGTTGTCTTGATTGATGAAACAATATACTGCCAATTTAGAAAATCTAAATCCGTAATTGTTTAGGTGATCTAATATAAGTGGTAAAATAACATAGACAAAGTTTATATTGTGGGGATATATAATCTAATTTAAATGGATCCTGCTTTTGTATCCACTGATTAGAATTGGGTCTCTCTAGTTATTAATGCTGTTGGTAAATTAAATCCTATGAACTTTTCTAGGGTTGTTTATTGATTAGAGAAGTAATTAATGGTCGTACCTTGATTATCGACAAAGTAAGGAAAGATTGGTTATTAGATCGTATCAATAACTATAACCAATTTAGTAAAGGATAAAAGATTTATTTTTGCATCGATGATCAATTCAATGAATCAATTCTGAGAATATACCTTGGGCTAGATCTTTTATAAATATTGATATCTCTTTTTAACTACTTTCAATTGATTTCTTTTAAATTACAAAATTCCAAAAACCCCCATTTCTTTTATTATTTGAAGAATTAAGTCTAACCAGTCTCTGTGGATTCGACCTTGCTCACCGTTATACACAATTTAATCAAAATTTGAGTAGGAATTATTTTTGTTGGATTCGACACCCATCAATAGGATTACTTAAATATTTACCAAATTTCTTTACTATGAACGCTAAACCCGGATGCGTACATACTTTATGATACATCAGACTCCCTACAACTAATGCATAAGGAATTTTTTACATCTCTTTCTTTTCAGCCTTATTTTGGGGCACTGGCTGAGACATAAAGTGTCTCCTTTAAGAATGAAAGTATCTCCTGAATGACAGTCTTTCATGCCAAATCTGGTAAGAATTCTTTCGATATATATCTCTTTCGTGAAAACTCTAGAATACTCGACAATAATGTAGATGTATTTGTATTCATAATACAAAAGAGATATTATCAACATAAAATACTAGGAAGATAATGTTACTCTCACTGAACTTATGATATACATAATCATCTACCGGATTTACCTCAAAACCGTACGAGATAATAACTAGATGAAATATGTAATACCATTGACGAAAAACTTCCTTAAGGCCATTTATGGATTTTCTTCTTGAGATTGTTGAGTTTACTATATAGGAAGTTTTTCAACATTGTCTTGATGATCCTCATTTAAAACAATATCAGAAATTTGATCATAATCATTATCAATAGCAGTACTTAAAATTTGAATAAATTCCTCTTCAAATACAATGTTTCTAACTTTAACTTCCCCCAAACTCAATAACCTCAAGAAATTTGACATTTTTCGTCTTAATAAAAGATTTATTCGAGGGATCATAAAATTTATAATCTCTCGATCTTTCAGTGTATCTAACAAAGTAGCAGCTAATTATTTTTTAGTCCAATTTCTTTTCTTTATGGCCTTACTACAGCTGGACAACCTATTTTAGCAACTGCTTCGATATAACACTGTTTAAAATATACTGCAGTCTTAAGTGTTTCTTCCTAGAGTCATTATGGTAGAGAAGAATGATTAATCACGCTCCTTACCATATCCTTAAACTTATGTTATATCTCTCAGTAACACTATTCATACTAGGTTTGCCTAGCATGGTGTACCGTAAGACGATTTCACATTTCTTTAAAAATTTTATAAAGGTCCAGAATGTTGTTTATCTTATCCGTTTTATCTACCGTAGTATTCACCACCACGATCAAATTTCAGGACCTTAATTTTCTTGCCTAATTGATTTTCAACTACAACTATGAAAGTCATAACAACGTTTAAGGATTGTGACTTCTCATTAATTAAACATAGGTATCCTTAATAATTGTCATGAACATAATAAAATACTGTTAACCATTCCAGAAGGCCATAGAGAACAGTTCACAGATATCCGCATGAATTAGTTTTAAGACAATTGAATTCCTTATGGCACCTAATTTTCTTATATTTGTCCATTTGCTCTTTACACATTCAATACAGATTTTAAAATCTGTTAAATCAAAGAATTTCAAGAATTCCACAAGTCTCTTAGTTCTCTATTTAGAGATTTATCCCAAATACTTGTGCCATAACATGGAAGAATTCTTATCAGATAATTTATACTTTGTATCACGTGAATCAATTTACAAGGTTTCATTACATGAGGTGATTGTATCCGTATATAAGTTATCAATTAAATAAATAGTAGTAAAATATTTAAATTTTGAAAAAGACTTAACTTTATTATTTTCAAATGAACAATAGTAATCGTATTTGTCCAAATAAAAATAGAAATTATGTCTAAATGACAATCCCATATAAGTCTCTCCCAAATTCAAAAGTAACTAGTCTTTAATGATAACTTAAAATTCTTTAAAACCCCAATTGTAACTGTTTCGTCACTGCCATGATAGATGAATCTTTTAACATCAATTGGCTTTTGGCTCCACATATAATATCTAAACACACTAATGTGAGTAATATCACTAAAATCTACTCACTAAGTAATCACATGTACATTAGTTAAACTAACTACCGAACAAACCCTAATGAGAAGTATATCTTACTTTACACGCCAAGCGGCGTATTTAAAACATTACTATGTCTGTCCTTCTTGCAAAAGTAACTAACAAATTCTTTTGCAATTACTATAGTATTGTCTCAACTGCAGCTTCTTAACTTTTATCCTTTATCCTTTAGAGGTGTTTGCTAGATGAGTAACCATTGTCTTTTATCGCTAAATCTTTTATTCTTCTTGCACACTGTAAGATATGAGCTCATTAAGAGATCATTAATTTATCCTTATGAGCATTGTAACTCATTGTAAACTAATTGTATTGTGCGGGAAGATAAATAAAGAACTTAATGCACGAGCAAGTCATTAGACATCCCTAACTTTAGTGCCTTTAGTTTGAAAGCGATATTAGATATTTTCATAATGTACTTCCCTTATGTTCCTTTTCCTTATACCTTATTGGAACAAGACTCATCAAAAGGTTACTTGCTTTAGCCTTTTTTTTTGTTTTTTAGCAAAATATTTATATAATTTCTTTAAGGAACTAAGTAACACTTTTCTCATAAAGCCCCAAAAATCCTTGGAATAGAAGCATTCTATTTCCAATTCTTAAAATTTGTGTCGTTAAGCACCGATACCGAATTTATGTTGGCAGATATATAAAGCATAATTTAAAATTGAATAGAGAACAAATTATAAAAATTACAAACTTACAATTAATATACATGTCATAACATATTAACAAACAATATATATGAATGACATAATTATCCAAATTATCAATAGTGGGTCCCCATCACAAGATACCTAGCACAACGTTGATATTTTGTCTTTGGACAGAAACACCAACTTGTAATTGGTCATCTTAACGCAGTAATCAAATATAAATAACAAATCATGTCAAATAATAGGACTTCCTTTGGACCGACGTATTATTCACATGAAAAACTTGATTGTCATATTATATTTATTACCGCAAGTGTACATGTTAATCGGCCAAACAATAACCTTCCTTTGGGCCGATTATTATTCGCATAAATAACAAATACACACATCTTAATATTTCACAACAAACAAATTTACGGGATAGAGGTTACTTTAGCAACTTATCGTTTCAATTCATTTATTTTAAAATATCAAACGATTTGTACTTCGCATCCTTATAATCTAAAAAAAATAGATTTTCCGTATTAATGAGATTTGCAAAGCACAAACCTTATCTTTCCCACATTGACGCATACTGCAATTTTGGATTACTAGCAGTATGGGGTTTACGCACCCAAACGAGACTATAATAGGTACTCTTAATATAAGAATCAAATGTTGATAATAATTTATGTCAAACAAAAAGCCTTTCTTTGAACTGACTTATTGCTTACATGAAAACTTGATAATTATCACACATTTATTCTCGCACGCGTGTTTATTATTTTGCCAAATAATAACCTTCCTTTGGGCCGATTATTAAATACATAAATAATAACCACGCAAATATCGAGATAGAATAATATCTATTATTTGGCCAAATAATAACTTTCCTTTGGACCAATTATTATTTGCATAAATAATAAATATTAATATCTTAAATAAATAATTAACTTGATCCAAACTGTCAATCACAATAAATGCTTAATCAAATAAAAACTGCAAAATAATTAATTAATTAAACCAAAGTGATTACACAAATTAAATTCTTTAATCTTAACCAAATATTTAAATTTACCAAGTAAATTTAATCCTTAAATATACATATATAAACAAAACTATAATGGACATAATCTTAAGTCATATATATAAATACACAACACGACAGCCATAAATTAAATAATTAAAGTACCTATGTATATAACAACCATAGTCACATCTCATCACATTAATTTAAAATTAATATATATATTCAAACAAAGTTACTGTAAATGATTAAGCCAAAATATTGCTTTTTTATATGTATTTAGGTGGCTTAATATGCATGAATTTGATTTTAATTATCCTAAATTGTTAAGAATTGAGCTTTAATCATGAAATAGAATAGTATGTTTGTTTCTAGTGCATTATAACCTTTTTACAGGTTAAAAGTGAACAAGAACGAATCTAAAAGCAAATTCCCCCAAAGTTAGTCATTATCGGTCAAATTCAGAGCTAATTGAGTTCAAGAAGTGAACCGAAAGCAAATTCCAAACTCAAACATGAAGGAAGTTGATGGAACAGACTAAGAGAAGCCAATAGAGCAGTCCCAAGCAAAGAAGAGTCATTTGAATCAAATCGAGAAATTTTTGAATGAAGAAGAGATTCATCGCGTGCAATGCTAATGTTCTAGCCAATTCTGGTATTTATCCGTGCAGAATTTGAAGAAAACTCCAAAAATAGAAGTTGTAGATCTCTGAGTTATCTACGCGTAGGCGAAAACCTTATATCAATCGGAGTTCGAAGTACAAAGTTATGGCAGAAATACCATCAGTGCACCAGTGGATTGAGTTTGAGCGCGAAAGAATACCTAAATTTATGATGTAAATATTTATTGAAGAAGAAATAACGTATAATTCTATTTCAATTTGAGTTGAGCGAGTCCCATTACAGTTCTTCAATAATTGTGTAACTGTAAGTTTTTCTTTTCATTCAATTTTATTTTTAATTTATTTCAATTAATGCTCATTAATACTTATATATTGTTAGTTAATTATGTGTTTGAATGTGATTGATGATTGAAATCTATGCATAATTTATAATTTTTATTAGATTTTTTTTATAGATTCCCGCGTAGAACCCTAAAAAATATATGCTTTCTTATTTTAATCATAACTTGCTCGTTTCTTGGCCGATTTTGATGATCCACCTATCAAAACGACCGCGATCGAATTTTCTACAAAATCTTACTGTTTTGGAAATCTAAATTCCAAAATTTCCTGAGGAAAGTAGGCGATTTTCGTGACTGCAAGTGTGCTATTTTTTCGAAATTTGTTTAAACCGTATTTTTAATTTATTAATTGTTCCTTAGTTTTAATTGCTGTGAAATTTTGCGTGATTATTCAATTATATTTCATAAATATGTTTGCTTAATTTGTGATTGAATTTATCATATTTTGCTTAATTTTTATCAATATGCTAGCGTAATTTAGTAGTTAGGGGTCCGTAGCGAAAGCATGACGGACTAGTGTGAGTATATGATTCAATTGTGATTGTGGCTTGAATTTCTCATTGGTTATAGGTCAATTAATAAATCTGAAAAATATAGTAACTTTTCATGCGTTAAAAACATAAATTTTTAAGATTATTTCTCAATTATTCGACAAAAGAACCGAAAAACCTCAAATTACGAATTTTTGTACTAAAACTCTAACGAGGCTAAATAGAGGACGGTCCTTATCCTTTATTGAGATGAGTTAGTTATCCAAGTAATTTGGGAGCTTTGAGCACTGTTTTGGTGTCATTCCAAAATCGATACCGAAATAGTGCTAATTTTAGCTTTTAATGACTTTTTAAGAACGGTTTTGACGTATGTCATGCATATGCATAATCAAATCTTAGAAATGAGTTAAGCTTTTGATATTTACTAAAATTGATTAAATTTAATTTGTTTTTGTCATGCACTAGCATTACTAAATAAAAATTAATTTTTGTAAAAAAATAAATTATAAGTTTCCTTTTTGAAAACTAAATTTACATGCAGCTTATATGAGTCTTGTCATGCACTTCTCATGATATGCTCGTGAACTTTAGTATTTAATAATCGGTAAGTTAAGGACATTCATTGTTAATAGGAACTCAGGTCCACAGTCATTTCTTGAATCGGTTGGTCATACTATCTGTAATGTCATAGCTATGGATACCCCTAACGCTCTTTTCCCATTTTATTAGACACTTGTTTTAGTTGCTGCTTATTTTATCCTTACTTTATTTATTTATTTTATTTATATTTATATTTATATTTATATTTATATTTATATTTATTTTTATTTATTTTTTTATTTTTATTTTTTATTATTTTTTTTTTAAGTTTTAAATTTAATTTCTTATCCTATTCTTTCTTATTCTTAAAATAAAAATTTATTATCTTTTCTTTATTTTTATTTTTTTTCTTCTTTTCCCCTGTTGAAAGTTTAGCTAGAATAATAAGATTACCATCTTTCCCTGTGGTTCGACCTTGGACTTCCAAGTAAATATATTATAACTTGACCACCTGCACTTGGGTGTATTAATTACACGTTTCTGAGCGTAATCGGTAAACTTAAACTCATATGTATTAAACCAATCAACTTTGCAAATTTAATAAGCTGAAAGTCATATGACCTCAAATCAAACTTTTATATATATATATATATATATATATTAAACCCACATCTAAAGCAACAGTAAAGAAAAAACTTACAAAAGGACACCATAAATATTAAACAAATATATGTATATAACACTGTCGCAAGTCAAAAAAAACGAGATGCTTAATGTGCTTTAAAATATATACATACATATATCTGAATCTAAATTATTATTATGTACGATAATAAATTTCATAAAATCTTAATGATTCAACATGAAAATCCTCTGATATCACTTGTTGTAATTGAATCACTTAAGTCATCATGTCAAATCATCAAAAACTAAATTAAAACAATGATTAAACTGCGTACCTGGATCCATGACAAACAAATGCGGAATGCGATTATCGATCACAATAACAGCACGGATCAAGCGGGTACGTGGTCTTCCTCAACCAAATTGCCGTAGTGTCTTGATAGGAATTTTGGTTCTCTTCTAGATGGGGAGAAGAGAGCCGTAATTTGATTTGGTATCTTGGGAACCATACCCTAATATCTACTTTATATACAGTCTAGTTAGAGTTCCTATAAAACTCTAACAAGCCCATGCAAGGTATCTACACATTTAACCCACATTTATTTGAGTAGTCTTATGGGCTTTACTAAAAATTAATTAGACCACCAAAAATTAGCTCATTAATTAAATAGCAAATATAATTAAAATATTATAATATGTTGCCCACATAAATTAGAAAATATAAATTTTCTAACACGGTTGGCATTTTTTCCGATTACCTAACTACGGTAATTTATATTTTTCAAGTTCCTCAACTACATTAACTTATATTTCCCAAATTATTCAATTACAATATCTAAGGATGTGAGTTCTTGCGAAAAACAATTCAGTAACATAAAAACTAACAGGGATCACAAGTTTAAAAAAAATTAAATTACAAACAGCAAGCTAAAAAAAATTTAAAGACAAAAATCCGCAGCTAAAAAACCCTTGTATTTATTAATAAAATGTCGAGTGAGTCCTTAACGAGAGTTTAAGGATAAAAAAACAGGAAAAGAATGGGCCTGTTTGGTAGATGTTTATTTTTTAAAATTTTAAAAACTCAACTTAAAATTCAACTTCACTTTTACACTTTTCAAAATTTATTTTACTTTACTTTTTCTATCTAAAAAAACTTTTAAAATGCCATAACTTTAAATTTAGAAATCAAAATTAGATAAAAAATATATATTTGAAATCTACTCATCGAGATCTATAAAATAAGATTCATTGTGACTACTTTTTGAAAAATTTTATGAGATTTTTTAGTTGGTTGAAAAAAACTCAAACAAAAACCAAATTCACTTTTAAACATACTTTCAAATTCTACCAAACACCAGATTTTAAAAACTCAACTCAAAATATCAACCAAACATCACCTAAAAGTTTAAAATTTTATTAAAATTGAGTGTGAAAAAAGTAAAATCATCAGTAAAAAGGATAAAAGTGGTCAACTTAAAAATTATTGCCATACTCAATTGGATTGGCCTTTGGGCCAAGTCCAGGCTGAATTTAAGCTTTAGGATGTCTACATGGGTACTTTTATGTTAGGCATTTTCGGCCCCGTATCTAAGAGAGAAGCCCAAAATAAAAAAAAAATCTAGTTAATATAAATTAATGCAAAGGCGCTAATATTTCAATTGAAGCTTTAGAAAATAAAGGTCCAAAATATATTTTGTATGAAACAAAAAAAATCTTTGTATCAATTTTTGGACGGGGCCTATATATATTTAATTATTTAAAAATCCATCGTACTTATAACAAAGTTTTAATAAATAATTACCCCCCTTTTTTCAACGTTAATTTTTTTTTAATTCTGTATTTTTTTGACAAAATTGTGCCTGCTTATTACTAATACTTAAAGCGTATCTCCGGGTAGCGCAAAATCAATGTGGGGTGTTTTACAAATAAATATAAGTAATACTTTACTAACTAGGTATTCTTATCACCTATTCTTACTGGTACGCATTATATAGGCCTCATTTGGTTTATGGATTTGAGCACACTCAGAAAAGAAAAGTCTTTACTTTCATTTGTTTGGTAAGCACAAATTTCGAAAACGCTTTCCTGACAGAGGGAAAGTAAGGGGGTAAAATCATTCCTCTCAAAACATATGTGATTGATTTTCTCTTGTGATTTCCTAGCATTTATTACAAAAAATTTGGGCAACAATGCCCCTACCTAAATAATTTTCATACTTTACCAAACACAAGAAAAAACTTGACAAGAATTTCAGTTTTCCACCTCCATGAAAAAGACAAGGAAATTGATTTCCCTTCCGTGAACCAAATGAGGCCTATGAGTTGTACTTTTACAAGATACACTAAGAACTCGTTTGATTCGCGAATTTAAGAATTTAGGAAAGGAAAGTTATTCATTTTTTTTGTTTGGTAAGTACAAACTCCAAAAATATTTTTCCGACAAAAAGGAAAGTAGGGGGGAAATCATTCAACTCAGACCTCATGGGATTGATTTTTCCTTATAATTTTCCAGCATTTATTACAAAAGTTTTGGACAACAATACCCCTACCTAAATATGATATTGTCAAATTTTAAATAACATTTTTATTTTTAAAATACAAGGATATTATTGAAAAATTGATATATTTTTATTTTCCTTTTATGTACCAACCAAACACTAGAAGGGAAATAAAACGGTATTTCCTGAATATTTTTCATACTTTACCAAATACAAAAACAAAAAAAAAACAAAAAAAAAAAAAAAAAAAAACTGACAAGAACTTTAATTTTCCATCCCTATAGGAAAGATAAGGAAATTGATTTTTCTTTCGTAAATCAATTGAGATCTAAGGCTCCGTTTGATTCCAAAGATGGAAAAGGAAAATAAATTTAGTTAGTTTGTGTGAAAAGATAAAAAATAAGGTGAGAGATGTTACTCATTTTATGAGTATATATCCTCCATCCTTCAATATTTTTGGTAGAAAATTTTTACTCACCACCAAGTAAAGAAAATTTCTTCATGGAAAAACTTAAAAATCAAGAGAATATCACTTCTATCACTCCACTTATTTTTCATCTTTTCATCAAAACTAACTCAATTTATTTTCTTTTTCCACTTTGCAATCAGACGGAGCCTAAAAATACAACTTATTTTATGTACCCGATAAAAATAAGAGTTATAATTTGCAGGTAAAAAAGGTATTTTTCAATAAATATAGTCGTTATTAGTCAACCATGCTCAAAAGTGAGATTAATAATTTGCCAACCAATAAGGTTGCACCGACAGTTCACGCTACTAAATTCACTACCACAATTATTTAAATGTGAAGGCCAACTACGATACAGCTCTATTGGGTTCTTTCTTAGCTGTAAACAATGACACTTATTATATTTTTTTCTATAGCAATATAACAGCTATGCATATAATTATATTCAGTTCATTATAATTATAATAAATATATTCTATTTTTAACAAAAGTGCGAATGTTCGTGTCTCTAATAAATAATTAAAACACTCATTACAGTTAATTTGAACAATGTCCACTAAAAAAATTACCTCAATGATTAATTAAATTTTAGCAATTCTTTAACCAATAACTAAATCTACCTCTTCTATAATCAAAATTGATAACATTTTTCAATAATTAAAATAGGGGTCCCACTAATTATAGTGGCTAAAATAAAATATAAAGAACATCTTTTCAAATTTAAGATAATCTTTCACTCTTATTTTAACAAAAAAATATTAAATTGAATAATTTGTGGCAAATTAATGTAATTGACTTACTTTTGTTTATTCCATCGGAGATGTTGTAATATGAATTTTATGTCGACTCAAAAAAAAAAAAAAAATTGGTTCTTTTAAATTAATACGGGTCATACATATGAGATGCTAGTATTGTGAAAAAATTGAGGAGTTTTTCCAGCCCACGCTTAAGTTTCAATTACAAGAATCTTGTTTTCCTTTTCCCTTCTCCCGTAACCAACCACTATATATTTATGTAATGTTTGTATTAAATAAAATATAAAACTAACACATGCCATTGCACAAGTTTTAATAATTATACTCATGTATCCGCCATTTAGGCAGTGGGCATACTGGCGAGTTACTACCTCTCCATATATAAAGTGCTACTTGACACTATCCTTAATCGGGACGTCAAATTCATAAATTTTGAAATGTAACATAACTTCAAAATGACTGAAACAAATGTTCTAATTTTTTTTTCACTTTATTATACATAACCAAACAAGGTTTTAATTTTATTTTATTTTATTATAAATAACCATCACAGACAGAATTTAGGTTGAATTCGAAGAAAGGGAGAGGAAGAGTGTGGGATGTGTCTCTATGGAGGATTTGGCTCTTCTGCATCACTCCTTCGATCTAATTCTGTTTAAATTTTCAATGGGGTCTAATTCAAGAATTAATGGATGATTCTTTTTTTTTTTTCATAAAATTTGGTGGAGATGATTTTTATGGTGAATTCACCATTTCTACAAAATTTCATCAAGAAATTCAAACTGGAGGTGGATGTAATAAAAGTGTGATACATGTATTCCTTTTCGGCTATTAAAATTTTAGATGATCATCTCACTCATTTCTAAATTTAATTTTATGATAATTTTTTTTGGAGATGATCTACTCATTACAAAAATCATCTATATCAAATTTCATAAAAAAAACAAAAAAAAAAACCATATGTGTAGTTTTCGAACTAAATCTATCCCATCAGACGAAATTAAATTGAAAAACTAATGACGAGGAGCCAAATCTTTAGGAGTGGGGTTAGAAGGCTTTAACTTTATGATAGTAAATTTTATGACAAATATAAATTTAATAAAAGTTAAATTGAAGAATCAATGTTGTCTAGATAGTTCAAATGTGCTTTAAGTTATAAAAGTGTAACAGTTTAAATACTCCCATCCGCACCTCTTTCTCTTGCTGATTCTTAATCTAATAATCCACACCATCCATGTAACACCTGTGATATTCTTACTGGCAGCTTCCAAACCTTTAAAAAAGTTAGAAAACACACCATATATATATATATATAGATACGGTAGCTTTTATCATTGTTTTTGTAACCTTTGAGAACAAGCAAAGCACTATGCCATTATGTATTTGGCTTTTCATTCATTTTTCTCTGAACTACTTTAATTTTCCTTTCTAAATTGGGGATCAATGATTCTCGCAATCTTTGAAAATTTTATTATTTTTAGCTTAATTAGTAATCAAAGATTAATAATAACGGGTAACAATAATTGGCCTAAGAACATAAATGATTGAGGTAGTCATAGAAGTTATAAAAAAGAATATTCAACATAACCTAACAAAAATAATGATGATTAATTATATCGATAATAATAGAAATAATTAAGAAACATTGCTTTTCACCGTATGAAAATGACTTAAACAAATGCTAAAAATTATATTGTGGATATTTTAGTATTTGGCTCAACAAGTCAGCAATAACAATTATATATGTTCTTCAGTTTTCACTAACGAATTAAATGTTTAGTAATTAATGTGTGGTACTGCATTATTTATGGTTAGAACAATTGCCCTCAAAACAGGAAACTGAAGAAAATATCTTCTTCTTTTTTTCTTTCTATTCAACTTTAAAATATGACAAAATTAGGTAAAGGGCTTTTATACATTGTTTACCAAAAATCCAATGATAATATTTTTTTGAATGAAGGGCATTTTTAATTAGTAATTAGTGTAAAGGGCATTTTGTTTTATTTTTAAATGAATGTATTTGAATAAATTTAAATTTCATTTAATTAATAAAAACATGAATATTACCTAAATTACCCCTCTTTATGAAATTTGCACAAAAAATTTTTAAAATTACTCGGGAAACTTTTATCTGCAAAATAAATTTATTATAAATATCTACCTGTCATATTATCAATAAAATAAAAAAATAGGCCCTTTATTTAAAAAAAAATTATTCCTTGGCTTTAGTGTGAAAATCTTTCTCTAATAAGCCCTTTTTTTTAATTGCCCCAAAATATGACAAATTTTAGTTTAGATTCATTCATATTAAACGAAGCTTTTTAAAATTACTCGGGAAACTTTTATCAAAATAAATTTATTATAAATATCTACCTGGTTAGAGTATATGCGGAACGACAGTAATATAGTCAGAAATTTTGTTAAGTAGATTTATTTAATAAACTAATATTTATGAATACTTGCTAAAGCACATTAATTCTTACTTCTTAACGTCACATATATATGATTAAAATGATGGTACTTTCAATTTTGCTTAAAAATTGATCATATTTAACCCCACCTTTTATTGTTTTAAGATTTTTAATGAGGTCAATTGTATATTATACATCTTAATTTTTTAAAATATTATATATTTTTATTATATTTTATACGTTGAGTGGGGGTCAAAAGACCCCACAATAGCCTTCCTAGCCATGTCCTTGCGGAACGATTTTATAATTCGTTAACGTCCTCTTTATTTTTGTGTGAATTGATTGAATACCATTATACCAACCATCTCATATAGTAATAAGTTTGATCCTATTTTTAGTAAAAATTTAGAAACAAGCTATTACATACTACAAATGACGAGATAATTAAAGGGTACTGAACTCTTTAAAGTATCAAAAATCTCTTAAAGGATAATTTTTTTAATTAAATTATAAATTCTAAGTTAGGTGAATGAGATTTTAAATGAACGTATTTCTATCCAACGAGAACTCTGCGTCTCTACTGTACAGAAGCTGTCTTGATGTAACTTTTGTACTAATTTTAACATCATTTTCATCCATTTTGACACGTCTAAACCTACAACCAATTAATTCAATCCCAAGTCCCAAAACACCATCATTTTTCATCACTTTCCCTTTCAAAAGCACGAGTTTTATTTTTGTAAGACTTTGTAGTGTATATACGTACACGCATAAGTGTTTATATCAATTTATTTATTTAATTACCAAAAACTAAGAACAATCTGTTAATAATTCTTATTAATTTGTTGTAAATAAAATAAACAAGTATAAACTGAGTAGTGCAGTGCATCGTATGTGCATAGATAGGTACAACTAATTATAAAGAGAATTGTAGGCCTAATTAATTCTCAGTATATAGATTGTCTTAGAGTTATATATATATATGCACAATTTATATACGTAATTTACATCTTTGTGCATCACTAATTTAAATTTGAACAAAATAAAGGTGTCAAAGAAATTGTGATATTTGAGAGTCTAATACTACCATGAAATAATGAGATCCGTACCATTTATTTTGATAGTTACATATTATAGTATAGCTACGATATTTTAATATCGGGAACGCTTTTTATTTTTATTTTTTATTATTTATGTAACATGTTAAAGAGTGTATTTTTTTATGAATTTCAATAGATTCTTTAAATTAAATATAATAATTATTTATTTTTATGAATTTCAATAGATTCTTTAAATTAAATATAATAATTATTTATTAAAAGTCACTTGGGTTTTTGACATTTGAATTAAACCTTGGCAATGGTCGGCCTTGTCAGGCTCTAACAAGTCAATTGACCGGGTCATACCAAATCGACTTATTTTTAATTTTTAAAATAAATGTTAAAAATATTAAACTATTATTATTATACATATTAAAAGTAAAATAAACATTTTTTTGTTAGTAATGTAATGAATATCTTGAATTGATATATGATTCGAAAATGGATTAGTATTGCATCAATATAAATATATATTTTTTAACTATGATCTGATTAAATGGACTTTGTTCATTTATTTTAAAATTCTAAAATTGTATTTAGTGATACTTTATAATCATCTTTTAATCCTTAATGCCAATTTTTAAAGTGCTAAATATAAATGTGAAGGGTTTTTAACAATATCTTGTATTGTATTACATTTAAGTTATACATAATATAAATACATCATTGATGAGCTTATTGGACATGCTTTAAGCCGGATTGTGGGCGAGCCTAAAAAGCCTCAAGCCGGGCTAGGTCAAGGGTGAATTTACTAATAAAACCTCAACCCATAGCCTAACCTTATCGAGCTTAAGCAACCCAATAGTCCGTTGACTAGTTAAATAGCTCTGATTGGGCTAGGTCGAATTTTAGGTCTCTTGTCCATTTAACGAGGCCTAATTTACTAAAACTATATGAAAATTGTTGTCCATTTTAAAACAAGTACACATGTCAACTTCTTATAAACTTTACATTTATATCCCATTTATATATCAATTTTGATTACTAATCTCAGTTCCCAACCTATTTCTTAATACCAAGCATCCGTTTTCTTTCATTTCTCAAGGCATTGTCATTCATTAATATCCTCTTAATATAAGTTTTATTAGCATTTAAGTTTATCTTATAGTTTTCACTAACGTTTTTTTTGATGAAAATCAAAAGTTTATTTAAATTAAATATGAGTTGAATGGATTTCTATATATACATAGATGAGATAATTGATGCAAAATCATTAATGTTCCTTCTTCTTATCAATTCATTTTTTTGTTTTTACATTTTCCAGGCTCCATGTATAAAGAGAGTTCAATCGATGGTTAAAAAATGAAATTGTTTTTCCTTTTTGGCTTTGAACAAAAAAATAGTTCCATTATAACTAATTAGTTTGTTTAGTTCTATAATTTGATTGGAATCCTATAAAGGTCTTAATTTTTTCTTTTTTCTTTTTGCATCAATTATATTTGTGATCTTATTTTTATTATTCAGTTGTTTTTTTTTTTATTATGGAGTGATTGTCAGATTGTAGGATGCTATCATATTTTCTCACTGAAATTCTTTTTAACATTAGGTTGAGACTTATATTTTAGCAATATTTTTAGATTTTTAGTTACTTTGATGCTCGATCTACTTTTTAATTTTATTGCCCTTGTAATACCCCGTAATGTAATTAGTGTAAATTAGACACATATTAATTTCGATTAAGTGAAATTTTTGAAGTGTTTAAAAATCTTGGTTGAGAATGGACCAAATTATAAAGTTGTAAAAGTTCAGGGTTAAAATAATAAAGTTATGAAACTTTAGGGTTAAATGCCATAATTAAGCCAGAACTTTGATTTTTTTCATTAACCACTGACTTGCCCCATTCCATTTAACATTCAACTTTCTTTCATTTAAGCTTGGTGTCCAAGAGAAACAGTAAGAAAAATAATAATAGGTACGAAGTTTATTTTTTATAAATTGGTCATTTAAACTCTGCCAAATTGAGTCGAGCTTTAAGGAAAAGTTATTCTATACGTCGAGGGCTATGCAGGGGTATAATAATTTTAGAGTTTTGCTAGTTGGGATTTGGATATCAACTCAAATTTTATTCTTTGGGGCTAAATATTTTGAGGTAAGGGTTTAATTATTTTTAAACCTGATAATATGATTATATTCTATATAAATCATCATATTTTAATTGTCTTTATTTTAAGAATTATTATATGATAATGATGATGATGTTTTATGGTTAATAAAGCCATCGGTATGTGATTTGAAACAAGATATGCCATTATATTTGATATGGTTGTGTTATTTGCTATACATGAGATATTCCTTGAATGTATAAATGTTGTATATTGATGAAATTAATTAATTGATGAATTATATACATTAAGGAACATGTATAGAGACTTGTTGTAGTTATATGGCATAAGTTATTTCAAATATTCATTTATTAGCATGTTATACATACTGTGCATTGTTATTGTGTCAACCGGATTCTTAAAGATCTTTCGGCGAACTCGGACTATTCTTATGACATATCATGTGGGCATACATCTTGTATCTATAGTGCCGAAAGCTTCTTAATTATGTCTATTATATCATCCTGGGACATGATATGATTCCATGACGGATTCGATTATGATTTTTTTATTGTGACCTTTCGATGATGAAGGGGATATGTATTAACTGGTACTTGCCGACGTGAAAATAAGTAGGGTTCGGTACCCTTGGGTTAAAAATTCTTAAACCCCCGGGGGACAGCAATGAGATCGACTGTCTACAGCCAGTGGTTAGTAGCCCAAAAATCTGAATTTCGGCAAAACACTTGTGATTTTGTGATATGATATTGATTGACATGTAGTCCAATTTTATTATGATATAATAATTATCTTTTTTGGGCCGGATGATGTTATATCATGATTATGTTCGGTTTATTCTCCAGGGCGGTCAAGCCCGCTATTATTCTTATGATTTTGGTTTAACCCAGCTTCGGTATTTCTTGGGGGCGATCAGGCTCATTGTTATTGTTATTATTATGATTCGGTTCGCCTTCAGTATTTTCTCGATCTAATGGTTGACATAATGGAGATAACCTACATATGCACATGCATGCATTGTTTTATCAGTTGAGCCATGATTTATGATTAAATAGTTAATTACGTTTTGTAAAAAATATTGCCTGTTATATCCTCCTTAATGAGTTGTGAGCTCACCTCGTGTCATGTAAACGAATTCAGGTATCTAGGAGACGAATAAGACAGAAGAAGACACTGGGTCGGAAATGAAGTAGAGGAACTCTGATACCGACTCATTTTTGTTGTGTAGGTGTGTACATGGCAAGCCACGGCTAACTTGAATTTTTGTTTACTTTGTAATACATGTTAACATGGTGTGTATGCCTCTCAGATTCCATATATGCGTATAGATGTATATTACACTCATGTTTTATATTATTGCCCATAGCATGAGTATCAGGGTTATTTATTTCAGGCTATGTGATTTTCTTTGATTTATTGTTTCATTATTTATTTCAAACCTACTTTAGCTAGTCTAAGATGGGTTAGTAACGCTCCAAGTCTTAATTACATGTGTTATCCTTAATTAAGGCGGGGGTTTTACAATCCCTTATTCTCTCTTGCTTCCCTTGGTGTTACTTGATATTGTTCCCTGATTTTTAGAAGTTATTTGCAATTTCTTTTTTTATTTTTATCTCTCTGTATATATATATATATAATTGTATATGTATCTCTATACATATATAAATGTTTATTATATGAGTACATGTATAATAATAGAATTTGTTGAAAGCTTAAGATAATGGGGAGTGGAATCAAGACTTTAATGGAGCATTTCTCTTAACTTATGGGTATCCTATATTATTTATTCTTTATATATTGAATTTGTCTTTTGGGATTTACATTTATTTTTGTATTTTATCAATTTTTATTTGAATTGATTTTTTTAGGTTGCATAATTTTTGGTGTACACATTAAAGGAAGAGATGCACTGCTACATTAATACACATTCAATCGCATGTTGTCTTTTCACTTACTTTGCTAATTAAACATATCAACGCAAATGTATATTTTTGTATGTCATTTGAACCTATGATTAATTATATTATGTTTTTTTACTCTGACTATGCTTATCATTAAATTTTTGGTGTACACATTAATTACATCACTACGATTACAGTTTTTTACTTTAGATAATTTTTATTTTATTTTTTTGTTAACTTGGATAGTTTTTGATGTACAAATTACAGGAGGAGATGCAATGCTACACTAAGAAATATTCAATCTTATGTTATATTTTCACTTGCTTTGTTAGTTAAGTATATTAACTCAAATGTATATTTTTGTATGAAAAATGGCTAGAACATTAATATATGCAAGTTCATTTGACTAATACATTTTCTCAATATTATAAATTGCTCGTGCATAGCATGGATTGTATGCTAGTTTGAATAGTAAAAATCTCAGAATCATTTAAACTTGTAATTCAAGAGTCATATTTGCCCTTTTTAAAAATATAAAAAATTTACGATAGTGATAAATTTATCGAAGGTTTTATTGTTGACTTACACACTAATTTATTCAGTAATAGTTTATTCAATTTATCTCGCTCATGTGTACTAAATACTTGATCACATTCTCACTTTATACATGCCAAACTAATATTAAATAAAAAATATTAACTTGGCATATATGCATTAAGTATAAACTCATTCACTCAATGTACACAAGCCAAGTAATTATGTACGGACTTAATATATGTACACCGAATCTAATATAATAATATATATATATATATATATAAAACATAAGGAGTGAGAAGAATTTCACCATATATTGCCACGTCTCCCTCTTAATTACTATGTTTAACGCATTGTTAGTATACATATATAAAATGGAGGAAGTTGTTCATTTATTGTTTCTCCCTGTTATATGTTTTTATATGTTGTCACATATCTTTTATTAAATACACTCATTTTACTTATATAACTAGAGTTTTTATTATTTATTTATTTATTTTGTTGACTTCTATCGTGATATACCCCTTAATCATTCTCTTCATAATCCGTTATTTGCATTACCTTTATGAATATTCTCCATTTATTACCTCCTTATTAGCTATATATTACTCACATCAATTATCGATTCTTTCATGTGACTAGTTACTCAAACAAAATATTTTATCTAAACTAAATAAAAATATTTAAATTTACTATTACATTATTTCTATATTTTATCTAAACCAACTGCACATTAAAAAGTTGTACAATATTTTAATTATTAATTTCTCTTTCGTATGAGTTTTTTTAAATTGTGTTTTTAACAATTTAAGCATAAATTTATAATTTTTATTACCCCAAAACATATATAAATGATTATTTATAAAACAAAATTCACCTAAAATATTACATAAAATATTATTATAATAATTTTAGGTGTTCATGTATTGCATGAAAATTGAAGACTAATTAATATTAAAATGGTAGAGAACAAAGCCGGCCCTGGGCATAGGCGATCCATGCGGTCGCCTAGAGCCCCTGACATAATAGGGCTCCCAAATTCCCCCTCCCCTTATATATAAGTTATAGTAGGTAAAATTAAAATAATTTTTAGCTGAATAAAAGTAAACATCAGGACAATTGTTCTAGTAGGTGATGGTGCTTGTCTTTTAACTTAAGTTCAAAGTCTTGTATGGGCGGGATTGAGTTTTTCCTTTTTTTTTAACAAGTACACAAACTCAAGTTCCCAATTTAACTAAAATAAAATGCAATGAAATAACCCTAAACCTTATACATCGATTGAAAAATATTGGACATATATATATATATATATATATCTATTTCTTGACCAATATTTTTCAATCCTATAATTAACCCACTTTCTGGTTGAATTTTTTGATGAAATTTGGTGGAGATGTTCTACACACGATGAAAAACATTCCCCCCAAATTTCATCAAAAAAATTTATCGAGAAACATTTCAAAAGAGTAAGTCAGTAAATAAAGATTTTAAATTAAAGTTCTTACTTGATATTTTCATATATATATATTAATTAAAATTTATTAATATAGTTATGTTATATAAATATACAAAAAAAAGTTCTGAAATTAAAATTTGGCTATAGCCCTTCAAAATTTACGACCGACCCTGGTAGAGAATAAATCGGGGTAGGTCAATAAGGCCGCCCTACATTTGTCAACAAAGTCACTGTGTGGTGTTAGTAAATGTTGGCACGACCAAGCAGCATGATTGGTGGACCCCACTCCCAAATATACAACGGAGAAATGCTTGCAAATTGCAATCAAAAAACAGCTCTGCATTCTCCCATGTGGGCACATTTCTTCATCACCTTCTACTGCTTCTCTCTCGTGCACCTCCATACACCAGTTAACTCCTCCATTTCTGAAAATAAAAGTAAAAAAATACCCAATTAAGAACTTCAACTTCAAATTGAACTTGCACCCAATTATCTAACTTCACCAATCTCTCTCTCCCTCTGAATATGGATCCACAAATCATTCTTGATTATGCTCTGTTTCAACTCACCCCCACAAGAACAAGGTACTCATCTCTCTCTATGTAGACTGTAATTGTGTATATATATGGGTCTCTTGAATTTAGTCTGAATAGTACGTGACAGTGTTTTTTTTTTTTTCCGGGTATGTATGTTGATATATGAAGATGTGATCTTATTATCTTCTCGGGGAGCACTAAAGAGAAATTAGCATCTGGGTTAGTGGAACCCTTCATTTCTCACCTTAAATTTGCTAAAGATCAGATTCCCAAAGGAGGGTATTCAATTACTCTTCGTCCACCCACCAACACACATTCCCCCGGCTGGTTCACCAAATCCACTTTCCAAAGGTAAATAAATAAATAAATTCACCCATTCTCACTTTCCTTTTTATTTTCCCTTTTCTAATTTTTATGAATATTTTTGCTAATTTTGATTGACATTGTTCCATACTTCTTGTTTTGTTTATAAGTTTTTAGTGGAAATTTATGAAAATATTGTCAAGCAAGTGATACCCACATTGAATTTCTTTATCACCGCATCCCAAGCATAATTCTCTTGATTTTAGGGAGCAACTATCCTATTTTCTTGAAAATGCATTTTATTTTCTTTTTGGTTCAACTTGGATTTGTTAATTATTACCAATAACTTGACATTACTCTCATTTTACTAATTATGCTACTAGAAAAATTTATCCTTGTCCGATCTGGTCTGGTCTTGATGTTATTGGTGAACATTTTAATGGAACTTTATGTAGTACTTCCTTCGTGATGTAGATTTCTTTTCAATTTTATCCCCATGTGCTCGTTTTTAAGAGCATCCACAATGGTATGAACATTTCACTATAAGCCCGAATTATTGTAAAATTACTCAAATGCATTAGTGAAATGTTTGGTGTATGAACTTCAATGAACAATTGTTTTGTGTATGAAATTTAAAAGGCCAATCGTTTTGTTTGTGAATCTGGAGTGACCGAGAGTTTCCAATCTCAATTTACATAGCTAAATGTGTGATTTAACATTCATATGAGATTCTTAACATTAAAATATCTTCTGCCCGTTTCACTCCAATTGTCCTTCAATATTATTAATTTATTGTTTTGCCATCACCAATTTTTTTGGCTCTAACTTACAAACCCTTATTGTTCCTAGATATGTTTGCAAAATTGCAAACAATTGTTAATTAACTATAGACTATTCTTGCTTTGTCAAAAAATTTGAAGTGACTATTCTACTCATTCCTCGCAACAACATTCTTGGGATACTTATTCAAGATTTCACCTTTTCATAGCATTGGATGTATGCTCTATATTTGCACCCGATTGGGTCCTATGAATCATTTTGATGCCAAAATTCGCGAATCTAGAATATGTTCAGTATTTTATTCATCCCTTAAAGATCTTTCTTTCTTTCCATTTTTAAGTTTTTTATCATTACCAATTTTATTTTTCAGTTAGATCCATGATTTGCAATTGCCTTAGTTTAATCCTCTGAGAGGTGGACAACCATCAAGCCTATTGTAAACTCAAACTTTTTTATTCATTTCTTTTGGAAATTTTCTCATTTTTCTTACAGAGTTGTGAGATTCATTAGCACTCCCGAAATTCTCGAGAGGTTTTTACGAATAGAACAAGAAATTCTGCAGATTGATTGTTCTGTCCAATCTGAATTGTCAAATACCAATGGTGGCCATGCAGGGGAAGGTACGAAGACTTGTGATCTTGAAATTTTAATCTATATCAATTTGTACTTTCCCATGATGATTTTTTTTTTCCGTCTAATAACTTTGGAACTCATATTGTTTCCATTTTATTATCAATCATCATCATATCTTTGACCCAATTTACGGTGGCTTATTGTAATCATTAATTGGATTAGCAGGAAGTTTGTCACCCACTGATGGGATTAGCAAGAAATCACCTGATTCTTCGAAGGTATTTATTCATCACCAAATATGGCAACACAACTGTTTTTAATTAAATTTTCCTTACAATTCAAATCATTAACTTAAAAAAAATCTTTGATAATTCCTCACAGTTGAAAGGTGAAAATGGAGGAACAAATGATGGTACACAAGAAGAAAGTTCCAAGTAAATCATCTTATGCCGTTGAATGAATGGCTCTACTTGTTCATTATTAGTTCTCATATTACTATTTTCAAGGATCTCTATTATTGATTCTTTTAATTTGTTATGTTGGCAAGGATTCGGCTTCAACGCCTTTTGGAGACTCGAAAAGCATTGCTCCGGAAAGAACAAGCTATGGCTTATGCCCGTGCTCTTGTTGCTGGATTTGAAATGGACAATATGAACGACCTTATATTATTCTCAGATGCTTTTGGAGCCTCACGTTTGAGGTATGATTCTGTATAATAGTAACATATTAGCAGCTTCAAGTGCTACAATTTGAAAGATGGAGCAAAAGATAATTGCCAAACTGAACACCTGTGCATGGTTGATTATTGCAGGGAAGCATGCACGGATTTCAAAGAATTGTGCAAGAAAAAACATAAAGACGGGCTTTGGATGGATGAATTGGCAGCAATGGCAACATACTCCCCCGCTGAATTTGCTTATTCGGGAACATCTGGGATTATGCTTACATCCGAAAGTAGTGGTACACTTGTACCAAATGGCTCCTTGGATTTTACTTCTGGCTTGACTGCAAGCCAGGTCAATTTAGAAGGAAACAGAGGTATTATTTTTGTTTTGAAAAGTATTTTTTATCTTTAATTATGGGAAATGTTTGCTTAGTGAACTCTTTTGTTCTTTTAAATGTAATGTTTGATGTCTTATAGTACTCCATCCATCTTAAATGGATAGTCCCACTTTCGTTTGGATGTCTCAAATTAGTAGTCTTGTTTCCTTTTTGGAATACAATCTATTACTGAAATATTACAATACAACAGAAGTTGTATTATTGATTAGACTGAAGTTAGTTTTTTCCTTAAAAAGTACCAAAGTCAGATTGGAACTATAAATTTGAGATAGAGGGAGTATAATATTTTAATAAATAAAAGACCACCTAATGCCTGGCCGCCCAGGCCGTAGGTTCCCTATGTCCCCCTAGGTCCATTGTGCACCTTTTAGAACATTGATAACCGTATACTTACCTTAATACATGTATTAACCAAGAAGGAATACAATGGTACTACTATTACCATTACTTAAACATTTTGTTCATAGTTATCTAACTAGATTCAGCTAACCAGAATAATCTTATTTAACAAAGCTGCAGATATTCATAACTAAAGTATGGGAAAATGCAATATCTACACGTATTTTAATTAAAAAGATTGAACTGTGTATAATGTCTAAGAATATTGGCTGCAGCTAATAACCTGCCTGCATCAGATCAAGCACCATCAACTCCCGCAAAAATTCAGGTGCAGATGCCATGGATGAACCAAATTCCTCAGTATATGTATAATTATCAAAGCCCGGGTCAAAAAACACCTCAATATCAAGGCTATCCTTTCCCCAATATGCAGCCAATGCCTCCATATTATCATGGACCTGTGCATTGGCCTCAAAATGTGGACGAGTCTAAGCATCGACCTGTTCAAGAATCAGATCATCATCAAACCCGTAGGTCATCTTCAAGGAAAAAGGAGAAATATGGTGCAAAAAAACCCGAAACTTCAGAAGAAGAGGAAGAAATTCTATCCACTGACTCTCAGAGTAATTCAGATGAGCATGATGCAAAGAATTCTTCTATGGAGAAACCCACCACTAGAAAACAACGAAAAAAGTCATCAAAAACTGTGGTGATACGTAATATCAATTACATTACTTCCAAGAAGAGAAATGGAGAAACTGGTGGGGTTTCTGATGATTCTTCTTCTGTTGATGATGAGTTATTTGATGAAGATGGCCTTAAACAGAAGGTAAATGACGCGGTCGAGTCTTTGTCAAAACACCACAAGTCCAAATTACGTAATAATAAGAAAAAAGGAGAACAGCGAGTTCCCAGTATGGAGAACGAGGGAACCAAAGATAATGCAGGCTGGGATGCTTTACAGAATCTTCTGATGAGGGACGAAAAGCAGCAAGAATCGAATCTTCATGATGAACATTTTGCAATCACTAGTGCCGAAAATGGGGTTTCATTTGCAAAAAATGATTATATAGACCCTGAATGTGAGAAAGTAACAATGCAACGGAAAATTACGTCCGATTCCTTTGTTGTGACTGAGAGAAATGGAGGAAATGAAGGTAGAGTTAACTTTGAAGATTTTACAAATGGTGAAAGTTTACGTCCAATTACAAAAAGGGATTCCACGGATGCAGATTTGATAATGTCACGAGGACTTGAAGAACCGGAGAGAACCTTATCGAATTTCGTGTCGGAGTCGTCCGTAATCAGAAACTCGAAGAGTGAAGATTGGTTTGTTGTTAACCACTCCGGAGTACAAGAAAATCGGGGAACAAACATTGAAAAAGCAATGTTCGATGGGGATTATGCCTTGGAGGGTAATCGGTTTCACCAAGAAACTAGTAAAAAGATTGCTCCGATTGATGATTCTTTCATGGTACAAGCCCGAGAATCTGCTGATGATCAATATGATTCTCAATGGAAAACTGTAATAAGCATGGTTGAGGACTTTAGTGCGTTTTCCCATGCTGAAAACCAAAACCCGGACGCTTCACAAGTCAAGCTTGAAAGGACCCACGAGCCTGACGACCCTTGCATGGTTCTTGTACGTGATTCAGGACTAGGGTCCGCCGGTGCAGCTTGGACACCTGAAATGGACTATGGACTCGAAATCCCTTTCACAAAGGCTGATAAGAAGTCCGCTCCAGTTGAAACCAATGATGAAAAAGAAGTGAAAATTCCAAAATCTGTTAAAGGCACCAACAATAAGAAGAATGAAGCAAGGCCTAAAGATTTGAGTCTTTCAAAGACCAAATTTGATGCCTTGTCCAGGAGCAAGAAAGCATTAAGTAAGCCCATGGTTCAGAAGAGCAAATTGGAACAGGTACAAATGAGAAGTGACCATTTGCTTGCTTACTTTTCTACTGTTTGTTTCATGGAAAAAGATATTCTTACCGGTTTTATCAACTAGATAAATCATATGACCCATAAATGCAAGGGCGGATTCAGCCCTGGTCCAATTGGGGCTGTAGCCCAGTCCAAATTTTTTAAATTAGTGCTGCATTGACAATAACACACCCCTCCAAAAAATTCTGGACTGAATAACCAATTAATGCATCATGTTTTATCAACCAGATAATCATATATGGTGCATTAATGGGTTGTACATTCCGATGCATCTTGTATGATTAACTGGTTGATGAAACTAGTAAATGTAACATTGCTCTTGTTTCATTATATGTATGTCTTTGTTTCCAATCCCTCTATTCATACATTTGTTATACAGGAAGAAGAGATTCGAAAAAGAATGGAAGAAGCCTCAATTGAACGACAGAAGAGGATTGCCGAAAGAACTGCAGCATCTAAGAGTAAAGTTGCTGTTTCTGCAAATTCCGAGGCAAAAAAGTTAATTTCACCTAAAGTGGGCCCTACAAAGGCCGCCAAGGGACTGGGTGTACTGGGACAAAAGAAACAAGTGAGGATCTGATACATCAAAATGTGACCAACTAAAGAAAACCGGGTTTAAGGTGATTGGTGTTGTGAATGCTTGGATGATCCCTCAATAATTATTTCAAGGGAATTTCTTTGAAGTTTGTAGTGGTCCGCACAACGAAAGACCCCTAAAATTTATCCTAGTTAATCAGGTAAGTTTTTGAGTTCTTATTTTGTATTCTTGGTTTAAGTGTTGTAAACAGTTGTACCATATGTTTTCACAATTGTACATTGCTCAGCCAACGACCATTTTTGCCCCGGCAATAGAGCCGACCAATGGGTAATTCCCCCCCACCCCAAAACACACACACACACATATGTACATTTAGGTACTGGCTCTTAGTGTAAAGCCTTTGTATTGAGTTATATCTGTAATAATATTATCCAGTTCTGCCATGAAGCGATCGAGTGTGTAAAGTTGTCATAGGTTTATAGGGAAATAAGAACCTTTGTGAAATTTTCTTTATGTATTTGATAATGTATAATTACATTGTTTACAACTATGTTTTGTAGCAATGAATGATTCCTTTATACTAGATTGGTAACTCGTGATTATTTGGAAACTCTTCTGTTAAACTTGATTATATTTTTGTAAATGCTAATTGAACTGTTAGCCCGCAACATTTCTCTTTTGGAATGAAAGACTAATACTCTTATTGAGGTTCCATTTGATAACAAGATGAAAAATGGTAGAAAATACATGCAATATATTTTTGTGAGAAGGTGGAAAATAAGTTGAGGAACGAGTGAAATGTTCTCTTACTTTTTTACTTTTTTCATGGAAATACTTTCTTTGGGTGATAGTGAAGAAAAATATCCTACAAAAATAGAGGATGGAGGACATCTACTCATAAAAATGAGCATAGGATAGAAAGGATTTCACTACATCTCTCAACTTATTTTCTACCTTTTCGCACAAATCAATTGATTTTTCTATCATTTTCATCTTATTATCAAACTGACCCTACAAGATATATAATGAAAGAAACAATAGAAAACGTTTAGTTTCAAAAAATTGTTCGAAATTGCAACTTTAGCCACATGAAATAGAGCACTAGTAAAAATGGATATTGCAACAGTTACTTCTAATAAGGGAAAAGCGCAATTAAAAATATTTAAAAAGAGATCCAAATTCATGTTATATTTCTATAGTGAAGCTCATTGGTAGCGATGTGTCTCCCTATACCAGATCCTCTTGTTAGTAGTTGCGGCTTTTGTAGTCAGAGACGAGTTTGGAGAGCTCATCGACAGGGATGCCTTTGTGTTTTCTTGCATCTGGCCATAATTTGCAGAATTCCAGGCTCTCAAATCAGCAATCTTGTATGCGTATCCATTGCCTTTTTGTTGTTGAATCGGATTACTAGTGGTTAGTGGAGGCAATGTTATCGAGAGATTCTAATTCTAACTGGGACAATGCGGATTAAATTCTCAGCCTTAGTTTGCATCTCGAGGAGGCTCCTAATGTCTTGCTTTTATTTGCTCTGAGGTCGGCTAATTTTGTGGCCCGTTGAGTGGCGTCTAATATGAAGAACACTTCCTTGCCTTACTCATGGAAAGTCTATACTCCTCCCCAAGTTACTTGCTTTGTTGGCGCAGGACTTCGAGACTTTTGGTGTTAGACAATTTTCTGTTTTGTTTGACTTGTTAATTGGCTCGTTGTTTGTTTATCTGTATTGTTTTGTTCTCAGACCAAAAAAAAATAAAAATCTGGACATTTATCCAATTCCCATTGGTCCCAAATTAAAAGTGTTTTTTTTGGTCTGACCAAATTAAAATTCATTCTTTTCTTTTGAGACATTCAAATTAAGGGTCTAGAGCTTTTAGGAATGTAATTAATAATCAAATTAACGATAGTAAACAAATTTTATTTTTGACCGCTGACTGTGCTCGACAATAATAAAAATTGAACCGACTCTTAACTGTGATGAATGAATTATTACTATTACTTCTATCTCAAATCAAGAACGTTAATCTTTATGTGAATATAAACACATAAAACTATGGTATTGTGTGATGGGAAATAATGTTATTTATGTATCTATAAATCAATTCTGGCTAACACAAAGTAGCAACTGGAGTTCACAACTACTCCATTTCCATCTGGCCTAGTCTCATTGAAGAAATACAAATATATATATGCATACATACCCCTTAGACTAATTAATATAAGGTTTTCATTAGTCAAATGTTACAGATAATTAGATGGCGTGTTCATTGCACATGAAACCGCAATACTAATCCAAACCTAATACATTAACAATAATATATTTAAATAAAATTCCCAGTTGAAGCATCCCACGAAGTATGCTGAGCCATGTGCCGTGTGCGCCTAGCTATGGCCAAAATAAACAAATCAAAAGCTAAACGTACTCTTGCCATTGACCCAAACACGTGTATTCACACACGCAGGCTTTAATGCAAACCCTCTGATCTAGTCCATTAACGACTGGTTTCGTCGCTAATGCAATGAGAGTACGCATTGGTAATAGAAATCCGTCACTAAAAACATGGTCCACGAGTATAAAGTACACTTTAGAGACAGATTGTATATATGAACATCCTAAAAGATATTGAAGTGAACAAAAACCAAAGGCAATAACGAAATTGAAAGGGACAGAGTCCAACTAAATGAAAATTACAATCTATGAAAAGAAATGGAATTCCCAAGATTGAAAAGGCAAACACATTTATTCATTTGATGAAAAACATATGTATAAAAACTTCATTCAATCAATCCTCAAGCTCAATTTTGATACCACCAATGGTCACAGGCCCACTCCCAATCTTAGGCACCAAAGTCACCAACACATGTTCATCATCTTCAGCTCCCAAATCCTCCAACAACTCACTTATCCCCAACCTCAAATTAGTCTTATTCTTCTTTGCATGCTTGTGTTGGTGCGCAACATTCACAAAACTCCCTGCGAATTCGGTCTTATCTGGAGCGCTCAACGACTCATCCTCATCGTTAATAAACACGTCAAACTTCACAAACTCGTCTCTCATCACCTCTATCCCTTGAATCACCAATATCTCCTCTTCTTCCTCTTTCTCCTTCTTGTTCCTCGACTTCTTTGGCCTAGTCACCAACACTTTGACCACTTCATTAAGCGTTCTCGGAAAAACGTCCTTAGCCATCATTACGTCGGCTGCATGTGCATGTCCTAGCTTCTTTATCTTCTCCAAAGCTCTAGTCAGACGTGGTTTGGGCCGGCTATTTAGCCACGGGGTCTCCACATCTTGGTAGACATACCCAAGCCTTTGGTGGTCAAGACAGTCTCGTACTTTGACACGTACCAGCTCCGCATTTTCATCATAGAACACGAACGAGGTGTTGAGCCAGTCGGGGTCGGTGAAGTCCCCGCGCCTCCCTCCTAGGGTTTTCCAAATGCTCCACATTCTATCAATATTGGAGTGGTGAGCATAGAATATCGGGTCCCGTGCAGCCGAGTAGAAGTTTCCCATGTCTTCTAGGTTGGGTTGAGTCCGGTCACCAGACCAGATGTGGACAGGACCGTGAGGAATGTTCTCGAGCGCGCCAGCTCCAGGGTTCGGCTCGTCACCCGCTCGATAAGGACTTCCCAGAAAAAGCCTAGGAGTTTTAGCACTTGATACCATTTGCCTATACATTATTGTGAGATTGTGAGACAGTTGTTTACTATCACTTATGTTTGGATCGACTCCATTGTAATCCAAATCTATCATCATGGGTGGTTGGTGTTTGGCATCACGAAGATTATTGTAAAGTGGTGAATTCCTATTTGCGTAGATAGCCGGCATATGCATTCCACCGGGGGAATCCCAATTCCAGAATGGCATAGCGAAACTTGGGTCATCGATAAGCTTTCCAAGTATTTTTTCAAAGAAGTACAAATAGTGTCTATGGAAGGGAAAAAAGAGCCACGAGCTATGAACTTGAAGATCCAAATTCGGGAAGCCTACTTGTTCATAAGAACCGTTGCAATAAGCGCAATGAATACTAGCTTGTTGCTTAAAACTGCGTGGATCATCATCCGGAAGTGCCTTCATAAGCTCAATAGCTTTGTGAAACTTGGCTATGTAATCTTTGTTGGCCAAATGAGCGGCGGGCCTGACGCGCAATACGTTAGATGAGGGAGGGATCTTAAATTCAATGATTTTCGACGATATTGGTGGACAACAATTGGTTGGTTTTGCCCCGTCAGGCAAATCCGCAGCCCCACATTTTGTTAGCTCTGGTGCTGACAACGGAGCTGCAAAGGCCGTGGGGTCCATATTTGCGGCGCCATAGAGGCTACCTAGCCCAAGTAGTACATTTCTCCTATCAAACAGTCCTGGCAAATTTTCGCTATTTTTGTTGGTAGAGGTGTTTTGGTCACCATTTTGGGCTTTGCATGACACTTTAATGTGACGGTAAGGATTTCGGGTTACTGATATTTGAGAATTCTTAAGAAAGGAAGGGGAGTAAGAATAGGTTGGGGCACTGGTGGTCGTCGTGGCGGCTGTGGTGGTGGAAGGTGTAAGAGAAGCCATAGACTTGTTTTGGGGTGTCTCACTGTAATGTAAAAGAAGGGTGTTTATATAGATTGTTGGCAAAGACATCTATATGTATTTTTTTCAATTCCTAGAGAGTTGACAAAGTTAAAGAAGTATAAAACACCACGTGGAGAAAACTTGAGAGAGAGTTATTGTATTTGTATTTTTTCAATTATTACTGTGTACCTTTGGAGTTGGTAGAATTCAAGTAATTCAAAAAGTATATATGAATACTTATCCAAAAATATCAGTCTAACACTATCTTTATATATAAATCAATGCATTAATTCTTGTTATATATATACACTAATATTAGAGGCGGCTAATTAATTAGTTGAAAACCTAATGCTAGAATCTCATGGTGTTAGCTAAAACCTCATATAAAGGACACAAACTGAAACAAATATATATAATCGTCTTTTACAAGTTTCTGCTTGTCAACATGTGATCAGTTTCACCAAATCCATACTTTTTGCTAGCCATAACACCGTCAATTAACTCTAATTAAAACCTCCCAAAAAATAACATAAGAAAAAGAAATACTTTTTTTTTCTTTGCCACGGGTTATCAACACTCACATTGGGATGTGATTAATCTCCACTCAGGAAACTAATTGTCCCTTATTACAAATGCTTCTAAGGGGGATTTGACTGTTGCGGTGTGGGAACAGTTTGTCGATTTTGAATACAAATTGCCACATGTGCTACGTGTTATAGTCGAGGGGAAAAAAAAAACACTTTTGAATGCAAAATATAATTATAACTAGACTGGATTTAGCAAACTTATGTTAACGAAATCACAGACTTGTTTTTGGTAATGAAAAGTTAACCATTCCGAAAACACGAAATCTGAATCTCCAAAGCCTTTGCTATTGAGCACTGATTTAATTATTTAAGTTGATAAAGGTGTATAGGTTATTATATTATTTATTCTTTTAACTCCTCTAAATGGAGTCAATAAAACTCTACCAGACAAGTTGGTGTAAGCATCCATTTTCTTGTATTCATTAAGGAAAGAAGTTAAACTTGACTTGATCTTCTTATAGGAAGAAGATTGAAATTAATACAATTAAAATGATATAATACTATTAAAATAATGGGTTAATTAAGTTGAATATCAGTTAGAATGTCCACTCAGCACATGCCTTAATTAAACATATCCAAATTAAGTTGAAGAATATATAAAATTTGCAATTGGACAAGTATATGCATATGAATATTTGGGAGACAAATGGAAATTTAAATGAGCAAATTAGCTCATATTTGAATTCAATGTTTGAGAAAGTTACGCAATTACAAAAGCTAGCGCATCCAAGTTGATAATCTTTTTATAAGGAGACTTTCATATTTTCCGGGTTTAAATAAGACGAAGTCAAGTGGCCGGCTTATTCCAATTCTCACAAACAAATTTATAATATGTTTCCTTAGAGCATTTTCAACAATCCTCTCTAGTTTAAAAAGTATTTTTTTAAAATAAAAAGCATATTTTGAAGTAGAGAGTAAGAGACTCCAATAATACTCTATATTTATGTTATTATTATATCACGTGTCACAATTTAATTAGTTGTCAATAAATATATGAAAATGTGGGTATTTAATATGTTATTTTTTAACGTAAAATATTAAATAGAGAACCAAAGAGACTCTAGATATAGAGAGAACCAAATAAGGCTCTATACTCATTCTTTCTATTTTAGCTATACTGTTGGACTTGATTTTTTGGGTATATGTTAGCTATTATAAAGAAGATTTGTGCAATGAAAAGTCTCTTGGAGATGCTCTTATATATCCTAATAAAAGCAACTAGTTAGTACTATATGCCGGCTCCATTGATTAAGGGTTGTATTATTTATATCCCCAAATATGTTACAAATACTTATGTTTATAATTTAATTAAAAACACATTTCAACATATCTATTATTTATCACAAATACCAACATACTTAGTGCTCCATTGGCTGATATTAAGAGTACTTAGCAACACACCCTCCCCATTTGGGCAAAATTTATGTGAATGCACTCAGATTTGCCTTATTTGAAAAACACTCCAGTACACTCAAATTATATTGCCTGATGTTAGACGAGTTCTTACCAACAAACTTTCTCCAAATAGGCCAAGTGTATGTGACTACATTCAGCTCTTATTAGGCGAGCCTTATTTTGATAAGAAAGGTGTTAGTGAGAGTAAATTTACCTTAAGAGAGTGTTTGTAACAAATATTGGGGTGTAAATAATACCACCCTTGATTAAATGTAGAAAGAAAAAGAGGACGAAATTAGGGGAAATAAATTAGCTGTAAGAACATCCACTATTATTTACACCCCAATATTTGGGGTATTATTTACACCCCAATACCACCCTTGTATTATTTACACCCCAAACTTTCTCTAAATAGGCCAAGTGTATGTGACTACATTTAGCTGTATGGCTAGCAGAGTATATTTTGATTTTTTTTATTAAAAAAATCCGCTCTAATCCTTCGTTAGAGGTTTTTTTTTGTTTGTTAAAAATAAAGTATATTTATCTTACTTACTTAAATGTTGAAATAGTAATATTGTGATATGATAAAATCTACTATTATATAAAGTTGGAAAGCATTTCAGTAATTATAAAGCCGTGTTAGGTTTTCGGCCTTCTATCTCATTAAAAGGAAGTTTTATTCAATGCAAGTAGTGGGATTCAAACCCTCTTACTGGAAGGGATACTTGAACTTTTAACCACTATATTACATATTAGTTTTTTAATAATTTTTCTTTAAATTAGTTATACCTAAATCACACACGTATTATATGTGCACAAATGTCTAATAGACATATGAAGAGAAATAAAGAAAGTGTAGAGAGAGTAAAAACGGAGAGTGTAGAGAGTAAAGAGTGTAGAGAGAAAAAGAGAAGTGGCCAAACGCACTTGTGTTGTGAGGCTAGTAAGGCTCACGCATTTTTGTAATGTGTGTTGTCCCCATGTGTATTTTTGTAATGCATTTTTATTATGCGCAAGTTAAGAAACTTAATGCAACTTGTATAATATTTTACCCTTTCAATTTTATTTGTTGCATGCGTGCATAGAGTAAATTTACCTTATTTACCCTACTGACTTGAGTCACAATGAATCTTTTAAGATTTGTCAACAAATGGACTACTCTTGAACAAAAGAAAAATAATTGAAAACAAATTCTTGGTATCGCATATTATTACAAATTTGATTAGTCGTTGTAAGCAAAAAATCTACTGAACAAAGAAAGAGATGGAAGAAAAATTTACATATTATGTTGGTCTCGTGTGCATGACCTTCAAATATCTTCGTGAGGGCTATCAAAATTTGGACTCCATTTGCGCGAAGTGCAAGAAAGACTAGAAACTAGCACTCAAATGGCATATGCGCGAGCTCACTTTTTTGATTGCCTTGATGGTCAGAGAAAATCAAAAATAGTTTATTTTAATCATACCATCAAATACCGACAGTCACTTGGTATCAATAGAAGAAACATATTAGCCAAAAAACTCTTATTTATTTTTAGGTGAGACTCGAACGTGACATCTTTTGAATTTGGGCAGGTACTGATACAAATTTACTTAGGCATTCTATTTTTAACATTCATATGTACTAAGCATTGCTGCACATGCGATGCGTGCGAGTGCAAGCATCTAATAGATGAATTTTAACAAAACAAAGCCCCGATCCATGAAGAATCGTGAGTTAAATTAGATTCACTTCTACTAACTTATATGATAGTAGTAGCGCTAAATGACACTACAGTTTGTAATGAAAAGAGTTAAATGATTCAATTCTTTTCGTTGTAATTCTAAAAAAAAATAAAAATATTATGGTTTCACGACCTAAGAAGGATGGCACAAATGTTTTTTCGTCAATAACAACTGCTAAATTTAGCATTAACAGTCTTAAGGCATTTCAAAACATTCAAACATAAATACATCTTTTTTAACTTTGTCTACCAATGCATGCTCTTTTAACTTGAATATTTTTGGACCAAACCCAACACAGTGCTTTGAGCCCACTTCTTCTTCCTTGTTTAACTTTGTGGGCCTAAACCAACGTCACTTGGAATTGGACTGAAACTCGGGTCGGATTATTGCTTTAAGCCTTTGGGCTGATTGGGCCAAAGTAAATGGTGAGTCTATGATTTTGTATTTAATCACAAAAGGGGGATTATGGTGCTAGATTAAGGCTTAGCCACTTACATTTTATATCCTAACTTAACGTTCAATTCAAATCTCAAAAAGTATCTATTATTTAATAGTTGTTATTTTGAATTAGCTTGCAAGAAGTACACTTACTATTTAAATAAAATAATAATAAACATAATAAATAGTATAATGTTTAAAAAATAGCAAGGTTTGAGTTTGTTGCCGGTACAACCTTTATGAAAAAAAAGTATTTTTTTATAGAAAAATATAAAAGATAAATTCAAATTCAAAAATGTAAATCATATTTATGAATTTTTGATTACATCAATTTTTAAAATAATTTTTGAGTATAATCCATTTTATTATAGAGATGATATTTAATAAAAGAAGGGTAGTGATATTAGCATTATACAAAATTTTTTTAATGTTTTAAAATTATTTTTAGTGAAAAAATTGTCCCAAACGATTTATATCTCATTTTATTTTTTTTGAAATATTAGGGGGGGTGTATTCAATTAGGATTTTAAAAAATTATTTTGAGATAAATAAGTCTTGTGGTATTCAATTAAGACTTTTAAATAATCTAAATAAGTCTTGTGTTATTCAATAATGATTATTCAGATATTTTAAAGAGGGTGTTCAAATCTAGCGGTATTCAATCAGGATTTTAAACAAGTAACAAAAAGTCTTTTGGTATTCAAAATCTTACTAATTTTAATGGATTTTTCTAAAATTAGAAATTTGTGTGACTTTTTAGTGGAATGTATAAATACTAAACCCTATAAAGAAACTCACCCTAACCCATTAGACTTTTCATGTGAGACTTTTGTTTTATTCCTTTCACCTATTTACCTTCTTAACTTCACCAATATTTCTGAAGTGGGTATGTATATATATATCATCTCTCTTTCTATATATATATACATTTATGTATGTATGTGTACAATGTAGATTTGAAACTAAGTTCGTATCCCACAACATATGCAGTGGAGTCATTTGACCTGAAGAATCCTCAAGCTTCAATCCAAGTTTTCAAAAGGCAGAACAACTAATAAATAAAGCCCAAATCCATAATAACTGACCTTCCAATGCTTACAGTATCGAAAAAAAAAATGCTGCAAGAATAATCTCTCAATTTTACTTACGTTATTAACTAAAGTCCAATTTCTCACAAATGTTATCACTAAATCCATGTGATCTTTTCAAATCTTATAAATTCTAATGATATAATTTTTAAAATCCAAACATAAAAAATCTTGAATATAAAAAATATTTCAAAAAAATCTTTTAAGTTATTACGTTCTTAAATATTTTTTTAAAATTCACTAAACTTAATTATCCATAAATAATCTTTTAAAATCTCAATTGAATACACCCCTCTTAGAATATTCTTATACAGATTAATATTATTAGTTAAAGAAAAATTAACTTGTTTTTACCCTAAAAGTAGATATATATATTTTTTTTTTGAAACAAGAGGGACCGTTTTCTTCATAAATAAAATAAAAATATTACATACAATATTATTATTTCCGAAAAATAGACTCTCTACCTTAGATTTTCGTTAAAAGGACATTTTCTCACTCTCCGTTTTTTAAAATACACAAATACGCATGACATGCTTTGTCTTATCCTCCTTATCCCCATTCGGACTCGCCGGACTCCGCTGAGAAAAAATTAAGAACCCAAAACCAAAACCAAAACCAAAGGTCTCTGTCTCTCGCTCTCCACCGTCATATTCAGAGAGTTACAGAGATCGATACGCACAATCACAAATCTTCAAAATTCATATACTATACATAGATTACAATGTCGTCTGAGGACGAGAAATTGTTGAAAGAAGCGAAGAAATTGCCATGGGAGGATCGGTTGTTGCACAAGAACTGGAAGGTTCGAAACGATGCTAACATCGACCTCGCTGCCTTTTGCGATTCCATCACCGATCCCAAGGATCCTCGCCTCCGTGAATTCGGTCAGTTAGGGTTTCCATTTTCATATTCAACATTTTTATCTCTACAACCAACTTAATCTGTCTACACAATAGGATTAGCTTTATTAATATCCAAACTAGTGATAGCTTGTATAGATAATGTAAATCTCCTCGATAATGTCTCAGATCTGAATTGTCCATTTTTCTCATTGCGTGATTTATGTACGATGCCGTATTTATTAGTTTTGATTTGTTTTTTGTGCGAAAAATTGGTTTGATTAGGGCCGCTTTTTAGGAAGACGGTGGCGGATTCGAATGCACCTGTACAAGAGAAGGCGCTTGATGCGCTAATTGCGTACCTACGAGCTGCAGATGCTGATGCCGGAAGGTAATGTGTCAATTTTAGTTGGTTATTTTGGATTTTGATAGTGTGTTTTGTTTAGATTTGAGAAATTGGGCTGTTGTATTTGTAGGTATGGTAAAGAAGTTTGTGATGCAATTGTGGCCAAGTGCCTAACGGGTCGGCCAAAGACGGTGGAGAAGGCACAGGCAGTGTTTATGCTTTGGGTTGAGCTGGAGGCGGTCGATGCTTTCCTGGTATGTGTTAGATCAAGAATGTTGCTCATACTTAATAGTGTAGTTCAAGAATAGAACTAGTTTCTAATGCCTATTTAGCGCATTTGGTTAACTTTACTCAATAGTAACTTGTCTCGACAGTGAATATTTACTTAAAATGGCTTATGTATTATAATAATATTATATTACTTCAAGAATAGAATGAGTTTCTAATGCTGTTACTTTCTAGGCAATTTGCCTTATTTACAGTTTTGAATAGATGAGGTTTGGGTGACAGTGGCATTAGCTCTGTGAACTGAATGCCTGGGGGTGGGTGGGTGGGTGGCATTTATTTGTTTGGATACCAGCGCCCTTTTTGCCCTGATCCTGTTTTAACTATTATGGAAAGATTTTAGTTCTGGGAGTTTTTACAAAGTTTACATAATCTAACAGTCTTCATGGAATTTAGGTCTTTAAAACAGACCTTCATAAAATTGCTTCAAATTCAGTGCCTTCAGGATATTATAGAGAATTAGAGCCTTAGTTGTTGTTTGGTTGGGTTTTTAAAAAATATTTTATGTTTTTTTTAAAAAAATTGTGTTTGACTCACCAATTTTTAAAGCTTCATTCAAGTAAAAAGTATCTTTTTTGTGTATTTTTTCTTTTGTATTTTAAAAAACTTTAAGAAATGAATAAAAAACAAAGATTATATTTTTTGTAAAATTTTAAAAATAGTGTACTGTATACAAATCGAATTGAAAAACAGTTTTAAAGAACTATACTTAAAAGTAAATTTTAAATTAGACATTTAAAAACTCCAACCAAACAGAACCTTGGAGACTTAAGGAGAGAGGTACTATGAAATTCTGTTGTGGTTGCAGCAAATGCAGGTGTTAGGGTGGGGGTGGGGGAAGAGATGGACATATTCCCTAACGAGGGACTATTTCTTCCTCCGGGGCCTTCATATATTGCACAAAATATCAAATGAACATCGTAAGGGTAAATTTTGATTTAACCAAATCCGTACTAAGCCTTTTGCTCTCATTCAGTCATTTGTATCATCATGGAATAAAAGATGCTTGAAATGGAAGTGGCCAGGGCTACTTTGGTGCTGTTACTAGAATTTTTTATGGGCTTCAGCATCATTCAATATGTTCTTGAATTGTTGGAGTGTGCTTAGTGGTTAAGCATAGAAGTGGAGGCTTCTTTCCACAAATGGCACAGTGAGGAGTGGAAGAGATTTTTCATTGATATTGTGTAGCAAAATTGTTAAATGGAGTTATTCAGAAATTGGTGGTTCTTGCTGGGAATTGGTAATGGGGTAGAAGGGTCTTAAGTACTTATTATCTCACTTTATTTATTGTGGGAGAAATTGTAACAAGTGATGTAGAACAAGAGTAGATAGAAAAGAGGAGAGGAGAAGAGAAGAGGAGATTACTCACATTTGTGGCAATGGCACAAATGCGCAAAATCAAACTCAATTCATAACCCTTGTTGATTAAAAATGAAAATTCCATCCCCCTTTACAACCTTATAGAATGTTTAGTTTGATCTACAAAGGATACCAAGATTCTAATATTTTAAATTAGAATAATTGCGTTCTAAAAATAAATATATTGATCAATGTTTTAAAAGGTGAGAGGCGGGTTTGAGGCATTTTGCTCGGGCAAGGTGAGGTATAGGCCTCAATGCATAAGCCTCATTTTTTTATTTTTGTAAAAAAATTCTAAAAAAAGATACAAAACTATTATAATATTGATAATCATTACTAAAATACAATATCAATGTCAAATCATCTCACCAAAATAACAAATAGCGGTGTCACTACATAATTAAACTACTACATCACCATAAAGTCATCGCACAAAAAATAGCAAAGTCATCACATAACAACTAGTTAAACACTTAAACTAGTCGTCACCATTGAGTCATACATGAAGAAGTTTACAAATCATAATTCAATACAACTATATATCATATATATCTATATATAAGGCAAATTGTATCCATATAACTATAATTAGGTTTAATTCATTACTTATCCTACCCAAATCACCAAAGAAGTGAGAAGTTGAAAACAAAGTGAGAATAAGTGAAAACAACGAGAAGAAGAAAAAAGATGAGAAGTGAAAGAAAAGGAAAAAATACTTACAAAGAGAATGTAGCTACTATTGTCTTAGCCTAGGGTTTTGGTCTGAAAGAAGGGCGTCAACCGTTCTCTTCTTTTCTCTGTAGGTTGTTCTCCTATGCCTCTCTGTTGCTTATGATTTAGATCGATAGGGTTTGGGGGTTGTTTACTTCTATTTCTTTTTTAAAAAAAGCAGCAAAATTGTATCCATATAGCTATAATTAGGTTTAATTCATTACATATCGTACCCAAATCACCAAAGAAGTGAAGAAGAGGTGAGAAGTTGAAAACAAAGTGAGAATAAGTGAAAACAACGAGAAGAAAAAAGATTAGAAGTGAAAGAAAAGGGAAAAATACTTACAAAGAGAATGTAGCTACTAGTGTCTTAGCCTAGGGTTTTGGTTTGAAAGAAGGGCGTCAGCCGTTCTCTCCTTTGCTCCGTAGGTTGTTCTCCTCTGCCTCTCTTGCTTACGATTTAGATCGATAGGGTTTGGGGGTTGTTTACTTCTATTTCTTTTTTCTTTTTAAAAAAAGCAGCAAAGCTCCGTAGTATCAACATAAAACGCCTCACATGTGCCTCAAACTAGAAAGGCGTAAGCCTCAAATTTTGCCCAAAAAATCACGCCTCGTCTCGAGCGCCTTTTAAAACACTATTGCTGATTCAAAATCAGTGTTTTAAAAGGCGAGGGCGTAAGCCTAGGTGTTTGCTTGTCCGAAGGCGAGGCGTAGGCCTCAACGCGACAAGGCGAAGCCTTTTGTGCAAAGCATTTTATATTAAAAAAATAAGAAATAATTAATATAAAGTTTATAAACATTAAAATAGGTTTCTTTTTTGTTATCTTGTAATGAGATTTTTCAGTTTAGGGAGTAAGATGCTAAATAAAAATAACTTAGGGGGTTTGTTGTAAACATTAAAAAGAAGTTTCTCATTCATTTACTAGACCTATTAGTAATTTTGTAAGTATCCAATATACCTAAGGTTAATTAAGTCATTCACCACTTACTAAAATTAAAACCCTACACCTCTTCTTTACCCCTCTTTCTCATACCACAATACCACCACACACAGCCGCCATCATCATCTTCTTCTTCCATCTCTCTCTTTCTCATTTGTCCCCCCTTCTCTCTCTTTCTTGTTTCGATCGTTTTTGTTTGAGGTGTGATGGTGTGTTGGCAGCCTATATACCTCCAGTTCGTCACTTCGTCAAGCTTCACTTCATTAGTTCATTCTTTACTCTCCTTCATCAAGCAATGTTTGTCTCCTTCTCTATGCTTCGAATGGCGCAGAGTAAGCAAGGTTCTAGGGTTTGTCTTTCATTGTTTCAATAATTTTTTTTTTAATTTGACCCAAAATGGCGTCGTTTTGGTATTGGGGTATTAAAAAAAATGCACAAAAAGCTTAAGCCTAAGCCAAAATGCGTAAAAGGCGTGCACCTGAGCAATAATGCGTAAGCCTCAGACAAAATGCGTGCGCATAGTGTGCAAAACGCTGTTCCTATTGAGCTTCACTGCGTTTTTCACTTGAGGTGCAGCGATGCAAACCTTCAAACGCCTTTGAAAACACTGCTCTGAAGAGAGTGATGTATAGCTAGCACTTCCAACCTGGTTTACGATAGCTTTGTTTACGACTTCTTTAATTTTCTTTTCCCTTTTTTCCCATTGCAATTTGGAAATGGCACTAGTGCCCTGATGGACATGCCCCCTTGGCACATGCCCATATTAAAATCAATTCGTAATTCTTGCTTAAATACGTATGAGAATTCGATAATAAATACATATATATATTACAACAATTGCTACCACAATTGAATACTAAGGGGAGATTCAAAATCAAATCAGTGTTCTAAGAACCTTAGTCATTGAGTAAAATGACGCAATTTAATGCTATTCGTTCCCAAAAATCTTCCAGATGAAATTCGGTTGAAATTCACTGAAAAATTGGGCTAGGCAGCCAAATTTGCAACTTCAAATTTCTTTTTGATGTTTCATTAAAAAAAATGAGGGAAAAATTGTGTATGAAAAGAGAAAAAACCTTAGAACTCCAAAAGCTATCCGAAGAATAGAACTCCGAAAGCTAATAGAAGACGAATCGAAGAAGGAAGAAGAAGAATGTTGCTCGAAGAAGGTTGTTTGTCTCTCTCTTTGATGACTCCCTCTCTCGTCGATGATTGAGTTCATATTACCCTAATTCGTTGCTTCCCTTTTAGGGCTTATTTATGGGTCGGAATTATAAGACTACGGGCTGTAGTTTGGCCCAAAATTATTCGGGGCTTATTTATTGCAAAAATGATATATGTATTGACAATATATTTAGATTGTAAATTGTTTATATAATATTGATAATATTAAATTGTTTGTCCGATTAATCCCCTAATAGTCCTCTAGGTGCTACTCTCCCCCTCGTTGGCCTAGGACCGCCTAGGATTTTTGAATGTTGATTCAAATCAACTTAAAAATGCCTATTGATGTATGTTTGCAAAGAAGAGAAATGTAGAAAAGAGAGAACTTTTTTTCACATTGTATGGGTATGTTGAGCATCAAGCACGTGGATATCCCAATACTATCTTGTATCCATTGATACATTTGGGTCATCATGGTCGTATCCCCATTTTGGGAAATACACATTTTGTTTATTGTGGCAGTACGAAGTGCTGAGGCTACTTCTTTTTGCATGATTGCCAACACAGTTTGGTGTGCATGGAACTTTTGTGTATCGTGCTTTCAGCCTTTACTTTGAACCATGCCTACGTGAGACCCATTTTCTTTGGATTAGGGTCGTTATGCACAAGCGTAGCTCGGAAGTGTTTTAAAGCCATTTTTGGTCTATCTGGTGGTTCCATTAAAACTGAGTTTGTGGCACAAGTTATAACGCATTTTTGATAGTGATTGAAATTGATGACCTCATCCCTTCATTGTCGGCATTTTATATATTTTTAAATTTCTTGAAAAGAGGGTCTCTCACCTATTTGGTGATGAGCGATTCTTAAATAGTTATTTTCAAAAAAGAGAGTTCATTGGCAGTTCAGTGGTATACTGGTATCCTATTGCTGGTCAACATTATCAGTATATATATGAGGAGAGGACTTATCAATGTGGTGGAGGTTATAGATTGCATCAAAGCCAAGTTATATCTGCTAGTGTCAGGCCCCCATTTTATGTGCTCTAGACTGCCATCTGTCAGGCGTTGGACTCTTTACCATCTGGGGATCTGGTTATCATATCAAGATATGATGGAGATGAGCGAAAGTGGCTGGAAATTTAGACCTCAATTTTATTATCCTTATCATGAGTTCGGGAGAGGGAGGATGTGGGCTTTCACCTCGTGATGGTTGATCGAGGCTCCTTGTGGAATGTTGAACTTAAGAGGATATGTTGAATGTGGATGTAGAGTTTAATTAGTGAACCAGGTTGGAATCTGGCTACTTTGTTTCGGGGAAAAATAAAATCCATTTTTGGGCTTGGTCATTCTTTTGGCAGGTTCTTATTTCTTCCCACTCAAGTGAAATTAGGATCTGTTGTATTTTTTGGAAAACTTGATTGTGTTGATGGTGATATAATTTCAGGAGGTAGGAGTAATTGGTTGAACTTTAAATGGATAGTAATTTTTTTTCCAAAATTTGAACTGGCTAAAATAAATTTTATGGACCATTAGGACTTTTAGTGCACAGTGATGCTATTAGAGTTGAAAGTGATGTAAAATTAAGCCTAGTGTGTGATTTACATTAAAGTCTGAATGACTATGTTTATATCTGTTCCATTACAGTTTGATCCTCTGAACCTTTTTGTAGTCATTTTTGTTCCTTATTATCTTGAATCTGCAAAACTTATTGAAGATCTTCGCACATCTCAGCATTAGAAATGTCTAGCCTAGGTGCCTTTAATTGGATTGGTATATTAAATTTATTAGTATGTTTACGTTGGTTATTGAATTGTAGGATGCAATGGAGAAAGCAATTAAGAATAAAGTTGCCAAAGCAGTTGTTCCTGCCATAGATGTCATGTTTCAAGCCTTAAGGTTTGCAAATGAGTTTCCAGTGAAGAAATATTTTCATAGCTGCTTCTTTGTTTGGGTAAATTTGAGGGTTTATGGTTTCTTTTACCTGAAATTAATCAGTGAATTTGGGTCAAAGATTGTGCCTCCAAAAAGAATTTTGAAGATGCTTCCAGAACTTTTCGATCACCAAGATCAGAATGTCCGTGCTTCATCCAAAGGAGTGACACTTGAGCTTTGTCGATGGATTGGGAAAGAACCTGTGAAATCAATATTGTTTGAGAAAATGCGAGATACAATGGTAAACTGATTATTCATTGGTCTAGTATTCTTGTATTGTGACACTTATTTTATATTTTGGTATCTTTTTTTGGTTTTTATGTTTTAAGAGAAAAGAGTTGGAGGCGGAGCTTGTCAATGTCACAGGGACAGCTAGGCCATCTCGTAAAATAAGGTGATTCCGCATTCCAAAAGCATGTGTCTATGTCATGAAGCTTTTGTATCAGGCATAGAAAACTTCACAACGTTTTTGGTGATAAGAGGATTTTGTTCTTGCTTGGGTACTGCATAATGCTGTGTGTTGGCTTTCAGTTTTATTATCAGGATAATGCCTTGCTAGCTATCTTATTGTACAATTGAATGCAGCATGTGACTTGGCGCTGTGCCAATGGAAAGAATGTTGATTCTCATTAATTGTGCTTGTTTCTTGTTGATTTGTGTTTCTCACAGTACCACATCACTTGTACACAATCAGATGGTTGGTGTAGTCTTGATCTATTAAGTTTTTATTTCAGTCATAAGCATGGTTAAATTGAACAGAAAGTTTGAGAAAATCATAGGACATCCATAGGTTTTGCATTGTCAATTGGATAATCCCAAGCTTAAGTAAACTAGCACATGTTGGTAACTTGTGAATTAGATACGTGAATTGAATATTTCATTGCTACCTTAGGCTAACTTGCTGAAGCACCTTATTGGTTTAGCGTTTATGTCATAAAGCAAGCATGTTTAGTGCATGTCGATACCTATTTATCCATAAATGCTTCGACATTGGATGCTTTTAAACTAATTTCTATGGCTTTCTCAGATTCTTGTCACTGTTTATTTTTTGTAGTGCACAAGCGCTTTTTATGCTAGATTTTATTTTCCATATATGAGTGAATATTAAAAGCAAGTCATTTGTAGAAGAAGCAGCATTTGTTTCCTAAATTGCTTGATTCTTTTGGCGAATTATTTTATCAGATCTGAGCAAGATAAAGAACCTGAACCGGAGGCTGCTTCAGAGGTGGTGGGTTCTGGGCCTTCTGAAGAATCTGCAGCTGAGAGTATGTGATTGATTTAATTGAACAAATTGAAGTTTTGTTACCCATGTTTCTTAGGTTCTTTATTCAATGAATGAGGTGAACCAAGCTGATGAGAGAACAACCGGTCGTGATGTTTCATATCACAGGGCTGTTAATATTTTTCACATGACCTGCCTTTTTTTCTGGTGCTGATGTATACGTCAATTGTCAGTTCCGCAGGAAATAGATGAATATGAACTTGTTGACCCCGTTGATATCTTGACACCATTGGAAAAATCTGGCTTTTGGGATGGAGTGGTTGGTGGTCTTTTCCATACTTCCATAACAATCACACTTCATTTACTGATTTCCATGAAAACCAATTCTATTGCAGTTTCCTTTTAATTGTCACAATGTTTTATTTGTCTTTTAGAAAGCTGCTAAGTGGTCAGAACGAAAAGAGGCTGTTTCAGAGTTATCCAAACTTGCTTCAACAAAAAGGATAGCTCCCGGTGATTTTACAGAGATTTGTCGGACACTTAAGAAGGTATGATAGTTATTTTTGAACAAATCAATGAATTTGTCCTCCATTCATTTAATTAAATATATACACAGTGTCAATAGAACTGGAGGAACTGATCTGGTCTTCTTTTGGGGTTTGGTGGGACAGTATTGTCTTTTTGCTTGCTTGTATTTGCTGACAGTCATTGACACCAATTGATGTATTTTCCGATGGTGAGAGATTGAACACTGACATTAGCTTTAATATCTTCCTATCTCAAAATTTCAAATATGTGGTGCGGTGCTTATCTCAGTCTCGAACTGATACATGACATGAAAGGTTGCTTTATTTCACCATTCCACCATAACTTGTATGGTGAATAACTGAGTATTAAGGTAGTGTCATTATTGCTGTTGTCATTTAAGCATTTTGCACAGTTCGCATTTTCTAGCCATTGCATCTTCTTCATGGATTCTTTCTTCTTTTCCAATTAATCACAAATATTTTGTTTCCTACAAAAAATTTACTTTTTTTTTATAAGAAACAAAATACTTCATTAATTACTGAATAATAATTATGAAGTACATTAGTGGGTGAGCAATCCAACAAGTTAACTACTCTTCCCTTAATAGAAAGCTTCTAGGGTCTAACCATAACATATTACTATCCAAGCTATCAAACAAATTATTTGCTCTACCCCATAAACCCACTACGTGACAAGTGTGACTCCAAATATCTCTAATATTTCTCTGTCTTCGAAAATCCGTTTATTTCTTTCCGGCCATAGCGACCAAGCAATCGCATGCTCAAAAAATCTCCATAATTGACTATGAATCGACTTACTACCTCTTGGGACCTATTTTTTTTTTATCCGAAACAAACCTTATATTGATTAGAAAAAACAAATACAAGCAGAAAAAAGATAAAAGTGAACGAGAAGTCCACATAAAACGAACATGAGAAAACAAAACAAAACACAAAACAGCCCAGCTCAAACACAAAACGGCCCAACTTGAACACCACAGGCTACATCACATTTGATCAACACAAATTCTGCCCAGCTTCTCGGGAAAGCACCCCTCACCCCCAAACATGCTAATAGCTCATCCCAAATTCTTCTTGAAAAATCTCAATGTAGCAATAAATGATCTATCGTCTCAGCAGCTCGTTTGCAAAGCACACACCATTGTGGAAGAATAGCCTTAAAAGGCTGTCTGAGCTGAATCATATCATTAGTGTTCACCTTTCCGTGGATTGCCAACCAGTTGAAAACTTTGATTTTGGTGGGAACGCCACCCTTCCAAACAAAATTTTGCTGCTGGAATTTAGATTCAATCTGGAAGCCGATATTGATTCGAAAAAGGAACGGCAAGAGAACATACCAGAAGGGTCGCTCATCCAAATTGTTTTGTCTGATTCCCATCGATTAAATTGCTGCCCTTCTATTAATTGCATTAGAACCAGAATATGCAAACCCTTGATATCTCACTTTCTGATGTTGTTTCAATCTGTAGACCTGGTCATGACTTCATGTTTCCAATTTACCAAGTAGCTTAACCAGCTTTTATTTTATTTGCAGCTTATTACGGATGTAAATATTGCTGTTGCAGTTGAAGCAATCCAAGCAATTGGGAATCTTGCCAGGGGCCTAAGAACTCATTTTTCTGGGAATTCACGCTTCTTACTTCCTGTTTTACTAGTGAGTATCATTTTATGACGTACTAGTTATCTCTCAGCTAGTAGCTGGTGGCATTTTCCGAGGACTAAATTTTATGTTTCAATTTTGTAAACCATTAACTGTTGATCTAATAAGCATTCTCTTGGTATTAAAAAAATTCATTTTTAGCTATCTTGTTGAGAATACTATAATGCTCTCCTTAACTCATGAATGATTTTGTGTGTTGCTTAGAATTTAGGATCTTCCTGTCTAGTATGTTATCCAGTTGTGTGCATTAGATAGTATATACACTGTACCGATTTTTATAGGGCCACGTTCCCCATCAGCCCATCTATATGTTTCCTGTAGTTTTGCGTCATTATTTTATACCCTTTAGCTCATCTATATTTACTTTTAGTTTTTGCTTTGTATTTTAGTTTGCTTCCTATACTAGTTCTTGGTTGAGTCTGATAATATTTGAGTGTGGAGATGTATGGTGCATGAGCTTAAATGCTTAACAGCTTAAGCCTTGATCTGTATTCAAAACCCTAAGTTTTACCCAAACCAACATAATCCTCTCTGAAGTCCCTCTTATCTCATTCATTTTTATGAACATAATTTTTTGCCTACATAAAAGGGAATGAAAGTGACCCTGCAAATTGATGAATGTTGAACCATGCCCTCTATGCCTGTTCCATACTTCCATTTCTGTTGCATGCCGCCAGGCTATTTCTGAGCAAATTATTACGTGGGATGATGGCTACAAACTTAATTCTATTTCTAATGTATACATTTAAAGCTCAATAAAATGATTTACATGTAATTAGATTCAGAGTAGTTAACCTTCTAAACTGACTTCCCAAATGTGAATCCAATAATACAGCTTATGGCTAAGAATCTGTAAGTTTAATGGCCACAGGGCATCTGCTAAGGAACACCTATCTCTTAAGGAGTGTGTATATGAATGCGCAAGAAGGCCATATGTGAAGCTTTCAGGGCTTTAGTTTCCATACATCAAAAATTTGGTGTTCCTAATGATGTAAGTAGCTAAGTATAATCTAAGGTAGAGCAGTTTATCACGTTCCCTGTTTAAGTAGGTGCGTTAGCCGTATTTTCATTTTTGTGTATGTCTCTAGATTCTATTATTGTTTTTCTTGCTTTCTTGTAAATTTAGTTCTCGTTGCTTTCTTTTTGATAGGTTGGAATTTGGATATTTGATATCTAACATGTTTCATATTTTTGTAGGAAAAACTGAAAGAGAAAAAACCTACTCTAACAGAGGCACTTACTCAAACACTCCAAGCAATGCACAAGTCTGGATGCTTAAATCTTGCTGACATTGTTGAAGGTAGGTTTACACTCATTAGATTCTTTTGGTTCGTATATTTAAAAAGATTAAAGGAAACTCAGATGGCCGAAAGAGGAGCGTGTTCCCAAGTTTTGAACTCCCGCTTATGTTCTATAGTCTATTTGGTAGTCGTGTCTTCTTGCTCGACATGAATTTTTTTTTTTTTGATAAGAACAAGATTCCATTAATAATATAAGTTAAAATTGCAAATATAGAGGGGACAAGGAGTCCACCAACAGAACATATAACCCAAAAAAGAAAAGAAAAGAAATATAATCATGCCAAAACCCACAGCCAACAATACACCCCTAGAACAGATTGAACAATGGAACACTATTCAAAAATCCAAGCTCTCCAATTGTTCTTGATGTCTTCACTTTATAGTTTTTGAAAGGCTTGGTGTTGGAAGCCCACAACGAGGCCATGAATTTGACTCTTTCCCACAGCCACTCCTTTTCTTCTACCTTTCCTTCAAAAATTCTATAATTCATCTCCATCCATAATAGCCAAATGTAATTTTGAGGTTTTAGCATCAATGTCAATTAGGCCTCCACACCTCCTTCCAATTGCTTCGAATATGCTTTTTTTCCATAAGTTAATTGGAAGACCTTCGACTGTAATCCAACCGCCAGTGCACGTAATTTTGTTGTTTTGATATACCTCCCTGTCATTCCATCTCTGTAATCTGACGGCATATGGGCCTTCCAAAAAAAGTAATGATCTGCTCCCAAAAAATTCTGCCGATTTCTCATCATCACAAACAAACAGGGCTTTATCTGCCTGAAAAGGTCTCAGCACAAGTCTGGTTCTGTAGAATTATTCATGGCCCTTTGAATACCGTGCCATGAATCCCAAATTGATTCTATTGTACATACCACAACTTTACTCCACTCCACAGCATCATCAGTTCATCACCCACATTGTGTTTGACTCGAGGTGGATACTTATATGATCTTTCATATTTTAGAGCCTCAGCATATGAACGGTGTTGTTTATTCCCTGCTCTACCACTAATTTCATCATTTATAATCTGCACTCGTGCATTCTTAATTGGAACATACTTGGGATCTGGACTTGAGGAAAACATCATCTGCTTCAATCTATCAGCCACACCCTTCCACCCCTCACCTCTGTTACCAGCTGGAAAAATAACAGTATTTGATACCATACCCCTTTGCAGTTCCAACAATCTGATGAAGCTTTCATTCCTGTTTGAGTATTTTTCCATGACGAATAAGCCGTAAGATGCTTGATATTTTTGAAAGAATTTACTCTCACCGGAGCCTCTTGCAGCGGAATACAATCCTTCCATAAGCCAGAACATACCACCAAAGTCGTTTCTGATTGTGTATGACCTCTGACGGTTTGTTTCTGTAATGATATCCATAGAACCTCCATTGCAACCTCAAACGAAAAACCTTTTATGTTCGAATCTAAACTCCCTCGATCTATTGCTGTAAATCTCACCCATTCTGCTTATCAATCTTACACAGACCTCACCCCACAAGAAGAAACGTAAACCCTAGCAGTGGAGAAATAGATCTTTGAGATAATAGACCAACCCCTAGCACTCCATGGATTAGGCGTGGAGGGAGAGGAGGTCATTCAGAGTGAGAAAGCCAAGTCGTACGTAATAGAGTTCTACATTGGGATGAAAATGTACGAATAAGACATGATCACATGATTGAAACTCAGAACTATTACGAAACTTACTAACGACGACTTACGATGAGTATGTGTACGAGAGACGGAAACAAGAGAGGGGAGAATCAGTCTTTAAGTTCGCCATGGATTCTTCAGATTCTAGGGTTCTTGCTCGACATGATTGATGAGTATGATGTTAGATAACATCCCCTACCCACAACCGGAAAAACATAAAATTGTAACGTCTGAGGTGATTGTTGTAGCTTTGAAGTAGTCAACTTTGTTTCTTCTCCTTTATTGCTAATAGCCTAATAGTATGCAATAGATAAATGATTTTCTTGGTGATTGGCTATCTACTTGTCCTTTTTGTTTAATTGTTTTCAGTTTCATGTTAACTTGATTAGCAAGTCGGAGCCAGTTCCTAGTTCCTAGATAATTCTTCTCATTCCAACTTTTGTTCTTGAACTGGTTCGCTGTTTTCATGAGTCTATCTTTAATTATGCCAAAATACTTTTCTTGCAGATGTTAAAACAGCAGTGAAAAATAAAGTTCCACTTGTGCGTTCATTGACTTTAAACTGGGTCACATTTTGTATCGAGACAAGCAACAAGGCTGTTGTTCTAAAACTACACAAGGAATATGTTCCAATTTGTATGGAGGTTAGTGAGTTATATGCGGCAAGTCTTGATCTGGATTTGGTCCTGTTAATTTCATCTATGTATTTTTATCCTTACAATTATCATTCCACACTCCTAGAATCAGTGGTTAATACTTTATTGGTATTTCCACCACACTGATATTATCATTATACAGTACATGGCAAAACTTCTTTCCAGAGTATGAATTTTAGTTGATCATTCTTTCTAAATATAACCATTCCCCTCCTCTTGTTATGGATAGATAGTCCTAGTTACAACCTTTTGATTTTTGTAATGACCAGTGTTTTCAATTGTGATTGCACAACGCTTTGCATTTTTGTTTCAGGATTGCGTAGCACACCATAAGCATCATTGCATTTTGTGTAAGCAATTCAAACATGTAATTTTTATAATTAAAAAAAGAACACAAAAAATATAATATGAAGAAAACTAATCAATTAAGTCCAGACAATTAATTCAAACCATATAATGGTATAGATATTCAATATCAGGATATAGCCTATTTAGTATTATGGTATCAACGATGAAATTTATCTATTACGGCCTAGGCAAAGATGAGGGTTTAGAAATAAAATATTTGTCAAACAATGTTTGACCAATCAATTATGATATCAATAACAAAATAAGCCTTGTTAAATATGTCTCATAACATAAATAACTAAAAGTTTCAAAAGGGGAAGAAGTCAGAGTGACAGAGAAGGAGAAACAAAACACTAAATCTTCTACTCAAAGAACAAAGGGAAAAAGCTCAGAGAGAGTGAGCCGGACCTTGAAATAATAACATTATAATATTCCATCTAATCAGCCCCTTCAATCCCTTCGACTATGGGGAATGAAAGCAGAGAACAATGACGTCGCCAGCCATAGAGAGAATGCGTTTTGCGTGGATTGCAAATATGTTTTAGGTTTAGAAACGACATCTTTCTTAGTTTAAATTAAAAAAAAAAGAGTTTCATATTTTTTGGTCTTTTGAACGAAGGACCAAATAGCGATCAATATTCCTTGTTTTGCACATAATACGCGCAATAGCATGCAGTGTCACCAAAAACATGCGCTAAACAAACACTGCTAAATTCCGAGTGCCTTAGAGCGTTTTCCCATAAATTACGCTGAAGCAAGCTATGAAGCGTATAGCGTTAATGCGTTATGCTATTGAAAACACTGGTAATGACCAAACATGCGCATTTTCATACGCACTGTGAAGTAGCTTTGGGATTGATGTTTTTGAATGTAAGTATGTATGAACCGCTCTTATCCCTTGTAAATAATTGAGTTTCTGTTCTGGCATCTGTACTCTAACTATCGGAGTGTCCATCCGAGTAATTTTCTCCATGCTCACTCCTAAATTCAAATTAATAGAAAGCTTCAATTTGCTTTCTAACTTTTGTTTGTAATTTGTCTGGGCCATGTAGTGCCTTAACGATGGGACACCTGATGTGAGAGATGCTGCATTTTTAGCTTTGGCAGCAGTAGCTAAGGTAACTCTTTTCACCGGACGTCTTGTGTCTAAATATTGCTGCAATAAGCCTGACTTCTTTTCTGTCTTAAGTTGGTTGGCATGAGGCCTTTGGAGAAGTCATTGGAGAAACTTGATGAGGTTAGGAGAAAGAAGCTTTCAGAAATAATTGGGGTTTCTGGAGGTGGTCCACCAAGTGGTACCTCAGGTTTGCAAATTTACAATTGTTTTATCATATCTACTCTCCCCTATACCTTTGACAGTTTTCATAGTTGTTTTTCAGTTTGAATGCGTCTATGATCCCTTAATGTTAGTATTTATTTTATTATGACATTCCAGTTACAACCCAATCTTCAGCTGGAGGCATGGCTTGTGCACCGGTAGGTTTATTCCTTGTCCCTTTTGCATGATTTTCATACTCTTATTTTTTGTTTTTACTCTTTGGGTTACATGATAAAGTTACCTGTAATTTATCAAAAAGAAAGTATGTTCAAGCAGTATAAAGTTAATAATAGGAAAAGAGGAAATCATGGCACTGACTGACAAGTTTCACTTAATTTAGAAGCAAATCATCTTACAATTGTTTCTCTTAAAGGGGAACAATGACATGTGACAATCGGTACATTAAATGGATGGTACTAGACTACTAGGTTTGAATCAAGGACTGGTTATAAATGTGTTTTGGGTTAGAATTACATGATGCAATGGCTATCATTGCTTACGAGGGGGTTGTGTGTCAGGACAAAAGTGGTGTTTCTCTACCCTGGAGGTTGTTGGGTTACTCTAAAACCCACCGGTCCTTGTGTGGCAATCCTCCAGGTCGGTATAGTGGGTCTGTTGAGCTCTGCTCTTCTCAGTATACCAAGTCAAGTTTTACATTGGCATGATCTGAATGCTCCGACTGTAATAGAACTTGCAACATTTTTGTTTAGGAAGAATTTAGTTTTGAGTAGTTGGAAACACTGCATAATGCATCATTCTTAGAGTGTGACAGTGTGAACATGAGGTACCTGTGCCTTTAGTGTTCGTTTGGTTCGAGTTTTTGTTCGTTCTTGGAACCCAAAATGTTAATTTCACTTGGAGAGTTTGAGCCTCGTCAACTTATGATTTAACCTCTTGGCATGAACTATAAGAGACTCCTAGTGCGAATATACCCATTTAGGATTCCTAGAACAAACCAAAAGCAATTAGTGCTTATCTTATTGTCCCTTAGTTGTTCCTTGCATGAATCATATCCCATGGGATAGGCCTTTTCCACTTGTTATCATCTAATGGCGGCATAATTTACTAAAACAAAAATGTTCATTTTTATTTATCCGAAATACTTTGTTCAGTGCAAACAGAGATAGTTCATTGTAGTCAACTTGCACGTTAAGTGGCTGCTGTGATTATTCTTCTTGCAGGCTTCTGGTGGATCGTTTGTTAGGAAGTCTGCAGCAAGCATGCTTAGTGGGAAGAAACCTGTTCAGGCAGCTGTGAGTTTTTGTTCCTCTCTTCCAAAAAGATTTGTGTACCAACACTACTGTACACGATAAGTACCGAAGTGCATTAGATGTATGTACCGTTGGTGAGAGTACAACCATGATTTGCATTTCGGTACTTGTTTTGTACACAAATTTTGGTGCATTTAGCATTGTTTTTTTGTGCATGTTTATCTTTTAAGACCCTTTTTTGGGCTATTTTGATGCATCCACTGAAGATTTTTAGTTTTCCTCAGCCTGCTAATAAAAAAGGAGTGGCTGCGAAATCGGGTGTCAGTAAGAAAGGAGATGGAGTTGGACAAGCAAAAACTTCAAAGCCTGTTGAACCTGAAGATGTTGAGGTGAATAAGCGATGTCTATTTAGATTTCTAAATGGTAGTCTATTGGTTCTGAATCTAGAATTCTGTTTTCATGTCTATATTTGTCGTTCTTCTTGGTTTGCTGCTGGTTTGCAGCCAACAGAAATGAGTCTTGACGAAATTGAAAGCAGATTGGGTTCACTCATACAAGCAGATACAGTTTCTCAATTGAAGAGTGCTGTTTGGAAAGAGCGGCTTGAAGGTTTACCATTCTTCTCGCTTGAACTGCAACCTGTTTCAGCTATTATAAATGCAGTGTTTTTTCCTCGAGTATATGTACAGGCAAATATTCCATTTAAATTGTATCACAATTTTTTTGTGATGAATGAGAGGAAACAGAAGAGTTTGGTGATCTTTAATGGTTCTTCTCCTGCTATTAAGAGCATCACTCTTGGAATTGTTCTTCAAAGAAATACTCTACACTTTTTAGTGATACAGGAAAGTGAAGTATAGATGCTTTCTTCTCCTGATTTTTTGTGAAGGGAGCTTCATTCATCTTACATGATACTTGGTACTTCTTAGTTCTTAGGTTTCTTCTTTGACAAACTTAAAAGTGTTTGATTTACAAAATATAATTTAGGATTTGAATCTGTGTCATAATTTGCAAGACAATGCGCCTAATTGTCAAGAAAATCCCTGCATAGAAAGTAGAATGGTATTTTACATAGAAGCTCGACATCCTTGGTGTCGGAGTTTGTCAGACGAGATTCAGTGGGTGTTGCTTGCTAGAAATATTTGATTGAGATTACAGTATTTACAGAGAAGTTCCGAAGATATATAATGCGCCCCATTCCCCCTTAGCCTCATTTTTTGTGTCCTTGTATGTTGGCAACTGACCTTTATTGTGGAGATCCATTAAAATGGTCCTGTTCTCCCTTTTATGGTTTTACCTTCCCTTAACCCTGCTTCTGTTGTTTGTGCAATTGCCCCACCATTCAGCTGCGTAGATTAAATAATTGTAGCATTTTTGTTGGTCGAGATCATTTATATTTCATTCTTTATATTAAAATAAAGCAGCAGAGCTTTAATATTTACATATAACCGCCTCAATTTGGGAATAAGTGCACCTTATTATGGTTTTAATTTGCTTGATATATGTTAATCTGTTTACATACATGTCTAAATGTGTATATCTATGTTTCAACTAGGGCTGTATTTGTTTTTGTGTTGTGCCTTTAGATTTGTTGACTTCAGCTTCTCTCTATCTTTTTTTGATCGGATTTTTTTTTTTTTTTTTGATCGGAAATCAGCTTCTCTCTATCTATCATGAGAAACTCAAGTTGGTGAATATGTCTGAAGTCCAATATAATGTAACTAATCCCCCAGACTTCCTTTTTCTTTCCGTCTTTTTTCTTGCAGCAATTGCCTCATTTAGAGAACAGGTGGAAGCAATAGAGAACCTCGACCAATCGGTGGAGATTCTGATTCGATTACTCTGTGTTGTTCCTGGATGGAATGAGAAAAATGTTCAGGTTGTTTTTGCTTGTTTGAATGGTTGTCATTTCCATTGTTGCTTTGACTAACACGTTATTTTCCTTTAAAAATTGCAGGTTCAGCAACATGTTATTGATGTTATTACTCACATAGCTTCTACTACATCAAAGTTTCCGAAAAAATGTGTTGTACTTTGCATTCTGGGTCAGTTTTATTTTTATAATATAGTGGGCATATTCTACCTCTTCCTTTTTTTTTCCTTTTCTTTTGTATCTCCCCTGCTTTGCATTACTGCAAATTTATCTTCTAAAGAAAGTGGTTGCGAGTCAAGAAAGTGCTCAAGTTGATTTCTTTTTCCTGGTGATATTGATATGTATCAGCTGTTTTTATACATGGATTGGATATTCCTTACTGATAGGTATTTGCGAAAGGGTTGCTGATATCAAGACCCGTGCTCATGCTATGAAGTGTCTCACATGTTTTTCTGAAGCTGTTGGCCCAGGCTTTGTTTTTGAAAGAGTAAGTATAGTTTGCTTTTATATAAATCAGTTCTCTTGCTATATCTATAGATTTCTGTATAATGAATGGGTGCATGGTGCCTACCCCTGAAGCATGGATTTAGGAAGCAGTATATGCTTTTGTTTCTAGTAAAATAAAAAAGGATGAGGAAAATTTTGGGTGGTTTACTGGGGTGTACGGGCCATGTCATTACAAAGAAAGAAAGGAGTTTTGGGAGGAATTGGCTGGGTTGTGTTATCCGAAGTGGTGCGTTGGTGGTGATTTTAATGTAGTAAGGTACGTAGAAGAAAAGTCGAATGGTGGAAGAATAACAAAAAGCATGAAGGACTTTGATTCATTTATAAGAGAAACTGAACTGAGAGACATCAAGATGAGCAATGGTCAATTTACATGGTCAAGGCTGAGGGGAATGTGGTTTGCACCAGAATAGACAGATTCTTATTTTCAACAGAATGGGAAGAAAACTTTTCGGTGGTGAGACAGGAGGCGTTTTTTAGAAACGTATCTGACCACTGGCCAGTGTTATTAGACACTGCAGCAACGAAATGGGGACCCACACCATTTAGATTTGAGAATATGTGGCTTAAGCACAAGGAATTCAAAGAGGTGTTTTCAGAAGGGTGGAAAGATGAAGGGAATCAAGGGTGGGAAGGGTTTAAATTCATTAATAAATTAAGAAACTTGAAAGCTAAAATTAAAAAGTGGAACAACGAATGTTTTGGATATATCAGACTCGAAAAGAAAGCACTAATGATGAAAATAAAAGAAATTGATGTGAAGGAAGAATCTGGGAATATCAATGCAATTTTAAGAAAAGAAAGTTGTGATTTGAAAAATACTTTAGAAAACTTAATTCTGAAAGAGGAAATTTCTTGGAAGCAAAAAGCAAGGGTCAAATGGGTGTGAGAATGGGATAATAATTCAAAATTATTTCATAAGATTATTAACATGAAGAAAGGAAATAAATTGATTAATAAGCTGGAAAAGGACAACGGGGAAATTTTGGAAGAAGAGGCTCCCTTTGTTAGGGAGATAATTAATTTCTTTGAGTCCTTGTATTCTCGTGATGACAATCCAAGGTGGAAATTGGAGGGTTTAGAGTGGTTCCCCATAGAATCAAGTAAGGCGGAGTGGCTTGAAAGATCTTTTGAGGAAGAGGAAGTGAAAAGGGCAATTATGGAATGTGATGGAGAAAAGGCTCCGGGCCCCGATGGATATACTATGGCAGTTTTTCACGAGTTTTGGGATGTGGTTAAAAGTGATTTGATGAAATTTTTTAAGGAATTTTATGAGAATGGGGTGGTCAATAAGTGTGTTAATGAAACGTACATTTGCTTAATTCCAAAAAAGGCAAACTCGTGCAAATTAAAGGATTTTAGGCCAATAAGGTTAGTGACAAGTTTATATAAAATTTTGGCCAAAGTTCTTGCTTTGAGATTAAGAGAAGTATTGGAGGAAACAGTTTTGTTATGTCAAGGAGCTTTTATCAAAGGGAGGCAAATATTGGACCTAGTGTTGGTAGCCAATAAGGTGGTGGAGGAATATAGATCAGAAAAAAAGGAAGGAGCAATGTTTAAAATAGATTTTGAGAAAGCTTTTGACCATGTGGATTGGAATTTTTTGGATGTTGTTTTGGAGAATAAAGGGTTTAAGGTTAGATGGGGAAAATGGATGAGAGGTTGTTTGACATCGGTCAATTTCTCGGTTTTTGTTAATGCAAGGGGATCCTCTCTCTCCATTCTTGTTCATATTAGTTGCGGACTGTTTAGGGAGGTTAATGGAGAAGGCTAGAAATGAAGGGGTGATTGACGGATTTGTGGTGGGAAAGGATAAGGTTGAAATATCACATCTACAATTTGCAAATGATACAATTTTCTTTTTATCGGGGGATGAAGGCAAGTTTATGAATTTATTGAAGTTGCTCTCGTTATTTTGTTCAATTTAGGGCCTAAAGTTGAACTTGACAAAGAGTAAGCTTGGAGGCATTAATATGGAAGAAGAAAAGTTAATGGAATGGGCTTCTAAAGTGGGATGTAAGATAGAGAAGTGGCCATTAAAGTATTTGGGGCTGCCCCTTGGGGGTAATCCGAATGCTATAGACTTTTGGAATCTGGTGCTAGAAAAGGTCAAGAAAAAACTTGATGGGTGGAAAGGAGGATGCTTAATTGGGAAATTGTGTCTAAAGCAAAATATAAAGGGGGGGTTAGGTATTGGGAATTGGTTAAATCGAAATAGAGCTTTGTTAGGCAAATGGTTGCGGAGATTCCCACGTAGCCAAAATTCCTTATGGTACTCCATCATTAAAAGCAAATATGGATTAAGTGACAATGGGTGGATTCCAATGTGGTTTGTACTTTGTAAAGGGTTTTATAGAAGTCCTTGGAAATTTATTTCTCATGGTCTTGAATCATTTTTACATCACACAAGGTTGGAAGTGGGTGAGGGAACTAGGATCAGATTTTGGGAGGACAAGTGGATAGGTGAGGTTGCTTTTCACTCTTTGTTTTCTCGATTATATAGGATTTCTTTGAATAAGGGTAAATCCATCTCTTCTTTGGCTTCTCTAAATTCGAATTAAATAGCATCTTGGAACCTATCATTTTCTAGATCTTTCAATGAGAGAGAGTTTGAGGAGTTTGTTTCTTTAATGAACATAATCGAGGGAATTCGATTGTTTTCGGGTTGTAAGGATAAGAGAAGGTGGCTATTCAATGGGGAAGGCTTCTCTTGCTCCTTTCTTTTCAAATCGCTCATCGACTACCCATTGGATCCTTACTTCACTCCTTCTAAACTTATCTGGGCAGTAGGTGTTCCTACAAAAGTACAAGTTTTCACATGGTTAGTGGCCCACGGGAGGGTTAATACTTGTGACTTATTGCAAAAGAGAAGACCAAATTATTGTTTATCCCCATCCTGGGGTGTTTTATGTAAGCAGAATGAAGAAACATTAAGTCATATTCTGTTGCATTGTCCTTATTCTTATTTCATATGGGCAAAAGCGTGGGCTGAATTCAGTCTGTGTTGGGTCCTTCCAAAATCTGGGGTGGAGCTTCTTCCTATGGATATTAACATTGATGGAGATACACCAAAAAGCAGGACCTTGTGGAGGTACATCAAAGTGGCAGTTATGTGAATGATTTGGATAGAAAGGAACAACAGGATTTTTGAAGGAAAGGAGGAAGAAAGGGAATGGCTATGGGAAAGAATCAGATTTGTGGCATCGTTATGGGCTTCAAATTCCAAATCGTTTAAGCATTGTGGGGTGGAATACCTTAAACTTAATTGGAAGGCTATAATCCTTTGAGAAAAGTTATCATGTGCATCTTATTTTATGGAAGCTTTGGTTGTCTTTGATTCTCATCATGCTTGTATTTTCTTTTATGTACTGGTGGTGGGACAGCTTGTCCCCCTTCACTTTGTAATTAATTTTTGAGATTTTAATAACATCTTGTTTCCTATCAAAAAAAAAATTGTTCTCTTTCTATTTTTGAGGGGGCTAATATTTTTTATTTTGGTTGCTTGTTAGATGTACAAAATCATGAAAGAGCACAAGAATCCTAAGGTTCTCAGTGAGGGCATTTTATGGATGGTTTCTGCAGTTGATGATTTCGGCATTTCTCTATTGAAGTTGAAGGTGTCTCCAGTTCTTAGCTATATATCCTCGTTGTGCTATCATGTTTAGATTTCCTTTGAAACTTTTGATATATCCAAATCAAATGTGCATATTATGATAATTCTAGGAACATTGTTTTATATTTACGTAGGATTTAATTGATTTCTGCAAAGATACTGGTTTACAATCCAGCGCTGCTGCTACTAGGAATTCAACCATTAAACTTATGGGTGCTTTACATAAGTTTGTTGGTCCAGGTAACATACTATCTTACTGAAGCTTATTGGTTCCACAACTTGATGACCTGGGCTAATATACACATTCTCCACAGATATCAAAGGGTTTCTGTCAGATGTCAAACCCGCTCTTCTTAGCGCACTTGATGCAGAATATGAAAAAAATCCTTATGAGGTATGGTTCATGTTCAAGATCAGGAATCCCGGATTATTTCTTATTGTTGGGTGGTTTTGAGTATTGTATCCTGCAGGGGGCTTCTGCAGTTCCAAAGAAAACTGTTAAGGCTCTGGGGTCCACAGCAGCTTTGTCTGGTGGTGGGCTAGATAGCCTGCCACGTGAGGATATTAGTGGAAAAATCACACCTGCTCTGCTGAAAGGACTGGAAAGTCCAGATTGGAAGGTATGGCTATTTGCTTATCTATAACTTGATCTATTCTGTTGAATTATTTTGAGCGGTGGCTTCTTTTTAATCCAGCTTCGTTTAGAGTCTATTGAAGCTGTAAATAAAATTGTGGAAGAGGCTAATAAGCGCATTCAACCTACTGGAACTGGTATGTGTATGAAATCGGTGATTATTTTTCCAGGGTGGTTACTCCTAGTGTGGGTATTGTTACCGGAATCTAATTATTATTATTCTTTTTAATCTGCTACTGATTATTAGTGGAGCTATTTGGGGCTCTTAGAGGTAGGCTATATGACAGCAACAAAAATTTAATCATAGCTACCTTATCTACCATTGCTGGTGTTGCATCTGCAATGGGACCCGCAATTGAAAAGTCGAGCAAGGTGAGTTGGCTCTTGGCTGGATTCCTCTTTCCCATTCTTTATGATGGTTTAGATAGTGGAACACTAATGTTAGAAGTGTTGTGTTCCAGGGAATTCTGTTAGATGTTTTGAAATGCCTAGGTGACAACAAGAAGCACATGAGGGAGTGCACTTTGACTACCTTAGATTCTTGGCTTTCTGCTGTTCATCTTGATAAAATGGTTACTATCTGTGTTTCCACATTTTGATTTGTTTTCACTCAGCATAATCTTTTCCTATTTCTCAAGTACCTTATATTTTTTATTTATTTTTTACATTTTAGGTACCTTACATAACTACTGCTTTAATGGATGCTAAACTTGGTGCTGAAGGGCGAAAGGATCTTTTTGATTGGTTGTCCAGACAACTTACTGCATTGACCGACTTTGGTGATGCTACGCATTTGCTAAGACCAGTAGCCTTGGCTATGACGGTATTTTTGTACTGCATATATAGTGTTCAATTGGAGCAGTTCATAGCAAAATGGATGCATTGATGTTCTTTCATTGAATTCTCATATGTGGATCTCTATTTTAGGATAAGTCGGCAGATGTTCGGAAAGCAGCAGAAGTATGCTTTGGTGAAATTTTGAGAGTTTGTGGACCAGAAATGGTGTGTGTCCAGTGATTTTTAGGTGGTGTTTCTGGTTTCTTGGGACTTATAAACCCATAAACCCCTGAACATCTATTATATAATCCTCTGCAGGTGACAAGGAATATTAGAGATATACAAGGGCCTGCTTTAGCTATTGTTCATGAAAGACTGAAACCATATGGGGGATTTCAAGGTATAATATTCTAAAAGGATGTTGCTCTTTTATTTTCAGGTTCTTTGTTAAACTTGTGACGTGATGCTGATGTTGCTTATTTGTTCCCAGAAACATTCACATCAGCAAAAACAGTTGCTACAGGACAAACAACAAAATCTGGCTCAAAGGTTGGAAAATCTAATGGTTACGGTGGCTTATCGAAGCATGGAAGCAGAACTGTATCTTCGGTATGTTTTACCCACATGATTACTTTCTTTTGGAAAATAACAAGGTTATTAATTGTTTCATTTTGTGAAAAGAGAGCGGGCTCAACGAAGAGCTTGAGGTCTGATTCAATCGTGTCAGTTCAAGATATCACCATCCAATCGCAGGCTTTGTTAAATGTCAAGGACTCAAACAAGGTACATGCTTGTGTGGTTTATAACTCGAAAATATTATAGATTTGTATATTTAGTGCAGCTGTAACTTGGATTGATGCATTCAGGATGATAGAGAGAGACTGATAGTTCGCAGGTTTAAGTTTGAAGAGCCACGTATTGAGCAGATTCAAGATCTTGAGGTTTGTAGTAGTTGACTGTTCATAGAATGACTTGTTGCTTTCTGGCCTTCGAAATTTTACAGAGTTATATATCTCTTTGAAACAGAATGATCTTATGAAGTACTTTAGGGAGGATTTGCATAGGAGGCTTTTAAGCACAGACTTCAAGAAGCAAGTTGACGGGATTGAGATGCTACAGAAGGTGCGTGTGCTGTGACATCGTTGGTTTCTTGGCTCTACTTTGAGTTTGAGTTTGTGAATTTGTTGTTCATTTAGAATTCTTGTTGACTTACCAGGCACTTCCATCCACTGCCAAGGAAATAATTGAAGTTCTAGATATACTTTTGAGGTGGTTTGTTTTACGATTCTGTGAAAATAACACATCATGCCTATTAAAGGTTAAATATTCTCTTAATTTTTTGCGTGCGTGGCTATCTTTTTTTAGTTTATATGGTTGGTTTCTAAGATATAATTAATCGCATTCAATTTCTTTCTCCTTTTTATTCTTGAAATAATTTTAAACAGGTGCTGGAATTCCTTCCTGAACTTTTTGACACCCTGAAAAACGAGGGGTACACCATGACCGAACCAGAAGCTGCTGTTTTTCTTCCTTGCTTGATTGAGAAGGTACTTGTTACCGAAGTGCAACACTTAAATCATATGAAACTTTTATTTGGCTGGTCCTATTGCGAAAGAATAGTAGGATCTGCCAAAAGAACTTGCAACTTGAAAAGCAGAAAGCATGACTGCTTGGAGCATTACTGAATTTGGCAGAAAGCATTGTTTCTTTGGCAACAGCAGTTCCCTTTTGTTTTTGTTTACTCTCTCTATTGGGTAATATTGAGTTGTGTGCAGTTGGCGCATTTTTTAACTAGTTTTTGTGCACGTGCGTTGCACATGGTTTTAGTGCTTAACAAATGTGATTAATTAAGTCCATTAATGAATATGCAAATACTAAGAATTGAATAGTTAGTATGAAATAAAAATAATCACAAATAAGCAAAACCATAGTATCAAGTGTAAATTTTAATTAATAATTATAAGAAAATCATAAAATTAGTCAACTATATAAAAATGTTATAGATACATGATAAAAAATGATCAAAGATATAAGGGAGTAATATATTTTTAATAAATTTGTAGAATTGGTAGATAGTTAATTATATTAAACGTATGTGGATTATTATGCACAATATCACAAAATAATATAACACTCATATAAATAATAGATCGTATAGCCTAATGATGTAAAAGTTAATATTAAATAGCTTTGTAATTTTAATACGGTTTATTAAATATAAATACTTTTGCGGTGAGTTTTGGAAAACACCCCATTCAACACAAACTCTAACTTATATAATTATTTTAACCAAATAAAGTGGAGTTTAAATTTATTTAAAATACTAATACTGATATAAAAATATATGGAGTTATACGCTATTTGAAATACTAATGTTAATTCTAACTTGTTTAATTAGTTTAACCAAATAAAGTACAGTTTAAATTTATTTGGAATACTAATACTATAATATAAAAAATATGAAGTTATATATATATATATATATTTTTAATGTAAATCTTAAAATCTTGTGTTTAAAATCAAGGGTATATTTGTCTCAACAAAAAAGGGGAAAAACACTTTAGTTATTCATACTTTTATATATAGTATAGATACTACCAGCGTTGCAAAAAAAAAAAATTTCTTTGTACTTGGCAAGCTGCCATAATAATTGGGTTAGAATAATTTCTATTGCTAACTTTAATTGAACTTACGGGGCTGGAGTCCGGAGGATTGACTTATTCCAATGTTTCTCCTGATCTGTTGCTGTTTCTGCTTTGTTTGGTGGTGATTCTGGGGAATAGTTTATGTGGCATGTAAATTATTATTGATTTATTTGTACTTTGTTCTTAACATGCTACTGCCCATCTATCACTTTTATTAACTTCCAGCATTATTTGTTTGTGCAGTCTGGGCATAACATTGAAAAAGTAAGAGAAAAAATGCGGGAATTAACAAAACAAATTATTCATACGTATTCTGCTGCAAAAACATTCCCCTATGTTTTGGAAGGTTTGCGTTCTAGGAACAACCGAACCCGTATTGAGTGTGTTGATCTGGTTGGATATTTACTTGAAAACCATGGTGCTGAGGTAAATAGCAAAATCTCATTTTCTTTTTGGTCCGCTTTTTGAAGTATGTTTCAGTTTCTCATATTTTTTTATTTTTTTTCACAGATAGGTGGGCAACTGAAATCTTTGCAAATCGTTGCAAGCTTAACTGCAGAACGAGATGGTGAACTTAGGAAGGCTGCTCTAAATACTCTAGCCACCGGTTATAAGATTCTTGGTTAGTTATTACCCTATGCACTTTGGGCTGGTCTTGTTCAACTTGTAAACTGTGACCTTTAGCTTGTTTTCATAGATATTGTTTTGTTGCATCTGGTGTGTCAACCTGTGCTATTCAGAAATGTAATGAATGAATGTCTATATTAATAGAAGTGAAGTTGTACATTAGAAAGGAGACTCCATCTACTCCTTTTTCTTGGAAAAGTTTTTTTGTTTTTCCTTGGTTCTCCATGCTTAGATTGTTTGATTGATTTTGTTTTGCTAGGTGATGACATCTGGAAATATGTTGGAAAGCTGACTGAGGCGCAAAGAAGCATGGTAGATGATAAATTTAAATGGAAGGTCAGTGTCTGTCTCTGCTGCTTTTGCCACTTGTGTTTCTCTTTCTCATTATTTTTATTCTTTCAGGCCCGAGAGATGGAGAAAAGGAAGGAGGGGAGGCCTGGGGAAGCTAGGGCTGCTCTAAGGCGTTCTGTTAGGGAAAATGGGTATGTATCAATTTTTGAGACTACTTGAGCATCTTGCTTATTTCTTTTACCCTTTCTCTGCTACATGAGTTTATGCTTCTTGTTTCTGGCCTTTATCAGTCCCTGAGCATCATGACTTGTTTGTATGCTGTTGACTGCTAGTATTTCTATTATTGTTATTATTATTATTAGTGGTAGCAGTATCACAGTAGTAGTAGTAGTAATAAGTAATTTTATTTGGAAAGTAAACAGTCTGATTGGCTAATTGGATATCTTATTTAGTTTTGCCTTTTCTGTTCAATACTTATAATGTGAAGTGCAAAAAACATATGTATAGTGCAGCCCAATAGTAGTCACATTGGAATTATTTGTTTGTACCTGTTTCTAGTTAATTGACTTTTGGACATGTCTGCGTTGCAATATTCAGATCTGATGTAGCAGAGCAAAGTGGCGAAGTTTCACGGTCTCTACCTGGTCCTATCTTTAGTAGGTACTGAAGGACTTTCTTTCCCGTCTTCTCTTCCTTTCAAACTCCTTTTTGCTGTTGACTAAAGTAAATACCCAACGTGATATAAACTCTTACTTCTTGGTCTTCCTGTTTTGGATGCTAACATTGTTTATTTTCTAGAGAGAATTATGGCCATTCCGAGCTTCAGCTGGAGCGGCATCCAGTGCCCCGGACACTTCCTAGTGCAATTGGCCCTACAGACTGGAATGAAGCTCTGGATATCATTGCGTATGGTTCACCAGAGCAGGTTCGGCTTCACTAATTTGTATTGGATTATTTTTGGACCCTTTTTTTTCCGAAAAAGGAGGTCTAAGTCTCTGTTTAACTACAAAAAAAAAAAACTCCAAACCCCCCTTGGTGAGATTTGAACTTGGGATCTCTCCCGTCCGGGTGGGCGCTTCCCAACTAGGCTAACCCACTTGCTTTTATATCTAGACCTATTTTACTAGGTATGATTTGTCTAAGAAGCTATAGTCGAGGTTGCCCAGTGAATATTAGGAAACAGTGTATATTAATGTCTTTATGTATCTGTGGTAAGAAAGTTCCTGTGTTATATTTTCTCAAAACAACATCTGATTCCGAATGGACCAAGCAATAATCTGGAAATTTGCTAGAACTGATTTTGTTTTTTATTATTAGAATTATTTGGGAAATAGTTATTGTATTTGGGCTTCCTTTTTGGCTTGTATATTGTAATTTAATCCCTTTAGGTGAAGAGGCCTGCCCCTGGTTGTGTGACTCATTTACTTTTCTTAATGAATTATATTCTCGTCCTTGACCAGATTTTTATTTTTTCTGAAAAAAATAAATTGAGATTGAGCTTTTGTGTCTGCTTGCTATTGTCCAAAGGGCACTCTTCTTTCGTTCTCTCCTTGTTTTTTTTTTATTTCTTTGTGCATCAATCCCCAGTTATAATTGTTGCCAAATAGTACTATTTCTATCATGAAGAGAATAAAATAGTAAGAAAAGGAAGCTTGTTATGGTTTTATAGAAGTGCTCTTGATTGTTTAAAATTTGTGTGAGGTTGTGACCCTTTGGTTCGGCAATATTCCTGTAAGACTGCCAGAGTATATAAAAGTAATTTAGAAGATAATCCCTAAACTAATTTGTCTTTGATTATAAATACGCATGTTCAGGTATCATTTATCCATGCATTAGAGGATTGCCTTCTCTTACGCTGTTCACATTTATGTGGAATTTGTACGCCTATACTGTTATTCATAATTGTCCCGTTAACGATTTTTCATCCATGATCTAATTCAATATTTTTATAGCCTAATTGTCAAATGACCTGCATTCTCTCTCTCTATATATATATATATGTGTGTGTGTGTGTGTGTGTGTAGATGTATATACTGAATTTGAAATACTGTGTTATGGTGCAGTCTGTTGAAGGAATGAAAGTCGTGTGCTACGAGTTGGCACAAGCAACTAGTGATCCTGAAGGCAGTGCAATGGACGATATTGAGAAAGATGCAGATAGACTTGTTTCATGTTTAGCAAATAAGGCAAATTTTGCTCCAGTTTAACCATTTTCATTTCACTATGCCACCTCAATTAGCTTCTGAGATTTGTCAGAAGATATTTTCTAAAAAATTAGTTTTGCAGGTGGCCAAGACTTTTGACTTCAGTCTGACCGGTGCCTCTTCGAGATCTTGTAAATATGTCCTCAACACGCTTATGCAGGTAATTTTCCTATCAATTTTTTGATTGATTTTTATCTGTGATTTGCCTTGTAGCCTGTGTTTTAAATAGCATTCCGTGGCACTACGTAGCGCTATAGCGCATTTTTTCACAAAAACGCTACATAGCGTGTGGAACAAAAAGCGTGGGTATTTTGGTGATGTGGCACGCTATAGCGTAGATAGCGTACGCTATTCAAGCTATAGCGTAGATAGCGTACACTATTTACGCTTTTTGCAAAAAACAAATGCTATTTGGGAAAGTGAGAAACTAGGTCATATAAGTGAAACAATTTAGCAAAGCCTTAGCTTGATTTTTTCTCCTCCTTGTTCATTCTCAAATCAGGAGAGAAATAAGTGGTAATGAAGGAGAGGACGAAATGGATTGAGAGAGACGACAGTGGCTGCAAAATGAAGTAGAGAATCTTATGAGATATTTTATATTTAGGGTTTTGTAAATGTCAAAATGACTTGTGTGCCCTTAGCCATATGAAACATTTACAATATTAGTAAATGTTTATTATTGTAAAGGCCTTTCTATATTTTATTTATTATTAATTTACTATCATCTTATTATAAATAAATATATATATATATATGTAATATTAGTAAATATATGTAATTTACTAATGTTCTTTAGTATAATATTATTTTTTTAATTATTACGCTATTCATGTCCCGAATAGCTTACGCTATTTGCTACAGGAACCAAAACGCTATTGGCCACGCTATCGCTATTTAAAACATTGCTTGTAGCTAATAAGTTGTGTTTCTTTAACCAGTTACGTTAGTTGTAGGAGTTGTATTTCTCTTTCATTTTTCTGTGTTAGGGAATCAAATTGAAAATGCAAGAATTGTTATCTTTGCTGTGTTTTGGTTGCAGACGTTTCAAAATAGAAGACTTGCTCATGCTGTCAAAGAGAGTACCCTTGACGGCCTCATTACTGAGCTTTTGCTTTGGCTTTTAGATGAAAGAGTTCCCCGAATGGATGACGGCAGTCAACTTCTAAAAGCCTTGAATGTTTTGATGCTCAAGATTCTGGTGAAGTTTATTTTTGAAGCACGTGCGTTTTAATTGTTTCCCATGTATGTGTTACAGTTCCATAAATACTACTGGTTACCAATGCAGGATAATGCAGAACGAACATCATCGTTTGTTGTACTGATTAATCTCTTACGCCCACTCGACCCGTCTAGGTGGCCATCTCCACCACTAAATGAGTCTTTTGTTTCAAGAAATCAAAAGTTCTCTGATTTGGTCGTTAAATGTCTGATCAAACTTACTAAGGTGATCTTTCTTGCTCATAGCTTTCTTTTCTTTTTTTTTGATAAGAAACAAGATTCCATTCATAATAAAGATTAAAAGTACAAATATAGAGGGGACAAGGAGTCCACCAACCAAACATATAACCCACAAAAAGAAAATAAAGGAAATATAATCCTGCCAAAACCCATAGCCAACAATGCACCCTTAGAATAGAACCCAAATATAATACAATGGAACACTATTCAAGAATCCAAGCTCTCCAATTGTTCTTGATGTCTTCCACTCTATAATTTTTGAAAGGCTTGGTGTTGGAAGCCCACAACGAAGCCATGAATTTGACTCTTTCCCACAGCCACTCCTTTTCTTCTATCTTTCCTTCAAAAATTCTATAATTCCTCTCCATCCATAATAGCCAAAATGAAGCAACTTTGACACATCTCCAAAGCTCCCTGCCTTTAGATTTGTCTCTATAGCTATTGATTTCCAGCATAAGAAGACTCTTGCCATCTTTGGGAATGGCCCAACTAAACCCAAATTCTGCACAAGCTTTGTTCCATATGAAATATGAAAAAGGGCAATGTAACAACAAGTGGTTCAAAGATTCTGCATCGCTCTTGCACAGTACACACCAAGATGGGGAGAGGCAACAATTCGGTCTTCTTTTTTGCAACAGATCATAGGTATTAACCCTCCCGTGAGCAACTAACCAAGAGAACACCTTCACTTTAGTGGGAATACCAGCTGCCCAAATGACTTTTGAAGGAGCAAATTGTGGATGCGTTGGAGAATCGATAAGAGATTTGTAAAAAGAAGAGCACGAGAAACCCTCCCCTTTCAACAACCATCGCCTATAGTCCATACTCCCTGGAGACAATCTAACACCCTCTATGACTCTCAACAAAGAAAGATACTCCTCCAACTCTCTCTCATTCAAGTTTCTGGAAAAAGATAAATTCCAAGACACAATACAGTTCGAATTTAAAGAGGCTAAAGAAGCGATGGAATCTCCTTTGTTCATGGAGAGTCTATACAAACGCGGAAACAAAGAATCAAAGGTTGTCTCACCCCTCCATTTATCCTCCCAAAATCTAACTGTGGAACCCCCACCCACTTCAAGTTTTGTGTGCTCCAAGAATGATTCAAGACCATGAGAAATATATTTCCAAGGGTTTCTATAAGTCCCACTACTCACAACTTTGGAGTCCCACCCATTGTCGCTTAATCCATATTTACTTCTAATGATGGAATACCATAGGGAATTTTGACTACGGGGGAATCTCCACAACCATTTTCCCAACAAAGCTTTATTTCGATTCACCAAATTACCAATGCCCAACCCCCCTTTATTTTTTTCTTTAGACACTATATCCCAATTTATTAAATGATCTTTTCTATTATTATCGCACCCATCCCACAGGAAGTCTCTCATTCTTTTTTCCAAAACATTTTTAACCTTCATAGGAATACGAAAAATGGACAAAAAATAAGTTGGAAGGCTTGCTAGAACAGATTCAATCAAGATAAGTCTCCCACCTCTTGACAAGCAACCACCTTTCCATCCATCAAGTTTCTTCTTAACTTTTTCCAACACCGGATTCCAAAATTCCAAAGAATTTGGATTACCTCCAAGAGGCAACCCCAAGTACTTTACTGGCCAATTCTCAATCTCACAACCTGATCTAGTAGCCCACTCCTCTAACTTCTCCACCTCCATGTTAACACCGGCAAGTTTACTCTTAGTCAAATTTAGTTTCAATCCTGATATTGAGCAGAAAACCGATAACAACTTCACCAAATTGTTAAATTTGCATTCATCACCCGATAAGAAGAAAATCGTGTCGTCTGCAAATTGTAAGTGTGACACTTCCACCATATCCCTCCCAATCCTAAACCCATCAATCACACCTTGTCGACTAGCCTTCTCCACCAATCTACCCAGACAGTCCACAACTAATGTAAACAAAAACGGAGAGAGTGGATCACCTTGTCTCAATCCCCTTGTTGCTCCAAACTTCCTTCTAGGACGCCCATTTACCAAAATCGAAAAGTTAACTGAAGACAAACAACCTCTAATCCACCTTCTCCATCTATCTTTAAACCCTTTTCTCTCCAAAACCTCATCCACAAAGTTCCAATTTACATGGTCATAAGCTTTCTCGAAATCAATTTTAAACACCACACCTTCTTTCTTTTTTGTTCTATACTCCTCCACCACTTCGTTGGCTACCAGAACTACATCTAGGATTTGTCTACCTTTAACAAATGCCCCTTGACACTCTAAAATTGTTCCCTCCATGACTTCTCTTAACCTTAATGAGAGTACTTTTGCCAATATCTTATATAAACTTGTTACTAAGCTTATTGGCCTAAAGTCCTTTATTTTGCACGAATTCACCTTTTTTGGAATTAAACAGATGTATGTCTCGTTCACACACCTATTAACAACCCCATTCTCATAAAATTCCTTAAAGAAACTCATTAAATCGCCTTTCAAGACATCCCAAAGTTCATGAAAAACAGCCATAGTGTACCCATCGGGACCCGGAGCTTTCTCACCATCGCATTCTATAATTGCACTTCTAACTTCCTCTTCCTCAAAGGGTCTTTCAAGCCATTCTGCCTTGGTTGCTTCTATTGGCGCCCACTCCAAACCTTCCAATTTCCACTTTGATTTCATATCATTCGAATACAATTTCCCAAAAAAAAGTGATTATTTCGTTCACTATCAAATCTTCCTCTTCCAAAATTTCCCCATTGTCTTTTTCCAATTTGTTTATTAAATTGTTGCCTTTTTTCATATTAACGATTTTATGAAATAATTTTGAATTGTTATCCCATTCTCGAACCCATTTAATTCTAGCTTTTTGTCTCCAAGAAATTTCCTCTTTCAAAATTACTTTTTCCAAATTATCTTTCAACTCACATCTATCTTTTCTTAAGTTATCATTAATGTTGCCAACTTCTTCTTTCAGGTCAATCTCTTTTATTTTCTCCATTATTGCTATCTTTTCCAATCTAGAATCCCCAAAACATTCAATATTCCACTTTTTAATAATAGATTTCAAAGTTTTCAATTTATTCATGAACTTGAACCCTTCCCACCCTAGTTTCTCTGTCTCCTCCCATCCTTGCGAAAAAATCTTCTTGAAATCCTTATGTTTAAGCCACATGTTCTCGAATCTAAATGGTGTCGGACCCCACTTTGATAATGACGTGTCCAACAACACTGGACAATGATCAGACACATTTCTAAAAAGCGCCTCCATCCTTACTCTAGAGAAACTTTCCTCCCACTCACTCGAAAATAAGAATCTATCAATTCTTGTGCATACCACATTTTCTCTTAGACTTGACCATGTGAACCTTCCATTATTCATTCTAATGTCTCTCAATTTTGTTTCCCTTATGAATGAGTCAAAATCCTTCATGCTCTTTGTTACCCTTCCTCCATTTGATTTCTCCTCTAAATATCTAACAACATTAAAGTCCCCCCCGACGCACCACTTAGGGGAACATAAGCCAAATAAACCGGCCAATTCCTCCCAAAAATCCTTTCTTTCTTTGTACCTACATGGACCGTAAACCCCCGTGAACCACCAAAAGTTACCCTCATCTTTTTTAATTTTAACTGAGACCGAATAACTTCCTGTAACGCACTCCACTATCTCTACAGATCTCACGTCCCAGATCAATAAAATTCCCCCGACCTACCAACCGATGGCAAGGAAACCCAATTTTTAAACCTAACGCCCCATAGCGACCCGACTAATTTGTCTTCAATTATCTCCTTTTTTGTTTCTTGTAGGACAACTAAATCCGGATATACCTTTTTTATTAAGTCTTTTATTACTCTCCTTTTATCTTTATTCCCCACACCCCTCACATTCCATGTTAAGATCTTCATCGACAAATTATATTAATCCCCCCCGTGTTATCCTCATCTGTTATTGGAACTAGTTTTAAGGATAATTTTTCCAGAATTTCATTAATTTCCTCCTCCAATTCAACAATACGGTTGTGTCCTTCCCCTTCCTCCAAAAGACCCTCGTGATTTCCAAACCCAGAAGCATTACTGCCACTATGAGTTATTCCTTTGTTATTTTCATAGGATTTCTTACACTCCCCATTAGACATTAATTTCTCATGGTCTGAACTTACATCCTTTTCTTGCAAACAAATTGAAGTATGATCTTTACCCTCCCCATATTCCCCAGAATTAGGAACGAAAGAGGACGAACTCGAGAATGAAACAGAAGAGGGGCTATGAACGATAATATGAGTTTGAACAGGGCAGTTATGTGAAAGGTTATTCACAAGATTAGTGCTCGGTTGAGTACGTACCTGATCTTGATTGGCAATAGAGTTAACTTCATACATGTCAAAAAAATTCCCCACCTCACATACTGCTTCTACTTCATTTGATTCTTTTACTACCTCCGACGACGAGGACTCTCGGTCTTCATCTTCCTGAGCTTTGTATGGGAGCTGTCTTTTTTATGAGTTTTGTATGGGAGCTGTCTTTTTTATGAGTTTTGTATGGGAGCTGTCTTTTTTATTCTGATGTAGTTCATCCTCTGCATCCTCTTTTTATTGAGTTCTGAACATACAAGCAACCATGGTCGAGCTGCTCAGTTTCTTGAATTTGAAGGGTCTTTTATTAGCTCCTATTTCTCAAATAAGAGTCTCCGCTTGAAAGTTATGTGTGTGTAACATTATAAACTTGCATAATTACTCAATGCTAGAAGAGAGAGGATAAAATGACTGGATGTCAATGTATTTTAGTCATTGGAATAAAGTTTAACTCTGGTATGTTACTGTTATTTATTGCCTATTTCTGAAACAATACTTTGAGGACTCTGTGCATAAAAAATGAGTCCAGCAATAGGGGAATGGATTAACATTTATATTTCTTTCCCATCAGATAAATGCAACCTTTTATTTATTTTCTCTTCAGGCAGATGGTGTTATGTATGTATTAATATATATGTACATATATACTGGGAAGTACTATGCTATAATTTTGGCTGCTTTTGTTGTTGTGATGTAGGTTCTTCAAACTACTATTTACGAGGTTGACCTGGACCGCATTCTTCAGAGCATCCATGTATACCTGCAAGAACTAGGGATGGAAGAAATTAGGAGAAGGTATCGATTGTATTGTTTAAATACATATTAGGATTTTTATTACCGGTTAGTTGGATAGTTGCTAATTGTTATTATTGTGTGCTCTGCTTTTTGTGAAACTGATTTTTTGGTGCTTTTGGGCTGACCACTATATTATGAATTTAAAAGAGCTGGAGCTGATGACAAACCATTGAGAATGGTGAAGACTGTATTACATGAGCTTGTTAAGCTTCGTGGGACTGCTATCAAAGGTCATCTTTCTATGGTTCCAATAGACATGGAACCCCAACCAATTATTCTTGCCTACATTGATCTTAATCTACAGGTACTCTCTTTATAAAAGCAACTGCTAATAATGGGGGTTATTCATTCAGTAGATATTTCATCTTATGCTGTTATGCTCTGTTGTACTTAATATTCCCAGACTTTGGCTGCCGCGAGAATGTTAACCCCATCTGGGCCTGTTGGTCAAACCCATTGGGGTGACTCAGCTGCCAATAACTCAGCACCACCTGCCTCACATTCTGCTGATTCCCAATTGAAGGTACTTTCTTGCTGCTGCTTTTTTTTACCTAAAATAGAAGAAAAAGTATTTTACCCCTAACCAAGACAGAATACTTTCTTGGGTTTAGCTCATTGTTACCAAGGAAATTTGCCTTTTAATTTTATCCATCTTTCAGCAAGAACTGGCTGCAATATTCAAGAAAATTGGAGACAAGCAAACATGCAGCATTGGTCTATATGAGTTGTATAGGATCACCCAATTATATCCCAAGGTAAACACATGTTCACTTATGAAAGATACTATCGTTTCCTCTCTCCCCTTTTCTCTGCATTTTTAGATTCTTTCAACTGTTCTTTTGGAAGATACTGCAAGCGGTTTATTTTTTTGGATTTCAAGATAGTATACTGCATTCAATACATTTTAATTTATGCGATTCATGTCAGGTTGATATATTTGCTCAGCTCCAAAATGCGAGCGAGGCTTTTCGTACATACATTAGAGATGGTTTAGCCCAGGTCCACAGTTACATCTTGTGAAATAAAATGTTCTCATTTATTAAATTTTAGATGCATATTAGAGCAATGTCTTTCTAATCAGCTGTGTGTCATCTTTATTGCAGATGGAGAAGAATGCAGCAGCTGGAAGGACAACTTCTGTAGCTATGCCAACCCCTCCCCCTGCTGCCCTAAACCTTTCCTCCCCAAAGTTTGCACCCATGTCACCGGAACATACAAATCCCCTAAATGAGGCTAAATCTGTAAATACTCAATTGGAACCCACAAACTTCAGTTTACCGCCATCTTGTACCGAAGGTGACATGACTGTTAATGCCGTCACTTCAAGAGGTCCCATGTCTGATCAACCAGAGTCTCGGCATTTGGGGGACTCGAGGAATGACCGATTCACTTCAGAAGGTTTACTTATTCTAAGATCTATTTTTAGTTTTTTACACATTAGTTTGGATTGATTAGACTTGGTACCTCAATAGTGGCGAAATTTGCATAGTTTTTCAGTTTTTCTTAATGAGTTGGTTAGCTCACTGCTAATTGAAAATTAACCGTTTGTTGCTGTTTTCATTGCTGGGTTACCTTTAGTGATGAAACATTAAGCGTTGAGGGACAACAAGGTATCCAAATCCACACTAAGTATACCTAAGCTCAATTTTGGTCATTAATAAGGTACCCAAGTCAAAGTCACCAGTATTTTTAGAGTCCCCCCTCATTAACGCAGTATTCTGACTTACCCCGTCCTCAATTTGATACCACTTAGACTTTATGCTTGCATGAGCTGTTAGCTCTATGGACTAAGAAAGAGGGGAAGGGTTGGTCAAAGGATTTCATGAACAATGATTAGAGAATGCCCCATGTGTTATGTAATCCTTTGGGATACCCTTTCATGGAGGGGGGCAAAGTCTTAAGGATTATCAAAGTACGAGGAAAGTCTTATTTCAACATAAAACCACGGGGTAAGCTAATTTGGAAATTGATGTTTGATTACTACATACAGTTAGCAGTGGGACACTAGATGCAATAAGAGAAAGGATGAAGAGCATCCAGTTAGCAGCAGCAGCTGGAGTCCCAGAGCCTGGGTACGGACCGGGCCCATTAATGCACATCAATGGCCACATAACCCACGGGACCACTGGCCAATTTCCTCGATCCACAGACCAAGCTGCTAATGCGGAGAATGCCATGCCAAGTGGGGTTCTTCCTCTGGATGAGAAAGCGCTGTCAGGCCTACAAGCAAGGATGGAGAGGCTTAAGAGTGGGTCCATTGAACCTCTTTAAAAAAAAATAGAGCCTTAGGTATTTGCGCAAAAATTATGATTCTTTGAGCCACCTACTATTAGTGGTATAGCCAGTGCCGTTAGGGAGGTGGGGATGATAGTCTTGTAAAAATGAAGAGTGAACCCCGGGATTGTAATTATAGAGCTGTTAGTATAGCTGTTATTTTTATTACTGGTACACTTGAGGCTGTGTATTTTTCATTCATTTTGCAGTGTAGATTATATTGCTCGTCCATGTCGGTTTTGTGGTGTATACTATTTTTGTGTGTATTCAATTATGTCGAAGCTTTTGATCAATTTGAAGAATGTACTTGTCATTTTATCTAATTTAATATTATCAATGTTTTAAATTAGGAGCCTATCAACTGGGTGAGAATTAAAAAAAAAATGCTTTGAAAATAAGTAGAATTTACCTTTACACAAGGGAATAGTGTTGTTTTTATTAGCCAACATTGTAAGATGCTTTTAAGATTAAAATAAAATGCCAAGGAAGCCCCCTCTTCATTGAAGGAGTTAAATTATTCGACGAGGAAAATTACAATATCTTACTGTTAAATTCCTACATGTGGAAAGGACTTATTTTTACTACTCTGGTTTTTGCCAACTCTTATTATATACTTTATTTTTAATTATAAAATGACACTTGCCGCCTCAAGTTCCAACTTCCTTCTAGATATGCTATTATATTCCAAAGAACTATTTCATATATTGCAGCGGAAACGGTTACCATATAACACAACTCAGAGATAGTGGTGCACATTTTATGGTTCTAATTATGTTGTTCGGTGCAATGCACTTTTAGTCCTTATTTAAAAGTCAGTATTTTAAAATTAACTAATTTAATATAATTAATGTTTCAAATTAAAATTTATAAATGTAAGCCCATCTCCAATCTACATGCTAATATTGTAGGCTAAAACTGCCATATTACCATACACTTTCCGCAAAGCTTTGCAGCGCGTAGGGGAAAAAATGCCATGTCACACCACGCGACACATTGAATGTCGTGCCAAGCAGCCACGTCATCACGCCTCGCTTAATGCACCAGCCACACAAAGGAGAGAATGTCGCGGGGACAAGATCTGACCTCCCCCGATGGACATTTCATCGTGGGGAGGATACGCTATCCGTATGGTAGTTTTACCATTCTACTACCAATTTGCCCTACACTATTACCTTTTAGCAAGCCGAGTGCAAGACGAAAAAAAGGTAAATATGGCATATTGAAGAGTACATTGGAGATGGTCTAATAAAGTAAGCAATCTATTATTTGAAACACTAAATCTAATGTTATTAATATATACATATATATATATATATAGAGAGAGAGAGAGGAGATTAAGATACAACAGAGAATAATTACAAAAATAACAAATCTAGTAGGATGGTACATGGCCATACCTGGTATTCAGCATATATAGAGGAAAGTAGGAAGGAAAATTTGACACTTGTAAACTTTGTTGTACCTCGAGTGATTAGAAATAATAAAATTATAAATTAAGGCTTTGTTTGATTGCAAAGATGAAAAAGAAAAATAAATTTAGTTAATTTGTGTGAGAAGATAGAAAATAAGGTGAGAGATGTTACTCATTTTACGAGTATATATCATCCATCCTTTAATATTTTTGGTAAAAAAATTTTACTCACCACCAAGTAAAGAAAATTTCTTCATGGAAAAACTTAAAAATCAAGAAGATATAACATTTATTACTCAATTTATATTCCATCTTTTCACAAAAACTAACTTAATTTATTTTTCTTTTCTGGCATGCAATCAAACGGAGTCTAAGTACTTATTTTTTCTTTTATTAAGAAAAAAAAAAAAAACAACTTACTTCAGTAATTTGGACACGTTATATATTTTCAGTTTTTCGTAATATTTCCTGCACAAGCTCCGTGTGCGTATATATATATATATATATATATTAAATCCATGTGTATATTTATGAACATTACAAATATGTAGAGCCACGCCAACTTTGCCTTTGGCATATAAAAGAGAGAGAGAGAGAGAGAGAGAGAGAGTTGTCTTTAACCCCTACCGCTCCCTCCCAACCCAATCGTCGTCAGATTCTTTCTCAAAACACAATTGTCGCAGCAGTCACCAGATTTCTTTCTCATCTAAAAAAGCAAGCTTTCCTGTAAGTGTTTTTCCCCTTCAATTACTATGCCTACATTCATATATATATATATATGAGTTTTTTGAACTGTTATTATGTTAATTAATGATCTTCAGTACTTATTTCAGTATCGAAACGCTTTGTTCGCTTGCTAGATTTTTGGGCGTTAGTTCAAGTGGTGTATATAGGAAACTGCTGCTGGAATAATGGCTTCGAAAATGCTGTTGCTGGTTGTCTTCATCATTCATCTGACTGCTTTTGGCCTTGCTGTTGCTGCTGAGCAGAGGAGGGCTTCTGTGAGTCCCCTTCTATATAGTCTTTCAATAATCTCTCTCTCTATATATATATACACACACACATACGTATAAGGGACTTTAGGTTCCTTTCCCTGAAATGAAGTTTTCATAGGATGTGGTCCCTAGGGCATTATCACAAAACTCAATTTGACAATATCTATCACAATATCTGTCTCAGGTTACACCAACGGTATTTATCTCACGGGGACTGCATCCTTTTTTTTAAAGAAAAAATGTGGTTTCATATGTGTAAATGTTTATGTATATTGTTTTCTTGAAATGTAATGTAGCTTTTGTATCAAGGTGATCAATACTATTTGGTCGGAGAATTTGGCTATGGTTGCCTTTAGCCTAACAGGATTAGGGGTTTTTAGTTTCCCTAGGTTTTATAGTTTAGGGAATCTAAAACGATTTGATACATGAATTACTACTGTGTGTGTTTGTTTGGTTGGTTGCAATAATGAACTGGTATAGAAGGTTACAAATTTGATCTTGAGAAATTGAACCAGAGAATTTGTTGACATACTTGAAATGAAGTAATCTAGAGTTATGATATGAAAATTCACTAGGGTTTACACTGGACACGAGTTTGTATTTGATTGGTCTAAGATTCCATTCATCAATTTAGAGTGAAGTGAACTGAATGATGCGCTAGATGTGTCATTCAACCAAACGACTAGTGGATGAGTGAGTTTGTGGTTTTGAAACAGTGGTGGCTGACTTCGATTTATATCCTCCTTCTGGTATTTAACACTACTATGCATGAGTTCCATGGTGAAATTATAAACAGAAGCATTTAATTAATAAGATATTGTTTCCAACTAAAATGTTGGATAAAGTAAGAGTGCTAAAATTTGCAGTTAGATAAACATAGTAAAGAAAATCCACATCCGTGTTCCACCTTTAGGCTTTGGGATTTGGTGTTGTTCATTGAGGTGAGATTCTGTGCAGTTGGTACTTTCTAACAATGGTCAGGCTTTAGTTTCTTGCTGATCTAGACAAAAGTACTAAAGAAATTAACATGTCGACGGAAGAAAAGTCATCATAAATATGTTTATACAATTAAAAACATACCTGTTGTTACCTCTCCCAAACATTGCCATACAGGGGAGTCTCTGAACATTTTAGTTATACATATAAATACAAATGATAATATACTATACAGAGACATTACACATTCTTTGATTTTCTAGGTACATAACATGGATGGTACAATTATTATGGCTCCTCAGTTAGAAATTTTCGTCAGTGATATAATACTAGGTTTACTACTAGTCAAAAACGACAAGATTTGTTGTATGGAATAACTTTAAAGTTATATTTCTTTATTGTCGTTTTCTTTTATATTTTATCATGTTAGCATGCATGCTTATCCACGTTTGTAATTCGTATATGTCTTTCCTGGTGTGGTTCCCTTGTCGTTTTCTTATATTGTTTTTATGGATTACTCTAAAACAGAAACTGGGGTGTTTTGAACACCTTAAGGTTGATATAAAGTGAATGCTGAACCTCACAATTTGCTCTTTAATTTCGGGACAAATTTGTATCTCATGTATATTTCCATCTTCTCTTGCAGGCTAAGATCAACGATGATGGAACTTTTAAGCATTGTGTTTATGAATCAGATATGGCAAGTAGTTTGGGTGTGGGGTCTTTTACGTTCCTCATGGCTGGTCAATTTGTTATAATGGCAGCAAGTCGATGCTTGTGCTGTGGAAGGGCTTTGAGACCTGGCAGTGCAAGGACATGGGCAGTTATCCTATTCATCACCTGCTGGTATATGCTTGACCCAAACCACGTCTATCAATAATAATTTGAATATTTCTTCGGAAAAATCAGAAAATTTTATATTCAACTGCATTGCTACTCAAGTTATAGTTTATGGATGAATTGTTGACTGTTATGATTCTGTCAATAATTGAAAAGGTTGGAAAATAATTGAAAAAGCTAAGTTTTATGAGAAGTTGGAAAAAGATAGTAGTTTGGTGATATATTCTCCCTCTTTTCCTCTTTCGTTATGGCGGCTTTTTTTTCCCACTGCCTAGAGAGTTGGATTCCATGGAAAATCCTGAAAAGTAATAGAAGATCTCACCAATCACTCATCTATTTTACATTTTTATATAAACGTTAGTAATGTTTTCGATCGTTTTCCAAGCTTTTTTTATCAAACACACCATTCTAGTTTGATTTTCGTAAAAATATGAAAAGAAAAAATACATGCTGTGGACAGTAAAAATATCAAAGATACCATGAAATGCTTGGTTCTGTTTTTTATTCTTCTTCTTCTTTTTTTTTTTTTTTTGAATAATCTAAAAACCGGTAATACTGTGACTGAAAACAGCAAACATGCTGGTATCTTTAAAAAAGAAATTAAACCAACTACCCACCAAACTGTATGAATCCCACCCTCATGCAAAGTAGACACCATTTCTCTGCCTTCTTATACATTGAAAATTTCAACTCCCAACATTAAATTTTCAGGGTGACATTTTTAGTTGCTGAGGCTTGTTTGCTTGCGGGTTCTGTGAAGAATGCATATCACACCAAGTACAGGACTTACCTGTCAGACAATCCTCCTTCTTGCGAGACCTTGAGGAAGGGAGTATTTGCGGCTGGGGCTGCTTTTGTTGTGTTGACTGGCATAGTCTCAGAGCTTTACTACGTTAGCTACTCCAAGGCCGATGATGGATATCTGCCTAACATGGACACGGGTATAAGGATGGGAACCCACAATTGAACTGTGTGGTTGAGGGGATAGATTATCTCTACTCTTGTTAAGTGGATTTTACTTGTAAGTCTCCTTCTTGTGGACATGGACGGTTAAGTAGCATGGAATTTGCTGTGTAGTATGATATTAGGGTGGCTACTTACATTTAGCTTTCAAACAATTTCTCAAGTACTGCAACTCTCTCACTCACTCTAGCTTTGGAAAGAAAGTGCACGTCGTTCGTACTTCTGACTTAAATTAAAGTGTTTCCTACCTTTTTAAGATATCCGATTAGGTGTTCTTAGTTTGCTTTTTCCTTTCCTACGTAAATAGAAAAAGCAAAATCAATCTGCTTTGTCACCATTAATTTTGTCAGAATTAATGTTTTGGACTCAACTTAAAACGAGCAGAACTTTCATGCCATATGACATAATCAACCTTTCATTTCTCACACCAGGCTCGGGCTGTTGTTAAATAAAAGTATTCCAAAGGCCCTCTTAAGGTTTTTTTGTCTTTTTTTTGTGTGGCTTGGCGGGGAGTAATAGCCTGAAACCCTTAGCATCAGTTATATCCTCGAACGAAAACTAAACTATTAGTTTAGCATACTACGGATTACGGAAAGAAACAATTGAAGCTTCATCTACGGCGGAGGGAATACTTATTTCTGATTTTAAGAGTTACAACAAAAAACAGCCTTCTTGAACTGGAACACCAAATTATTTTTCTTCAAAACCATATACTACAATTTTTATCAAACATCAGATGCCGTACAATTCGACAAAAGCCAAATATTAGTTTTAACAGTGTCATACATCAACTAATAATATTCTTAGGTCACAACTCAATATACGTAATGGAGAGACGGCATATTTGTTAACAAACTAATACAGATTTGTTAAAAAGGCATGAAGATGCAGACCCATCCATCAACTCAATTAGTGAACGGTGACGATGCTTTGGCCATTCATAGTAATACAATTAACCAACCAAAGCCTTCTAAAACTTGAAATCTTTCTTCTTCGATTTGCTGTCTTTATCCTGCATCTTCCTTTTCCTCTTCTTTTCATTCTGCACCAATTTAATTAAATGTTTACAATTAAACATCTTATTTCTCAAAGAACAATAATTAAAAATACAAAGAGCCTTCTTTGACTTTGCAACCTACGCGTTATTTTTTGACTTGGCAACCTATTCATAATGCGATATTAGACTTGACCCCATATTTTCATGAAGAATACAAGGGCCCATTTGTTCATTTTATATAATCCTTCAATTTAACCTCTGTTGTACTTGCGCCGTACTAGGCAAAATCGAATGACTATGAAATCATGAGGTAAGTCCAAGATTGCATTAATAATATGGACAAAGTTACATAGTTAAAAAAAATATTTGCTAGACGCACCTCAGCAACCATATCGCTGAAGTCCTCCCGCTGACTACGCATTTTCTCTTCTTCACGGGCTTCCTCGTACCTGTGAAATGCAACGACAAACAAATGAACCACCGAATAGATAATATCTAATGGTGCAATAACATAATAAGTGGGGGTCCACTTACTTGGCAGGCAAAACATTGTCCATGAGTTCCAACTCTTCTGGTTGTAACGATACGTCAACTCTATCTGATTTCTGACCTCTAAGCAGGTCAACCTGAAAATAAAGGATCGATAGGTCAATAAGCCAGTTAATCATTAAGGTGTTTCATTGCAATAATGAAATTTCGTTTTTCCTAATAGTTAATGGTGTTTGATTGCATGATTTCGATACTACAACTTGTCTTAACATAGTTTTCCCCTTTCCTTGGCATATCACAAAAAACAACTGTGCCATGGAAAATCTTTCCATGTAAAACAATTCTATTACTTCAATTTTGTTCAACGTAAAAACCTTTCAAACACACCTATTCCTGAGTATGATTGCTGCTCTCTTCCATTGATATGGCCTAAAACTAGATTTGTCAATCTTCTTTTCGGTGTTGAATGCATTAAATTTCCAACGAATCATTTTCCATGTAAACCAATCAACATTAAAACAAAAATAAATTCTCTGAAGATATCGAATTTCTTACCCTTTTAGCCCCTGGCTTTTCTTGTGCCCCACCAGCACTGATAACATAGCTGTAAGCAAAAAATAGCAAGAAGATATTCAACAAGTGTGTAATTAATATATATATACACGTATATTAACATACTACATAGAAAAGTAGATTTTTCAAATATTGCTAAAAGTTGCATACGTGTGACTCGTTCCAAGTAAAGTCCCTGGAGCAATCTTTTCTTCTTTTTCTTCAAGCACCTTCACATAACAAGTACACGAAATGAGCTTCATTAGAAAACCCATAAGAAAATGGTAAAGGCGGCAAAATCTCATTCATTACTCACTTGGTACAGAGGTTTCTCAGGCTCCTTCCTTTGCTGCTTGCGAAGGTCAATAACATCTGGAGTCTCTACACCAGTAGGAGTGCTGCAAAAAGTCAAATGAAATAAATTAATCATATAAATTAGTTCCAAAAAAAGCGTCAACAGAAGTAGATGAAGTTGGTGATGTAAGAAGGAATCATACAACACTGATAAGCACAAGTAATATACCTCGAAAGGCTATCAACTGATTGAATGCCATCTTCAAGTTCCTCTTCCTCATCCGATTCTTCCACTTCCTCCTCCTCCTCCTCTTCCTCCTCTTCCTCCAAGTCACCCCAATGCTTAGTCTTATCCTCTGGTTCTTCCTGAAGTATTTTCAAGACACAAAATAAGTGAGGAAATAAATTGATAAGAACAAAAATGTTTATGAGGTTTCAATCTTTTTTATTTATCTCTGCTTACAAAACCCTACCAATACACTTATATTGGGGTGTGATGCAGATTTAAAATCTAAGCAAAAAATGGTCACAAGGATTCATTACGTCAGATATTTCAAAATCACAACTGAAATTGTGATGATGCATTGCCGAATTGGTAATTCTTTTCAAAAGCATGCCATTTCAGTAGGTACAATTTTCCCAATACTGCTAATTAAATATATATATATACACATACATATAAATATACACAATAATCAAAATCTCAATTACAAAGCGGAATATAATTTAAATGAAGTACCTCGTAGTTGGGTTGTTCTTCTTGCTGACCGAAAACATCTCCATACAAGGGGCGCCCAAACTAATTTAAACATAGATTAGAAAAAAGGAAATACAAGGAACCAAGCACCCAAAAAAAAAAGTACTTATCTACATGGGGACTAATACGGCACAAAAAACAAGTAGGAATAAAAGAACTAAGAAAATAAGATGAAGAAAGACCAACCTCGTCAACAGGTGGTTTACCCCAGCCTCCAGGATGATAACCAAACTTCGCTCCAGATGGAATAGGAGCATTCAGTCCTGGAATTTTTAGATGTGGATAGGAAGGCGGAGGACCATATCTCTGTAATTACAAAAGTAAGAGGCAAGATAATCAACAAAATCATTTTTTTCCTGGAAATTTAAGTATAACAAGAAATGCACTGTTTGATTCAGGTGAAATATTGATGAAAAGGTGATACAATTTTATGTTTGTACAAAGTACAAATAAAGGCACACAATGCACCTATGTAAATTTAAAGTAAACTAAAGAAGAATTACAATGCCAAATCGGTGAAAATGTTTTTCACCATTTTTTGTTCTGCCTACGTGAAGAAAAAAAATGTCGAGTCTTAACAAATGTGGGTAATTTTTTCTTCTACTCGAACTCAACCTGATAAGCTGTCAAGTGAGTTTTTCGAATTCATATACGACTCGGTTTGTTATCAGGTGACGCAGCACGACCCGATAGTACCAGTTAAGGAGATAACTTTAAAAAAAAAAAAAAAAATTCTCTAAAATTATTTTTCACTAGAATAAGATGAGTGAATAACAAAAAGTAATAAAAAAAGTAAGAATAAACATCTATCATCCTAAAATAGATACAAATCCTTTCATGATTTAATAAATAATAATTTTATTAAAAAAAATTAAAAAGACTAATGGGTGACCCGAATTCGTTAAGAATAAACCTATAACCGATTCCTCATCATTTCATGTCAAATGGGTGAACCCAATAACCACCCGAATTCGTTAAGGGTTCACCCATTAACTTATAACTTCGTGTTGTGTTATCGTGTAAGTGTGATTCTGACAAGTCTAGGAAAAAAATCATCCAAAACCAAGTACGCCCTAAAGATCCAAACCAAGCCAAAGATGGAATGCAGTATAACATCTTTATCAACCTGCATATTGATAAGCCATGGGGGAGGAGCGCCTTCTGGCATACCAAGAGCTTCTTTTAGTTCCTGTGATAGCATCCCTGGCTTCATTTCCCTCAGCTTTACCTGTATGGCACCAAACAAATATGAACTGCAGTCTTTGCTTAAAATCTCCAGGAGGGGGTGGGGGGAGAGGAAGTTTTAGTATATAGTGTTGTTTGTACTCCAATTATAAAATTGTTAAGGTACTTAAAAATGATGTTATTGTGATGTATCAACAAATATCCATCTCAGCATGTGTATAGATTATACAGCATCGTACAGCAACAAGCAGAAGCACCAAAATTTACAATATTATAATCAAAGCAGGGTGAGATTTTATCTTCCTGAAACAATCATTGAAAGTATAGATCCTTCGACGCAGAAACCATATATTAAATAAGTAATTGCTAAAATAAAAAGGTAAACCGTTAACCTTAATCCTTATTGAGACACACTTCAGTTGTAATTTTAATTAAAATATATATATATACCATTACATTACATTATATTTGAAGAGCATTTAGCATCCAACTACAACCCGGACAATTTATGTTGGGATTTACATCTCTCAGTCCTGCATATACCTCCTCAGCTGAATGTAAACTACCAAAAACCATCACTTCCCATTTCCAATTTTTTTATACCCACCATGGAGACAATAGATATTTCACGAAATTGCTATAGAAATAAGAAAGGGAATCTGTTGAAGGAGTACAAAAAGAGGACAACGAACAGCATTTATACCTCAAACTCTTTTCCTTCATGATAAAGATCACCATGTGAGGTCAACTTTGGTTTGGTCTGGTATTTAAAGAAAGCATCATGAAGAACCTAGAAAGAGAAACAAGGAAACAAACCATTAAGACAACTCAAAAATGAGGGAAACAACATTAAGAGTCCAGCATAACAACCCCCCCCCCCCCCCCAAAAAAAAAAAAAGGCATGGAAACCAAAAATTATCAAATTCTACATTGACTTGGATATCAAGAATACAAACAAACCTGATAATCAATATCCATTTTCCCCATTTTCGGCTGCATCCTCTCACGTTGCTTCTGTTTAAGCTTCTTGTTGTCCTCCTTTTCAATGTAAGCCTGCATAACAAAACAAGCAAGCAGATCAATAGGTTTACAGAAGGAGGCCAAAAGGTGAAACTGTTCCTTTCTGTAACTACACTTTGATGGATTGTGGACAAGAGGTGCTTACAAGCACCTCTGGTGCTCCTAGTTCAATTCCGGGTGTCGCCGAATCAACAAAAAACTCAAAATCTCTTCTACCTATCACTAGCCGAGAAACGAACGGGTGCTTACTTGTCTAATCTTCTCAATCCCTGTAGCAGCAATGAAGTCAGGAAGTTGAAATGGCTGTTTCTCAATACCACGCTTCCCCTGAGAAACAAATTCAAAAACCCCATGAGGCACAAGCTAATCAGCGCAAATATTGTTAACAAATTCTGCAGTCAACTCCAGTAAATTATGAAAATCTTAAGACTGTTAGAAAGCAAAAACAACCCAGAATTATATATATCTATCTTGGGCATTATGCATAATGCAACATGATCTGAAAAATCAAAGGAGATATATTAGCAACCTCCCATAAAACAATAGGTATGCAGATAAAGTATCTTATTCCCAGACATGTTTTGTTTATAAACAATTTCAATCATACAAGCGTCTATATCCCAACCCAACTAGCAAACATATTAAAAGAGAAACCATTTAAGGGTCCCCCTTGCCAAACACCTACATGTCCAGGCTCCGATGTTGTCACAGCAGCCCCCCTGCAAGAACCAGATATATACATATAAGACAAACCTTATCGACGTTATCTTCCATCACCCTCTTCCCCAACCCCTTCTTTTTAGTATGGCTATCATCTTCATAGTTCAATTTTACATAGAATACAAGGCAACAAGCATACATGTTTTGAACCAAAGTGCTTAATTTGAGCAGCAGCGACTCACCTGCAAAAATTTCCTCTTCTGGCACCAATGTCTTGGTACTGGAACAGTATTTCTATATGATTTCAAGTATACCAGCAACTTAGGGTCCGCAGAGGTAGCATCCCACACCTGAAATTTTAAGTACATGAATTACTATATGATGATGATGTGGCCATGATTGTAACATTATTACTAGAAACTTGGGTTTCAATTCAAGTTATTACTTATTAGCCTCCATCCCAGTCACAGTCATGCATCCATCCTTTCTAGCGCAACAAAGTTTCATTTTTGACCATTATTACATTGAAATTAGTTATTCGCTCAAAGAGGTGAGGAAGTCAAGATACAGGAATTTTAATTTGGGCCTGAGGGAGGGTAGAATGAAGATAAAAAAACACAAACCACATGAGATGTAAAGACTAATGTTGAAATACAATTCCATAGCAAATAACAATAAAACACTTTAAGATCAATTGACTCTAAAGAAACTTAAATTAGGTAGCCTGCAATTATAGGTTCCAGCTATAGAAGCTTTTATTAATTTTGACTAAAGCAAACAGAAAACCCGGTAAAAATTACAAATATAATGCAAAGTCTAAGGAAGTATGTGTTATTTATTACTAAGAACCCATGATATTGCACAGAATTAAAGGTGTGAAGAAAGAAACAACTATAAAAGAAATAGCCCTTCAACATCAACCCTTACCTCAACTACATCAGGCCTCGAGCAGATCTGTTTAAGTTCAGCAATCTTCATCCGACGCTGAAGCTGAAAGAGGATAGTCTTTTAGCCTTTAATATGCCCAAAATAGACCAAATAAAAATAATAAAACAAAATTGTCATTATATCATGAACAATAACAGTGTAATATTAAAAATGGTGCCATGAAGTAAAACCTTTTTCTTTTTATTGGAGACGCCACCTTTCTCTTTTTGTTGTGCCTCCTGTTCTTCATCATCTGAATCTGAGTCAGCCTTTTTGTTTGCAGCCGCATCGGGGATAGTTTCATCCTTTTTAGTCTCCTGAAAATTAATATGGGAACACAAAATAATTGGAAAACTAAAAGAACTTTAAAAGCCAAATTCAATGGAAAACTGTAATTTTAGAACAACTGATCAAAACTACTTTTTACCTCAGAACCAGCAGCTTCCCTGAAATTGAATCTTTCAAAGATTTTTCTGAATTCATCATCCAAGTCTCCATCTAATTCAGCTGTTTCTGGGATGTACTCCACTTCAACTTGTTCCAAAGCCTGTCAGGAGAAAAATACACAAGTTGTTACCTACGCACCAGTATTAGCAATTAAAATATCCAGACCACAAGAATGTAACAATAACCCAAAAGGCAGCCCTCAGTTTCATAAATAAAATCTGTATTTTATGACAGGTAATCCTGATAATTAAGCAAACCTAAATACAATCTCCAAGAGAAAAAAAGAAGAGAACAAATGCAAGGTCTTGCATGTTTTCTTTCGGTTCAAAGAACATCCACTTAATCAGTTGAGGAATGGTTTGGATAAATCAATACTTTTCATTTTTTTCTTCTTTTGACCAGTGGGAGTATCATGTATATACAAGTATACAAATTTTTAGTAGAGTTTACCTGAAATAGAGTACCTAAATAAATGTAATGGCTAGATTTATGAGAAACGTTTCTAGACAATCCATATGATAAAACAGAAGGGTTATAGAATCCCTTGAATAATCCGCCCAAATCAATTAACTAATCTTGACCATCCAAAATTTGAGGCATTCCTAGGTCTTTTATGCCTGTAAGTCACCTTCTAGAAATAGCCTCTCAGGTCTCAGTCGCTTGCAATCTTGCGTTGCATCACTGTTCTCTCTTTATCAACGCCTCACACTACAGCCACAGGATCTGGTATGTATCTGCTCTCTCCCTTCATCCTCGACAATTTACGGGCAACCAACATACTCAAATTCCTCTCTTCATGGTCATTGTGTCACAGGTTACCTGTTATCCCTAGTATTATATGCCTAAAATGATACAAGACAAAACTGTATGAAATCCAAATTTTGCCTATGTATAAAGATGTTACCGGTCATCAACACACCCGTTGCATCGCCCACAATCAAAGAACTCTAGACACAAACCCCTAAATGCAATAAAACAGGAGGACGAGTGAATTGATACTAATAAGCAAAGCAACAGACAAGGAAAGTTAGCAAGAAAATATTAAACAGAACTAAAGCTAAAATACTCAGCAGGATTAACGATGAACCAGACTCTCTAACAATTCAGAACAAATGTATGTTTAGCTCATCAATAGAACCCTGACCCCAAAATGTATGGGATTGTTCATATAGAAAACTGAAAACCCAATAACACGAAATCAAGAAGCAACTTCTTCACCTCCAAATTAATGCAATAGCGAAAGACAAACCAAAAAACGCTATATAATCAATCTACTTAGAAATGTAGCAACATTGGAAAAAAATAGCAATGAAAGAAAGGGAGCAGACTTCTATTAAACTCTACACAGCGTCTACAGCAAGATACTCAAAACAACCCAAACCCTATATCTACTAAACTCGGCCACAAACTAAAATGACAATTACAACCATCCAGTGACTCGAGTTTACAAACTTATTTTGTGCAAATACATAATCCACATTTCAGCAATGTTGACACAAAAGATAACAAACAATCTATACTCTATTACAGGCAAGAGTCTGCGTCAAACATTTGAAATGCCTATTTTATCCCTGCTGTTTTCTTTTTCGTAACAAATTTGCTAGCAGCGAGAATCGAACCCTTGACCTTACACAATCTAACACTCAAAAATAACATTAAATTATCTTTTACTTTTACTTTTATTAAATCGTTATCCGTATACACAGAGTAGCACACTCATCGCTTCTACGTAGATCTAAAAAAAACACCACCACAAATAACCTCTGTTTCATTCTCCATTCTAATAACCAAACATATTCGATCTGGAACAATATCCAATACGAGAAAAGCAAAAATATAAATACCTTTTGAGGATCGGAGTTTTCCTTGGCACTTTCATCTCCGTCGGCAACGGAAGCGTCGCTCTCGCCTCCTCCTCCTGCGGCGGAGGCCTTGTTCTTCTTCTGCTTGCGACGCCTTCGTCTCCGCTCACTTTCGCGCGATTTCTTCGCACCGGCGTTAGGGTTTTGAGGCTTTATGCCTCCGCCGTTTGAGTACGAGAGGCTCTCGGCTGTGCCGTTGGAAACTTCGACAGTCATATTGATATTGATATTGCTTTCTTTCTTTGATTTATTTTTCTCTGGTCTGGTGATACGAAAGTGGAGCCTGGATGAGAAGGGAGAGATATCGGGGCACAGAAAAGCAGTAGCAGCCTGAGATTTTAGAGAAGAGAAGACGCAAACACCCTCTCTTATTATATGGGCCTCGATTTCATATTCTGTTTTGAGCCGTTAGTAGTTCAAATGAGTTGGGCCAATCCAGCCCATTAGTCAGTAATTCACTAGTTTAAGAATTTTATTTATTATATTATAAAATAAAGAAAGTACAATATTTAATAATTTTTATGAATATTAATATAATTTCTTCTTTTTAGATTTTTTTTTTTTTTTTATGTTCTTGCCATTTTGATCTTCTTTTTTATTTATTATTATTAATAATGGTAATGGTAATTTATATATATATACCTTAAGCTTTTTATAATTCTATCATTTTACTCTCAATTTGGTATATGAGTTCTTTTGTACTAATTCAAAAGTTTATTTATCTATACCAAATTGTATTTGTATTTTATATAATTAGGTTGTTACATTGTTTTTATTTGTATATAATTTTTTAACTCTATATATTTGTTGGTCTATCTCTTTCTTATCTAATTTTCAATTGATCAAACAGTATGTATTCTCTTAAAATTTTAGTTTTGAATTTCATTCATTTTCTTTACTTCTGAGTTTTAATTGAAGGTCCCTCTATTTTATGCATAACATAATATAAAGGGATATACAAAAACTTATTCTGTGATCCTTTTAGAGCTTTTCTTTGATTCTTGTGAAATCTATTAAATATTGTTAAATTTTGATGAGCACGGTCTTTTATTGTAATGCATACTAATTTATTTATTTATTTTATGATCCTTTTATTGTAATAGTTGAAGTAATTTTCCATAATTTTTTTACAGGTACAATTTCACAGCATTTGTGAGAAAAAATGTTATCAAGTTATTGAGTTCATTATTTTCGAGATAATATTAGATATATATATATATATAATACTTTTTTTAAATATATTACAATACTATTTAGAGTATTAACATATTGTGTTAATTAAGTCGTTCACGCATCACGTGGGTTATACACTTGCATATATGTATATTATCATAATTATTATTAATGAGCTATGTTATAATAATAGAGAGAAAAAAGACTAAACAATCAATAATGAAGATAAAATAATTACTTATAAGAGTAATTAAAGATTGTATTAATTTTGATATACTTCCTCCATTTTACTATATTATTATATTATGAGAAGATTTGTTTCTTTAATTAGTATATTTTTCTCGATCCTCTTCTATTTTTTATTTTTTATCTCTCATATTTTATATTCCTCGTTTCTTCTTTTGTTCTCCCAATTTTTATTTTTATTTTTTTAGTATATCAGACATGTTAAGGATACAACTTAGAAAAGCACTTAAATTTGCATTTTGTCCCTTTATCCTTTGAAATAGGTTGACAGAGATACGGTCTCAAATTTATAGTTCAATATATTCTTTTAGGATATTAACATAATTAATTTATCAAATCTCAAATAAAAGTAATTTATTTTTACATCATTGTCTCATTGATTATGCCAAAATTAATATAATGAAATTTTGTAACAGTGAATTTAGAATCTTACTTTGCGATTGAAGATGTATTGATTGGTATACGAACTCCTCTAACAATCTATGGATTACAAGCTTCCAATGTAGATTGTGATAAGGGAGTAAGGTCATGATCTTTTAATATTCCCTCCTGTATGCAATATACATTTTGCAATTAAAACTTAATTTGATTAACTATAATGTTGCGTTTGATGCGCAGGATAAAACGGTGGGATATGATAATTTTTTCCTATCCCATGTTTGGTGTTCGTCGTGATTAGATCTCCAAGCGGATTATTTATCTCACTTAACCTTCTTATCCCACCGAGAGAGGAATTAACAAATCCCCCGTAAGATGTGGGATTGTTTTATCCCGTCCATTTAGGATTAAAAAATTATATCCGACTCTTTAATCCGGCACGTCAAACACACCATAAATAAGAAGAGTTAAAGGAAATGTTTAGTCGTACTTTTTGATTTTACTCTGTAAGGTCTACTAGCCACAAGTTGATGGCCATGATTATCCTAAACCATACTTTAAAGGAAAGTTCCATTGTTATGTAATACAACTACACGAGGTATAATTTTCTATTTACAAAATTTGATATTGTTCACGTAATTGTTTCCTTAGATTTTGTTTTTATGAAATAGATGTCGTGTTTATCTGATTAGTTTATCCTTATAATTATATTTTATGTAATACGCCCACGCATCGCGTGGATTGCTTACTTGTTATCAATGATGATATTGAAGTTTATCATATTATCAACATTAAATGACTAAATTTGTCGAACATTTTATTGTGGGAACAGATTTACTATTTTTTAGAGTATTTGTGTATTGCAAGTATATTTTTTTTTTTGCACTTTAATATTTTGCCCTTCTAACTTAACAATCAAATTTGCACAACACATTTTATGAGATATGATACTTAATACATTTAATTTATGATAATCTATTACATAACAGTATTATGGAGGAAGTTCATCCATTTAATATGTTGCTAATATGTATTAAATGTACTTATTTCATTAATATTTAGTAATTGTATATATATTTCATTAATTTTATATATATATATATATATATATATATTACATGTGTTTTTACAAGAAAAATATAATTTCAGTTTGCCAAATTCACACTACTCGATGCACAAATTATTTACATTTTGATATATTCCATGCACCATCATTAACTACTTTCTTAGATAATATGGTTCTCTTGCTAAGATTTATAGTTTTGTTTTTTACATTTTAACATGGCTAATCAATATTCATCTTCTATTTATTTAGTTTTCTAATCATATTTTCACTTTTATTCGTTTTTGGTATTATTATTTTTTTCAACAAAAAAGAATCCAAGCGAAAATCCGATAATAAAGTTAGCAAACACAAACAGGCAAAGATGATAGCAAAATGTAATATAAAATTCTATGATTTTTAAATTCCTTGATTAAATTGGACATTGGAGTTTCTAGATCAATGGTGATTTTGGTTATGCCAACCTTTGACCCCACACTTAATTACACCAAATTAAAAGTTATAATGTAATTAATTTATCATTTAAGGTGTCATAAGATTATCTATATGCACGCTAAATCAAGCAAGCAAAGAATATGAAATATTTTTGCATAAATAATTCGTCACAAGAAATGTACTGTGTTTCAATTCTTTCTTTATTTTTTCTTTATTGTGTCATTTACATTTTTTACCATGTGCATGGATTAAATTAGACAATTGAAGTGAATTTTTAGTTTTTATACTATAATTAAATTTGTAAAATGTAAATCGTCCACTGTGTACATTGCACAGGTTAGAACCTAGTACTAATAATAATACAATTAGTAGCAGCACGGTTCATATCCATTACTTGCATTATAATATGAAACTCAATTATGCATCATCCATATTTGGGTGGTATTCCGGTGTTTATCATTTAATGTTGGTTTGTGAAATTTAAAATAATAATTTCACAATGAAATTTGACCCTTATGATTAAATATTTTGACATAAATTATGTAGATGTACTCTTAATATAAATTTACCGATTTAAAATTGTACGAAGAAATTAAAATTTAAATCAACCGAGCACTTAAAGATCCGTAGAAATAATTTAAAAAATAATAGGAATTACAAAGAAAGCTTTGACATTTTTTATTTTATTTTTCATTGTCAATCATATTCTCATCTACTTCCCCCTTGATAAAAATAACTGATTAGTCTTCTCACCACAACAGCAGCCAAGTCCTTTATAAACCAACCAGTTTCAATGCCACATAGCCAATCATACCCACTCCAAACAAAGCAAGGCAGAAAACGAAAAACAGAGAGAAATTATGAGGAACTGTACTTCCATTCGCGTCTCAATTTCCCTCCTCCTCTTCTTCTTCTTCTTTCTCGCCACCGCCCAATCCACAGACATAATCAACTCGACCTGCAAAAAATGCTTAACCACATCCCCAACCTTCAACTACTACTTTTGTTCCACCTCTCTCCACTCTTTTCCCCTTAACAAAACCATTGACCTTCAAAAACTAGCCATTTTTGCCATGGAGCTAGCCCTTACAAACACCACCAACACAATATCCACCGTCGAAAAGCTGATCAACAGCGGAGATAGCTTCGACAAATATGCCATCGGGTGCTTAAATGATTGCTTGGAGCTTTACAGTGATGCTGTTTCAGTAATACAAGACGCTATTGAGGCCTCTTTGTTGGGGGAATATGATGTTGCAAATTTAAAGATTAGTGCTGTAATGGAGAATACTGTGACTTGTCAATATGGGTTTCGTGAGAAAGAGGGGGAGGTTACTCCATTGACAAATGAGAATTATGGAGTATATGAGTTGAGTGAGACTGCTCTTTGCATTATTAACTTGGTCTCTTTAGAATTGCCTTCATCTCAATCTAATTGATAAGAAAAGGAAGAGGAACTTTTGTGTGTGTAATAAAATACGAGTTGGAGTGAAAGAAATAAAGAATCTAATAAAAGTGAAAGAAATAAGGACTCCAACCACATATGTGCTCGGTAAAACCATTTATTAATGGGTGTTATTTTTTTTTTTATTATTGTAATTGTTAATGGGTTTATTAATTGTTGACATTTGCTATTGTTATTTTACCATCTCTCAAACGTTAACATATTATATTGTACCTTTGGGTAAACTTCCTGGTACAACTCGTTAGATGATCAGGACCTACTGAAGAAACCTTATCTCTTCGATTATTGTTATTTATTTATTTATTTGTTTAAATAAGTGAAGACAAATTGATATTAGAAGTAGTGTTCATCAGCTGTCGGTAGGACATAAATGAAAATACATATACGGAGGAAATACATTTATTTAAAATATTTGAGTCACTTCAAACATCTATTCTATTATTAAAAGGAAAGCTATTATATTTAATTATAACACTAAATTTTGGTGATTTTTTTTTATTTTGATTATATATATATATATTTTAAATAAAATGTATTTGACACAAGTTAAAACTTGTTTTTATATTTGCCTATGTTTATATTATTTTAGACAAAATGTATTTGATGAGAGTTGAACTTGCAACTTATATGTTAAGAAAAAAAAATAACTAAACTAAACTAAAATATTATTTATTTTGACTTAAATATTCACATGTATAGAAAAACAAAAACAAAAAAATATGCACGCTATACATTTGCTTGGGTCTCTAGTTACCATCCGTAATTTAGAAGTTGTTTCTTGTAAGAAAAGAGTTCAGTTTGAATTTTTCTCTTATAGCAGTTGAATTAAGATTTCAAAATTTACTCAGCCGATTCCAATACTACATTTTGAAGTCGGTTTGAGTTTTAGAATATTTTTAAAATGTTATATTGCAGAAGGATTTCGATATTTGATTCGAATTTTGAGATAGTAATACATTATTTTTGGAATGAATTATTCTTTCAAAATTATCCTTCTTAAATAAATGGGAATAAACAACTACTTTAGGTATTATCTTTTAAATTTTATGTTGAGACCAAAATATCCCTTTTACTTTATCAAGACAAAACAAAAAAATCATTTATATCCTTCTTAAAAGAAAAAAAATATTATTGTTAAATACATAGAACGAATTTTCACATTTCTTAATAATAAAATCTCAAAATTTTTCTCTATTAAATTGTTAGAGTTTGTCTTTTAAGTTTGTAAAACGAAGGACATTTTAATACTTGACATTTATTCTATTCATATTCTCGTTTGAATCAAATACAACAGAAGTAACTCAATATTCCATGAAAGAATAATTCGTGTCCAAACCAAATATTGGTGAGCTATCATAAATATTAGGAAAAAAGTTTTGGGTGATTTTTTATCCATCCACATCTTTTGTAAGTCTATCCACCCTCATAACAAGTAGAGTTGACTAATATTCATTTAAGGCCAAAATTTATTTATAAGTAAAACCACTATAATTTATTTAAATTACAATTAAAAAACATAGAATTTTCCGAAAATATCCCCTTCTTCTACATTTCATCAAATCAATAACCCTAATGTCTACCCAATATCACTTGCTCAACAATTTACCCCGTCCAATTTTTCTCCAGGATGATCAGATAATTACAGTTTATATGTCACCGTCTTCCCATCTAGCTAATTAAATTATAATACTTGATTAAACCTATTTTTTGCAATCATGATTAATTTGGTCAAGCTTTTAAGATTTTATAACCATGTTCCAAAAATAAAGAAACATAAAAGGAATTGCTTGGTTTGATATTTGACTAATCATAAACACAATGTGAAGTATTTAAATTCTCCTTTCATTCATTTTCTCAACCTCACTTTAATAATAACTTTGCAAGTTTTTAAAACTTCTTTTACGTCCAATTAAAAGTGTCTATGCTTTATTATTTGCATTTAGTTCTCTCTGTGTTTATATAAACAAGGGTTAGGAATTTATGTTAAAACTTTGATGGGTTGAGAAAGTGAGGCATTGGAAAAACATTGTTTCTTTGTAAGTTTATCCGGAGAAATGGATGAATTGAATCGGAAATATGGATTAACTAACAATGTGGATAGAAAAAAATTACCCAAAAATTTTACAGGAATCTAGAATGTTTATTTCATTCCCAAAACTCATATTAAATGAGCCCTAAATTTATATATATCACATTAACTTGCTTCAAATACATGCTACTAAAATGGGGATGTTTTTTTTTCTGGGATTGTTGGACTTTGCTTTATATTTGGATCCTAAAATATCCATTATAGCTGCGTATTTTAATTCCTATGAAGCGGGTGAGAGGAATTCATTTGCAAGAAAAATGGTTCCTCAATTAGTTCGTAACACGCAAGTAAAAGGAAAAAAAAATATGCTATTGTTATTCACGGTTAAAGTATTCGCTATTTGCCGGATAAAAACAATTCTCAGAGCAACTCCAATGGTAATGTGAAAATAAACTTGTAAATCATATGTTTAAATCCACTTTTGCAAAAAACTTGAACATTTAAAAATAAAATAAAATACTCCAATGGTACTTTTATAAGGTTTTGTGTAAATTCTAAAATAACCAATAAGATTCTAACGTTGGTTAACTATCAATTTAAGCAAATTATTATTATTTTTTCTATAAATAATTTTATAGTCACAATAGATCTTGATTTGTAGGTATTGATGAGTAGATTTCTAATATATAGTTTTTATTAATATCCATATTTTATATTTTAAGTTATTACGTTTTTTAATTTTATTTAAAAAATGAAGAAAGAAAAAGTTGACATGGCATTGAAAAATGTGAGTGTACTTTATACAAACTTTTATTTTAAAAGACTATTGGAGATAAAAAAAACATTTACAAGTTGTGTAAATTTTACACAAGATAAAAAAATATTTACAAGTTATGTAAATTTTACACAAAACAAAAATATAGAAGTATGTTAGAGATGCTCTTAGTAGGGATGGCAAAAATAACCGCGGGTTCGGGTACCCGCGGGTTTTTACCCGAATGGGTCCATTTCGGGTAGTTTATTTTGGGTCTGCGGCCGGGGCGGGGAGAGAAAGAAAATAAGCGGATCCAGGTATCTAAGTATCCATCCCCGAAATATATATATATATATAATTATTTTTTGTATATATATATTTGTGTTTTGGATTTGTTTATTTTGTATACTTTTGACTTATTTTTAATATATATATGTATATATAATTATTTTTAATATATATATTTGTATTTTGGATTTGTTTATTTTGTATATTTTGAACTTAGTAGAGAGTTTATTTAGTGAATGATGAATTTGTTTGAAAATTTATTTTGTAAATGGTGGGTTTGTTTAAAAACTTGATAGTTTATTTGGTGAAATGGTAAATAATTTTCAAAATCAAGTTAAAAAATAGTAGTCTTAATGTAAATAAAGTGGTCTTTCTTTAAAATATATATATATATATATTTTGTGGGTACCTGTGGGGTACTCGGAACCGGGCACTACCCGAACCGATTTTAATGGTTCTGGAGCTAGTTTTGGTCCTCGGTTTCAAGGATGGGTAATACCTACCCAGCCCGAACCATCCCGTTGCCATCCCTAGCTCTTAGTGTTAAATTGGCCCCTCTGAATCCGAATCACAACTCCGCCGCTGGGTGGGGCATTATGAAAACACTATAATGTTTTAAGATAAATATAACATAGCTATAATCTTAAGCCTTATACGAATGCAATAAATGTTAAATCTAACATTTGTTTATTTAGCCAAAAAATGTCAGAACCAACAACTATGAATCATGGGTGTCGATAATTAGGGCATCCATAATGATTAATGTAAATAGGATAAATATATCGTATGAGTTCACGTAATGGTTATGCTAGATAGTGTAAAATAATGTTTCATAGTAGAAGAATATGATAAGTTTAAATTTTTCTTATATTTCATATCATACATTGTGCTGATTACCGAGAAAGAGGTGATGCGTATTTTATTAGTGTTAGGGATTATGCCTATAAGTTAGGCAACTGAGTTTCCCACGTCATGTGGTAGATGGTTAATGCCTTTTCGCATGAACGAGCTTTTTTTCTTTTAAAAATGAAGAATGAATATTGAGAAAAAGTTTTATCATATATATACTAGTTTTATGGTACATGCGATGCACGAACGTTTTACAGATTCTTGAGATTACATTATCTAAATATTTAAAAGTTTGTTATTTTCTTAAATAATAATCTAGATCTAATTAAAGGTTTTTTTACAAAATTTAAAGGAATGCATAATAACTTTTTGTGAACAATTGTGTATGTGTGGAATAGCAAAGTTGAAAATGTTAAACAAAAAACCCCAAAAGTGTGTATATTTTATATAATGTATTGATGCCTAGTAATCCACTTTGAACAATGACTATGCACTTGAAAGCACCTGAACAGTATTGATTTAACCAAACCACTTGACTCAGTGATACAAGGTTGTCCCTGAAAGCTATCACTGGGGCAATTTTGAGGTTGACTTAGTGCTTCCAAGGTCGATTCTCGACATTGTCAAAATAATGTTTGTGTAAATACGTTTTATAATTTGCAGATTTTAGGATATTTCCATGAATATTATCGCGGTATGAATAATGAGCATGTCTAAATGATATTTGAATAATGTAGCCATATGAATGTCATTTAATTACAGCAATGACAAAATAGTGCTATATGCAACCAAATTATCTGCTAAGCGACGGGGATATCTTGAATCGAAGTAATCTAAAAAAAATATAATAACAAAGAAATAAAATTAAGAGACAAATTCACCAGACGAAAGTAACATGATTTTGTACAATTATTTTTCATTTAGACATTTGACTGGACACCATATGGTTCCATAGTGGGAAAATATAGAACATTAAAGCAATGGAGTATAAGCCAAACTACAACAACAAAATCCATTGAAAAAATAAGAGAAGCAAAACTACTTAATGCAAAGAAAGTTAGTATACCTATTTTATTTAAGTAAGAAGGAGTATGATACATGCATATATAAGCTATCAAAAGAAAACATAGGAAACATGTTGCTATAAAATAGTAGAGATATTTTATATTTTTTTGCATTTATTGAATAACCCAAGATTCTAATTGTAAGGAAAAAAATAGTGAAAGAGATTTTAAAAGAGATAAGTTATAAAATACATTTTAAAACATACATATGCTTAATTCATTCGGAATAAAGAACAATAGATGATCAATTTAAATGAATACTCCTTATTTCTCTGATCTCACCATGAATTTGGTATTATTTAAGAAAATAATAATATTAACATAATTAACAATTAAAGATATTACTCATTTTCTATTTAATTTATGAGATTTTGTAGATCAATTATATCTCAAAAAGAAAATGAAAATCAATTTGAGATGCACCGAAAAGAAAAGCAGAAGAAAAAGGATAATTTAAACATTCAAACACACCTAAATTTTTTAAACTCAAAAGGACCACTTGTGTGTTAAAAGAGAGTATATTGTATCTTGGCTATTGCTAACTTGAAACCTATTTTCTAATGATTTGATAAGGGAAAGAAATAGCACAAATAAGGGTGGCGTTATTTACACACCCAAATGTATCACAAACACCTATCTAAAATTTAACTAAAAACATGTTTTAACACTCCCTTATTTATCACTAACACCTCATTCCATTACTTGATGTTAGGTGATTGTTTAATAACACACTTTCTTTATATGAATCGAGTTTATGTAAGTGTACTCACCTCTCATTATGAGGGCCTTATTTAGAAAATATTACAGTAATCCATTGCCTGATGTTAGGCGAGTTCTTACAAACAAACTCTCTCCAAGTAGGGCGAATGTGTGTGACTACACTCACCTCTTATCATGCGAGTCTTAAGGGAGTGTTAGTGATTAAAAATTTACTTTAGGGGGTGTTTGTGATAAATTTGGGAGTGTAAATAATACTGCCCAAAAACAATGAAGGAAAATATTGTTTGATATGTAAAACTTTAGTAATACACAAACTAACAATTATCAAAATACAGATTAGTACCCAAGAAAAAACGCTAATAAGGAGGAGTTTGTAGGAAAAATGAGTAATAATAATAATAATAATAAAAGTACCTGACAAAAAAAAAAAATCCTGACAAGAGGAAAAAGTGTCAATCTCGTGGAAAATGTTAATTAGTGACAAAAAAAATATGATGAGCAATATCATCACCCTTAAAAAATTTGTGTCAATAGAACAAATTAAGAAAGTCCCCGGGCACCAAAATGATAATTTAGTACCATACAAATAAATCATGTCCTTCAACAGTGAATTTAACTTCAAGTTTATAAACTTAATTCTTTATTTCTATACCTTAATCGATCAAATTTGTTAGAATTTTGAATTATATATGCTCATACTTGTCATCACAGAATTCTGATTATTCTTTTTATTGCAATATTCCATTGATTCCATTAATCATTATATAGTGGCATTTTAATATTCTACCACCAACTGCATATACATATACATGGATTTTTTTAATAACATAGAAAATCCTCTCACATTTAACCTCTAAAACGCATTTTACATGATATGTTATAGAGATAAACAAACTAATATTCCATTGATACTAGTAATACAACAGGTCCAAAAAATGGGAAAAAGAAGTAATACAACATTTAAGAAGTATATTTATTTGAACAAAGGAAATAGATTGTACAATAACAAAATAGATTAACAAACAAAATAATTAGAATTCATTATTGGTAATTCATCATATAAAAAAAATGAAGAAATAATTAATTTATGGGTATGATGTGTTAGGAAACTTTTCTTTTGCTAGCTTTTTATTCCTTATTTTCTTCCACTCTCTTTGTAACTCTTGCCATAAAAAATTCTGCAGGATATCAAAAGTCATTGAAGAATATTTACATTTGAGAATATCCAAAAGCATACATCTGAGAATTATAAAAAAGTAATATATTAAATAAACATCAATAATGGAGAACTAATTGAAGCCCCATAAACATAATCATAAGTGGTATGATTAAACATATAACGAAATAGAGGATATGCATTACAGTGCTAAGGAAAGAGAGCCGCAGCGAGAGATGAGAAAACGAAGAAATAAATAAAATAGAAATTGAATCGCAACAGATGAATACAAAATGCGTATGCTTTCTTTCCTTAACAGAGTGCCTGAAATAGAAATAGCCTATATGGATTCTAAGAAATTGAAGAAGGAGAATAAAAAGAACCCTAACAAAGTAATACCTTCAATACAAATTAACGGAGATGAAGATCGGTTAGCCAGCTTGAATTCAAAGATGCATAGCAATTTATATAGTTATAAAAGAGATAAAGAAGAGACGTCGGACTCTGAAGAGTTTTGGAACAGTTGGATTATGGTAAAATAAGGAGGAAAGACGCCGAAAAAGAATTAGAGAGATAAGGGAAATTAAACTGCAACACCACGTGATAAAGGGACAAGTGTTAAACTTAGGTGAAATTCTTCAATTATTAGATATTAATTATTTTTATGGGAATTTTTGATAGATAATGGGGAGATGTATAACAATTTAGATAATTATAGACGAGCAACCACAAGATGTGGCCTGGTGGCTAACCACCACAGGTTCGAGCTCTGGGGTCGACTGGGAGCTTCCTAGGTCGATTCCCGGCAGCAGCAAATCAGTTTGTGGCCAGCGCAAATGATACTACGCGTGAGCGGGGATTAGTCGAGGTGCGCGAAAGCTGGCCCGGACACTGCTGAAAAGAATTGGAAAGATAACGGGAAATTAAGTTGCAGCACCACGTGATAAAGTGACACATGTCAAACTTTGGTGAAATTATTTTATTATTAGATATTAATTATTTTTGTGAGAATTTTTTATAGATAATGAAGAAATGCATAGCAATTTAGATAATTATAAGGGAAATAAAGAAAAGGTGTCGAACTCTAAAGAGTTTTTGAATGATTGTATTATGGTGAAAGAATGAAGAAAACTGTGGAAAAGAATTGGAGAGAGAAGGGAAGTTAAATTGCCACACCACGAGATAAAGGGAGATGTGTTAAACTTTGGTGAAATTCTTCTATTATTAGAAATTAGTTATTAGATATACGTATGTATGTATGTATGTATGTATGTATGTATGTATATATTTAATTAAATTAATATAAAGTGATATGTGGAGTGTGGATTGTTTAAAAAGCAGGAGCATTTTAAGTTATCCCCCCTCTAAAAAATTGCTATAATTAGAGTTATCCCACCGTCGTTTGACAGGGTTAACCATTCATTAAATTTTTTGCTCCATTTGACCAAAATACCTTTATTTTCAACCTTTAACTGATTTCCCCTATGAACCCTAACCCTAATTTCATGTATTTATCTCTCTAAACACAAATTTTAATAATATTCTTTCTCTAAATACAAAATACATAATTAAAACTTCTCTCTATAACAAGATTATCTCACAAATTCTAAAAAAAAAACCACGATCACATTAAATCAAAGCTTCGTACCCATGGAATCCACACCAGCTAGCATCAATGGAATCCACACTTTTCATGGTTGGAACAATTTTTGTCTTATCTCTCTATACATATATATACCAATATTCATAGATCTATATATACAAATACCCATTTCTCATTATTTGTCTATACGTACATATACCCATACCCAAATTATATATATATACACACACACATACAAACTTCATTTTATCTATTTGATGTGCATACTTAGATTTCAATTGAACAATACAAAAAAAAATAGCGCAATCGATCTATATATACACATACCCAATTCGTTTTCTTTCTATACATGCATTTACCCATATTCATAGATCTATATATACATATACCCATTTTTCATTCTCTCTTTATATATACACATAAAAAAATCGAGTAATTGATATATATATACATATACCCAAATTTCATTTTCTCTCTCTATACATACACATCAAATTTTTGTATATACACATACAAAAATTTCACTTTCTCTCTTTATAAACACATACCCACATTTTAATTGAATAATACACCAAATAATTTAAAGAGAGCGATATATATATGCATAAGCAGATTCCATTTTATCTCTCTATATAAACACTTACACAACTTTTTGGTAGGTTTTGAGAAAGAGGAAAAAATAGAGCACTGAGAATTTGTGAGATAATCTTGTTAAAAAGAAAAGCTTTGATAGGGTATTTTGTATTTAGAGAGAAAATCTTGCTAAAATTTGTGTTTAGAAGTAGAAATACATAAAATTAGGGTTAGGGTTTATGGAGAAAATGGGTTAAAAGTTGAAGATGGGGCTATTTTGGTCAAATGGAAAAAAAATTAACGAATGGTTAAACCCGTCAAACGATCGGGGGGGAGGGGGGCGAAATCAAAGGATTATCATTTCGGGGGTAACTCTAATTATAAAAAAATTTGGGGGGGGGGGGTAACTCAAAATGGCCTTAAAAAGTATTCTGGTAAGTAAAAGGCATATGTTTTTTAATCAAGCATTTATGTAGTACCCTATGTTCCATTTTTCGCATTGACATTCTTTTAAGCCCTATTAAGACTTAATCTCCATTAGATTGTGAGCATTGGGTTAAAATCCTTTGTATTTGACTCGGTACTTCTTACATGTCATGTTAAACGTATTAAGTTTGTCAGAATAATCGTTTTATTATTCGAGTGGTCCGAATTGAAACCGAGGTGAAAATTGCGTGTGTTTGACTTTTCGTGATTCGTCGATTTATGGCCAACTTTGAGAAGTTATAACTTTTTCATTGGATGCCCAAATGACTCCCTTTTTGAGGTCACATCTTTATTTCATTCCCCTCTATGATTTTCATGTTTGGCCTGAGTTGAGTTTTAACCATTTCAAAGTTCATTTAGGGCTTATAAAGTCAGATGGTGGTGCAGTAAACCCCATGATCGATCATGGAAGGCTATAATTGATCATAATCCTCCAATAGACATTTTTATTGGTTCATGATCAGTTATGGTTCACCCATGATCAATTATGGTTCAGATCTGACGAGTTTTTAAGCATTTTTAACTCATTTTAACACCCTAAACCCTAATTTTTTAGCATCACTTATACACAACACATTAGAGGGTTCTAGAGAAAGATAGTGAGGGATTCTTAAAGGGTTTATGAGGGATCTTCATCTTGTTGCAAGATTTGGCGCTAACTTAGTACTATTCATCATCTTCAACCTTTATTCCAAAATTGGAGCTCAAGGGAAAGAGTTAGGGTTTTAAGAATATGGTGTTTACTTCTCTTTAAGCTTTTCAACCTTGTGGGATATCATCAGTAGAGGTGGGAACACTAATACTAACCTTGTTTTTCAAACTATTATTGTTGCATTAGTGATCTCATAAAAAAATAGGAATTTTTTATATAAACCCAAGTTTGTGATCTACATAAGTGTTGGGTTGGTTTAAGGTTCAATTAATGGTGCATAAGGATAGATTATCACTTATATAACATGTATTATTAATTCTTACTATGCTATGAGCTTTATACTTGTATTTACACATCATACCCATTTAACAGTTAGGTGTATAAACCATATAATAAGAGATTTCGGGATTGGTGCTTAGATTGGGGTTAATTATATGAGATATATGATAGATGAGTATATATTTGTTATTAGATTTCAAGTATTAGACATTACCTTTATGTAATATACCCAACCACTAAGGCGGACAATATATGCTGACATTTGAGTCTAGAAGCTTATAAACACTATTGCAGGGATTATTAGTTAACATTTATGGCTATAATAGAACCATGTATGAGCATGGGAAACACTTATAAGATCTTAATTATACTGATTGAGCCTAGAAATTATGTTTTTAATTCCTTAAGTAAGGCTCAATTAGCTTATAGTTACTGTCTAAAACTGAAAATTGCATGTAAATTCAGTTTAAACATGAAAAGAATGCACTATATTGTATTTTTCTGTGTTACTAAGCCATTTTGCAGGCCTAAAGTGGTTAAGCAACTAAAGTTATATGCAATATATAAAGTTGAACGCAGAAAAGTGCAAAAAGAAGGCTCGAAGAATAAGTCAATATCCATTCCGAGGTCTGAGCTGAGGAAAACTCCGCAAATTCCCCTAAAATGCTACCAAGAAAAGAAAAGCAAGTCCTCAATCATGAATGAAGTTAATGAAAGTGTCCAAAAGTGATTCCAAGAGGAAAGAATGTTAATTGAATCAATTCCAAAAGTTTTCAAGCAAAATTAAGAACCGTCATAAAAAGCCCGAAGTTGTAACTGATCAAAGTTTTTTCACATTGGGAATTTAACGAAATCTCCATAAATAAAAGTTGTAGAGCTTTAAATTATTTATGCGTAGGCGAAAATAGTGCATCAATCGGAGTTCGGAGTAAACAGTTATAAGTAAAAGTAGAAGCAGTCAAAAGAAAAAAAATAAAATACATGAAGATTGATCCTCATGTGAGGATCGATCCCCACTAATTTTTTTACCCTTTTTCAGTTTTTTGCTCTTTTCGGCCTATTTTTCTTTAATGATCATCCAACCCACGACCAGAGACACTTGTGGAACAAATAAAACATCACATATCTTATATTTTAGGGTACGGCACAATTTTGAATCAATTAAACAGAGAAGCTGAGAGCACTGTAACTTTATGGGAGTTTTTATGCTTGTCTGTCGATCGAACCTTGAGTGAATTTTCTTTTCTTTCTTCAAAAAAATTGTTAGGTTAGTTTAATTATCATATTTAAAGGCTGGAACATCAGTGTATGCTACGTTTATTCATCAATCAATTCAAGTTTTAATCACAAGCCGGGGGGAAACCCTAGTTTTCTATTTTAGTTCAATTCAATTACTTTTAATTGTTTATTTGCTTTTCTATTCATAAATTAGATGTTTGAGATCATATATATATATATATTCTAAAATCAACCTTAAACTCTCATTTTAAGGGTTGGTTCTAGGGTTTATAGGTCTGTTTGTCGGTTTTTCAGTTTTTATCATTTTATGCTTGATTCTCGTTTTATATTTAGATAGTTTATCATTTTTCCACGCTATTCATGTGTAATTCATTGTTGGTCATTAGTAATCTAATTTTTTATAATTTTTAAGATTTTAGTCAAATTTCTTCAGTTTATGTCAATTTTCCATTTGTTTACTATTTTAACCATAAAATCTTTGTTTTAAATTAGAATTGAGAAATTCCAAAGTTAAAAGTTTTCAAATCTAATTTTTTAAATTATTAGGTATGTCTTTATTGTTTTTCATGATTTCCAAGCCTATTTTCATGTTTGATTTAATTATGATTACGTAAATCGTTAGTTAGGAGTCCGTAGTGAAAGATGCGTAATTAACCCTTTAATGTAATCCAATTTAGGTTTCAATCTGAATTTTTTATTGGTTATAGATTACCTGCTGAATGTATGAGTATTTTCTTATCTTTGCATGCGTTTCATAAGTTAGCTCAAAAGTTTTATTTGAGTAAGAAGCGTAAAACGTCAATTCACGGATTTTTGCACCAAAATCCTAATGTAACTAATTTGAGGACAATATTTATCCTCTTATTAGTTAGGTTAGTTTCTTAAGTGAATTGACTGGTTTGGTATTTATTCATGTAAGTGCAGAAAAAATGTTAATTTTGTCTTTTAATATTCTTTTTAAAACGGATTTGATTTGAATCACGTTCAAACCTATTCAAACCTTATGTGAGTGTTAAACTATTGATTTTTTGAGAAGTTTAATTAACTTGAATTATTTTTGTCACACACTAGCAATACTAGGTTCTAAATTACAATTTTTCAAAGTCAAAAAGCTTCACTGTCGAATTATATTATTCAAAGCTAGTCTATATAGTCTTTGTCATGCATAGTTTATCATATACTTGTAGTAGCAATATAATTGGATGGTTGGAAGGTTTATGAGCCGAATCTTAGAGAATTTTTTTATTTAAACTTAGATTTTGATAACCCGATTGGACTAGTTTCGTACTCCCTAACTACGGATACTCTTAACGTTTGTTTTTCGTTGATTTAAGTTCACTTATTAATTTGATTTGTTTAATTATTACGCTATTTTATTTAATTTATTTATTTATAGTTCATTTGCATGTCCCCTTAGTACATTTAGGAAGTCTTTTAGGTAGATAACTTGCGTTTGTTGATTCCCTTTACTTTTGCACCATAGGTTTATATTTGCCTTTTGTTTTAGTATAGTTAATTAGTAGTTTAATTTTTCTTATCTATCTCCCATTTAAATCATTTTTTCTTTTCCCTTCTCCCCCTTGAGAGAGATACCTAAAAGAAATAGATTCCTTACATTCCATGTGGTTCAACCTTGGACTTCCCCAAGTATACTATAACTTGACCGCCTGCACTTTAGTGTAATACTTTAAAACGTAGTCAAATACACATAAGACACACCTTGAAACGTAAGTAGCCGATAGCCTGGTATTTAGACATAATACACATACGATGAAATAATGATGAGACGTAAGAATGTTGTAATATAATAGTGGTATGTAATTAATTAATAATAAACTATTGAAACAAGAACGAATTTACCAAGTAGCGATATGAAAATACCCGGTTGAGTCGCGGACTAGGTTGCTCTCTTTAAGACGTTTTGTGACTTTGCTTGGTGTTTGTGCTAGCAGTTCAGAATGGCCACGTGTGAGAACTAGCACTCTTGATGCTCGGCCCCCTCGGCGGCGATTTTTCCAGTTTTTCGATTTTAATTTTTGGAATACAATTCGTTTTATTATAAGGAGAAAGGTGACGATTTGTAAAGAAATCAGAGTAGCCAATTTGTTTTACTAAACAAACAAAATTCTGTGTAAAAAAGAAACATTTATAGATTAAATAACCTCTTAAACATAATTAATGCGAAACCAGTTGATTTAAAGGGTTCGGGGATTAAGTTACGAATCGGGAAGGTGTTAGGCACCTCAATTTGCCCTTTCGGTCTCTAAATAGGATATGTGTGAAATTATAATCGAACATTTGCATGGTAATTGATATTATTGCGTATCGGTCCATAGTTTTAGGAAAAACGGGATTTTGGGGTGGGAATGAAAACCATGTGCTTCTTATTTCACCCTTCGATTTTAGAAATCAGTGTGTGTGTGATTTAAAAAATAATTTTGATAATAATAGATAGCAAAACAAGTGTTTTTGAAAAGATTTAGGGCTTTTCGGAAGCTAATTCGATGTGGAAGCTAACATCCGAAAATTCTCAAAATTCATTTGTCAATAGTGTACCGCAGTTTAATAATTTAAACTGATATTGACGAATCTAGTACTCTCATATTGGATATTTACGTAAACACCACGATTTATAGATTAAATTAGATACAATGTGTATCGATTCTTTCGTAAATCGAGACTGATAAAATCGGGATTTTATGAAATTAAATGATAAAAATATGTTTAAAATGATTTACAGCTCGTTCTACGCCTTCAGTTTTGAAAACTGGTTTAAATATGAAATCTAGACCGATTTTGAGTTCCCGAAGTCCCATAGTTGATTGATGCCTCAAATGGGGTCAATGCATGTGTATTTATAGCTGTAGAATAATTAATGGACCAGGCTAAAAGTGCGTGTCCACGAACAAGGGGAAGGGTTTGTCGGCGGACAAAGAAAAGGGTTTGTCCGCGGATAATCCCCTAATTACATGTGTGACGGTTTTTTTAATTCCTGAAGATCCGACTGTCGGATCGAGCTGATTTTTAATATGTTATTCCCAGTAACATTTACCAGCTCCCCATAAAATTTCATGATTTTAAGAGTTCGGGAAGTATCAAAACGAAAAATCGGCTGGAAGGGTTTGTCCGCAGACAATCCCCTGATTACATGTGCAATTGTTTTTTGCAATTTCGGCCAAAATAAATATTAGATTAATCTGATTTTTTAACATGTTGTTCCTCATGATATACCCTGTCTACTGACCAAATTTGAGCTCATTTGGACTTCGGGAATGTCGTCTTTTGATTACCTGAAGTAGATTCTCGGTTTTTTGAATTCCCGGAGATCCGACCGTCGGATTGAGATGATTTTTATTATGTTTCTCCTTGTGGAATTTTATAATAATACTCAATGTTTGAGGATGATCAAAAATGTGAAAATTGTCTTTCACAAGTTTTCAGGAGTTTTGACAGTTTTTGGCTCCGGCGGCTTCCGGTAACTCTTGTAACTTCTCATCCGGGTGTCCTTTCGGCTTCCTTCTTTGACCTGTATCACATGTATATGGTATGTGTGCATCTAAGAATGCTTGTGCATGCATGTGTGCTCATTTTCTTAGAGTTCGTAATTCTTGCGGGGGTCGCAAAATGAGGTGTTCACACCACGTTGTCCCCGGGATACAACAGCACAGATTTTTCTTCTGTCTCGGAGGTAAAAAAAAATTTTAAGGAATTTTTAAGCTCGGTGAAATTCTGTATCAATAGAGGATTTTTGTTGTATCTAAAATAGACGAAAAATAATTTTTTCAAGAAGATAATCTTTCCGTTGCATTGAGGCGTTGAGGAAAAGAAAAAAGGGATCGAAGGATAGACTCCTCAGTCTCTACCCACAACAACCGATGAGAAAGATTGAGTCAACAAATATAATTTCAAAATTTAAAAATAAAATTATTTTATTTTAATAAATAAAATTTTTCAAAATTATTTTGTTTAAAAAGATAATGCTTAACCCAAAGTAAGCCCAAGCCCATAACCCGAGCCAGGCCGGGGTCAATTCGATCGGTCAGCACGCGCCTATGTGGTGAACTACACTTAGGGCTGGGACCGGTTCGGTTCTTGTCCTAAATGATAAGAACCGAAACCGAGAACCGAAAATTAAAAACGGTTCGGTTTTTAGCTTTTTTTTTCAAGAACCGAAAGTGGAACAACCGGTTCTAACGGTTCGGTTCTTCGGGGAACCGTTGGAACCGTTAGAACCGTTAGAACCATTAATAATCGTAGGAACGGCCAAAAACGGTTCTAACGGTTCAACCGTTAGAACCGTTAGAACCGTTAAAACCCTTAAAATTGCTAAAAAACCGGTTTAAAACCCTTAGAACGGTTCCTAACGGTTCCTTTAATTAAATTGACCAAGGAACCGAGAACCGAACCGTTAATAACTATTAGGAACCGAACCGGTAAAAAAGTCCACTTTAATAATAAGAACCGAACCGAACCGGTTTTTTTTCGGTTTTTTCGGTTCGGTTTTCGGTTTTTCGGTTTATTATCCCAGCCCTATACACTCATCAAAGTCCTCACCCAACAGCACAAAATTCTAATGCCCAAAAGACTCAAGCCCTTAAGCAAATTATCCCTTATAAAAATCCATGAAAGTTTTTATATCCCTCGTATCGTATGTGGGACTTAGAAAAACTAATAGTGTATACTTGGTGCTTGCTTTGGTTTTCCTTCTTCTTCCATTTTTTTATCAAAACACACAAAACTTTAACATGAACTAAACACACAATGATAAAGACAGACATCGTTAAATTGATATGGCCTTGTGTTTGTTTATTATTGAACTCTAAATATATAATGGATCATGGGCTTGTGATACATATTGTTGAATGGATTGATGTATTGATGATTTTTGCGAACACATATATGAGCTAGATCGATTACAGAGCACACAGGTTGCGACCGTATGGCATGTTACAGGGCTGCCTATTGCCAGCCTTGGGTGAAAATCCCTAAACCATGCACAGAAAAATAATCAATTATTAGATCGGCGGTTGAAATCCCACGAAATGAAAGCCCACTCGATATATCTTACATTCCCACTAGACTATGTATTTTGGGTTAAAATAGTTTTTATGGCAAGCGGAGTAGGTTCCATGTGCTACTACTGACCAAATGGTGAGTCCCATAAAATAGTTGGACTACTAATGGACACCCCCTGCTAAGGTGGTCTTTTGGTGTAGTTCATTCCTAGTGTCGAAGTCGACTTGTATGGGTGTTCATCTTATTAACTATTTGGAGTGTTATCCACAAAAAAAAGTCTTGCGTGGGTTATTTTCAAATGAATTATTTGATATAACCAAGTTCCTGAGCTACTTCCCCACTTGGAGAAGACATGGATACTTAGAGCGTGAGACCCTCCAGGATCCATTGTTCTATGCCTAGTCGACCGTGGGGAGAAACGGTGGCATTATGATAGAGATATGAGACGAAGACCGGTGTGATATTGTTGATTGTTATTATTGTTATTATATCATATCTTGTGTTGTTATATATAATGCCTCGGATATTATTGTGAATAATGTATAAGCAAACATTGAGATGATTGAATGAACTATGATACATATCTAGGAGCATTTGATCGTATCATAACTTACTAATACATAAAGTGGGAAGTATTAATGATTATTAATCATGGGATTTAGTATATGGATGAGTAAACACTTATGGTCTCTGAGATTAGTTGGCCGGATCATAATGAACATAAGATATTAATAATTAAAATGGTAATCTTAGCTAATGGTATAACTAGGCAGGGGAACACCGTGACTTAACACTTCAGATTAAATAGGTATTGGGCGTGGATGTAGAATATGGATACGAGGATACGCAATACGTGATGAATGATCTAATATATGTATGGTAAACTTTATTAGTCAGATAAGTATAGAATTCACGATAAATTATAAACAAAGAGGAAATGATAAATGCTTTGCCCATAGTTATCGACTTTTAGTATATGCATGGGATAGTTGTGGGATAATGTTTCTTCACGCATTGGAAGGAATCTACCTTAACATGTCGAATCATAGGAAGCTAGAGATTAAGTAGGATAATACTAAAACATTATTCCCTAAAAAGACGTAAATTCATAGGAAGGGTCATATATAGGGATTGGTAAATATGGGATTGGTTAGTAAGTGAGGTAGCTTCCGGTGACTACAATGAGAATCCCAGTGGGGTTCGGCATGAATGTGTGTGTGGATTGTATTGCATTATTTTCATATTATCGTAGTAAAGTAAACTACTTACTTTTTATAAAAGCTACACGTGCTTGCGTTTGCTATTTGTATTTTCTTATAAAAACTGATATAATTTCCATTGAGCCCAGATTTAGCTCATTCCCTATTTTTAATAGTTCTTGCAGGTTAGGTTCCGTGGGTGGCATGTGGTTCTTCTTCTAGAAGCCTTTGACGTTTGCGAACCATTTTATAGTCTTTAAAGAAAAGGACAGTTGTATAATAGTTTTCGGGATTAATGTATTGTCTATAAACTTTCGTTTTAGAAACGGATTTTGGATTTGGCGTGTAAATTATATTTCAATTGAATTTGTATAAATGTTTTTAATATGTGGAGCATTCTTTAATATTTGGTTGAGCATGGACGTGTTTTGAATGAAAACAGTTTTGGTTATTACAAGTTGGCTTATTGATTTTACGAACTTCATATGCTGAAATTTTCTAAATGAGGTTTTCAAAACAAGTACATTTTGATTTCTTATAACTTTTTACCGACCATCAATGTATAGTAACGTGATTAACCGAGTCCCGGATGTTTAATTTTCTTAACGGGATTCGGGGTGTCACAGTTTCGGCGTTGATAGCACTTCTGATATTTATATAAAGTCCAATTATTATTTATATAAAAAGTAAGATAAATATATCGTATTTGTCATATACACCTAAATTTATTATTATAGATGCTCTTATTGCCTATGATGTGATAAATAATGAAAATTTTAAAAAGTATTACATGTAATGAAGAACCATTATTCTTCCCTTTTTGGTCATTTATTATAAAGAGAAATATCCTTTTTTTTCCACTCCCGTTCAATGGATGTTCCATTTATAAATATATACCATATATCTTAAATTAGTGAGTAAATACCATGAATGGCCATTTAACTATTGTAAAAGTTTTAAAATGGTCACTGGACTATAATTCGTTCTATTTAACCCACTCAACTATATTAGTAGTTCAATTTTGGTCACTCCGTCAAAAAATTCCGTCAGCCACTAACGGATTCAAGGGCATATTCGTCCAAACACTAAAAAAAAGAATAAGAAACTGTTCCTCCATCTTCTTCAACTCCGGCCGCCGCCGGCACCTCCTCCGGCGATAACAGTAAGGGCCAAACGGCGGTGCCGCCACCCCCATAGCCATAGCTCTGAGCCTCTGATTAACGGAACCGATAGATATATATATATATATATCTTGCATCAACAACATTTGGATTAATAAATAGAAGTATAAAATCAAACACATGTTTCAAAGGTTTCGTTCAGCATCAAATCGATATATATATCTCATATTCTCTTCAATGTCGGTGAGTCCTCTTTATGTCTATACATAAACTTACATCTATATATAATGTTAATTTTTATTTTTATGTTCTATATTGTAAGCCCTAGTTCATCAAGGCACTGGTTCTGTTATGGTGGTGCATAGCATAAAAAAACTCCATATTACACTTGATATTCTCATATTGCATCCATTAATTGATTGATTTATAGATATTCGAGTACAATGGAAGTGCCCTAGTAGCTATGGTTGGCAAGAACTGCTTCGCCAGTGACCGCCGCCTCGGCGTTCAGCTACAGACCATCGCCACTGATTTTCGCCGTTTGGCCCTTACTGTTGTCGCCGGAGAAGGTGCCGGCGGCGGCCGGAGTTGAAGAAGATGGAGGAACAGTTTCTTCTTTTTTTTTTTGTGTTTGGACGAATATGCCCTTGAATCCGTTAGTGGCTGACGGAATTTTTTGACGGAGTGACCAAAATTGAACTACTAATATAGTTGAGTGGGTTAAATGGAACGAATTATAGTCCAGTGACCATTTTAAAACTTTTACAATAGTTAAATGGCCATTCATGGTATTTACTCTAAATTAGTAGTTATATTTTTTTTAATATCTCAAAGTAATTTATATAATAATAGATTAATAGATAATGGATTTTTAACTTTTAAAAATATATAAGAGATAAAAGATTGGGTAAGACTATTCATATTGGCAAAGTAATTTTATATTTGTCATAACACAATACTACTTTGAGAATTTCTATCTTATGCTTAAAAAATTATACATTACTTTGGCAATAAATATAATTGAATTGGCAATAACACCACCCATTAGATAACTAGGTTTTTTGATGAGTTGATGGCTCGTTTGCCACGAATTTCTACTATTATTTAAATATGTATGATGTATCAAATTTTATAATAAAAAATAAATTATATACATTATATATCAAAATGTGAATAAAATATTTTTGGTATATACACAAAATTATCAAATTAATTACTCATTTCATGTATTAAATTATTACAAAAAGAATTGATGACTTTTAATATAAAGCACATTTAATTAATAAAAATAAAACTATAACCCTCATAAGTATCATATTTAAGCCTATCAACATATCATATCAAGGTGAATCCAAATCTATATTTGATTTTATTTTTTTAATTAGATCGGGATTGGATCATGTAATGGATCACCAAAATATCAATTGGCATCCAATTTTTTTTAATTGGATTAAGATCGGATTATATCTAATCCAATTAAAATTTTAATTATATAATAATTAATTTGTATATATATATATAAATAATGAAGTTATCATAAAAGTTAAACTTAATAACGGTCAAAATTTATCTTTTCTTATAAAAAGAAACTTATTTAATGCTTTTTGAGTTATATTTATTTTTTATAAGTGCATTAATAATAATGTGATAAATATAAATAATAATAAATTTAAGTATAAATGTGTGTCTTGGATTGGATCGGATCAACATGTATTCATATCCGATTTGTTAATCAAAGATCTAATGGGTTTGGATTAGATGTGGATATATGGATCAAAATTTTCGATCCTTATTTGACTAAATGAATTAGATTTGAATCAGATTCGGATATAAATTCAATCAATTGACATGCCTAATCCCATTGCATAAAACAAAACCCTAACCCCAACTCTTCTAAGACCATCCACCCCAAGAGTTAAAAGGTAAATTTGCACTTTTTATAGTCCCACCGCAACGGTAAAAAAGCTAAAAATGGAAGGTAAAAGCTATATCCAAGCTAAAAATAACAACCGATTATATTTTACATTATACGATGGAAGATATATTGGGCAGTAACATCTCCCTTCCACAACACATTATGTGTCGTGGGAGATAAAATTATGCATTTTCCCGACATATCATGCGTCGTAAGAAATAAAATTACGCGGTCCTCAAAATTTCAAAGTTACGTATTAGGTTACATAGGTTTACGAGGAGGAGCTCTGAAAGTGATTTAACCAAGTGAAATATTGCATTGCCACGACACATAGTGTGCCTTATACCATTTTGCATTGACACGACACATTATATGTCAATCCAAAGACACCATTTCTCTCTTGACACATTATGAATTGTGGAAACCATTTTCAGCTTTCTTGCATTGTATTAGACTAAGGTGTCATTTGATAAAACAACTGAAAACTGAAACTGAAAAAACTATTTGTTTAGGTCTGAAATCTGTATCTGAAAAAATGTTGTTTATTTGAATATAACACATCTGAAAACTGATTTTTTTTAATATGACAATTTTGCCCTTATTAATTTATTTAGATCAAATAATTCTAAATGAAAATAAAATAAATAATTCTAAATGAAAATAAAAAAAGACCATGTATGCACCAACAACAATCAAGAAACATCCAATAGTTACATACAAACCATGTATTCAAAGGGTAATTTCAGCTAAACAAATTGGTGAATAGTAAATATTTCAGTTTTATTAAATTAATAGTTAGTATTCAGCAATGCTCTATTTACACAGCAAATTAAAAGGAAGTTAAACTACTCACTATTTAATTGTTCATCAAAATGTGCGCAGCTCACTATATCCCTTAATTTGAAAAAACTCGATCTATTTCCCGTCAACCATTAAGTAATATTCTCTTGCAACATTTCTTGTGGCAAAGTAATGGAGAACCCTCCATTTAGTTTTGTACATAATAATCCGAGTACCTACTCCAAGGTTTTACCAAAATCTCTAAATTCCAAGTACTGGAGTTTTAAGTTTTAACATAAAACTTCAAAATCCAAGTTTCCAACGTAACTATGCATTAGTACAGGGAATGAAATATTAAACATGCTTCTATTTATTACTACATAATTCCAACCAAACAAAGTTAAGTGTAAAGGTGAGAGGTTGAAGGAGTTGGCTGCCAGGTTTGTATAGCAATATTAAACATGCTTCAAAATCACCCACTTCAACATATATACAACAAAGTTGATCTTATAACAGGTCTATAAATCATATATATATATAATACATTATCTAACATTAAAATGAATCATAAACAAAGTCCTAAAAATCATGATTAATCAAACACTCAAATGAATCATAAACAAAATGAGAATACAAAAAAACCCTAAAAATATTGCAAGAAGAAAGAAGAAAAAAGAGGTAGGGAGATACGTACCTACGTCGTGGATAAAAGAGAGGTGATCTACAGCGTGGATGGAAGGGAGAGAGAGATGTTTTGTGTTGTGGGAAGGAATCTGCGTATGCGTAGAAGAAGAAGATGATAGAGATCTCTGCGTAAAAGAAAAGGGAACTGCGTACGCGTGTTTTTGTTTTGAAAGACGGTAGAATAGTTAATTAACAGACTTTAAAATTAAATTTTCGGTTTGAAGTGGCAGATTTATCACCTAAAACTTTTAATAAAATTTTTAAATTTTAAACAATAAAAATTAAAATTTTAAATTTAAGTGTTAATTACCAAATAATTTAAATACCACTTAAATTTAAAAACTTTAATTCTCGAATTTAAGGGGTAACCATGAATACTCGATTTTACGCCGCATTTTTACATTGTGCTTCGGACACGGTCTAAGCTCTTACTTTCACCGTTGTTTCTAACACCTGACTAAATCATCTAAATGTCATTATGCCTTATGAACGGATCACACACTACACTTCAACACTGAACTACATCAACAGGTGCTTGAAGAAATGGATCAAATAGAGCACAAGTACATAGAAGTGAAGGGGTTGAAGCTTCACGTAGCTGAGATCGGAGATGCGTCTTCACATGCGGTGGTGTTTCTGCACGGCTTCCCAGAGATATGGTACACGTGGCGCCACCAGATGATCGCCGTTTCCAACGCCGGTTTTAGAGCCATCGCTCCCGATTACCGAGGATACGGACTATCCGACCCATCTTCCGAACCCGAGAAGACCACCTTCGTTGACTTTATCGAGGACACTCACGTAATCCTCAATACCCTCGGCATTTCGAAGGTATATATATATATATATACATCCGTATGTAATTATGTATAGATACGTAAATTGAATTTCGCCGATTATTTTCGTCAAGAGTTCCTTAGAGCATCCACTGCAGAAATGGCAAAACTTAAAGCTAAACTTACTAATTGGTTTCAAAGCTGCACGTAGCGAAAATTGCAAAAATATACTAATACAGGCGTCCTGGGCCTAATGAATTTTGTGCTTAAAAAAAAATTTGACTACACGAGACTCCCACACTCACATGAGATTTTTTAGAAATAAATAATAATAATAATAATAATAATAATGGCTATACGAGACTTTGTCATTCGTATGGTGTTTTCTTTAAAAAAAAAATGGAAAAAATAAAGAAATGGCTATACAAGGCTTTGTCATTCGTATGTTTTTTTTTTTTTAATTTTCATACGAGTTTATCTATGATGCACCGCAGGGCGCGTATCCTGCCCGATTCGGACACGCGGACACGCGAGGACACGCTGATGTCGGATGATTGTGACACGCTGGGGACACGTAGGGGACACGGCCGTACACGCTGGGGAGTAAAAATTAGGAGTATAATAAGTTTACTCGTTTTATACCATGCAAGCCTAATATTTACTAGGACTGGGTATGCTAAATTTGGCCATTTAGCATACCCGGTGGGGATGCTTTTAGGAAAGTGAAATTACCTAGTGCGATAAGTTTTGTCTTTGAGTTGGATCATTTTCTACTTCATTTTGATCTGCAAATGATCAGGGTCAATTAGGTAGTAGTACACGGCAATGTAGGTCCTTAAACCCTAATATGCTCTCGGCAAAACTCAATTAAAGATTCAGAAGTGAAGCTCAAGGCTCAACTAATGACAAATTGGCTAGCTAGTAGAAAATGTTGGTTGTAACTGCTGCAGCCAAAACACGAGAGATAAACATTTACATGATAAGAACAATAGACACAGGTAACGTTAGTTACAAGAGTAGCGCTAAATTTTTGTATGAAAGTAATATACAAACGGTTGTGCCAGCAATCATATGAAAAGAAAGGCCAGACAACACATTAAATGTGTTGCCCCACAAGTTCATTTGAGTGATACCACTTCATTTTGTACAAAGATTTTTTACAAAAAATTGAGGAAGCTTATCATTTTCCTAGTTACAGTGAGATATTTTTTTTTCCTTTACGGGGGCCAAATTAACTCCGTTGACCTCTACCTTTTTTTCGTAAAAGCAGATAGATCTAGGACTCAAGGGGGAAGGGATTGTGGCTTGGGCGATTCGAGCCGTGCTGGTCTCTTGGATAATTTACATACACCTTTCGACCTCCCCACCAATCAAACTTAGACCTCTAAAAATCCATCATTAGCCAATCCCACAATTTTATGCCCTAGGAATTATAGAAGAAATGCTAAAATTGGATGAAGTAGTTGAATTTAGAGGTTCTACAAGAAGACCAAGTTTGTTCATGGACTTGAACATTTTATTTGGCTTATATTTACTTGCTCGATAAGACTTCACAAACGCTATGCTTATATTGTTTCTTCAGTTGTTCAAATTAAGTGGACGCTAAGCAAACATCTTGCCTGTTTTGTGAACATGGAGATTTGTCAGCGTTTCAAAAGTAAACTTCAAAGGAGGTTGCCAGCTGTGCATGCATATCTAGAATGTTTCTCTAAGATTGTAATCTAGCATACCTGCAACACTTGTTTATAAAGGATTCTATTAGCCTGTGATTTAACTCTCTCAGGTTGCAGCTTGAATGTAAAGTTGACATGTTCTGCACTTCTGCTTGGACTTAAGAGAATTTAGCTCTGTAATGGTATATTTTAATGGCAGATTTGTGAAGCGATATTCTTTTCATCACCAGAAAAAGGGAAATGCAACAGAAAGTAGTTAACTTTGAGTCTACTTCACTCACTTCGTGGCTTTGGGCCTACTTTCTTGTGTTTTCGGCTAGAAATTGTCCAATCTTAGATTCATTGTTGCATTGGGGGTTTGTTTTGGGTTGTATTGTATTATCTGTTTTTTGGTAATATATTTCCCATTTTACAATCCCCCCCGGATGAAGAAAACTTTATATATAATCCTCATATTGAATAGTATAGATCGTTAAAGCAGGGGTAATATCATGTTCCAACAAACTATTTTATGGTAGAAACCTTTTGAGTTCTACCAAAGCGTGCAGTTTTATTAGACTGTTTTTCCATGGAAGACGACAAAGAGTTCATATTTTCCATCTTTAGTCATGTTTGATTGCATTAATATTTCAAGGAACCAATTTCCATGGTACAAGTTACTTTAATTATCTATTTTTCTTTTCTCCATGGTAGGCAAAAAGCACCTCCATCTTAAGATTTATTTTCCATGGAAATAAAATTTAATGTAAAACAGTTCCAAGAGTTCAATTTTTTTTTTCGTGCTACTTAAGAGAAAACAAATGTATCCTTTGTTTTTCGCTTGTATAGATATATTTTAGTGTACATTAATATTTAATAATTATAAGCAATAAACCACTTCAAGTGTTTTTTAAGCCAAAAGGTAGATGCACTTTGAAGATTGAAACATGTAACTCTTTCTCTCATTGTCATTATACACAGGTTTTTGCTATTGGTAAAGATTTTGGAGCAATGGTTGCATACGGTTTTGCCCTTTTCCACCCAAAAATGGTCTCAGGAGTTGTAACATTGGGGTTGCCATTCATGCCCCCAGGGCCCCCAGCACATCACAAAAGACTTCCTGAAGGCTACTACACAAAGAGGTGGCAGGTACGTCGTAAATTTCTCTCTCTCTCTCTCTCTCTCTTTTTTCTTCTTCTTTAAAATATAAAGAAAGCCATACTTAGTTGCTTAGAACTTCATTTCACGGTTTTCATTCAAGGAACCTGGACGAGCTGAAGCTGATTTTGGTCGCTTTGATGCTAAAACAGTTGTGCGTAACATCTACATCCTCCTCTCCAAAAGTGAGATACCAATAGCTAGTGAAAACCAAGAGATAATGGATTTGGTGGAACCTTCTACTCCTCTACCCTCTTGGATAACCGAGGAAGAGTTCGCAATTTATGGATCTTTATATGAGAAATCTGGATTCCAGACTGCACTTCAAGTTCCTTACAGGTAATAATGCTGCTTATTCACAGGTTCACAATCACACACATGGGAGTTGCTACTGCGAAAACATGAACATCTTTTGCCAAATTAAGTGGAAATTTGGAGCAGTTGTACTTTATGTTTTTACGTTAAAACATTACTCTAGCAGAAGCTACTATTGTTTTGGCCTAGAGTTACCCTATATACATGTATGTAAAGTGGAAGTTGTATCTCGACTTGATAAAAGTGAAGGACACTTGTCTGAGAATCTCCAAGAAGTATTAGGCGAGTCTCCTACACAAAACTTGTATTATTTAAATTAAGGACATGCGGAAAAGGTGTATATTATTTAAATTAAGGACATGTGGAAAAGGTTTCAGACACATGCCCAAGAGTGTCCATGAAGTGCTGGTAAGTCCGACTTGGACATGTCAGCTTCTTAGAAGTTTCCTTGCTTCCTGGCAATGACAAACCCGTAAGCTTTAACTTGTTTAGAATTTTGAACATTTTCCCTCTAAATGTTATCTCTCAATACGTGATGTGTAAACACTAAACATATATAATATATATGATAACAATGTTTAATGGATTTACAAGCAATGCTTATATATATGAATGGTAGAAAATAGGCCATAGAAGATTTGATATAGGATTTAAGTATTACTAGATTTGGCTATATCTGAGAACCGAGTTACAATGTGGACTAGTTCAATAGGAAGAGTTGGCAAGACTTTGAATTTTTCGAAGGTTTGGCTAACCGCTAATGGGGTTAATATAACTGGGCATTATTTGAAAAAACAAATTTATTAATCAAATATTTGTTTGCAGGTCATTCAATGAAAAGCCCAATGTACCAGATCCCAATATTCTATCAGATCCAAAAGTTGATGCTCCAGCTCTGTTCATCATGGGGGAGAAGGATTATGTGTTCAAATTTCCAGATATGGAGGATTACTTAAGGAGCGGGCGGGTCAAGAAATATGTTCCCAACTTGGAGATAATATATGTGCCTGAAGGTAGCCATTTTGTTCAAGAGCAATTCCCTGATAAGGTGAATCAGCAAATTCTTACCTTCCTAAATAGAAATAGTTGATCACTCGATAAAGAACAAAATCGTGGTATTGATGTAGTTTGTTTAAGATTGCTCGGGTGTGAAATAAATTTTACTAGAAGAAAGAGGGGGGAGAGAGGGGGTGGGGGGTTGAAGTTTGATTAATACGGGAGGTGGGTACATTTTTAACAAAAGATTGACTACTGTTGTTTTTGTTGTGTGTTGTAATTTATGTATTTTGTTAGTGATCATGGAATATAATGAGCTTACTGTTCTACTCTTTCATCTCAATTTTTTCTTTCGGAATATCTCAATTTGAACCCTTTTGGGACATATCGACGCACCATTTCTTACAATATTAATAAGTTTGGGCTAGTAATTGTTATAACTCATACTCGATTCCGTTACTGTGACGAGTATGTCCAGTATTCATTGTACGTAGCAGCAAACGTAAATCGTATTATACTGAGAATGCGTGACCACCTACTTTTTGATAAATCGTTTTTTTTAATGAAAAGAGTGCAAAGGCCCTAAATTTTATTAATAAACAAACAAACATTGCACTTTAGCCGATTTGAGATTTGGCAAGCAACTCCTCTCAACTCTAACAAGTAACAATACCTCGACTCCATCGAACAACACATATTTAGCAAGCTTACACCCTATTTTCCATTAAATTATTTAAGACCGCCTTAAACAATTAAAATGAAAAATGTACGTTTTGGTTGAGTACTTTTTTTATTTAAGAAAAAAAAAAGAACGTAATGTCATTAATAATATAACCTAAACAATAAAGTGGGAATAAAGAAATATTTTAAAAAATTTATAAAAGTCATAAAACGTTAACCACATCAAAAATCTTATAATTTAATAAGATCTCAAAATTATGTTACTCTCGAGCATAAATATTTTATACAAATTTAAGATTACTAAATTTAACGTTACTTTATTTTAACGAATTGTATCCGCACCAACAAGAAAAATCACCTTTACTCCTTCCCATTCGATCACGAATTGTTGAGAGGAGGACATGAAAAACCTTTTTAATTCCATTCCCCTTTGCTGCTTTACATAGATGCCACATTTGTGAATGTATATAAATACTCTATGCATGTTAAATTTTTTATTTTATTTTTCTTAAAATATCTTTCATAAATATGTATCTAATCTTACCGTAAAGAATAAATAATATTATTTGTCATCAGTTAAAACTATTGATGTTGTCTTGGATAGTCATATTATCAATGCAATATTCGCTTTATCCAAATATAATACTATTTTAAGAAGTTATATTATATACTTTTAAACTTGTACATTAGTCTAGCAAGAAGTATACTCCATTTTGTCTTGTGAGATTGTCAATTTGGGGATGATATTTAGCATTCTTAATTTTGAGGAGTTATATCATCAAAACAATATTTTCTTTGTCAGAGTATAATACTATTTTAAAAAATTATATTGTATGCATTTAAAGTTGTACATTACTTTAAAAATATAAAAAAATAATTTAGCAATAATGTCACCCTTAATTTAATTGGAGTAATGCTAAATTTAAGATATCCATATTGCTAAAGTAATTATGTCAATATCAAAATTAAATATTGCTTTAAGAATTTATCATATATACCTTTAAAATTATACATTAATTTAATAATAAATATAATTATTTTGATAATAACAGAAATAAATCTATTGAATTTTATAGAAACAATGTTACACGAATTCTAAGTGGGTGGAGAAAAAGCCTGAATGGGCCGCCAATTTGGAGAAAAATATAAGGCGGGACAGGCCTGAGGCCAGCAAATCACTACACTACAGTAGTTGATTTCATCAGTCTCTTGAAAACGTTACGTACTTACGGATCAACTCAACACTGAGAAGTACATCAAGAGGAAAAATTGATTTAGAACTTGGAAGAAATGGATCAGATACAGCACAAGTACATAGAAGTGAAGGGGCTGAAGCTTCACGTAGCTGAGATCGGAGCTGCATCTTCACCGGCAGTGGTGTTTCTCCACGGCTTCCCTGAGATATGGTACACGTGGCGCCACCAGATGATCGCCGTTTCCAACGCGGGGTTCAGAGCAATTGCACCCGATTACAGAGGATACGGACTCTCTGACCCCTCTTCCCAACCCGAAAAAACCACCTTCTCTGACTTTGTTGACGACATCCACGCAATCCTCAACGCTCTCGGCATTTCGAAGGTATATATATATATAGATAATAAATTTCTCAGTAAGAATTTTTTTTTAAAACTAAATAAGCAAGCCTGCTCAAGTGATAAAACTTCATTACTTTTATTGCAATTTCCGATCCAATCGCCAAGTGTAATTTTGTAATCGAACAAACTTACTACAATCCCTATCCATGCTTTATCAGTATAGATATACATGTGTATGTGTGGATACTTAGGTGGCGTTTAGTAAAAAAACTGAAAATTGAAAAAGCTGTTTGTTTAGTTCTTAAAATTGTATCTGAAAAAATGTTATTTGTTTGAATATAACACATCTGAAAATTAATTTTTATGCTTTCAATTTGTATAATTTTATCAATCCAATTTGTATAATTTTTTTGTCAACATAAACCATACTCTATTATGAAACAAATTTGATGGAACAAAATCACATGGCCACTGTGTGTGTGTGCGTGAGAGAGAAAGAGATCACCTGAAGAGAGAGAGAGAGAGAGGCGCAGTGGAGGAGGATGGCTGCGTATGTGTGTAGGTAGAGGATGGTTGTGTAATTTTGTTAAAAGAAAGAGGGTAAAATAGACATTTTACGCTCTTTAAAATTAAGTTTCAAATTTAAGTGGCAAAGTTGCCGCTTAAAATTTTGAATGAAAATTTTAAGTTTTAAGTGGTAAAAATTAAGTGGCCACTTAATTTTTTGGGTGACTGAACAACTTTTTATACAACTTAAATCTGAAAATTTTAAGTTTTCAAATTTGAATGACAAGTGAACAACACCTTAGGCTCGTTTGTTTTGCCCACTTAAATCTGGAAATTTGAAGTTTTCAAATTTTTTCAAATTTAAGTGGTGTGAAAGTTGTTTGTTTGGCACAAAATTTAAGTGATTTGTCACTTAAATCTGAAAATTTACATCTAAAATTTTAATTGGCAAGTTTACCACTTAAATATGAAAACTTAAAACTTCTCATTACAAAATACTTATTTTACCCTCATTAAAGCCTAATCATGTGATTTAAATACACTAATAAGGGCAAAATTGTCATATTAAAAAAAATCAGTTTTCAGATGTGTTATAATCAAATAAACAACATTTTTCATATACAGTTTTCAGAAGTAAACAAACAATTTTTTCAGTTTCAGTTTTCAGATGTTTTTATCAAACTCCACCTTAAATCCAATCTCTTATTGCTTCACCCATTATTTGAATTAGAGTTAGGCGTTTGATAAAAAAATTGAAAACTGAAATTGAAAAAGCTGTTTGTTTAGGTCTAAAAACTATATTTGAACAAATTGTTATTTGTTTGAATATAACACATTTGAAAACTGACTTTTTTTTATATGATAATTTTGCCCTTGTTAATTTATTTAGATCACATGATTCTAAATAATAATAAAAAAAACCCATATAATTTAAACTTTTCAACCAAGCTAACCCATTTCATTTATGAAAATTACTAATCACCATTATTTCGCTAAATGCAAAAATTCATAAAATAAAATTTGTAAACTTGATGGCTGCTTTGAGCCCTTAGCGTGATGGGAATCCCTATGCAAACAAGGCAATGTTCAACTATAAGATATATAATTGATTACATCAAACATAGACATAAGGTCAAAGATCCTGTACTCCAACAAAAATCGTAATAAATCATATTGATAATTATAATGGAAACCGAAATCTGTATTGACCAATTTGAAGACTGAAATCTCTCTTCAATGATATCCATATGATAAACGATTAAATGGATGGAAGAGAGAGAGAGGAGCTGCGCGTAGAGCTACATAGAAGTGAGAAGAAGAGCTACGTAGAAAGATAGTTTATCGTGTGCTTTGAGTGTTTTGAAGAGGGTAAAATAGGTATTTTACACTCTTTAAAGTTAAGTTTTCAGTTTTAAAGTGGCTAATGTACTACTTAATATTTTTGATGAAAATTTTCAGTTTTAAGTGGCAAACCACTTAATTTTTTTGGTTAACAAACAACTTTGAAAACACTTAAATCTGGAAACTTTAAGTGGTGCAAACAAACAACCCACTTTTGGTTTCCGACAAACAAAAGCAAAGTGAAATTACATAATTCTCATATTGTATATGATAAGTTTTGCCTTTGAATTAGCTCATTTTTCTACCTTCATTTGAGCTGCAGCCAGTTATGTAGTACACGGCAATGTAGGTCCTTAAACCCTAATAGGCCATGAGCAAAACTCAATTAAAGATTCTGAAGCTCAATGCTCTATGAACCTATCTTACCATCCACAGACCCTCAGGTACCTAGTAGAAAATGTTCGTTGCAATGGGCTGTAGCTATACATGAGTCTATCTCTCTCATCACGATGAGAGAAACAATCAGGTGATGAAAGTCATAGAGAGGTGTTACAATGGATATTTTTTCACGGACTAGGGGTCCAAAATAACTCCATTGACCTCTACCCTACCAATCAAACTTTTTTTTTCCTTGAAAGCAGATAGATCTAGGATTGGAGGGGGATGGATGGGGCCCTCTTCTCTTCCAATCCCACTTAAACCTCCAAAAATATACCACTAACCAAACCCAGTCATTGTTTTTTTCTTAAGGAGTTATAGAAGAAATGCTAAAATTGGATGAGGTAATTGAAATTTGGAGGTTCTTCCTAAGAAGACCAAGCTTCCTCATGCCTTCATGGACTTGAATATTCTCTTTGGCCACTTGCCAATCAAATAATAATTAAGAAAAAAATTGTAGAGGCAGAGATCATTTTTGGGCTCAGTCATTTAATTTTTTAATTGCTCAATAAGACATCACAAACACTATGCTTATCTAGTATTTTTAGATGTTCAAACTGCACCTTATGTAAATATCTTGCCGAATTTGTGTACGTGGTGGAGGTTTCTCGGCATTTCAATAGCATAATTCAAAGGAGGGTTGGCAGCTATGCGTGCATATCTATAATGGTTCTCTAGATTGTTAATGAGCTTTCCGGCATCACTTGTCTATAAACGATTCTAGTAGCCTGTGACTTAACTCTCACGGGTCGTACTTTGAATAAAAAAAGGGGTCTTGTCCTGCACTTCTGCTTAGACTTGAGTGAACTATTTAGCTCTATACTGTTGTATTATAAAGGCACGTTGGATAACTCATGCAGAGAGAGTTTAAAGAATGATAATAATAATAATAATAGTGCCATTCATTTGTGGGAATTTAATTTGTGTGGCAATTTAGTTTTCACAACCAGAATAAGGGAAATGCATAAAAAAAAGAAAAAGAAAAAAGAATAGTTAACTTTACATTAACTTCCCTCGCTTCATAGCTTTGGGCCTTAGTTTCTGTTATTTTCAGCTAGCTCTTGGTCCACTCTTTGACTGGTTGTTGTGTTGGGGGTTTGTTTTGGGTAGAATTCTATTATTCTGTTTTAGGTAACAATATTTTCACATTGTACAACCCCCACCCCCAAAACCCAGACAAAGAAAAAAGGAAAAAAAAAGAGAAAAAAAGGAAAGGAAAGGAAATTTTCCTCAGTGTGAATACTATATATCGTTTTGAAGATTTCCCCTGATGTAATAGCTTTGCAAAGAGACTACGCAGGGTTTTGCACTATAGGAAACATTAAGAAGGAAGAGGTATCACGTTCCAACAAAATAATTTATGGTGGAGACCTTTTGCATTCTAGAAAGACTTTATAGGTGTATTTTTATTACACCTTTTTTCCATGGGAAATGAGAAAGAATATGTGTTTTCTGTCTTTAGTCATGTTTGATTGCATTCATATTTCAAGGAATCAATTTCCATGGTACAAGTTGCTTTTAACTTTTTTCCCCCTTTTGTCCATGGAATGCAAAAAACATCTCTCCCTTAAGGTTTTCTTTTTCCATGGAAATAAAATCCGCGTTAAACAATTCCAGGAGTTCAACTATTTTCTATGTAAACCAATGAAATGCTACCTAAGCAAAACAAATGTATCCTTGGTGGTTCTCTTGTATAGATATCTATATTGTATGTCACTAATGATAAAAAATAAACTACTTCAATTGTTACCTGAGCCAAAATTTAGAGGCGCTTTGAAGATTTTCACATGTAACTCTCTCGTTCTCATTATATACAGGTTTTTCCTGTTGGTAAAGATTTTGGAGCGATGGTTGCTTACCGATTTGCTCTCTGCTACCCAGACATGGTCTTGGGAGTTGTTACATTGGGTGTCCCATTCATGCCCCCGGTTCCCCCAGTTCATCACCAAAAACTTCCTGAAGGCTTCTATATTTTAAGATGGCAGGTACATAGTAACTTTCTCTCCTTTCTTATTCTTTACATTATAAGAAAAGCCATATTTAGCTGCTTACGACTTCATTTTTCATGGTTTTCATTCAAGGAACCTGGGCGAGCTGAAGCTGATTTTGGCCGCCTTGATGCTAAAACAGTTGTGCGTAACATCTACATCCTCTTCTCCAAAAGCGAGATACCGATAGCTAGCGAAAACCAAGAGATCATGGATTTGGTGGAACCTTCCACTCCTCTACCATCTTGGTTAACCGAGGAAGAGTTTGCAACTTACGGGTCTTTGTACGAGAAATCCGGCTTCCAAACGGCACTTCAAGTTCCTTATAGGTAACAGGCTACTTATTTGCAGTTTTTTACACAGGTGCACACGCATGGGAGTTGCTATTGCCAAACATGAATGGCTTTTGCCAAGTCAAGTGGTTATTCCTAAGAGTGTCCGTGAAAAGCTGGTTTCTTAGTTCTTGTAATTTTGACATGGACATGTTGGCTTTTATAAGCATTGCTTCCTAGCAATGACAAACTCAAAGTTTTAACTCAATTTATTTTAGGACTTTTTTGCCGCATTCTCCCTCTAAAAGTTTCCTTCCATGTGATGTGCATGCCTAGATACATCATAGTCTGTAGAAGATTTTTGACATAGGATTTGAGTTTAATTGGATTTGGCTGTAAACATTTGAGAACTGAATTACAATGTGGACTAGTTAAATTGGAAATGTAGGCCAGATTTGAATTTTATAAATGTTTGGGTAACCGCTAACTTAGCTATATAACTGGGTGTTTTTTAAACAAATAATTTTTTTTTATCAAATATTTGTTCTGTTACAGGTCATTCAATGAAAAGCCCAATGTACCAGATCCGAACAATGTATCAGATCCAAAAGTTGATGCTCCAGCTCTGTTCATCATGGGGGAGAAGGATTATGTGTTCAAATTTCCAGATATGGAGGACTACTTAAGGAGCGGGCGGGTCAAGAAATATGTTCCCAACTTGGAGATAATATATGTACCTGAAGGTAGCCATTTTGTTCAAGAGCAATTCCCTGAAAAGGTGAATGAGCTAATTCTCAACTTCCTAACTAAGAATAGTTAAATCACTCAATAAAGAATAAAAATAGTGTTATTGATGAAGTTTGTGGAAGATTGCTCTGTCACGAAATAAATTTACTCCGAAGATGGGCGGAGTTAATATGGGAGGTGTGTATTTTAACTGAAGATTTGACTACTGTTGTTGTTCTTGTTTTGGATTGTGTTGTTATAATATATATGTATTTTGTTGGTTTTGTATATCAAACTTGTATTGTGTTTTACCGGGTTCGTGTGACCTGCCATTTTCTTATAAACCAATTAAAGGCAACCTAAATTATTAAAAACAAAAACCCATTGTGGTATTAAGTTATCACCAAGATGCTCTCCTCTCCACATTAATAAAATACTGGTGGTTTTCGTTGACATTTCAAGATGCTCTCCTCTCCTCAGAAATAAAATTCTGGTTGTTTTCGTTGACATTTCAAGTACGGGAAAAAAATGTATATTTTGGTTGGGTAGTTTGTCATGTATTTTGTCTTTTTTAGTTTTGTTTTATTGTTGAATTATTTCTGGAGCATCTTGTAAACATGGCAGGAAATAGATGTAAAGGAATATTTTCAACAGCACCACATAGTATTGAAACTTCTCATTTTCTTAAACTAAGATTTATTTTTTCATTTTAAGAATAATAGTTTTAACACAATGAATAATTGTATTAGTTAGTTACAAACTTTGATGTATTGATCATTTTTACCCAACCTCACAAAAAGGAGTTTCAAACCCAGTATTGTTGTATTTGCCAAAAAAAACATCACTGTGATTCGTAGTAATAGTATTGGCTAGTATCAATGGCTTAAAGGCGATATTGTGATTCGTGGTTTCTTTTTATGTATCCAAGTGCGTTCAAACCTGTTTTTTCCGTCTACGTTCAAGTAAGAACCATAGACTCATGATAACCTTCCCTCCCTTCACACGAGGATTAATAAATCTGGATTATGTACCCAATACTACTATAAATATTCGTTACAAATTGTTTAGATGAACTCTCACAATTAAAATAAATTTCAAAGGTCAAATATTAATTAGGGTAAAAAACACTAAACCCCCTCAAACTATCATTTTTTAGCACTAACTCACCTCCCGCCCTCCATCTTCTAAAAGTGACACTAAACCCCCATAAACTATGAGATATTAACACTTAACCCCAAAAATTACATAAATGCCCTTGTATAAAATTGGGTAAAAAATACTAAACCCCCTCAAACTATCACTTTTTGGCACTAACACCCCCCCCCCCCCCCCCCCCAAATCTTCTAAAAGTGACACTAAACACAACTTTGTACAAGAGCATTTATGTAATTTTTGGGGTTAAGTGATAACATCTAATGGTTTATGAGAGTTTAGTGTTACTTTTAGAAGATGGAGTTTTTGAAATCTAAAGTAAGTCAACTAAATAAATAAACATATTAAAAAACTTATCAACTTGGATGCTTACGTTCAGGCCAATGATAAAACAATAATCAATGCTTCATTTATCCGAGTCCTTAAAAAAAATGTCTATAAATAAAATGTTGTAGTTGTTAGTTAACAAAGATAAAAAAAAATGCATACAAATTAATATGTCTACAAAATAATATGTTAGAAAAAATGCCAGCAAAATAAAATGTTGTAATTGTTAGTTAATATGCATATAAAATTAACAAGGATAGAAAAATCTCAACAAATTAGTATGCCTACAAAATAATATATTAGAAAATGTCTACGATAAAAAATACCTTTTTTTTGCAGACATATTAAGTCACATTCTTATAATTAATGTTTTGGCAAATTGTACTTGTTAGTTAAGGCCTGCAAAATTAACAAGGATAGAAAAATGCTTACAAAATAATATGTTAAAAAATTGTTTACAATAAAACTTAGTTTTTTTTGCACGTATATTAAGTTACGTTCTTATAATTAATTTTCTAGCAGACATATTAAGCTGTATTTTGTTAATTTTCTGGCAAACATAGTACATTACTTAGTTTTAGTTTTCTGGCAGATATATTAAGTTACATATTTTTCAATTTAAAAAAGGAGAACAAAACAAAGATGCAATAAGCAAGTAAAAAGGAGAGCAAAATTATTTGGCAACACTCTCTTTAACATTACCTCCTAAATTTAAGAACTTTGTTGTCCCAAGAATTTGAGAAATAAAATAAATAAATTAACAAATACACATGTGTGTGAATGAAACATATTGGCTTACTAACATTGTTTGGTAGCTCAGTTCATTGTAATGATCAGAATTATCACCCAACCGCACTTTGATTTGCATAACAACGACAAAGTAATTTTTTTCATAAATCTATGAAGTTGATGCTGAAAAAAAGGAATGAATAGGGTGGAATTATACTTTGCTAGATAGAATGAAAGTTGAGTAAGTGAAGGAAATGAGGGAAAGAAGAGACCTTAAAAAAGTTGTATTGATCGTTTTTGTTGTGATATGTATTTTAATTTGTTTATCTTTTTTATTGAATAATTTTTATGTTTATCTTTTTGATTGATTTTGTTTATGTATTTTAATGTGTTTGAATTTATTTATATTGATTTAATTATATATTAATTTTATTTATCTTTTTTTTAACAACTACACCCGGAGAGATTCGAACACGAGACCTCCCGCTAAATAGATCATCCCTCACAAGGATTTAGTAAACCACTAGCCAACCCCATAAAGTCTTAATTTTATTTATCTTTAAGAAGGGTAGTATTAAAATTCAACTTAATTGATTAAAATAATAAAATAATTAATATTTTGTCTTTCATTAAAAAGTTGGTATTTTAAACAAAAATTTGTCCTGCGAACTAATAGAAAAAGAAGAGTGTCATTCATTATAAGAACATCCCATTTTTATCCTTTATAATTGTTTTCTATTTTAAAAAGCACATAAAAATATTTTAAAATCTGAATTAAATACACCATCGTTCAAAACTAACACTAGTATTTAGTACAAAAGTATAATTTTTAGGAAGTATAAGGAAGACTTTTGTAAAATTAAAAGGTAATTTGTGAATTAGGTCTTAAGTAAAAACAACTACTACTAATGTATTATATAAAATTGTAAAGCATTTTTGGAAGTTATCGAAGATACGTTGGATTTTTTATTTTTTAATTACGTCTTCTAAATTTACTAAAACTTTTACTAGTGTTTGCACTAATAAAAAGAATATGACTAGCACAGTAATAGTTTGAGAGCCAAATTGAAACCCTACCAAATCGATAGTAATCTATGTGCTTAAGGTAAAAAGTCTTTGCCTCGCATGGAATCAATAATGGTCCAAGTTACACAAAACTATTTTTATTTTATTTTTTGTTTCAAAATGAAAAAAAAAATAAAAAATTAGTGTTCTAAAAGGCGGCCGCTGGCCTGCCTTAGATCATTTTTAGTGGGTAGTGTAAAAATGTAGGCTAAAAATGTATATTTACACTATTCGGTAATGGAGAGCTGCAGCGAGAATAAGCTAAATTTACCTCGCACAATTTATGAAATGTCGAGCAAGACTATGAAGCCATCCCACGATAAATGATGTATCGGCTGATCCTTTTGCTTCCCACGACACATGACACATCATCTATCGTCCCAAGCATAATTTAAAAATTTTATCAGCCACGATCAATGGTGTATCGGCCAAGGAATTTTGAATGATGTGTCGCACGACACATCATTGATCGCCCAAAGTTTCAACATTTTTCACGACATATGATGTGTCGTGAGAGTGTTATAACCTGCCACGATTGATCATTGATCGTCTAAGCTAAAATTTTGTCGGTTGTTACTTTTGGCTTTGGTTTATACTTTTAGCCACCTTTTTACCTTTCTACCTTACCGAATAAGGCAACAAAAAAGCCAAATTTAACTATTTAGCCTATGGGATGGAGATGGTCTTAGGCAGTGTTTGGATATTTCGATTTGTGCTAAGGCAATTGTTTAGGTACCAGGATGAATTAGGCAGATTTAGGCGGCCATCTAATCAAGCTAGGTGAGTCTAAGTGCATGCTAATTTTTTTTTTCTTTATTTCTTTTTTAAAGGAACTACTTATTTTTTTAATTAAAAAATTACCATTTAAGAAAACAGATACCAAACATTAGTCGACAACCGCAATCGCAATCGTTAGAAGAAGTAAAAGAAGAGCTCGTTTTAACTAATTACAAACTCACAATTCTACTTTACTTTCTTTTTATTTTTATTTTTCTATTACATTTTTTAAAATAAATTAATAATTTCATATAACTATGAGCTAATATTCAAATTTATTTAGCCATAGTGAACCAAATGATTATAGTTCACTTACTTTTGCATTATAGAAATATTAATTATATATGTTTATATTCAAAAATGTTAAAAAATAATTACCTAGTGCCTAAGCGCACGCTCTGAGCAGCGATGCTCTATGGCAGCCTAGATCCACTGGGCCTTTCAAAACATTGCAAAATATGTAGGATGCTTAAACTAAGGGCGATTTTAAATACACCCACAAAATTATGATTCTCACACCTATTTGAGAAAACTTTATTTTCACTCTACCAATTTTTGTAAAAAACTTTCAACTCACCCCTTAAGCGGAGTGAATTTATTAAACCTTTTATGATAACATATGAGGAACATTTAGTGACAAAAAATTCCATCGCTAATAAAAATATTTATAACAAATCTTTTAGTTTTTAATGACAAAAATAATTCATTTATGATATGCATTTTTTTTTAGAAATTATAATAAAAGGATATTTATCGAAAAAGTAAAATATTACGGCATGTTTTGTATTTTGATTTTGTGATTCTCTTTTGGCATTGCAAAATTTACGGAGGAAGTTATATTTTAGAATCAAAACTAATTTAACACTACAATAATGTTAGTTTAAATGAAACTAAGACTATAAAATATTTTTTTGGAACAACTTGTAATTTATCAACCGAAATAATAACTCACATGCATAATAATGACTGTAAATACATTTTGAGGGACGGTCTTAATGTGACAAATTAAAGCTTGCAAAACAGTTTAGGTAAATCTTAGTTTTACTCGTCACAAAATTAGTTTCATTAAAAACGGACATTTATCTTTTTCTCCTATTACAATTAATTTAAAATGCCATACACATTTGTCTATATTCACAAACTTTATTTTTGATTCAATTATATTCTATTGAAACTGGACTTTATATTAAAATTTTAAAACAAATTATAAATTTGTTATAATTGTTTATATTAAAATAAAATAAAATTTATTAACTAATTGAGTAATTTGTATAAAATTTAGGGAACCACTTTGACTTTAATATTTCTTTAAAATACTAATCTCAATATAGTCGATCGATCAATGATACAATTTATTTATCGGTGTCAGATTTACATTAATTATGTCCTAAAAAATTGGATCATTTAATTTAAGACACACTATAGATTAGAGGGAAAATAACAATTATACAAGAAAAAAATACATTTTGTGTTTTAAATCTGCAACCAAGCAATTGACTAAATGTCAAATTCATTAGTAAAACGAATAAATGATTGAGAGGGAAAAAAATGAGGTTGAAATATGAAAATTAAATACAGTGACTAAGAAAGAGTGAAAGATGGAAGCAGGGGCGTTGCCACACTAGGGAGAGGGAGTGCGCACGCACCACCGAGATTTTCGGCAATTTTTTTTAAATAAAAGAAAAAGAAGAAGTTAAGGAATGTAGTTGTAAGAAACAAAAATTGAGGGGCTTGTGAGAAATGAACTATACTTAAAAAGGAGGACTCACGGCTCACAGACCGACGACCGGCAACTAAGCTTGCACAGTTGCACCGGTCACACTCACCAAGGACAGGCGAAAGCTCACACCGCTCAGTCTCACACTCACAAAGCTTGAGGTTAAAACTTAGCACACCACTTTTGTCCCTTTTCCTTTTATGGCGAAAATTGATAATTTTTCTATGATATATATTATGAATCATGAATGGATATATCATATATGATATCAGTATATGTGTAATTAGAGCTTAATTTTATAGAATTGATTTTAAGGCTTAATTTTGTAGAATTGATATTAGGGCTTAATTGTATAGGGCTTAATTTTATACTGATTAATTTACTTTTTGTAGGGCTGAATGGCTGATTTTTTATAGGGCTTAATTTTATACTAATTTTATAGGGTTGATTTTTTTTTTATATAGGGCTAATTTTATAGGACTGATTTTATATCTCTATATATACATAATTTATAACTGAGAGAGTAATGCATTTGAATCCAAACCAATAAATATTAATTGTTAGAAAGATTGTCATTCAACGTTTTTAAAATATGAATTCTCGAAGAGGATTGTTGTAAGTAATTTATTTATTTTAATACTTTTGTTAATGTAAGAATTTCATATTTATATTATTACCAAGTTACGCACTCCCAGATAGAAATTACTGGCAACGCCACTGGATGGAGGGGGTGAGTTTACAAATTTTATTTAATATTTTTTTAGAGTTAAAATTATTAAAGTAAAATTTGTATGTGAGGTGAAAAGATTAGCGTATATAAAAGGGAAATGATATTAGCACTCCACTTTTGTCCTAAGGCACTCTATTTTCATTTTTAGTGATAGAAAAAGTGTTCCAAAACATATATATAAGTGTCACTAAAAATAAAAGTAGAGTGTCTTAAGACAAAAGTAGAGTGTCACTAATATCATTTCCCTGTATAAAATCACCCTAAATTAATATGAAATGAATTGCACACGGATACTCCAAGTCAAATTTGGAAGGTGAGTATAGGGCAATCAGTAACATTTATGTATAGATGCTGACTTTGAACTACTAAACTAAACAATCATCCTCTCTTCAAAAGAAAAAAACTTGGAAGAAATGGATGAAATAGAGCACAATTACATTGAAGTGAACGGTCTAAAGCTGCACGTAGCTGAGATCGGAAGTTCGTCTTCGCCGGCGGTGTTGTTTCTCCACGGCTTCCCGGAGATATGGTACTCTTGGCGCCACCAGATGATTGCCGTTGCCAACGCCGGTTACAAAGCCATTGCTCTCGATTTCAGAGGCTACGGATTATCAGATCCGCTACCTGAGCCTGAGAAGACCACGTACGCAGGCCTTATCGCCGATATTCTCGCGGTCCTCGATTCTCGCGGCATTTCTAAGGTAATATATTATTACAGATCTTTTTTTTCTCTGCGTTAAATTCGAAGTTGTGTTTGGTTGACTACAATTGTAGTAAAGCAATGGTAGACTAATTTTTGTCATGTTTTGAGATTCATGATGCTATTATTATGATAAATAATGAATTACATTTGTAGTTGGTTGGTTTGAGTTTTTGTATTTCCGTGAAATCTTAAAATAGTAAATTCACTTTTTATAATTCACGTGAAGAGGTTGAGTCAGAAGTTGACAAAGTCCATGTGAAATTATCATTTTGGATTTAAGAAACGAACAAAAAATCGAACCTAACGAACACAAAATGTAAAGTCATTCCGGATTTATTGTACCTGAGAATCGAGAAAGATTGACTTTACATTTGGCTAACTTTTTTGGTTTTGTATTCTATCTGAAGACTGAAATGTGAATCAAAAGTTGAAGATATGAATTTCAAAACTAGGAAATGAAACATCTGAATAATTTTAAAATATCATTTCAACAAACAAACAATGTCTTATAATTAATATTGAGATTCAATGTCAAGTGAACAAATTATCAGAGGCAAATACAGTACGCCTATTAAGATATTTTCTTAAGCCTGATTTGAAATCATGAACCTTGAATTAGAAGTCTAAAATCTGATTATGTAAAAGACTAAAAGTTATTTGTTGTTTGTCTTGGAATAAAAGTTTGAGCATGCTGTAAAACATTGTTATTACATTTAAAAATTCAGCTTCAGAGTTAGGCAACTCTGAATCATTCAGATACAAATTATCCTAAAACAAACACTACTTAGCACCTCCTAAAAACAGACAATATTTAGCACATGAGTCTGAACAAATCTCTATTTAGACTTCAGAGGCAAAATAAACACTATTTACCACCTCTTAGTCTCAGATTCATTTATTTTTTTTGAATAAAATGATTAAAGACTCCATGTTTCACCTCTGATTTCGAAGTTTCGACCATTCACTCTGAACAACCACACTTTGTAGTTTGTATCCCTTCTTTGTAAATGAAAAATGTAGTGTTTTAGGATTCTTTCTGAAATTTATAGGAGTTTGTGGTAACTTTTGTATCAAATTTTGACATCTATAGGCTAAAAAGGAGCCAGGGAATAGAGATAATGTTGATGGTTTTGTAAGCTTGAGAGAGAGAGACAAAAAGAGGGGGATGGATGTTTAAGCCTAATAGAAAGAGTTGTTGGGAGCTAGAATGAGGGGCACTGGGTTATGTGGATGCTGAAGCTAAGGATGATTGCATATCAACCTCCACTATCGGCCTACATTTGGTGGTTTGGACAAATTAAGTGGCGTAAGAAATATGGTGTTTTGGTCCAAAAGTTTGAGAGGGAGAGTAGTGATAGCTAGAACGAGCTCCATCAAAACACCGTATTTACTATTTACTATAGTAGCTGATGTGGATGCTGAAGCTCATAAGTGGTGTTCTAGCTCTTGCACTGTGACTAGAATCATGTGCACGGCTTGAACAGGTTAAATAAGTGGCCATAAGCTAGTTTCTAGGTATATCAGATTTTTGTTCTTCAACCACTTGCACAGAAACGAAAAAAAAAAGTTAACAAAGAAGTGCATTTAGAGATAACAGTATTAATCTCTTTCTCTTGCTCCCCACTTTTTATTCTCAGGTTTTTCTTGTTGGAAAAGATTTTGGAGCCCGGCCAGCTTACCTTCTTGCAATTCTGCACCCAGAGAGGGTCATAGGAGTTGTAACATGTGGGGTGCCATTCACTCCCCTAGTCCCCCGTAAATTTGGTTCAGAGCTTCCTGAAGGCTTCTACATTAACAGATGGAATGTATGCACTTACCTTTTTCTTTTCAGTTTCGGAGAACCAATTTTGAAATCTCTGTTAGTCCCACTTTGACTTTGGAACCTTTTAAGAAAATATTATTTTCTACATAATCAATGGTAAAGAATACAACTTTTTTCTTCTTCTTGAAGTTGGGACTACCAATTTGAGAATGAGGGAGGAGTTGCTTATTGCATCATTTCCTTTACGTAATTTTAGGAACCAGTTGGACGAGCTGAAGCAGATTTTGGCAGACTTGATGCTAAAACAGTTGTGCGAAACGTGTACATCCTCTTCTCTAGAAGTGAATTACCAATAGCCAGTGAAAACCAGGAGATTATGGACTTGGTGGAACCATCTACTCCTCTGCCCTCTTGGTTCACTGAGGAAGATCTTGCAGCTTATGGAGATTTGTACGAGAAATCTGGATTTCGTACTGCATTGAAAATTCCTTATAGGTAAATGGGATTCACAATTTACCATATTTCCTGTGGAATTGGATATTTATTGACTTTTAATTTCATTATTTCCAAAATCTAAGTTTTAATTTCTTTCTAATGTTAGGTCATTTGATGAACAATTTGACATAGTGGATCCAAAAGTGGAGGTTCCAGTTCTACTAATAATGGGTGAGAAAGATTACACCACAAAGTTTCCAGGAATGGAGGATTATGTAAAGAGTGGACAGGTGAAATATTTTGTGCCTGATTTAGAGATAAAATATGTGCCCGAAGGATGCCATTTCGTTCAAGAGCAATTCCCTGACCAGGTTAATCAGCTAATCCTCCCCTTCCTCCGCAACCATATATGCAACCATATATAGTTAGTTGATCACCCTCAGGTCAGTTTGTTCTGTTTGTTTTGTTGTTGAAATTATGTCAAAGTATTATTATTATTATGAAAGACTGCAAGTAAAACTCGCACTTCCTACTTGTGAGTTGTGTTTCCAAAATCATGAAATTCTTGTTGGTGCTTGTGCTTCTGAGAATTGAATTCAATAATGGCTTTGAGTTGCTCTTGGGGGTGTCTGATAATTTAATTTCATGGAACTTTTTTAATTTACATGGGAAAAAAATTCAGGGTCATTTGTATATATCTAATTGGATTAAGAGAGTCGAAGAAATGTAACTAGTGGTCCACTAATTAAGTACAAGTTTAATTTGATTTGTAACGAGGATTCGAACTATGCAACTCATGTTGCATAGTTACTTTTTTTGTAATGAAGACGACGACTATGGGGTAAAGTTGGCAGCTCGTATGTTTTATGCACTTATTCTTTATGTAAAAAGAAACGCAAGCTATTATGTTTCATTCTTAGTGATGTCTTGCATAATTTTTGAAGAATCCTTTGTTTTTCCATTGTGCAACTTAATTAACCTAATTGTTCCTGTTCCAACCACAAATTAAACAAGAAAATTGCTTTTTCTGGGACTTTCTGCAAGAAGCTTCCATAACTTATGGGTTAATTGCACTTTGCCCCCCTCAACTATAGGGGTAGTAGCACTTTGCCCTCTAAACTATTAAAATTAGCAATTATTATCGCCAACTATCACTTTTGTTGCAATCTACCATTTTTCGCTGACGGAGTTAATTTGTTTAACGGTAGAAGCATCACCTGTACATCACGTGAGATATTTTGAGGGCATAATTGGAATTTTGCAATTTACTCCAAATTTACCATTTCTCCTGCCAAAAAGAATGGCCTATATGTATATGTAGAGAGAGAAACACAAAGAGGGAGAGAGAATGTACACACAGAGAGAAAGAGAGGGAGAGATTTCTCTATTAAAAAAGCTATGCAAAAATACAAAGCATCAACAACAGGATGGGTCTCAGGGGCTTTAGGTTGATAAAAATCATTAATTACTGCCATAACAGGGGCGGTTTTCGACCTGGGGAGATTACCCTTATGCCATTCGTAATTTGGATCAATCAACCAAGCATGTTGATTGAATTAATTCAATTGATCAGCGTTTGAGGTGAAATCTGTAGAATTAGAAGTAGAGGTAATCTTGGGGGAGTTTAAACTCAGGGTTAGGGCATCAACTATACATGAAGACGAGTCTTTAGGAAATGGAGGAATGAGGCCAAAAATCAATCGGTCCTTGAAAGATTATGGAGTTATAGGTAGATGAGCTCTGGAGAGTCTGTTGTGCTCAGGCAACGAACAGAGTACCGGCGATGACGATGGTTGTGGTTTTCTAGGGCTTAAATATGAAATTAATGGCTCTTTCTCTATATGAATTCGCCGATAAAGGTTAATGGGAATACAAGAACTAGGGTTTTGTGATTGAGGAAGAGGAATTTGTTCACTGATTGAACTGATTGATGAATTTGTTCGCCGAGAGGAAAATGATAAAACAGAGCAAAAATCAAAGAGAGAAGAAAGAAAATGGTGTATGAGTTCTCTATGCTCTCTCTCTCTCTGTCTGTGCGTTCTCTCTCTCTATCTTTGTTTCTCTCTATCTCTTTCTTTTGGTTGGAGAAATGGTAAAAGAGAAGTTAATTGAAAAATTCCAATAATGCCCTCAAAAAATCTGACGTGGTTCTTCTGCCGTTAATGGAATTAACTCCGTCAGCGAAAAATGGTAGATTGCAACAAAAGTGATAGTTGGTGATAATAATTGCTAATTTTAATAGTTTAGAGGGCAAAGTGCTATTACCCCTATAGTTGAGAGGGGCAAAGTGCAATTAACTCCTAGTAAGAGAACATTCTTGCTACAAATAACAAGTGTTCAGAGGCAGACATAAATTTGTTTAAAGAAAGGCACTTTTCACTAACTATTGTAGCACTTACTTATTTTAATAAGCACTTTATAAAATATTAGTGGGGCACTCCTTTAGGCATTTTTTTCACAAATGAATATATATATACATAAAATCTTTTTTTGGTGGGGCACAGGCCACACCTAATAGTATAGTGAATCCGCCCCATATTTAGACTCGTAAGGGAATGACTTGACCCATTTGGTTCAACCTCCTTAGTGAAGTGTTCAGAGGTTAGCAATATTAATTGTTTGTTTGGGCACAAATTAAGTGGTGATAAAAGTTAGAACTCCTTTGAATTGGTTAAGGGGTAATGATACTTCTGAATGGGTACAAAACTTCTTAATAAATAGACACTAAATGTCGAAATAACTCCTCTAGATCTCAATGATCAAAAGTCAAATACATAAAAAAGGTAACATAGTCCAAGTAAAACGTTTGATGTTTTAGTTGTTGCATTTATGTAGATAGCATGCAAAAAATTTCAAATTCAAGTTTGGATTCGCACGAGGCGAAATTTTAATCGGAAAAGACCCCTCTTTTTTTGTCAAAAAATTGTGCAAGTGAATATCTTCCTCTTCACATAACACATGGAGATCGAATGTAGTTTGTTGTCAACATCTTAAGGGCACCTCATGAATATCTACATTGATTGATATAAGAGCCTTTTTCTTTTGCTATACCAATCTTACGATGATTTTTTTGGTTTTTGGTGGAATCCAATTATAGGGTCCGACCTTTATAATTGTTGGAGAAATGTAATATTTGAACTATAGGGTGGTGAAATTTATGTTAAATTATAACGTCATTACGTTTTAAAAAATGCAAGCGAAGCTAGTACATTGCAAAATTACCCAAAACAATAATAATCTTGGAACTCATACATTATTTATACTATTATAAACTGAAAGTAAGTGAAAGGGGTTACGACTCTTAACTTTATTTTTATGATTTTCCTACGTTATCCTATTATGTTTATTTTGAGCAAAAAGTGTAGGCAAGGTAAAGGTTGAAACATAATTTCTAACTAACTTAATAATGCTAAATTTTACACGTGTATTAAAATAAGACATATACACACATTACTACGCATTATGTGCGCATGCATCTAGTTTTGGGTAACACTAATTTTAGAATTGGAATTTTATAGTATTGCAATTTCAATAATTAAAATACCATTATTTAAATATTATGTGTTGAATAAATTAATTAATTAGATTACACAATTTCTTAATTGAAAAAAAGGCAATCAAACACGTTATCAGTGTTAAGTAAATAAATTACGTTTGGTTTGCAGTCTTGTTTCCTATTCTCCTTGCTCTTTTTCCTTTACAGAGAGAGGATAGGAGGGCCATTATTTCTCCTAAAACCCACCAGTCCTCCTAGATTTGAGAATCTTTAAACCATTTTTTATTTTTTTGGTCCTAAAGAGGGCAGAAGCCTAAAAGAAGACAAACTACAAAAAGATATACCTCCATTGGAGGCTCATCAAAAATTACACCATGAAGACCCAATTGGTGCCCCATTTTTGCAAGGCAATCCGCAACTCCATTCGCGTTTCTAGGGATGTACTTGATCAAGCAAGTCCACGGCATATGCATGAGCTGCTTACATTCCAAAAGTTCTTGATAATATGGGTACCCTTCCTCAATGTTATCTTTCACCCAATTAACCACAGTTCTAGAATCTGACTCCACTAGATTTTTTTCTTTTCTTTGCTCCCAAGCATGTCTTAGCCCATATAACAGGGCCTTAATCTCTGCACTATCAACAGTTTCTGGTTCAACACCAGCAGAGAATCCCCACATCCAACTTCCTTTGCAATCTCGAAGCACACCGCCAATAGCAGCTCTGTTTGAAACGTCTTTAACACTAGCATCCACATTTAATTTAACCCATCCCTGACTAGGAGGAGTCCAAGAACTCTTACTCGTGGTAACCTCTTGCTCTAATTGGGAAAAAGCTCGATGTATTTCTGCTGCCATTTTGTTAGAGATTGCCAATCGATGGTGGTATTCTCCTTATCAAACACTTTCCGGTTCCGAGCTTTCCAAATCTGCCAGAGCGTGGCTAGGAACACGTAGTGGGGTTGTTGCCCCTCCTTTTGTGATTGGCTTAATGACCAATTTGACCAACGAATTTCACCACTTTTTTCACTTTGATCACCGTACCTTTTTTTTTTCCCCTTTACACACTGCACTCTTTAAAACGTTCATATGTACTCACAGCACTTAACCTCTATTAAAATTAATGGATGGAAATCTGATGTGACATTTTTTTATCCACATGGCAGCCCAATTGGACTCTTCCTCCTTCTTACTCTTATATACACACAGACATATGTATACACATAGACTGTTCCTCCTCTTTTTCCAGCACGGCGATGATAAAAATGGTCGGCGAAGACAAGGAGATGAATTCTTCCTCCAAGCCTTTTTTTTCAAATTTTGCTAGATGTGTTGTAGAACAATGGATTTTGTTAATAATAACAAGACAAATAAATTGAACGTAATTGAGGTTGGCTTACAGATTGATACACTTTTAATGATAATTAGGATTCCTCACTCTTGGATTTTGAAATTCATTACTCGAGCCCTAATTTTAGCCATTATTATTGATTCTCTACCACGACTTGGATCAATTTTTGGACAATTAAAGTTTAATTTCCCCTTTCCCAATTTTAATGCCCAGCTTAATTCCTTTGAAATAGAGTTTCTACCTTTTGTCTTTCGCGATTTGGCTAATGAAGGACTTTTGAAAACCGGCGATAGAGCTCTGTTTGTTACCAATGTGAACAATGAAGAAGCATCCATTTTTAATTCTCGAATCTTTTCTGACATTAACATTGATTTGGTCTTTCACTCGAGTCTACAGCGGTAAGTTGCCAAGTTTTGATGCCTGATGAGACTTTTGAATTCGTAATGCTCCGTGACTTCCATGTCACAAAGGCATAATTCATTGACAGAGTTCTTAAATCCGGCAACGTTGCAATCATCCAAATCTATGTGTATATATAATTTTCTCTCTCTATGTCTATATGTATGTATGTGTCTGTGTGTATATTAGACTAGGGAGGAAGAGAACGAGGCCAGCTTGGCTGCCACGTGGTTGCCACTTGGATAAAAAAAAATTCACATCAAATTTTCATCCATCAATTTTAACAGAAGTTAAGTGCTATGAGTAAATAGAAACGTTTTAAAAAGTACAGTGTAAAGAGGCAAAAAAAGAGAGTATGGTAATCAAAGTGAAAAAAGTGATAAAGTTCATTAGTCAAATTGGTCATTGAGCTTTTGTGATTTAAATTCTTTTGAGCCGGTAGTGGGAATGAAGTAGAGACGAGTGGGTTTTTGTTTTTGTTTTTCTTATAAGATTTTACTCTAGGCTACAAAGCTACATATTTACATGTTAATGTATTTTTTAAGTATTTTCTTTTTAATTTTGGAGTTTATGAATACTCTATTTAAAAGGACATTTGTGTTTGTTACAATATGTTTTAAGTGTGTTGTATGAACTTTGATGTCTCTTTCTTTTTCTAAAGAGTAAAAAATACTTTCGTTCATGAAGTTTATACCACATTTCACTTTCATTCATAAAATTTTAATTTCTCCAAATTGGTACCCAAAGTATGCTTTCAGTTGCAATGCTCACCTAAATAGGATCCGCCGGGAATTCAATTTACAGAATTTCCATGTGCCATGCACAAGCTAGCATTCGGAGGGGCAAAAGAGTAAAACAACCCTTAAGACCTTCATTTGAATGGAAAAACAAAAGTTGGAGCATCTCTAACAATGCGCTCTATTTTAAAAAGCGTCTTCTCTAAAATAGAGATAATCTTTTAAAGTAAAGAGCTGGGTTTAAAAGGTGACTCTAACATCACTTTCTATTATCATTATTTTATTGCTATTTTGTTGTTTTTATTATTGTTTTGTCATTGTGTATACTAACTAGCTAAATTATAATTTCATTTTTCTTTTGTTATATTAATATGTTGATAACTTTAATTTCAACTTTATAATAAATTGAATAAGATAATTAAAAAAATAATCAAATTAATAAATATTAAAAACAAAATTAAAATTTAAAATTTAAATTTAACATCAACTATGAAAATTAAAAATTACGTATATATAGAAAATTTCATAAAATAATTATTAATTGATAATTTATATTTACTATTACTACTTTTAGTATATATTGATGTATACAAGCGACTAAGCGAGTAATACTTGTCACAAGTAATATTTATCACAAGTAAAAGATATTAATTGCATTTTCAAAGGAAAAACAATAATATCAGAAAAAAGAATAAGATAATTTTAGTTATACTTATAAATTTTTAATTAAAAAAATAAAAGACTCAGCCAGATTTGGTGAGATAAAGTTCCCTATTATACTTTTTTACCAAAATGCAAATTTTATTAAAGATTTTTTTTTGAGTAGGTGTCCTTTATTTTATAGAAAATTCTCCACGAGATCAGTCCCTTGGTGTTGCTCTAACGTATCATTTTTTCCCTCCATTAGGGAACATATATAGAGCAAGCAAGAAGGGGACGAAGGAGAAGAATGCTATAGAATTGATAGTAGATGAAAATGAGGAGATGAAATTCTGGACGGCTTGCCCATACTGTTACAGTTTGTTTGAATAGCCCGGCGGTTTACGAGGGATGCTGTTTGAGGTGTCAGAATTGTCAGAGGGCATTTCACACTACTGTGGTCCGTTCATTGCTACTGTTGTTACCGCCGGGAAGGAATCGTATTACTGCTATTGGGTACGCATCTGTTGAACAGTGAAATTTGGGAGTAATATTTGCAATAAATTTCATAATTTTGTTATTGAAATTATGTGGGATTTATTGACATTAGGGGTGTGCACGGTTCGGTTAACCGAATCGAGTGGTTAAACCGTTAACCAAACCGACTTTTCGGTTTTACGCTTAACTTCAACCAAACCGAACCGTCAAAGCGGATAAAACCGACCGGGGTCGGTTTTTGTCGGTTTGGACCTTGAGCCTAAATTAGTGTTTTGAGCCATAGGTTTATATTATTTGAAATTTTTTATGTGATTTTCTTTCTCTTGGGTCTTATTTTCTTGTAGATTATTTGTGCATTTTCTCTTCTTAAATATTTATTATTATTAGAATTTCTTTTTAATTATTTAACCTATATTATTTTAAAGAAAATAGCTCATTAATTAAATACACAAAACCAATAAAAATGTAATAAGTATACTAGTCGGTTTGGTTCGGTTTTTGTCGGTTTTATACACCAAAAGACCGATAACCGAATCGACCTACTTTGGTTGTCCGATTTCTTAACCGAACCGAATTGTAAAACTTGAAAAATTGCTCGGTTTGGCTCGGTTCGGTTTTTCGGTTTTCTGCACACCCCTAATTGACATGGTATTTTAGTGGAATTATTTTAGACCTCGTTTGATTCGGGTATTAAAAAATGATATGAGATTGTTAATACCGCTTTTTTTATAATACCTTGTTTGATTGGCACAAATGTGCTGGGATTACTAATACCGGTACTAACTTAATACCATTTTTTGTGGTATAATTTAATACCAGGGGGAGGTGGTATTGTTTATTCAGGATTAAGAAAAATGAACCAAATATTTTCAAAAATGCCATTACTACTATAATATTTTCAAAAATGCTACTACTACTATAATATTTTCAAAAATGCCACTACTACTACTATATTATTATTATTATTTTAAAAAAAAATTTACTCCCTCCGTCCCAATTTAATTGTCCAACTTTGAAAAACTAAAACTTAAGGAGACATAATGATTACTCTAAGAGAAAATGCTTATTTTAAAAAATGACCTTTACTTTTTCTCTAATACAAAAAGGTGGCGGGACCCACAACAAAAAAAAAGTGGTGATAGTTTAAAGGGTAATATTGAAAATAATAAAAAATGCTCTAATTAAAGACTTGCTAAATATAGAAATTGGACAACTATTTTGGGACATCCGAAAATGGAATAATGGACAATTAAATTGGGATGGAGGGAGTAATTTTTTTAAAAAAAAATTAATTTTTTATTAGTCCAAAATATAATCTCGTATACGAGTTACATAATCAAACATGATATGAACATCAACATGAGATATCTCAGTATTAATATTGCATGAATCAAACAAGGTATTGATATTAAATTAATACCAGAATTAATAGTCTATTATTATTAATAATGGTATTATTAATCTCACTGATTCTAATACTTGAATCAAACGAAGGCTTAGTGTATAGGCAGAGGCGGATGTATGCATTGTACAAGGGGGGCCATGGTCCCCCCCAACCTTCATAAGTCAGTAAAATTTTAATTGCAGTCCCCCCAAGTAAAACCCACAAAAATAAGAGAGAGAACTCTTGAGAGAAAAACAAAAAAAACTTCGCTCTGCCTCTAACGACGCAGGCACGCGCGCAGCTAGCTCACTATCGACCGTCCGCGGTTCGTCGTTAACTCGTCATCGTACTCTTCCATCAGGTTGCCGCCGGGCGCCGGCAATCATCTCTGTAAGTCTATACTCCATAATCTATGATTTAGATAATTTAGGGCTTAATCAAATTGATTGTGTGAGATGAAACTCGAAAGAAAAAAAATTGAAAGATCAAAGATGAGAGCACTGTAAATTTGTGATTTAGTGTGGATGAGTGTATGTGTATATATATTATATATATAAATATAATGCCGAGATGTGAGAGATAAAGGAGCCGGCAAGGAGGAGACGCCAAGGAGGGTTTTTTTTTTGCTTTTTAAGTTTTTAACCTTTTATTTTTATACTTTGTATATGCTGCTTTTGGTTTTGTTGGCCATTTGGTGGGTTAATATGCTCAGCTCATTGAAAATTCAACGGTCCCCCCCATTAAAATTTTCTAAATCCGCCTCTGTGTATAGGGTTGCAAATGGAGTGTGCATCCTTGTAATGTGGTAAACGGCTAATGTGAACATCAATTAGGGCACACAGAGCAACGAAGAAGGAGATGGAGGAGAAGAAGGATATATTTCTCTTGTTTTCCCACTCAGTCAAATGAATGTTTTAAGGGTTATTTTACCATTTTACCCATCCGACCGCTCACTCGTGCGTGGCACGTGTGAATTCCATCAACGGCGGATCCAATTTGGGTGGCTATCTGGAAAAATTATATTCTTATGGACAAAAATGGAATACCGTGTACGCTTCAAGAGACTTCAAAAAAAAAAAAGGATGATGCACCGAACAAGATTACATTCCCAACTCGTATACACCCACACTAGATTTTTGCACACACGTAATAAATATGTAATATAAATATAAGTGATTTAACAAAAAATAATTAAAAAAACTAATAAATGTTCAATGGTTGAACACATTAAGGACTCGTGTGGTTCGAATTTTGAGAATGGAATGTGCATATTTGATTCCTGAATTTTTTTTTCCTGGCATCTAGTATGTCATGCCGATGTTTGGTTCAACCGGGAATAGGAATAGAATAAAGTATCAATTACAAAAATACCCTTATTTTTATAAGACGAGAAGACATTTCCTATTAATTTTTCAAAAGAGACAATTAGTATAATAAATTACAAAAATTACACATGCCTAACTAATAACTATCCTACAAAAATTACAATTTTTGTAATTAAAAAAAAATTACAACATGAAAAAAAAAGTTCCAAATATTTTTTTTTCATTTTTGTGCAACAGCGTAACTAAAAAAAAAGTTCCAAACAATATTTTTATACACGGGTGAAAAAAGAATTATTTATTCACAAGGAAGAAAGTTATTTTAATTCTAACATGAAAAATTAAAAAAGATGCCCATTAGTAATAGTTTATTCCTTATGATTTAAATGGGAGAATTTGGGGAGAAATGTTTGTTCCTAGAATCATTTATTTCGAACTTAAAACTTGAACCAAACGCGGGAATCGTTTCGGAATAGAATCTAGCATTCCTGGAATGGTTTAAATCTTGAACCAAACGAGATATAAGAGTTGAAATCCTATTGCTTACACGGTTACACCTAAATATCAAATAATTTAACATTACTTCAAAACAATGAATTATCTTATAACTTTATATAATAATAAATATAATATATCGTATGTTACTCCTGTACTTTAATATATACAGAGACACAAGTGTATAGGCTTCTTTAGAAAAAGAGCAGTATTTTATTTGAATATGCCAACCATCATTGTTGGCTTTAAGCACAAAAACTTGATCCTAACCTCGTATAATCTTATTCGTCACTAATTATGCAAGCACTATAATCACAAAGAGTAGTTCGGTAGTAACATGTGGGGTGTTATTATAGAAGAAAAAAAGGGATGGGCTTTCTCATCCGATGTTCAAGTTCAAGTTATAGGAACCCTGTTTCTTTTTCTCTTTCTTCTTATAATTTATCATTATGTGTATTTATATGACGTTTGTATAAAAAATAAAAAATAGCTCAATAGTAGCGTACCGAATTTAATTCTAAGTTTGATTAATAAGAGTTTTATTAAGTTGAATTCCGTTCGATAGCCGGTGGCTCACTGTTTTGTGAATGATGATTAATTAAATACATAAAAGCTAGCTAGAAGTTCCGTGACAAAAATAAATAAATAAAAAGTTATGCAACCACTATCTAAAATTAAAGAAACGTCAATTGTAACCGGATATTTTTATAGGGTGGTGATGTTGGCACCCCCAAAAACACTTGGTAACACTCCCACTTTAATTCGGTCATTCGCAACCGAGTAAAGTGTCTACTATTCGGTTGTTGAGGACCGAATATAAGTCTATATACTCGGTTCTTGACAACCGAATAAGGCATTTTCAAGTTTTTTCAAATTTTATACTCGGTTCTTGACAACCGAGTAAGGTATTTTCAAGTTTTTTCAAATTTTTGCAATTTTGTATTCGGTCCTTCACAACCGAATAACGTATACGTTATTTGGTTGCGAATGACCGAATTAAAGTGGAAGTGTTTTCAAGAGATTTTGGGGGTGCCAACATCACCACCCTTTTTATACGAGCTATATTAAATCTATTTTGTACTTTAAAAGGGTGATTCAATTATGATTGACAACACAAATTAGTCAACTGGCAGAAATGTGGAGTTGCTTAATGCTCACTCAAAATTATAGATAATCTAAATAACCAATTAATTCGTATGTTTGTAATTGTTGATCATTTTACATAAAATGTATCGCATTACTACAACTAGTTCAACTAATTGTTATAATTCGAAATTAATAAACGTTTAAAATATTGTTGAACAAGTATTAAATCAAGAAAGATATGATAAAATACACACCATTATTTATTTTTAACCAAAACTTACTCTAAAAAGTATAATAATATAATAGTTAAAAATATACATATTATAGTACGCATTAGTTCTACATTATTTGATGAGTTTTATACACACATTAAGATATCATATCAAAACTAAAACACTTACATCATTAATATACACACAATAAACTATCGCATATTAATAATTTTGTCTACGTTAAAAATGACATGAATTAAAATAGAAAATTCAAAATTTAATATTTAAAATCTACTAAACAAGATCCATCGTGACTATAACATTATGTAAAAAATTCAAAAAAAAATTATTAAGTAACATTTAAGGACATGCTTTATGTGTTCATACGTTATTAGTCATATTAATCTGTCGTTTTTAGGAGTATTCACGATACATCAATACAGTCTTTGGACTATTTTCAAATCATACTAACATATGTTGTTGGATTTTTTTCATATCTGGCGTTGAGTTTAATTAATTGAAAAATTATTTTGCTGAAATCAAAATAAAATCAAAAAATTTGATTAAAAGATTCTTTAAAAAAATACAGGTCGTTCAAATTCAGTTTACTTTTAGTTTTTTTAGCATGAAAATATGTTGAACCTACGTTTCGGTTGTCTAAAACATTAAGCTAGGCTTGATAATTTGCTTAAAATAGAATAATTGATATTTTTTGATTTAAATTCGTCACACATTCTTTTTTTATCCTATTATCAAATCTTAGGCCTGGCAAGTCACAACACCACATAAAATCAACACGAATTTATTGGGTTTAGGTGAAACCTTTACGGGTGTGGGTCATAATCGGGTTGACCCGTTAAACCCGTTTATTAAATAAGTTGATTTTGCATAAATTCGCAAGGCCTTTAATCCAATAATAATACGATTTGATTCTGGGTAGTGTAAACCCATTAGTAACCTGTATAACCCATATATGATAATAGATAATTAATTAATGCTATTAAAAAAAATTAAATTTTGTGTTATATATTTTGTCTTCTATCATGACTTTTCTTTTTCTTCACATTGATTTCACGCTCCCCAAATTTTCCATTTTTTTAAATTCTAAGTTCCAACACATTTATAATATAGATGGTTTTTAGACTCTAAGGGTTTTTACTCTTATATGCCTCCTATATAATTCTATATCAATTCTTTCTTAGTTTATATTCAAACATTATAATTCTACACTTCAAAAACCCTTTAATCTATATTTCATATTACTCTATGCAATATTAATTATGTTATAGACTTTGAAGTCTCCTTTTAGAGTATGCATTTTGCTATTAAAAGTTGCAGAAGGAACTTGAGATTGGCATTTTGTTATGATAGTCAACCTTCTGCAAGTTGGATATTTTGAAAATACTAGTTTACCACCCACGTGATGTGTGGGCGTGTTATAGGAACGCGTAGATATTCTATAGTTGTCAACATATGAAAAATCTTATTTCAAAGATACTAAATAATAGTTATTGATTTTAGAGTAAGATTATAAAAAGATATTCTCTAACTTTAGATAAAAGAAATGATACCTATTTGGATGAGTAAATAGATGATTTTTTTCAATTTTTTTTTTTTGTAGAGACGATTTATATAGTAAGTAGATCATTTCTACTAAATTTCATTAAAAAGCTCAATTTAGAAGTTGGTGTATTGAAAAAATTGATATATAAGCGCATTTTCAACCATTACAATTTTGATGATCGTCTCACCTCCAAGGAAATGATCTATTCATAATATATATCATCTATATGAAATTTTAAAAAATAATTCATCAATTTACCCTAAATCTATTTTTTTGCTGAACTAAGTGAATCCCTCTTTATATTCTAATTCATTAATAATAATAATAATAATAATAATAATAATAATAATAATAATAATAATATGACGTTATATATGTTTTCTTTGTATGCTCCATTAATTTTGATTTTTTTTTAATTTTATTTTAACTTGTTAGCAACAAAAAACAAAAATATATTATACACTAGACCTACAACTTTTCCTATAATAGGTAATGTGGAGCAATTATACCAAAGCATAGCAAGTTTTACAAATCAAGCCGTACGTGGGACACTTGATCAAAATGCAAGAAACTTATGGTCCTCTTTGAACATTAAAAAATGACAAATTATACAATCTGCAGCACATAACAAATATTAGAGTAATTAGAGGTCCAGCCTTAGTATTAGGCTGAATATCCAACTTCCCAAACGCTGTTAGTATACTAACTAAATTTTGATCAATTCCAATTGTTCCCAAACATAACATGACAAACATTTTAAACTCATAAATATCATAATCTAATATATATATATATATATAAACTTGTAATAATTGGTGCATGAAATAATTTTTGAAATTACTTTAATGTGAAAAACGAATTTTATCGAGTGATTGCTAATAGGGAAAAATTAAAATAAAAATTACAACCATTATTAATTTGGGGAAAAAAAATCATCTTGCGTCCAATTTGAGGGAAAAAAGGAAAATCATACCAATCAAATTGGAGAAACCAAGTTGCTCTTCATGGCACCAAATTGGGAATCAGAGAGAATGGTGTTGGCATGTGATTGATAAGAAGAGATTTGGCGTCGTTCATTCTTGGGGGAGAGTATCAAACTGATAATTCAAAAAAGAATTCATATCAGTAAACAGATAGCCATGAAAGTATGTTTTCTTGCATAATGATGATATGTAATAGATTAGTATGGGTCTTGATGGGAGGATTTAAACTATTAGCATCATATCCTATGAATATTTGAAGTTTTGAACAATGTTTTTTCTTATGAAGCATTAACTTTATTATCTTTTGTTATGAGTGGAAATATTTCGTGAATGAATGATTGACTCGTTATTCTTGTTGTATATATATAAATTATTGAGAGTGTATATTTTAATAATTAATTAAATTATTAACGGGTTATTATACGTTATTCTTATACGACCTAGATTGAATATTTTATTGTAAATGGGTTAAAACGAATCGAGTCATGTCATTTGTTAATTAAACTGGTCGTACATGGATTTTAAATTTTTACCTATTTATTAAACAGATTGTGTATAGATTAAAGTACTTTTCACATGACACAACTTTACTCCGATACAAAACTGACTTGTACACGACCATTGTCTGACCTAACACTAGTATACCTTAATAACTTACAAACAAGCACAATACGTGCTAAATGTTGAAATTGAAAAAGAGATTTATTTTTTTGTCCTTGACAATGTGCTAGAGTTGTACAAGCTGGGTTGGTAGATTTATTGCTTCCATATCTTAAGAAAATGGAGCCCTAATATGGAAAATTGAAAATGGGTAAAATAAAATAAAATATTGCATGAGAACATTTTTTGAGAAAAATGCATTGAATAATATATATATTTTTTTAAAATAAGAGTTTGTTTTTAAGATTTTTCATAAACTAGATTCTCAGTTTATAAATTGTGTTTCGAAATAACGCTTTAACAAAAATTGTATTTTGTTTAAAACTTAACTTTACACAAAATAATGTTTTGTGTAAACTTAATTTTGCAATAAAAAAGAATTAATGCAAATTTGTTTTGCATGATGTGATTTTATTTTTTACCTAGTATATTTTTACATGTTACCATGTAACTGTAAAGTAATGTCAAATGATCCACACTACATAGTGATGTATTAAAAAATAAGATTTGTAGCTGTAAACTTAATTTTGCATAAGAATTTTTTTTATCATATATATTTTTATCAATAAATAGGTTTAAATTAATAATTTGTTGAAATAACTTTAAGACATTGTCAATCAACACATGTAGACATAGTAAGGGCAAATATCTCATGCGGATTACTGTTCACGGACCATCCGTACGGATTGGTCCATTTGGCACGCTTCCCGATGGAATTTTTCGATGAAATTTGGTGGGGATGTTCTTCAATGTGTGTAGAACATCTCCACCAAATTTCATCGAAAAATTCAATCGGGAAGTGGGTTAACTACATAATTGAAAAATATTGGTCAAAAAATAGATATATAAAATCCAATAACATGTGCACTAAGGGTACATGTTAAAGTTACTATAAATAAAAATAATAAAATATTGTATGAGAATCTGTGCCATATTTAATGCATATTGAGAGTTAATTATTTTCAAAAATAGATACTTAACACGTGTTATTAGGACACACGTTAACATGACCCTTATATATATATACTATTAGATTATATATATATATATATATATTTATATTTAGCTGCGTTATATTTATATATATATACTATTAGATTTTAATAAGGCTTTAATAATTTATTTCTTTTACATGAGTTTTGCATTAAATTTCTAATACTATTTGTTAAGTAACAATTCTTAAATCTCTTCCGTTGTTTGTATGGTCCATCTAATAAAAAAATGTAATTAAAAAATAAACAAATATACATAAAAATTTATAAATGCACCCATGCATCGCACGAGTTAAAAAATTAATTATTTAAAAAATACTAATTTTAACATAATTAATAATACATCTTAGTGTTTATATAAATTTTGATAGGTTGAATAAATGAGTACATTCAAATTTATTAATTAAACAACAAAACTTGAACCGCAAATACTTTTTCACTGTGAATAATATTTAATTTTTCTTGTGGTTAACCTGGCTAGTTAGTTACGCAGGCCCAAAATAGTAACGCTCCGTCATAATTTTCGCCGCTTAAGAAAGTCCTTAAATATTCAGAAATTCCTTCCCACAATAATAATTCACATCTCTTTTTGTTTTTAGTTTTCCTATCTAATCTAAAAAAGAAATTGTGGACTACCAAAATATTATATAGATATATATACACACACGTAATTGTATTTACACCTAACATTGCAAATAAGAGAGAGAGAGAGAGAGAGAGTACAATTTTGACCTCACTTTTCTGGATCTAGGGTTTCTTTTCGTGACTTCATCCTCGTCATATAATCAAAACCCTAGCTATCTATCTATCTATCTATCTAAACTGTTAAATCGATTATCTAAATAGTACTCATCACCATCGTTGAAATCTCTTTTTTTTTTTTGACAGATCTGATAATTTGTTTGTTTTATTTTTTTATTGAGAAGCACACTCAAAGAGCCCCTCAAGAAAACCCTAATTATTTTATTTTTCTTTCGACAAGAGATCAGATCAAGACCAGTTAGTGTATAAATTTGCAAAATCGGACGATGTATTCAACAAAACCTAGATGATTCTGTGACAGAAACCATAGATCTGTGTATGAATCTATATACCGAACTAGAAGAAGAGAAATTGGGGGAGAACTTGAAATACTAATTTTATTTTATTTTTGGTGATTTGAAAAATGTATAAATCGGTTGTGTATGAAGGGGATAAACTACTGGGAGAAGTAGATGTTTATCCTCAGAAGGACATGATGATGATGAAGTATATGGAAATTCGGATATCTTACTATTCTCCACAGAGTGAGAGGTGTCCACCACTTGCAGTTCTTCACACCATTACCTCCTCCTCTGGTGTTTGCTTCAAATTGGAGTCTTCTTCCAAGTCTCAATCTCATCAAGACTACTCACAGCTCAATCTTTTGCACTCTTCCTGTCTCAGAGAGAACAAGGTATTGACAAGAACAATCAAAACTTGAACTCCTACTCCTACCCCTCAAATTCTAAACACAACTTTGAACTAATAATAAAACCCTAATTTAAAAAGCAGAGGACCTTTGGACAAGATGAACAAGGACCCATTTAAACTAAAACTGGAATTTGATTAATATCACTTAACTCGTAATTATTTGGTTTGTAATTTTATAGTTTTGCCTCTACTTTGGACTGGAAGATGCTGATCATAAAAATATGATGAACGCACTTTATTTAACCTAACTGGCTAATATTAAACTTAAACTTCTAGAGTTAAACGTCACCGCGTTTAATATCTTTGGATTTTCAAGCCATCTAATGTTTATTACAATTGTAAGGTTGACTGAAAACTGTTATACTTTAGGTTAAAGATAAATTTTTATTTGGATTGATTGCACATAAACACATATTAGACCCTTTAACAACCCTAAGTCCAGGTTTTAAAAACAGCCTTATGTTGTCATGAGATTTGTTCTTTCAGGATTGATCGAATTGGTTGCACATAATCATAAATTAGGCCTTTTAAGAACCCTAAGTCTAGGTATTAAAAACTGCCTTATGTTGTCCTGCTTTTATTAGGTTAATGAGAAATTTTTATATTTTTTTGGGATTGATTGAATTGGTTGCACATAATCATAAATTAGAACCTTTGCATACCCTAAGACTAGTGATTAAAAACTCCTTGGTATGGATGTGGTTGACTGAAAATGCTTTGGACTCGGAATTGTCACAATTTCATCATGCCGTACTTTTCATGCTGAACAAATACATGCATGGGATCCTGATAATGTTCAATTGGTTTTATTAGGAATCACCTTCTTTGGTTCAGTATGTAGGGCTGTGTAATAATAAATTTCTTCCTAACAACATGGTCCAAGTTTATAATTGAACGAGCATGTAGAAGTCGTCTTACTTTGCTATTTTGCAGCATTGGAAAAGGATTGTTTGGCAATTTTTTCGTTCTATTTTCTTATTCGTAGTTGCTTGCACACATAGATATCGATGCTTTAACAGACATTTGTCTCTCTCTCCAGACTGCGGTGATGTCAGTAGGTGGTGGGGAGCTCCATTTGGTTGCGATGCCTTCTAGCAACTATGATAGACAGTGTCCTTGTTTCTGGGGATTCAATGTTGCCCCAGGACTTTACAACTCTTGCCTTGTTATGTTGAACCTTAGATGTCTTGGCATTGTATTTGATCTTGATGAAACACTCATAGTTGCAAACACAATGCGATCATTTGAGGACAGAATTGAGGCCCTGCAGAGGAAAATGAACGCTGAAGCTGACCCACAACGTGTTTCTAGTATGCTAGCAGAGGTTAAGCGTTACCAGGATGATAAAAACATATTGAAGCAGTATGCAGAAAATGACCAGGTCATTGAAAATGGGAAGTTGCTCAAAGCTCAGTCCGAGGTTGTTCCAGCATTATCTGACAATCATCAGGCTATTATCCGCCCGCTTATACGGTTGCAGGATAAAAACATTATCCTTACTCGCATCAATCCATTGGTAGGTATATACATGGTTTTAACTGACCAATGTGTTATCCTTGTTAAATTGGATTTGTAGTTTTTACCTTCTGTGGATGTTCATAACCACTTTCTCATGTAAAGCTTATCAAGTAATTGTCTCTGTACTGTGAAATGAGAGCAATCTACTTGGTAATGGATGATATAAGATTATACAGCAGATGATGCATGTGAAGGTTTTCTTTTAGATGAATCTTTGTTTTTTATATTAAGTTTCATTATAAAAATGAACCGTTTGCCTTCTCAAAAGAGGTGTGTAAATTACATAATAGAAGGCTGCCCTTTTAAGAGTTGGATTCTGTTAGATATACACACATCAGGTTCCGTAATCTAACTTCCCTTTTTTTTTTGTTGGTAATTTTACAATTTCTTTGCAGATTCGTGATACAAGTGTTCTTGTGAGACTGAGACCTGCATGGGAAGATCTTAGGAGCTACTTGACTGCAAGAGGTAGAAAGCGTTTTGAGGTTTATGTTTGCACAATGGCTGAGAGAGATTATGCTTTAGAAATGTGGAGGCTTCTTGATCCAGAGTCGAAGTTGATAAATACGAAAGAGCTATTGGACCGAATTGTTTGTGTCAAGTCTGGTAAGTTTCCAAGATCACCTGCACAAATTCAATTAATTAGGATAGCTGACAAAATGTAAAGCAGGTGTCATATTATACATTTTTGTTGTGACAGTGGAACAAATCCGTGTAACTTAATTTGCTTAACATTGTAACAGGCTTAAGGAAATCATTGTTTAATGTATTTCAAGATGGAACTTGTCATCCTAAGATGGCATTAGTGATTGATGATCGACTTAAAGTGTGGGATGAGAAAGATCAGCCTCGGGTGCACGTTGTTCCTGCTTTTTCTCCATATTATGCTCCTCAAGCTGAAGTAAACTTCATGAACTTGCTTATGTTATTGGATCTCAACTTTCTCTCCCTGAGCAAATGAGAGATCTGTTTATTTATAATTTACTCAGTGTGTAACCATTCCTTAATGTATTGTTACTCACCTAACTCATTATGTTGTAGGCAAACAATGCTGTTCCAGTCTTGTGTGTTGCGAGAAATGTTGCCTGCAATGTTAGAGGTGGTTTTTTCAAGTAAGGATACAAAAAAAAAAAAAACATTAGAAAGTCTGGTTGCGTAGATGTACTAGCAAGCCTTTTAGTGCCAATATTGGACGTGTATTTAGTCCTAGTTGCAGTATGATGGTTTTTCTTTTATGTTTATTTTTAAAGTTTTGTTTAGGAAAACTTTTGTGCAGTTTGCACATGTCGTGGCTTTCTTTTGGCCTGAGTCCTGATATGACCTACTTTGATAACAGAGAATTTGATGAGGGCCTTCTACAACGGATTGCTGAAGTTCAGTATGAAGATGATATTAAAGATATTCCTTCCACTCCTGACGTTAGTAACTATTTGATTTCAGAGGTGAGGACAAACATTCAGGTCATTCACACAGTTTTTACTTTTTTTCCCTTCTGAATTGACATAATCTGCTTGCTGCTCAGGATGATGTTTCGGCTCAAAATGCAACCAAAGATTCAGTTGGGTTTGATGGCATGGCGGATGCTGAGGTGGAAAGAAGATTAAAGGTAATATATCTTCCTATGATTATTTCTGTCAGTCTGGGTAAATAGTTTTCTGTTTTGCCCTTCAAACTAGTCGTTTAAGTGAACATTTCAGCCTTTTGAGTTCATAGAGGTTGATTCTTGTTTTGTTATTTATCAACTTGGTCATTCAGGATGCGATTTCAGCTTCATCAGTTCCTTCGACAGTCACAAATCTAGATCCAAGGCTTCTTCCTGCTTCACTCCAGTACACAATACCACCTTCTTCCATCCCGATTCCAGTGCCAACGATGCAAGGGACGATTTTGCCCTTTTCCAATAAGCAGTTACCACAGGTGACTCCAGTACTCAAACCTTTGACCCAAATTGGCCTATCAGAAACAAGTTTGCAAAATTCTCCTGCTAGGGAAGAGGGTGAAGTACCAGAATCTGAATTGGATCCTGATACAAGGAGGAGACTTCTCATTTTGCAACATGGTCAAGACACAAGAGATCATATATCCACTGAAACTCAATTTCCGATTCGGCCCCCATTGCAAGTCCCTGTTCCACCACCAGTGCCGCCGCCACCACGTGGAAACTGGTTTCCGGTAGAGGAAGAGATGAGCCCAAGACAACTGAAGCGATTAGTACCACCAACACCGGAATTTCCTTTACAGTCAACGCCGGTACATATTGAGAAGCACCATCCTCATCATCCACCCTTTATTCACAAGGTGGAGAGTTCTGTCCCATCTGATAGAGTTCTTGAAAGTCAGAGGTTGCCTAAGGAGGTAAATTGGTATTTGTTTTGCTTGTATCTTATAGCTTGAGTGTCTTTGCTGAAAGTTGAAATATGTAATTTCAGCTAAATGAATTGTGCTGAATATTAAGGGTTACGTATGCAGGCTCTTCAAAGAGATGACCGTTTGAGATTAAGCAATTCAATGTCTAGTTATCCCCCTTTTCCAGGTAAGCTGTGGACTTTGCTTCGTTATTATCGAGTTCACACGAAATTTGGGTTCCATGAGAAGCTTTGTGGGAGTTATATGAATTTCTTGTATTGATGACATAATTGATCATAAATTTGTAAGTCAGATATTTTTACATTATTGCATTAAATCTGTTTCTTAGAGGCAGCATCATGTTGTGCTAGAAAGTTGAAGCAACTCTTGGTATCTAACTATCTATCCTGAGATCTGATCGCTGAAACTTCTGGATGACCCCCCACTAATGATCGATAGCGTTACTGGAAAATGGAAGGATTTGGCCAATAAAAATATTGCATTGTGGCTTTACCTATAGGTTGCTGTAGAGTGACGGGCGTGCACCTAAAACAATTATTTAGTAAAAGGAAAGAGTGACACAACTGTTACGATAACTGAATATTGCACCTCTTGATGTCGGTAGTGATACGAAATATAATATATATATTTTTTTCCCTTATTTCTAAATGTGATGAAAATGATAAAACTTACTTGGAGAGAGGTGGAAGGAAGTGGGGGACTATTGTTCTCTTGCTTTAATTATTTTATTTGTATATCATAGACGGAATAATGTTACTAGCATTTAGGTTTATGCTGCCTTCAAAACAAGTGGAAGCAATTGAAGATTTCGATTTTTAGAATGACAAATTGGGTGTATTCGATAAGGAAAATTGGTTTTTAAGTAATCTTTGTAAGAAAGATATTTGATTTTTGAAAGCATATTACCTTATTAGATAATAAAGTTTACAATCATGGCACCAGATCTAGTCTACACTAATTTAGAAGAGCATAAATGCAATCGTTTTTGTATTAGTTTACCCCAAACAAGGAAGCAATGTGTTATAAAATTTGACAACTCCTACATTTCTACTTAAAAAGGAAGATGATTCTTGCTGAGATATGTGAAGGCTCTTGCAGTAAATTCATGTCACTCATTTTTTAAGGTTACTTATTGAATACCCCATTATTGATGTAAACCGTAAAAAATAAATTCAAACCCTTTTTAAAGGTAAGGGAATTTTTGTTTACACCCACAAAAGTAACTTAACCCACTCTATTTTGTTTTGTTTTATACTTTTCGTTTGATAAACACACTTTTATTAATTGACTGCTATAATACATTGACAATGTAGAAAATACCTAACATATCCTAAACTACTGTCTAAGTTAGTCCATATACCCTTCTATCTCTCCGCTTGTCGTTTCTGTAATTGAATTGAATTTGAGGAGATTGGGGCTGTGAGCTTTGATCAAGCATAAATGGTGTCATTTTCCCAAGATCAACTTGAGAAAGAGAGAGTTTGAGAAATTATTCTTGATAGTTTATAGGGTCAATTTAAGGAAAGTATCTGCAAGAAACCAAAACCTATGAATATATTTGGATCGGTCTTAAATCTTCAATTCTCGCATCTCATAACATCATTGTTTGTTAATTTGAGTATCTATCTAATGACGACTTGTTGACGTGCTAAAACATGTTTGCTTTGTAATTGGACTTTCAAATTTTGAAGGTGAGGAAGTTTCATTGGGTAGATCATCCTCCAGTAACAAGGATCTCGAGGTTGAACCTGAACGAGTTGATATTTATGCTGAAAATCCTGCTGGTGCTTTACAGGATATTGCGTTTAAGTGCGGTGCCAAGGTATTAGAAATAAAATGTTTCTCCTTTTTATGGGTTAATATAAGATTCATATATATTAATTAAAAAACAACCAGGCATGTTTGCCTTTTATTCTTTCCTATGGAAAGTATAAATTCTTCATCCCTATTTTTGAATACTTGTAGGTGGAATTCAGGCCAGGTCTTGTTGCTAGTACAGAGCTGCAGTTTTACGTTGAGGTTTGCTAAATACTTACCGATCTTTTTGTTTTTCTTTTCTGAAAATTTTGGATACGAGATATATTATCGATTATACGTTGAATATGCTAACTAATGTGTACAGATATTATTTATGTAGAGTATAAAATATTCACCTCATAATGTTTTAGCAATAACAAATTTGGAATAATAGTCAGTGAATAATGGTATTAAAAAAATATAGAAGACAATTTAAAAGTATTGTAAGAAGTTTCAATGTGTAAGTCACAATTTTCATATTACCTAAATAGACAAGACATACCAAACAATGTGTATCAATATGTCCATTTGTGGTTGTAAGTTGTAACTATAGTCATGTAATTATGATGAGCTCTCTCCTAGGCATTGCCTTAATTTTTTAGTATAACCTTATTTAACATGTTTTTGTTGGGTTAATAATCATTAACTTTGGTTCTGTTTATTATTATCTCTCTTAAACGGCACGCTCAAGAGAAACTCGTCTTGATTTCCAACTTTTGTTGTTCGTTAGTTGGAAGGTCCACGAACTGTCGATTGAGTGGCTAAAATTAGGAATTCATGGCTTCATTGTGGGCTTCCAACACCAAGCCTTTCAAAAACTAGAGTGGAAGACATCAAGAACAATTGGAGAGCTTTGATTTATGGATAGGGTTCCATTGCATAATCTGTTCTAGGAGTGTGATGTTGACTGGATTTTGGCTTTATATTTTACTTTTTCTTGCGTTCTATGTATTGTTGGTGGACACCTTGTCCTTTCTCAGTTTGTACTTTTTTGATTGATTAATGAAATCCTGTTTCTTATAAAAAAATTTAGGAATTTGTCATTATAATACAAACACTTTATAGAAGTGTCGGTATCTGATACATATCTTTTATAGATACGTCTAATTTGTAGAAGTATCTGTGTTTCATAGCACTGGCCTCTCTCTCTGACTGACAGCCTGAATAAGGCGATGCATCGTGGCATGTTTTTGGAATACTATACACAGTTGTTCTTTATGACCAGACATTTTGTCTACATCTTTTGTGAGACCTACAAAGTTTGAATGACATCATGCTGTGTTATTTTGTAGGTCTGGTTTGCAGGAGAGAAAATTGGTGAAGGAACTGGTAGGACAAGGAGGGAAGCACAGCACCAGGCTGCCGAGGGATCTATTATGATTTTGTCGGGTAAATATTACATGTGTTGCCTTCAAAGTATATTGTATTTTTGTGAATTATTTGTGAAAGTCCCCCTTGTGATGATACTCTCCTTTGGTAACAATCTTTGAAAGAAATGGAGTTATATTTGTAATAACATAGATGAACATGCATTTTGCCCTTCCCAATAACATAAGTGTTACATTTTTGTTCCCAATTTGCCAATTTTTGTTAGATAGCTCCAAATTCCCAAATGCAATTTGTTATATTACACTTCTTACATGCCTCAGTCTTGTGGGGTAAGGGGGTGTAGGTTCAATCCCAAGTTCTTGACATCATCTAGTTACATGATGTATACTTGTTAACTTACAATTATAAAGTTTTTTAGTATTTTACGGTGGTCACTAGTGCACAAATTTCAAAATAACTTATTGTGGCATGCCCTCCAGGTTTTTTGACTGTTGTGGTCTATTATGTTTTGCAGAAAAATATCTATCACGTTTTAAGCCTGATTCCAGTTTAGTGCATGGGGATGGGAGTAGGTTTCCTAATGCAAACGACAATGGTTTTGTTGGTGGAGTAAATTCTTTTGGGTATCAGCCATTGCCTAAGGACGAGTATCTTTCATTTTCAGCTGTTCCAGAACCATCCAGGGTTATGGACCCAAGGCTCGAGAGCTCCAAGAAATTTATGGGTTCAATATCTGCACTCAAGGAACTAGTAAGATCCCAGTAAAACAGATACTATGTTTAAAGTTTAAACCTTTTAGGGCTTTTCGACTTTGCCCCCTGCTGTCAATGTGAACTTAGACTTGCCCGCTGCTTTCATAATTATTAGACTTTGCTCCTCAAGAATTACATTTAAATGGGAGCCAATGACTGACTTTTTAAAGTACCTTTGACGTAACCACCTGTTTTTAGATAATTCTTTGTGATTCCCCTGCATGCAGGGGGCAAAGTCTAGTGATTATGAAAATTGGGGGGGGGGGGGGGGGGGGGGGAGGGTAAAGGTTTAATTTGCATTAAGAACAGGTGGTAAAGTTAAAAAAGCCCAAGATCTGAGTTTCCAGTCATTGACATGATATGCATCTACTTCCCGTTTCTTCAGTGCATGATGGAGGGCCTTGGTGTAGCTTTTCAACCTCAGCCTCAACTAGCGCCTCATGGGGCCCATAAAAATGAAGTATATGCACAGGTTAGGCATTTGCCCCATATTCTGTTCTTTTGGTTTGAGAATGTTTCCTTCGGTTATATGGAAAGAAATACCAGAACTTGTCAATGGCTTTCTTCTTTAAGTATTCATTGAGGAAAAGAGCGCTTTCACTCACCATTGCTAATTATCCTCTTCTGTGATCATGGTTTTAGGTTGAAATAGATGGGCAGGTGTTGGGTAAGGGAAACGGATTAACATGGGATGAGGCTAGGATGCAGGTATTATTATATTTTCCTCCCCTGTTCCCATTTTCTTCTGCTACCACCGTTGACATGTTTTGTTCTTGCTCAAGTTTTAATGTGTTATTTTTCTTATGTTCTCTGATGACCTGAAAACATGCTTCTTTCCCATAGGCTGCTGAAAAGGCTCTTGGAAGTTTGAAGGGCATGCTTGGTCAATTTTCTCACAAACGTCAGGGTTCTCCAAGGTGAGTAGTCCACCTTTGCCCAAAACTTTCAATGAGAAGATACTTGAGGAAAGGATTCTACTTGTGATGGGCACCATGATGTATGAGGCGATTGAATGTTTTTTTCTGAAAAAAGAAAAATGCAATACGGATGCTGGTGCACCATGCGATAATATAATACTATGAAATGTGAAAAATCTCTTAATTTTGTTATACTCATATGTTAGTTTTAGTGAACACGAATACAATCAGTGATAGACAATCTTGAACGAATTTGTGAATCAGGGGGAGAGTTGATGCAATAAAAATTTCATGATTCATAATTGAGTGCATTCGCACACTAATTTTCAATATCTTGGTTGTAAATCAGGTTGTTGCAAGGAACGTCTGGTAAAAGATTAAAGCCAGAGTATAATAACCGCGTTCTCCAGCGAATGCCATCTTCCGCCAGATATCCAAAGAATGCTTCTCCTGTGCCATGAAATTACTAATGCCCCTTTGGTTCCTCACTTTCTGTATAGCATTTGCCGCAAGGGATTTGTATCATACATTCCACCCCGTAGAAAGTGCGAGGGCTCTTCGCCATTGTTCCAAGGAAAGTAACTTACCTAGTGTTTATTGGATCTATCTCACTGACCCGATACAGTTTTCTGGACCCGTTTGAGAAAAAGTTCCGCCAAGTAAAATATTGTTCCAAGATGTACATTTTGCGATATATAGCAGGTCCCATAACCAGTTCTCTTTTACTTCAGAATGCGCGTTTTTGGGTGTGCTGTCATCAATGCCGAGAAAACTGGATAAATTATGCTGGTCCTGAAGAGCACAAATACGCAATTGGTGTGCGGGGGTGGGCACCGCGACGGTTCTTGATAGTTATTGCGTTTGTTTGGATATATGTTGTGTATTTAGGGGGGACGTTATGGAATTTGGTGATTTTGATGAATGATGAAAGAGGTAGGGTTTTTCTTAGATTAGGAAGATTAAAATTGTGGGAAATTTGTGGGGGTCCCGTTCGTTGTTGAGTTTGAGCAGTGACATGGGATTATTATACAGAGCTGATGAATACAGTTTTTTCATTTCGTATATTTTATGTATGGGATACTTTTTCTTTTCCCCATATCAGTTATTTTGTCTATTGTGAAATTGGCATTAGGGAAGCAATGGTCCAGACCTCGGGCTCTTTCCAAGCGGTTGAACACATCGGAGAGCAAGGTTCAAGCCCCCTTACCCCTTGTGACTGCGTCTTGAACATCTCAGATCTATTCATCCCCATATAAAAGATGAAAAAGAAAAAGGAAGCAATGCATTCATTTAGGAAGGATAGGCAAATAAATAGCTCATTTAGAACGAACCAATTTAATCTGGCGTAAGCTAATACTTAAATTTGGGGGATTACATGCTTTTTTCTCTTTCATTTTTTAATTAAAGATATTTTTCATATTTGGGTGTGATCTTGAAATTTCAACCTGTATAGCTGTGTTGTTTTACTGTCAAATATAAACCCTGCAATTGTAATTTTTATATATGTGCTTGTAACAATAGTTAAACCGTTGCTATTTTTATTTTTTATTTTTTTAGGAGGACCAAAATTTTCCCAAACCCCTTTCTGAAGTCTGAGTAACTAGACTACCCGCTTGAACAATTTGACGTTTGTTTAATTATTTTTCTTTAAATATGGGTCACCTGAATTTGACCTTTTGAAGTCTTTTTCAATTGTTATATTAAGTAACTTAAAATTAAATATCTTATATTTTCACAAATACAAATAATGTTACTCTTACAAATTACAATCTCAAACATTAATTTAAATATATTATTTGTATTTTGATAATAAGTAATTTTTGCCTCGTACGCATGTAGAAGGTTTAAGAAAAAAAGTGAAGAAATTTAATTAATACAGGGATCACTCAAAAGATAAGTTATACAGTATTAATAATAATTATTTAAAGATGGTGAATAAATCTGAACTCAGAAAAAAAAAAAAAAAAAAAAAACATACTCACGTGAAATCTCCTTTCCTTGTCCCAAATCCCTACTTCTCACTAACTATTACCGAAACGAAAACCCTTACTAGATACAAGGAAGGGGAGGTGGGTGGGGGGTGTTTTTATGTTTGATGTTTGTGTGTGTATGTAACCCCACCAAAAAAGCATACCCTCCAATCTGTCTTCACCAACACTGATTACTGTCGCCCTCACTACCGACTTTCTCCCCCCTTCTTTTTGACTCTCTCTCTCTCTCTCTCTCTACAATTATATATTTTATTTTTTATATTTATATATATTAGGGTTTTGGTCCAACTTCTTCAAATGAGTGCCAGTCCCTCCTCTACTGTTAAGGAATCCGAAGAGGATTCCACCGAAACTTCCACAGCTCTCGAAGTTTCCAAGTCCGGCGAGAAGGGCCAACCGGTCGCTGCGGCCGACGGCCAAGAAGAAGTTCCGCCGATGGCTGCTGATCCCATGGAGGAGGATCCGGTGGATCCTGCAACTGTCTTCTGTATTAGGCTTAAGCAGCCTAGGACTAATTTGCAGCACAAAATGAGTGTTCCTGAACTTTGTCGTAATTTCAGGTAATTTTATCGAATGAATTCCTCCGGATTTTGGATTGAATTTGAAGTTTGAATGGCTTCATGTTTTAAAATTGTTAGTTTTATTGGTTACCGTGAATATAATTTTTTTTTCCTTGAATATGGTGAGGTAGGGATAGTAAATGAAGCGAAGAGAATGTTTGATTGCTGTAGGGAGAGAACTAATTAGATGACAATTCACTAAGTTATGAAACCCTAAGTTGCTTTGCATTTTGTTCTGGTGATGTGTTGCTCTCTTAAAATTAATAATAAGTTGATGATAGTGCTTAAGTTAATCACTGTTCTCAGGATTCTAATTGACGCTCTTTCAGGGAATTCATAATAATTATATGTAGTTTGAATTTTGAAACTATATATTAATTCTGCCGATTTTACGGATTTTGTATAGTATTTGAACTTTAAATAGCTTCTTTTTTGATATGCGGGTTGCCAGCATACAGTTTGCGGTCGGATGGATTTTATTATCAGCATTATAGATTACTGTGAATATCATGGTTTTTTTCTCAAATTTCGTGACCAGGGAGGAATAATAAATGGAGTGCGGATAGAAGGATTAATTGCTGAAGGGAGAGAGTATTAGATGAACAGTTCAATAATTTATGAAGCCCTAAGTGGTTTTGCAATATGTGCCAGTGACATGTTGCTCGTAAATCAATATAAAGTTGATGATAGTGCCAAAGTGAATGAATGTTCTCAGGATTATAATTGAAGCTCTTTCAATGAATCATTATGATTTTTTGTAGTTTGAAACTATATATTAGTCTACTATGCTTATTCTGTTAAGTAGCATAATTTCCGTTTTCCTTCGTTCAGTTATTTTCTATGAAATTCTTTAGTTTGGGTTATTTGGCAGTAACATACCGGAATCTTGTGGCTCTGATCTCTAGCCTAAGTTTATTCCTCTACAGCTTCATTTTAAGTTTGTTCAATCAAATCATTCCATTGCACATCAATATATCCAATCCACGCACCAGAACACGCCTTCTATCCTTCTTCATATTATCCACATCAATGTCAGTTGTCAAATCCCGACTTTGTAGGTCTAACATTCTTCATTAATTATAATTTTCCAGTTCAAATATCATTCGCACCCCCACCATTTTCACATACAATTTAGAGCTCCATGAACACGACGTGAATGGATGACTCCAATCTCAGCGTTCAGAAAACTGCGAAATGTTGAAACTCAAGCAACGTTAATAAGTTAAAACCAGGATTGCTAACTCAACCTTGAATTGCAAGAAAAATGCTGGGTATAGAACAACATAACTGGAATACCTTATGACATAACTTACCTCAGAACATATTGGGTAAAATCAATGTTCTAAAAATCGAGTTGGTCCTAGTCTACAAGGTGGAGACTGGGGGATTAATTGGACAAACAATTTTTCTCTGTAAAATATAAATATTATTTTAAATAATTTAATACTAATAAAACACAAAAAATCGTAACACTTTTCAAAGCTACCAAACTACCAAAGTTATAGCAACATAGCATAGAATTATTTTAAGCAAAACTAGCAAAGTTTATAGAATTACCAAACAAGGAAACTTCTAGCAAACTAGCAATGACACACAAGTCTCCAAAAAATTCTCAAACTTAAAAAGTTATAGCAAAATAACATTATTTTGGAAAAAAGTAGCAAAGATAAGTTGAATTCAAAACTCAAATAAAAAACCTTAAAAGCTCGGGTTTAGAGAGCTGTGGAGAGAGAGATTGAAACTTCAAAGCTAGGGTTTAGTGTGTACTGGGATGGTGACTGCTGAGAGAAACTGATTTCGACAGAGAGATTAATCCCCAAACTGATTGAAACTTCAAAAGTGGGGTTTAGTGTGTGAGAGTGAAGAGGGGGATGACAGGAAGAACTGAGAAGAAAAACACAAGTGTGAGTGAAAGTGCGAAGAGCTGAAGAGGAATGACTAAACGATGGAAAAATACGGTCAGATGTTTCCCGATTGTTTCCCCATTTTTTCCCAATTAACAGATTAATCCCAATTTTTTTAAACCCTATTTTCTAAAAAGACAGGCATCTTGGCCTAGTCTCCAACATCTCTACCCGACTATGGATCAATCCCGATTTAGAAAACTGGGCAAAATATGAATGACTTCCAATCTCCAACCGCTTAGAATGAATGGGGGACAAATGATGAGTATATTTTTGGCTGAGTCTAAATTGTTTCACGTAACTCCTGAGCTGTTCTTGGAGCAAAGCCCCGAACTCTGTGAATGAAGCAGTTATCCTTGCGTGATTAGTAGGGGTTGAAGAACCCATAAAGGTGGTCAGATCAACAAAAGCATGTACTACTGAGCACTTGGTCACTCTGGAGTCTGGAGGATGAAGATGCCTTAACACATAAACCTGTCCTCGGTAGACTAGGCTAGACAGTGAGCCTCCATTTTGCTTTCTTTTGTCCGTCTCCTGTACAAAATCCCATAACACCAATCCTTTCATTACATTTCATTGTTGTTTGTCCTTTTGGACCTAAACATATGCTGCTTTGTCGTGTCGCTTTAGATGCAACCTTGGTTCTCACAGACTCAGACCATGGATTGACTTTTCATCTGGATCATGCTTGCAAATGTAGAGAAGTGACTAAAGTGACGTGCTGAAAATATCCCAGACTATCTAGTTATATTACCAAAGCCTGTTTAATTTGTGCTTATATAACACATGTTCTTAAATTTATTTGCGAGCTCTTCATGATATACTTGTTTGAGAGCAAATGATATCTTCCTCTTTACCATTGCTTGTGTCTCTACTTTCCTTAAGTATCCCTCTTGCTTAAAATGCAGATTTTACCATTCTAACATGGTTTTTGCCTTTTCTATAATTTTACTTGTGCCTATTGCCTAGTGCTGTTGCTTGGTGTGGGAAGCTAAATGCCATAGCATGTGCATCTGAGACATGTGCCAGAATTCCAAGGTCAGGCACATAAGCTCTTTTGTTTTCCAGTGTTATTCTTTGAGACCATATGTTCTCGTTTATTTGGATAAATTGGTTTTCCTTACTTTTGTACGGAAATTTTCAGGTGCGGACCAGTCCGTACGGACTGGTCTGGTCCTTTTTATGACGGTTTTCCGTCATAAAAAACACCCTCCCAATGTTTTTATGACGGAAAACCGTCGTAAAAATGACTAGTCTGTATGGACTAGTCAGCACCAGAAACATACTCTACTTTTGTATTGTAAAAAAGGGTTCTGCATCTACCTTTTTGGCATGTCTGCGCGAAAACATGTCATCTTTTGTTTCGCTTTTCAGAAACATGATGGTGTTAATATTGTTCTTCTTTCTTTTATTCTTCTAGTTCTCATGCAAATCCACCATTTTGGATCCCTATACATATTGTGATCCCAGAGCGGCCTACTGAGTGCACAGTGTTCAATGTCATAGCAGGTATATTATACAACTCACCAGTGTAAATTCATTACTAATTCTACTTTGTTAGAGGCCGTCAGCACTTATACAGAAAGTAGGCTGCAATATGTGTTGAACCCTCTATTCTTAATTCATAATTAGAGTTACCCCCTGTTTTGTTAATCCTAAGACTTAACCCTCCAAAATTTGACAGTGTTAGCACTGTGAACTTTTTTGTTAACTTGACAAAAATGACCTCATCTTCTTCATTTATGACTATTCTAAGAACCCTAATTTCATTTCTCTCTCTAAACAAAAAAAACCAGCTTTCTCCCTCTAAAATTCATGGCAGAATTTCGTCTCCTTCCTTCCCAATCTCTTCTCCATCTTCTCTAAAATTAACTCAAGCTAAAAAACTCATCCTTTTCTGTCTCTCAGTTCTCCCTCTTGATCTACGAAGCACCAGCCCAGCCAACAAAAATCTCTCTCAACACCAACAATTCCTTACTCTATTCATGATTTTATTTTTTTTGCAAGCACAGTGATATTACGAGTGGGATTTTCAAATACCAGGTGTGTTAATAAGAAGCAAAGATTCACAAATACGAGTCCACATATTCAGCCCTTAATTTGGGATGAATAAAGTTCCAGATTAAACCCAATTTCAGTTCAAAAAACCCAAAGCCAAAAATATAAGCCACCACTGCTGAAGGCGGAATCAATGGCGGAATCACCAGAAACCACCGCCACCGTTACGGGTGAAACAGGTTATGGGTTTTAATAATTTTAGTTAAATCTAAAAGAGAATTGGGGTTTGATAATTTTGGCTGGAAGATTTTGGTTCTGTTTGGTTGGAGTTTTAAATGTCTAATTTAAAATTTCTTTTTAACTATAGTTCGTTAAACCTGTTTTTCAATTTGATTTGTGTATGGTACAATATTTTTAAAATTTTACAAAAAAGATAATTTTTGTATTTTATTCATTTCTTAAAGTTTTTCTAAAATACAAAAGAAAAAATGAACAAAAAAGATTATTTTTACTTGAATAAAGTTTTAAAAATCGGTGAACCAAACCCGATTTTTTTTTAAAAACCCAACCAAACAATACCTTTGGGTTTTAAATTTTGTAAGGGATTGAGAGTTTTTTTACATATATATATAGAGAGAGAGGGAGGTAGAGAGAGAAGTTGAATCAGGCCATGTGGGTTTACATATATATATATATAGAATTATAAATTGAGGGTTCATATATATAGAGGGGGTGGAGATAAATTGAATCAAGCTATGTGAGTTTATATATATTGATTGAGGGTTTATCATAAATAGAGGAAGAGGAGGTAGAAATGGAGTTATTGAAGAAAAGCATCTATCTCTCTCTCCCGTGTAGAATGGAGAAGATGAATAAAAGGGGTATATTGGTCAAAATGAAGAATTAATTAACGGGGAATTGATGGCATTTATTTTTAGGGGGTTAAGTCAGAGGATTTGTGAAATAGGGGGGTATGTCTAATTATGGATTAAGAATAGGGGGGTAACTCAAAAAAGCCCTTTTTTAAGATGTGTTATTTATTTATTGAGTCTATAGTTATTACCATTCTCATCACTGTTGTTGTGGTTGTAGTCATTAGAATCGTATGATTCGCATTACGTATCGTATTCGTTATGATTCCATGTACTTTGCGGTAAAGAATTGTATGGAGAATCGAAATTGACATAGACTTACACAGAATTATACGATTTGCCATACGATTCACTTTGACTCTTGAAAAAAAATATCTTTTTACGAAAAGCTTGTTTTTTTAATTTTTAACTTCTATGTACTTTTCAGTGTATATAGGATTAAAATTGCAAAACCCAAGTGTAATTTGGTGATTTTTTTCTTGTTTCAACTTTTTGCTTGTTTTTGTACAATTATTTTGTATATGATAACTACTGTAGATATATAAATAGTAATAAACTAATAAGACAGCGGAGGATATTATAAATCTTTTTCACTAACCTCTATATTATTTTTTAGTGTACATAGGGTAAAAGTTGTAAAACCCAAGTGCTATTTGATGATTTTTTGCATGTTTTTCTGTATCCTTTTGGTATATGAATTGAATAACTAATATAGATATATGAACATGAATAACTAAAATATCTTATACTTGACTCTTCTACTAATGAAAATCTAATGTATTCTTTTATTTTTTGGTTATAATAATATAAATTAAATTTCATAATTACAACAAATAACTGTAAGACTTTAGTTGAGCCCCTACAATCTTTTTTTGCCATGGCAACAAACGTCCTTGGACAATGTGTCTTTTATATGTTTCTTTTCTATTTACTATCTTGTTTTACTTTTTCACTGAAACTTACAATTCGCAATACGCTATTCATATGTTTTCGATTCGTGATACAATTCAGTATTTAACAACTATGGTAGTGATTACATCGCTGACATTATTTTCATTGAATTGGTGGCTTGTTGTGTACATTTCTGAGGTAAACACATAGTTCTCATTGAATTGGTTAAGGTTTACGATTTTTTGTTTCTTTTACATTTTTCCCGTTCTGTGACTTTGATCCAGTCATGTTGGACACCCTTTGGCAGATTCCCCTCGTGATTCTGTTCATTTTATTGAATGGTCCCCTGCATCTTGCCCTCGAGCGTTGCTAATAGCTAATTTCCATGGGAGGATAACCATCTGGACACAGCCTTCCCAAGTAAGCTGAATTTGTCGGACCATATTCCAAATACCTGAACAATTGCTTTCATTTTTGTTGTTGGTCCCTAGTTTCCCACTGGTGACAGGCCTAACTTTTAGCTTGGCTTCTTTGGGACCTATGAAATCTGTTTGCAAATAACCGATTGCCTTATTGAGGAAAAAAGTGTGTTTTTGATGTGTCTCAAAAAACTATTTGTGAAAGTTGTTGCATAATCTCAGTGATCTTAATATGTTCTGGCTATACAGGGGCCAGCTAACCTGGTACGAGATGCTAGTTGTTGGCAGCGGGAGCATGAGTGGCGTCAGGATATTGCAGTTGTTACAAAATGGCTATCAGGGGTGTCACCGGTGTGCATTTGTTGATAATATCTTGTTATTTGAGTTGAAAATGTTCTGCATCTTTGATGTTAACCATTTTTCTTTTGGTTCTATTTTATGTCAAAATTAGTATAGGTGGCTTTCTTCAAGATCTAGTAGTTCCACAAAGTCAACGTTTGAGGAAAAGTTCCTTTCGCAGCAACCTCAAGCATCAGGTTGGTTCTCTATCTTGTGGCTTTACTGAGTTTTTGCGGTTACTCTACCAAGGGAGTTGCTATGGTGTTAATTTCTCGTTAGTTATTTATGCAAGGCAGAGGTTTGATATATACCTTGTTGGTTGATAAACACAATCAAATGGTTTTGTACATACATATTATTGCTTTCATTCCTATGGGAATTCTTGGATCAAGTTATTGTTGACATAACAAAAGTTAGCCTTACGAATCCGATCCAGTTGTATTATGTCACTTTAGCATGATGGAGTTATCAGTTGTTGTGCGTAGTGCAGATACAGAAGTGGTGAAGCACCAATTTGTTACTGCTCAATTGGTCATGTAGTACTATGACTGCATGCTGATGAAAATATGATCCCACCATATTTGATGTTATGTGAACCAGGGATGTTGTACACAAGGGGATTAGAGATCCCAATGGCTATATGAGTGACTTCGAATAACATGAGGTTGATATATCTTCAGTTAGATATTTCTCCATTCTTTGAGAGCATTTTGAGTCCGGTGGTTTCACTCAAGGTTGATTTATGTATTGAGTTGGGAATATTGGAGCGTACAGAGATGTTTCAGTTATTTGTGATTATGCTGGTTGCTGTCATTGTTGTCATCAACTAATGTTGTTCCTCTCATTTATTATTATTTTTCATTAGTTCCAAACAGACATAATGACTTCATTACCTAATGCACTTTCTTTGGTTTCTGTTTTCAGCTGGATGGCCAAATTTTCTGTGCGTATGCTCTGTCTTCTCGTCAGGTTCTGTTCAACTCCACTGGTCTCAATGGCCATCGAACCAGGCTGATGTGACATCAAAATGGTTTTGTACAAGCAAAGGTCTCTTGGGAGCCGGGCCTAGTGGAATTATGGCTGCTGATGCTATTGTAACAGATTCTGGAGCCATGCATGTGGCTGGTGTGCCAATTGTGAACCCATCAACTGTAGTTGTTTGGGAGGTGACACCTGGCCCTGGAAATGGATTTCAAGCAACTCCAAAGGCAAGTGTGGGCAATGGGGTCCCACCTTCACTTAACCCTCCTTCTTGGGACGGTTTTGCCCCTTTGGCTGCTTACTTGTTTAGCTGGCAAGAATATTTGTTGTTAGAAGCTAAGCAAGGGAAAAAGCAGATACAGCAGGATTGTTGTGATATGGTAGCACTTCACTGTTCACCTGTTTCAAACTTTTCTGCATATGTGAGTCCTGAGGCTGCAGCTCAATCAGCAGCTACAACTACATGGGGTTCTGGGGTCACTGCAGTTGCGTTTGATCCAACTTGTGGTGGTTCTGTTATAGCTGTTGTAATAGTCGAGGGTACTGAGTTAACTGAGCCACGGTTGCCTTTTTATTTGTCATTGTGAAATATGCATTTATATGTTGTGCTAATTAATCTGGACCAAGGATATTTGTTAATCCTCTTTTTTGCATGCTGTTGGTCCAATTTTGGGGCATCTGATGGTTGTCTTTCATATGGTTTCATTGTACATGGTTCTGCTTTCTTTTATTTTCCATTTTTCTCTCTGTTCTATAACTTTTGCATTAAGTCGTAACTGACTTCTCCATTTTAGTCACATTAAGTGCTATACATGTTATCTATTTGTTCTCATGTAGTATTGTGGAACCCTATGTATTGGGCATTGGGTGCGCCAAGCTGCCAACCCCAAAACGGGTGCGTTTGCAACCCAAAACAGCAAACCTTGCAAACCCCTATATTCTCTTGCATAGACATACAAATAGGCATATTTCCATATGTTCCAACATATATAAATCAAAAAATCAAGGATTCCACTGTACTATATTCATATCCGTGTAAAACAGATTTTTATCCCTAGCCCGAAATAGTGTTCTGACTAAGCCCATCCCACTGCACCATGTACTGGTGTAGCTATTGAACCCCGTACCCGTAACACGTACCAAAGAGTCTGGTTAATTAGTTAACGTTGTTCTCGTGCCCAGTTATCAGGTGTCAAAAGTTATGTCATCGTATTTGTCATAATTCGGAACTCGTGTAGTGATAACAAATGAGTTCTGCACTTGTATTTTCACACCTGTCATATCCTAGTTATGATACTTGTGAGTGATTATTTAGTGTTAGAGAAGTGATCTTCTTGCTAGACCTTTTTGCTGTGAGATCTATTTATATTTCTTTGTCATTCTTTTAACATATTATTTGTTACTTAACTGTGTTGATACCTGTGGTATGGTTATTTGCTTGACTCTCAACAAGATGGCTCCATTCTTCTTCTTCGTGTATGGATGGTTACGAGACTGCAAATTAAAGACTTCAAATATGCACGGATCAATTTTAAACCTGTGCATATATAATTATCATGTTTATCCATTAAATTATGTGGGTTCACAATATGCATTACTTTGTTTTTTGAATAAGTTCAGTTGCATTTCTATCAAGAGATTATATTACTTATAAGTTAATCATTTCAGGGTGTCTAGAGACTAATTAACTGTTGATTTCATCTCTGCAGGGCAGTACATGTCCCCTTATGATCCTGATGAGGGTCCTTCAATTACAGGATGGAGAGTACAACGTTGGGAATCATCTCTTGAGCCTGTTGTTCTCCATCAGATATTTGGAAACCCTACATCCAGTTTTGGTGGGCAGGCGCCAATGCAAACAGTTTGGGTGACTAAAGTGAATAAATGCATTCCTTCAACTAATTATTTTAAAAATTACCAAGGACCTGGAGCTGGTTCAACCTTTGATGGGAAAAACACATCTGAGCCTGGGAAGACAAAAAGGGTCAGTTTTGATCCATTTGATCTGCCCAGTGATGTTAGAACTCTTGCTCGAATTGTCTATTCTGCTCACGGCGGTGAGATTGCTGTTGCTTTTCTACAAGGTGGTGTCCATATTTTTTCTGGTGCAAGCTTTAAAACTGTTGATAACTACCAGATAAATGTTGGTTCTGCAATTGCTTCTCCTGCCTTCTCTTCTACAAGCTGCTGTTCAGCTTCTGTTTGGCATGATACAAGCAAGGATCGTACTATACTAAGGATAATTCGTGTGCTTCCTCCTGCTCTTCCCAGTAGTCAAGTGAAATCTAACTCCTCGACATGGGAACGTGCAATTGCAGAGAGGTACTTTTTCATAGTGGTTACCATAGGAAATAAAATTACTTTCAATCAGTAGTAGTATAGCTTGGCTCAGCTCCCGCCCATGTGTAATGAGAGCTTCCAACCCAAAACTAATTGACAATGGGTAGAGTAGCCCGTGGATCTTATATATTGCTTGATTTCCCAATGTGGGATTTATAGTATCAACACGTCCCATCACATGTGGTGAAATTTTGAGCCAAACACATGGGTTGATTGTATTGGGTGATGTGGAGCTTGTGTGGCTGTTGGGCCTGACACGGGAGTGAATGGGCCCCTCTCTGATACTATATTAGAGTTCAGAGCATCCAACCCCAAAACCAATTGGCAATGGGTAGAGTAGCCCTTGGATCTTATATATTACTTCGCTAGGCTTTGAGTACCCGATGTGGAATTTAGAGTCTCAACATTTATAACATGTTGAAAAGTGTTTGTTTTCTGCATAGTTCGCTGTGTATATTCTAGATATCTTGGTTTGTCTGAGCAGATTTTGGTGGAGTCTCTTGGTGGGAGTTGATTGGTGGGATGCTGTTGGTTGTACACAGAGTGCTGCTGAGGATGGCATTGGTAATACTTCTAAAATCATGTATCACTAATTCTTGTCAAACTGGAAGGGTATTAATTGTTGGCACATGAGGGAGAGAATAGGATCTGATTGTAGTTGGCTACTGTTAAATTAGCCGCTTCAATCTCCTTTTGTTTTTATTTGTTTCATTTTTCAATTCTTTTGATCCATTAATTTGGTTTGGTGTTAAAAACAAGAAAGAAGGTATTGTCAGGGGTTAGGACGTGTAAATAACTAAAAGCCAGCATATGAATTGGGTATTACAAATTCCAAATCTGGTGTTTTTGTTTGGTGTTGAGACTTCTCACCTGACTTATTTTTCATATATGATCCAAACAAGCTCAGTAATGTTCTTGGGATGAAAACAGGAAGCATGAGGTCCATTGTAGATGGTTTCAGTTTTTGTATTCGAAAGGATTTCAATTGTGTTATAGATGATATTTCTTCCTCTGTGTGGGTGGTGGTCCTACTTTATATATATATATAAGAGATTGGAATGTCTTTATAAAATTATTATCTATAGCATTTTTTCTTACTTGGATGATTCAATGTCGGTGGCGCTTATTTTATTGTATAAGATACAATAAGATACATAAACAGATGGAAATATCCTTTGTTTGTTTGTTTTTCCTTTGTTTATGTGTTTTTGAAATCCCAACAAACAATGTGTTACATGATGGAAAACCATCTCTTGATTATATTTGCTGCTTTTTTTTCCCAGTTTCGCTGAACAGTGTCATTGCAGTGTTGGATTCGGATTTTCATTCTCTTCCTTCCACTCAGCACAGACAACAGTATGGACCTGTATGTTTCATTTAACCGGTTTCTTTCTCGTTGATTTCTTAGTGAAATGCTTAATTCCATTATTATCTCATTGAATTCATTTACCAGGTAATATTACAGTTAAATGAGAAACCTAAGAAGTAACTGCATCTGTCCCAAACAGATGACTCTGAAGGAGTTAAAGTTAGAATTTTTAACTTCAAAAAACCTCATGTTATTGTTCTAGCATGGTGCTGCTGCTGCTTTTTTTTCCACCAGTTAAGTGCTTGGGCATTATTCACCTGGCTTAATGCTATCTGGTGTGTAAATATGATGCTCTTCTAATCTCCAGAGCGGCCACATTAGCTGCAGGAGGCCCATATTTGAAGCCTCACCAAATTGTTAATGCATATAAGCTTTCAGATGCTTTTACTTGGCTTGTCTATGTTAAGTTTATTTTTATTTATTTATTTTTTGTGGGAATTTGAGATTCTTAATATAAAACCCAACATGATGATTTTATCAACTTTTCATTGACTGATGAATTTGGCAGAAGTTAACTTGATTCCACTCCATCCTTTTCTTGCAACTTAAGTATGTTCTTGGATTCGTTCCATTCAAAGACATGAAGCGCTAACAAAGTTGCTTTTGGGCAATGCAGAGCCTAGACAGGATAAAGTGCAGGCTATTAGAAGGTACAAATGCTCAAGAAGTTAGGGCAATGGTTCTTGATATGCAAGCGAGATTGTTGCTGGATATGCTGGGGAAAGGAATAGAAGCAGCTTTGATAAATCCTTCAGCTCTGGTAACTGAACCATGGGTAGCATCCGGTGAGACATTATCTGGCATTGATCCTGAAGCAATGGCTGTTGAACCAGCACTAGTGATTAGCATCCAGGTTGGCTTCGACTCTCATTCCCACTGTGCCCATGATCCAAAATCGATGACAGTTTAGTTCTCTAATAGTTATAGCATATAATGCAGGCTTATGTTGATGCAGTCCTTGATCTAGCATCACACTTTATTACACGCTTGCGACGCTATGCAAGTTTCTGTCGAACATTGGCTAGCCATGCTGTTACTGCGGGCGCAGGTGGCAACCGGAGTATGGTGACCAGTCCTACCCAAAATTCTGCATCTCCTGCAGCAGCCCAGGGTAAGTTGCACTAAATCTTATGATTCTTTGATGTTGAGCATTGTTTCGTGAGTGCTTGATTCATCCCACGAGCAACAATAAGTTATATATACAGCTCAGAGTCACGGGACAAGAAGTCCCACATGGAATAAATAGAAGATTTGGGAGTGGTATATGAGCCATTGGGCACCCTTCCTTTGCAAGCCTGTTTTCAGGGGGAAGTTCGACCCGCAGGTTCGAACCATCGATTTCCCAAATTGGCATGGGGTCCTTGGGCCAATTTAGTGGGTGGGGGTCTCTTGGGGATGAAGCCCAGCCTATGACATTAGGCTGATGCAAAAATGATATTCTATTTATTTTCTCTTTCTAATTTGTCACTGGTTCAAATTGTGGAAACTTCTCTAAATGCTGGATTAAGGATGTGTATGTTAAACCCTTTGCGGACCCTGCAGTGGAGTGAGCCTCGTGCACTCCAATCACCATTTTGTTTTGTAACATTTTTTCCCTTCTGCTCCAGATTTCTTGTTTTAAACAATCTCAGTTCTTCCAACACCATTATTCTAAAAATCCCCTTCTAGAGCCGCTTAGGCCCCACTGAGGTGCTAGGCAGTGGCCGCCTAGGCTGGTGGAATGGTAATTTGGCAGGACTGTTGGAGTTTCTCACTACTACTTATTTTGAAAATTATTTCTTTCATGTTTGAATTATGAGAAATGTCCATTTAATGGACTCTTAGGGTCCGTTTGATAATAATGTGGAAAAGGAAAATAAAAACAATTGATCTTTGCGAGAAGTTAGAAAATAAGTTGAGACATGTGATGAGACGTCTTCTTACTTTGTGACTTTTTCCATGAAGAAATTTTCCACAAAAAATTATGAAGGATGGAGGACATTTATTCATAAAATGAAAATTATGAAGGATGGAGGACATTTATTCATAAAATGGAGGTATCTTATCACATGCCTTAGCTTATGTTCCATCTTCTTACCAAATCAAGTGTTTTTATTTTCCTTTTCCATGTTATCAAATGGAGCCTTAATGTTCTTTTTGGAAGTCAAGTTAGATTTTTATATTATTATAATTTAAAAAACAAATAAAAAAAATTGGTTGTGGGTTGCCTTATCTAACCGCCTAGCCCACATTGTCCAAAACTTAACTTCCATGTATTCTCAGGAACTCAAGGTGGTACTGCAAATTCCACTGGAAGCACTCAGATGCAAGCTTGGGTACAAGGTGCTATTGCCAAGATCAGTGGTACCTCAGATGGAGTTCCCAATGCGTCCCCAAATCCCATAAACGGGCCCTCATCGTTTATGCCAATAAGTATTAATACAGGAACTTTCCCAGGAACTCCAGCTGTTAGGCTAATTGGGGATTGCCATTTCCTTCATAGATTATGCCAACTTTTGCTTTTCTGTTTTTTCTTTCGGCGGACACAACTACCCCGTGGGGGCACTCAAAGAAACACTGATACAAGTGCGCAAAAACTTCAGCCTGGTGGTCCAGGCAAGGTAGAAGAAGTGAACTCTGGTCCTTCAAAACCCACATCAGCTATGGTCAGATCAGATGAAGGACAAGTTTCTCGGGTCGCTCAGGTTAACTCTGGAGCAAAAGGACCTGAAGAAGCTACAGCTAGCAGATCAAGATCAGGTTCTGGCAATGCTGGTCAAGGATACACATTTGAGGAGGTAATACATGACGATCTTAGGTTCGACATCGATTGATCATCATAAAAAGAAAGAACCTGAATTACTTTCACTCATTTTTTTTGCAGGTGGGGGGTGTGGCTTTTTTATTGTTGTTTTGTGTGTGTGTGTGTGTTGGGTTTTTTTTGGGGGGGGGGGGGATTGTTAAGACCAAATATTTTATAGGATTCATTATTTGAGACAACTTGTGTCATGTTTCCAAAATTTTGAGATTTAAAAAATCACCTGTGACCTCCGTGATTATTTCAGGAAATTCATCATTAGATGAGTATTTTGAGTCTTGAAAATTGTTACTTTCATGCAGGTGAAAGTCCTCTTCCTCATACTCATGGATCTTTGTAGGCGAACGGCTGGACTGGCTCATCCCTTACCGATTTCGCAGGTGGGGAGCAGCAATATCCAAGTTCGTCTTCATTATATTGATGGGAACTATACCGTCTTACCAGAGGTTGTAGAGGCATCCCTAGGCCCACATATGCAGGTACTCACTCTAGTTGACAACTAAATTTCATTTGAGACTAGTGTTACTGTTAAGAGTATGATATACTTTGTTAGGCCACTACTTAATAGCTTAAGCTTTTGGGTGAGATGGTTACTAACAGTTACGAAGTTGCTTCATCTGTTGTGCTATGGTGCTTTGCACTCAGCTAGATGTGCCTACTCGCTATCAATCTCAAAATGATTGGAAGTGAGATAGATCGAATTACCGGAATTCATGACTAAAAGATATCTAGGTGGTTCGCTAAAATTTACCGAGTTTTCCAGTATGGAATTTTGAGTGCTCAGAATTTTAAGTCATTGAAATACCTTTTTAGGATGAATATGATTTAAGCTTTATATTATCCAGCCTTCCATTTACCTCTGTCAAATAATATGTCTGTGTGCATTAAAAAGTTAGACCCTTTTAAGTGGTTTTCTGTGTTTCCGGTGATTATTGATTGTGCATGATCCAACAAACTTAATTACCAAAACTTCACTGGTCAATTCATTTTGTCAAGCTTAATTCTTATTTTATCAGAGCTGATGAAGAGCTTTAGATTTTAACTTGATGAGTTAGCATACAAGATTAAGCACCCTCTTTAGGCCTATCCTCAATTTATACTGGACCTTGTTTTCTTTAGTGCAAGTTAAATCTGCATTCATATCTGGATAATATAACTTCTGAATCAACTTATATAGAATGAGCTGAATCAACTTATATAGAATGAGCTGAATCTTATTAAACAATGCATAGTATGCGTATTAGTTATTCCCTCTAGAAACTGGAAAAGGAAAAGTTATTACCTTCTTTAAGTACTCCCTCTGTCCCAAATTAAGAGTATGCTTATTAGTTATTCCCTCTGGAAACTGGAAAAGGAAAAGGTTTTACATTCTTTTAAGTACTCTCACCGTCCCAAATTAAGAGTCATGATCGACTCTCATGTGCTTTTGAGGATATACTAATTTCAATTTTCAGCATTATCAATTGTCGAGAATAAATCTTGTTTAGTATCATTAGATATGGTACATTGAGTATTTCCAAAAGAAGGAAGCTGTATGTTTAATTTGGGTCATTCCAAAAATGGAATGGTGGATTCCTAGAAAATGTGGATAATTGGATATCAATTTTCCACTTGATCAGTTTTGATTCCATGTTTGAAAGTTTATTACTTTTCTAAACGGCATCCTACACAGAATATGCCCCGACCTAGAGGTGCAGATGCTGCTGGTTTGTTACTACGTGAGTTAGAACTTCATCCTCCTGCTGAAGAATGGCACAGGCGAAACATGTTTGGTGGGCCCTGGTCTGATCCCGAGGATATGGGCCCCGCTGATGATTCCAGACTTGGCTCTTCAACAGACCCACTTGACTTGAGCTTTTCAGAAAGCTGTGGTATTAAACACGGATCAAACGGCTTGTGGCCAAGGAAGCGCAGGCTGTCTGAAAGAGATGCTGCTTTTGGCTTGAATACATCGGTGGGCTTGGGATCATATCTTGGTATAATGGGATCTCGAAGAGATGTTGTAACTGCTGTGTGGAAGACTGGGCTTGATGGTGCTTGGTATAAGGTTCGATTTTTTTATTTTTAACTGATTATCTGTTAGGTGTCATTTGACATTCTCTCATTTTTATCTAATTTTATTTACTTATACCTTTGTGAGGATTGATCGAGTGTGTTGATATATTGGAAAGTTTTCTCAGCATTTTCCTTTGAGAGAAGTTGGATCATTGATAGTGGATCTTCTTGTAGGTGACCCTATGACTAATCATATGTTGATGCTATATTTTATTTTATTTTACTACCTGTTGATCACATAGGAGGATGCGGTACTCCAGTAATCCGATTAAAAAATGAGGAAGTGAGTTAAGATTTGTTAATAAATGAGGACATGAGACCGCTAGTTGATACAAATTCCACGGTGCAACTTAGTTAAGCCTAATTTTTTTCCCGTTCCTTGTAATTCAAGAAACCTACTTTACCCAAAAATTATATTGTGAACAGATTTTTCCAAGAATATGGATTCGTTTAGGTGCAAACTGCAAACCAATATGTTGTGTAGTTTTTTACTGTTTTCTTTATGCAGTGCATAAGATGCTTGCGGCAGAGTTCAGCTTTTTCTTCACCAGGTTCCAGCTGCCAGAACGACAGAGAGATATGGTGGATTAGCCGCTGGGTCCATGGCTGTCCGATGTGTGGTGGAACATGGGTTCGTGTGGTATAGAAAGACGGCTGTTCTAGGTGGGTTCCTCACTTATGATTACATAGATTACATAAGAAATTCCTGAAGTTGCCATATACACACGTGAACCCTAAAATGTGCCAAGGCGTGCAAACTAGCCAAACCGAACTGAACTGAATTGAACTGAGTTTTCAAGTGTTTTGAGCTCAAATCGAGCTTAGACAAGCTCAATGCAGAGGTGTTCAAGTTCGGCTCGATAGAATGTTACGTCACTCCAGCTCGACTTGAACTCGGATATATATATAAATGAGCATAAACGGTCTCAAGCTCGAGCTTTTCCAAAATAGCACAAACCTACTCAAGCTTGGCACAAGTATATAAATGGGTCGAATTGAGCCTCGTTGTGTTGAGCTTGTTTGCAAACTTACTCAAGCAATGTTTGCAAGTCTACTTGAGTCAAGATGGGTTATGTTCGAACTCGACTCATTTAATGAACTAGACTTCATAAATGGCTCGGGCTCTGTTTTGTTAACAAACAAGCTTGAACCAAATTTTAAACGAGATGGGCTCGAACTATTTGCAAACAGGTCCACACTAATTTGGAGCAGCAATGCTACAGGAGGCACGCAAGATTGGCACATGCATTGAATGTGTAAATCTAAATACAAAGCCATCACTTCCTCTGATGTCACTTACCTGATTTTTTCTTTTTCTCATGAAACTGGAATATTTTGTAGCATGGATTAGTTTTTGAGTGATGGGACCATTTTTAATTTGCATCAATGCTGGTAAACATTGCAGATTACCAATATTCTGTGCATAACATGCCTTGATGGAACAGAGTGGTGGTGGTGTACATATAGGGGGACTAGCGAAGCCTTCAAATTGATATTTCCGGGTGCTGGTCGGAATTAATATAGTTTAAAGCAAAGATAGCAAAATCATGGGGATGAATGGTGGTAGTCACTCCCCACCAAAGTCCCGCTGTTTTGCATCACTCAGCGCCAGTCATTTGTTGCCACTGATGATAGGGAGCTCTTCCTGTTACATATTACTCATGTTAATCTAGTTACACTCTTCTTTTGTTTTTTTCCAGAAGTGAAAAGATTTTGTTGTTTTAAGTACTTGTAGGAGAATTAATTCTCATATCTATCTTATATGCACGAATTAAGGCCTCAGGGGAAGTTTGGAGTGTAGAGTTAAAATATGTAAAACCTGGGTCCAGCTGAATCAGTGTGAAGTCTGAGGGCCAATTTAAAAGTTTCAAAATAAAGGTATTGGGTTTAATTTAAAATATGAGAATTTCAGGTGTAATACTATAAAGTAAATCTGAAAAGGTGAGCTTAAAATGTTAAATTTTCAAAGGACGGGTGGATCAAATTGAAATTTTAAGCAACTGAAATACTCCGTCCCAAGGGATGAAACTGGAAATATCAAATTGTTGGCTGTCGAGTTGATTGTATTCGAAAATTGGAGGATTTGTGTAATTTGTCCAACAGCGACGTCTAACGGTCAAATGTTGACTATTATTTGACGATTAATTAATATAGCGACGAAGGTCTTCCTTTAATATTGCCGTATTTGGCAACCTAAATGTCAACTATGATTGTCATTTCGGTTGCCGATTAATTCTGCAAAATATTGATCAATTGGATTTGCGAAAACTTTTGCCTTGCTCACCAGCTGCTTATTTGGCGATTAATTTCAAAGGATTATTTTTCCGAAAAAATTGTTGATTATGGCAATTACTATTTGGCAACTAATTTCATTCAGAAAAAATTGTTGATACATGGCAATTATTTACATCATTAATTATGTCGGTATTCGGACTAAGCTTTGTCCTTAAGTTGCTGAATATTTAACGACTTAATATGATAACTGAATTGATCCCCGGATATTCCAATTGAGACAGCATTGTTCGTCTTAAATTAGCCAAATTTGCGGACAATTAGCTAAGTTTAAATATGTGCTGGGTCAAGTTAAGCACTACTAAACAGTAGTGAAAAAAATTAAGATTCATACTAGACCGAGCAGCTAAACAAACCATATAATTGTCAACAAAATCCTCACCAAGGAATGATTGTTTTTATAAAATTACAATAGATTATCCTTTCAGCTCTTGATTAACATATGAAATTCAAGTCCATTAGTGCTAACAATTTTCTCTTTTACCAAAAGTACTATACATGGACAAGAACCAATTAAAAAGATATATCTGACATTGTTTTTGTAAGTAGTGCTTAAGCACCATATTCTCTGCTGGTGTATTTGTCTTCAGGATAATAGACGGCAGTCACTACATTGCCTCCGAATCTCCTACCGTTTAGTGCTTCCCTCGCGTTAGCACAACTGCTGGTATCCGAATACTCCAAAAACACCTGCAATTAATTAAAAAAAAACCTATATAACAACCTATAATCGCATCTTCACACATTTTTTGTATCTCATGAGAAAGATATTACAAGAGAACTCCAATGACATGAAAGCAAAGATCTCAAAAACAATTGGTAACAATATGCAGTGAGCTCTGTTGGAGATCTAGTGAAAGCAGAAAACCCATCACAATGCAATTAACCCATAGTCCAAATAACAAAACGAAGCACCAAAACATTATGCAGAAACTAGATCAGAGCAAAACAAATATACAAAGCATACCTTCCCAAGACCTTGAACCTGATCTCCATTTGGGCTTGGCCGGGGGATAACAACATTCACCAAATCTCCTACAAAATTCACCGACATTATTGAGACTAAATAAAATTAGCAATGTCAAAATTTGAAATCTAATCCACAGCAACGCGGAAAAGATCCCGTCGGAGTACACACGATTCTAACATCGTAGCTTTATTTTCATACTTCACAATAAAATGGCCACCAACACCATAATTCACTGTTTCACAATGGGGAAATAATATATTTTAGTTAATTTCATTGATTATTTAAACTTCCAAAGGTTGGTATGCTAGATTGCACAATAAAAAAAATCATACAAGATTAAATACAAAAAAAAAACACCGCATAATTGCAAGTTAACACATAAACAGAGATAAAATATATATACCAAACTTGCCGCCTTCATCCCTCATGTCCTCTAGTATTTCTTCATACTCCCCATCGTCCACCAGTTCACTAGCATTAACCACCTTAGTTTTAACCAAAAGCATAAATCGTTAATCCAAATGAGATCTGGGCCATCTGGCTATCTACTTTTTCACCAAGGTTGAGGTTAGATATACCTCAGTTAAGCATAAAACTTTAGTTGGAGTCTCAGCAGGAACCATGGGACCCATCCCTACTCCAGGAAGATTCACACCACCAACTTGCAAAGCCATTTTCTACATCCCAATAAAGAAAACAACTAGTCAAAAGCGTAACCAAGAAAGGTAACAAAGTTAGTTGTTGAGGGAAAAAGGTTACCTGTATAGCTATATGCTGTTGTGCCTGAGCTAGTATATTTTCCTGCTCGGATTTCACCTGCCCACTGCTGCAACATACAAATTCAAAAGGAGTCGGTCCATCTAGAACGAAATATGATCCATTAAATTCCTCACTTTTTTACAGCGACTCAACTGTTTGCAAAATCATCTCTTCCTAGGATCCTCAATCATGTAAATCACCATAGACCCAGACTTGGTAAAGAAAAGCGAAGGAGTCGAGATGAAACTTTAAGGGCCTTCAACAAATAGCATTGCAGTATATGGAAAAAAATTTAAAGAGTAGAACATATATATATACACAAGCTTCCTTGATAATATAACAAGGGCGAAACCAGTATATGTAACCGCCCAGTTCTTCCTCAAAATGGATCGCCATCAGCAGCACAAACACTACCCACAATATCCACACATCACATGGTAGTGGTCTTGGGTCCACTCTGATACCACATATAACCACGCCAGTTCTCCCCAAAAATTGTAGCCCAAGTTGTAACTTAGGTTCATTGTTCCTACATATACCAAGGACTATTTTTTCCACCCAAAAAAAAAATACCAAGGACCTTTTTATTACACCACCAATGTGAGATATTTTGGGTGGTTACAATCTCCCCCATTAAATCCCCGACATCTTCATCTAGCTAAGGTCACACGCAAACAATCTCGGCTCTTGCTAGCCACATCCAGCGTTAATGGCTTACCGTAAGCCGCACAAACACAACCCACAATATCCTCACCTCATGTGGTAGTGGTCCTGGGTCCGCTTTGATACCATATGTAACCACGTGAGTTCTCCCCCAAAATGGCTAGCTCAAGTTGTAAATTAGGGTCGTTGCACTCACTCATGTATACCAAGAAACTTCCCATTACACTACTAATGTGGGATATTTTGGGTTATTACATGATATTCTCTTTGAGTGGGCTAAATTAAGACAAAATACTAGATTCAACATAATAAACGATTATACAATTATCAATTTAACGCATTCATTTTTTTAATCAAACTTAAGTTTATAGTAGTAGAAATTTTGAAAATCCATGTAGGGCGCCCAAAGTACGAGCCCCGGCGGCAGCTCCTTCTCTATTCAAACAATTCAGATCTATCCATCATTTTTATAAATATAACTTACTTTTTATCTGTGACAAGATGCATATATCATGTTCCAAAAAAAAATTAGAAAAAATTAATATGTATCATTCTAAAACAAAAATATTTAATTATCAAGGAGCAAGGTAGTCAATATCGCGTATCGGATGCGTATCGTTTTACCAAAAAATAGTATCGCGTATCGTGTATCGTAACCTATCGTAAGATACACTTTGATTTTGATATTCATACGAATATACATTTATATATATAAAATATCATGCATACATACATCAAATATACATATAAATCAAAAATATTAATATTTTATACATATTTTATTAAATATTAAAAAATCCAATACAAAAAATCAATGAGCTTTTAAATAAATAAAGTCTATATTAGCTTAAAATCTTTTTTATTAACAATATTTTATTATATATTTAAAATATTGTAAACCTTTAATTTAATGCTCTGATCTTTCTCCACTTTCAACATTTTGTACTCATTATGTCAGAGAAAAAGAAGAAAGTATCGTCTCTCTCTCTCTCTCTCTCTATCTGTATATCTTCCTCCCTTTTTTCTTATTCTCTTCCACCGGCATCCTCCATTTTCTTCTTCTTTCCCCAACTCGCTGTCGACCTCACCGCCAGCAGCAACAAATCAGGTTCTCTCTCTCCCTGCTGCCCGGATCGCCGTTTCTCTCTCTCTGCTTCTATCGTAATTTTTTTTGGGGCTCAGGGTTCAATTGAGTTATTTTTTTTTTGGCCAAAAAACTCCCAAAAAAGCATCTCATACGATACACAGATCCCGCGATACGCTAGTGTGTATCGCACGATACATTGTGAAATCCGATACGCATTGTTTTACTTCCGATACGTATCGTGTATCGTACAATACTAACTACGTTGTCAAGGAGAGTAACTAAATTAACCCAAATCTTTTTTTAAAACACAAATACACCTACTAGCTGTTACAACTTAGAAGGAATTGAGGTTATTTTTTAGTGGATTGGGGGTCCAAGAGATGGGGCACAATGACTCAACGAGTAAAGGAATTGAGAGTGTTTTTTAGTAGATAGTGGTCCCATAGAGGGGTGGGATGGGAGGGGCAAGTTTTAAGTCTTGTGAGAACTGTGGAAAGAGAACTGGGGTTAGGCTGCTGAGCTGGGCTTCAGGTGAGTCAGGGTGGCCTAGATTAAGTAAATATTTTCTCTTTTAAGTGATTGACAGGTAATTTATTTTTCTGGACTGGGCTAGAGCCTTCCTGGCCCAGCCCTAAGTGCACCCCTGCAATATAATTACTAGCCATTGGAATACCAACCTGATAGTAGCACGCCGAACAGTCAGTGTTTTGTCACCCATTTTCAAGCCATTTAGGGCGGCACATGCAACATCAGTGGCTGCTTGATCCTGAAATGAGCTTTATATAAGTTACCTGATAACCCCCTCCATATAAAATGACAACTTTTAAAGTGGAGAAGGTTAATGAACCATGTTTCCTCTAATATTGTAGTTTCTTACTGTACATGGTTATCAGTCAACTATAAAAATAATTAACTACAATGTTGAGAAACAAAAAAGTGTCGAGCACCGACAACCCCAGTTGAACATCAACAATAAAAGTTGGTGTATCAACCAAATAGCTTTATACCTCATAAACGCAGAAACCATATCCCTTCGAGTTTCCAGTGTCCCTATCCTTTACAAGGTCAAATCCACGTAATGGCCTGCATCAGTCGATGGGTTTGATTTGACCACATAAGTACAATTAACAGCATAATTTTGTGAGAATAACAAATCTACAATAGCTCAAAAGCGTGCATCATTTATCAGTGCAAAATATAAGCAGCAATTAAGGCCCTTACCCAAAGGATTCTAGCAGTTCTCTTATCTGTACTTCTGTGAAGTAGTATGGCAACCCGCCCACGAAGATACGGTCTGGCCCTTCAGCTCCACCAATCCCACTAAATTCAAGAAATACACCAGAATACAAAAAATAAATACATAACTAGTTTTGAATGCAAAATCTTGTAAATAGTACCAAAATACAGAATAAGAAAGAGAGAGAGACATGTGTAGGGACCAAAAAGTCCTAGGAAACCACCAAATCAGTTTTTTTCTTCAGTCCAAGGTAGCTTGCTGCCTCTCTAACTATAAATTTTCTTCCTGATTCATGGAACTAACCTAAAAGAACTTAGACTTCCTCACAAACACGTTCAACCCATGGAGTATCACATTTGCTGAATGTTGCCATTGTTGGATAGCTAAATAGGAACCCGCATGACATTTTAGTGTCTTCTTTAATCTTTTAAGGCTTGGGCATAGTTGCTTTAGCAAGGGTCTTGCTTACTGTTACATAATGTTTACTCCAAAATATGACATAAGACTTTCATTATCCATCTCTAATTACAGATCAAGATTTACGGTTCGAAAACATTGTCCTTCAATCCCTCGTTCCATTCCACCCTTAAATACAAACTCTGTTTTCAGAAACGGGGTGGAGGATGTTTACATAATAAGGAAGAAAAATATATCACCCTAGTACGTATCCACTTATAAGCAATAACCAGAACAATGATTCATGTAATACTTTATTTGGCCTTTTGCTGTATTCCATCATAATGTCGTTAGTTAAGGGAAGATATATAATAGCACACACTTACCCTGGTGTAAGCCCAGCAGCAGCTAAGTTAAGATGAGGATTTGGTTGGCTAGGACCAAGTGCTGCAGCTAGTGAAGGATTGTAATCTGTAGGCCTTCGAACCCTCACAGAAACTCCCTAGTGAGATCAAGAAAAGAAGCATGTCAGGTAAGGAACTCGAAGTGCTCACAAAGCTCATGACAATATTTGTGCATTTGTGCTCACTACCACAAAGTTACAAGCAATGTTTTAAAAGGCGAAAGGCGAGTTTGAGGCATTTAGCCCGGATGAGGCGAGGCGTATTGAGGCATAAGCGTCATTTTTATTTTATTTTTGTCTAATAAAATCACAAAAAATACAAATTAAATTACTTTATATATATATAAATTAAATTGCATTCTGTACCAAAATTTTAACTAAATGTATTATTTATTTATTTTTTGGTTACTTTTTAAAATATTAAATACCATTTAAGTAAATAACAATTTTTTAAAAAAACATGAAAGAGAGTAATTTGCTCAAAAAAAAAAAAAGAAAGAGTAACATCTCAAAAATTTAATGGACCCATGGTAAATGTTTTAAATGACCAAGGACACACAAGTCATTTTGGTCTTTACAAAAACCTAAATATAAAAAATATCTCAAATCTTCTTCTCCATTTGAAAATATACGACAAACAAAGAAGCCACTCTCCTCTTGTCTCTCTCCCATCCGCACATCCCTCTCTTCTTCAAGATTCACCACTATCATCAAGACTGGAGCTTCCCTCCTTGAAACTCTCTATTTCGGGTAAGCCTCCTCCCTCCTCCCTTCTCTAGTCTCTCTCAATCTCATTTCTTCTCCTTCGCTCTTCCATTTCAACCTAGCTGCTGCTGCTTTCTCTTCTTCCACCGTGAAACCCTACTTCAGCATAATGTCTCTCTCTCTGCAGAACGCCTCAAACGCCTCGAGGCCTACACTTCAGAGACGTTTCAAACAGAAGAGGCGTAAGCCTCAGAAATTGGTCGAAAATTCACGCCTCGGAACGTTTTTCTCCCGCCTTGCCTTGAGGCGTGCGCCTCAAACGCCTTTTAAAACACTGGTTACAAGTTCACAGTTTAACAAAGCCAAGGTTAATCAAGTGAAAGCTAATAGCTAAAATGCAATGCACCAGTGAAAATAGTTGCCACGCGTGAATTAGTGGGCAATCTCAAATCTAGCTTACTTCAACCAACTCTGACCCAGGAATTTGGAGTTTGAGTAAAATGTGTTGTAGTCACTTGACATTTTACTTGATGTTTCTTCAAATTTTATGATATTCGAAACACAATGCAAGTATAGAAAAATGCTATTACGGAAGAACATAACTTCAAGCTTAAACAAACAAATATACTTCTCTCCATTTTTCAATCGGCTCCATTTGATTGTAAGGAAAGTGAAGTAGGAAAGTTATTCCTATAGAAAGTGAGGTGAAGTGAAGGGGGGAAAAAACTTATTTTCCTGTATGCTTAGTTAACAAAATAGAAAAATGACATAAGAACCAAGATTGCTAAAATGCTAACTGGCTACGCTCTTTACCGAGTACTTCGGATGGCATCCCAACCACTTCTAATATGAAAACTCTGCCTTCCAGTGATTACTACCACGTCTGTAAGACCCCAAAACCTCAAAGGGATACTCATACATTTGAGAAAGTTGAATAAGGACTGAAGTATTTATGATTTTCAAAGAAATCACTGACATGGTTAAACAAATAAATGAAATATTTGAAATATGATATTTGTAATTAGCAGATATCTACATGTTTGAAATATGTTAGTTTTTCAGTATGAATTATTTTTGTAATAATTGCATAAGCTTCCTATGTCTTCCCTTAAAATCCTGTGGTTTTTGCAAAAAAAGTTTTTGTTAAAGCATGATATACATCATTGGCCCACTATCTAACAGCTTCAGCTTTGGAGAGAGATGGTTCCTAACATAATATCAGAACTCAGGCTTCACAAGGTTCAAATCCTCCCGCTTGCATTTGTTTCCCTTTTATGCTTGTGCAAAATGAACCCTTTGTTGTTTGTGCACTAAGTGCAGTTTGGTTTGGTTTGTCTCTCCACTTGCAAATGGGGGTCGCACGTGAGGGGAGTGTTATACATTGTTGGTCCACTGCCTAACAGTTTGAACTTTTGGCAGAGACAGTTCCTAACAGTTTTCTTGCAAGAAAGTCGTATATTTCCTACAAACCAAACTCACAAAAAGTAAACATAAATGATTTTTCCTTCACTTTCCTTTCCCTCTCTTGTTCAAACAGACCCATCATGTTTTCACCTGAACCAACTAGATGAGGCAACGAGAAAAGGAAAATAGAGGGAAGAGAGGATAAGAGTCCGAGTTTCATGCCTCAAACATAATCCCATCCAATGCCATTGCATTGCTTGCTTCTTCAACTGTTCTCATCTCCACAAAAGCGAACTTCTTTTCATGATTAATGTACACATTGACAACCGCATCACCTATAATTAAAATGACAGGTTATGTCATGTAATATAATAAACAAGTGACGATGGAGGAAAAAAGGAACATGTACCCAGCATTTCATTTAAATTCAATGGACTAAGCTGACCTGGACCAGCAGAATTTCCCCCAATCGCCGTCATGATATGACTGAAAAAAGTTGCGATAGTCTGCTTCAAACAGAACAGGGGAAAAACAATTCCTGGGTTAGAATTAGAATATTTAATCACATCACGTCTTGTGGTTACTATAAACCAACAGGTTAGAAATGCATATACTAACAACTAAATATACTAAACAAAAATGGTACTAAATTTATTATATGCTACACGAAAATAGTACTCCCATACAATGAATGGCAAAGTGATAGGCATATGATTTTATTTGTTCTGTGAGTCTGAGGTGCCATAAAGGATGAGATTGGTTAAAGAGACGTGCCTGGAGAACAGTTCCAAGTAATAACCTCATTTGGCTTATTGCACTCTCAGAAGGAACAAAAGCCTAGGAATTATTTCCAAAGCTGTTCAAAAACTGTTTTTCTAGCATCTTCTGGTTTTCTTTACTAAAATATATGAAAAGATTTGTTCGAGATGTCAAGACCTAAATGGAAAGGCATCCAATTACGGTTCCCCTCCTTAAGCATTCAAGACGCAGCCAGTGGTTCGGACAAAGGGGGTCAAACTTAGCACTATAATATTTATTTTTTCCTGAAGCAGTTAAAACAAGCCGAAACAATTAAATTAATAATAGCGCAAATATTTTAAAGCAAACACGATACTACAAGTCTTTCATACAATCCAACATAAACACTGATTACAAATTTACAATAACATTCTACGAGCATTTTTTGAAAATATTGCAAGATTTATTCATTCTCAATCTGGTTGTTACTGTTTCAATGTACGTCACAAAACAATCATTCATAAATTCATCTCCTATTCAATTACGTAGTGCATACTTGATGATCTTCATTGCTGAAAATGCTATCTCATCACTTAACGTTGCGACATGTAAGAGTAAAGCCAACTTCATGAGAAAAAACACTAATAGATAACCTATACTTACCGCCCTCAACCATTTTTTGAGCAAGCTCACCAATCCCCATCAAATAAGAAAAGCCATCATTAGACCTTACATCCGCTCTCAATTTCACAGCTAGGGCAAAAAAATGGGAATTTGAGATCAATGTACTGATGTCCCACACAAATGTATATATTTTTTTAAAACTTTTGTAACTTTTATTTATCGTAAAAAGACTCCCAAACTTTTTAAAAACCTTACAATGACCCTGCAACTTTATTTGTACTACATATATTGGAAAAAAAAAGTATTCAAAAAAAGGGGGGTGGGGGTTTCAAAAATATTCGGATCCAATGAATCGCCGGTGAATCGAACCCCAACCGCCAACGTTATCTATAATGCCGGTGATCAATGGAACACCAGATCCGGGAATTGCCGGATTCGTAATGGTTTCTCGAACCGTCACCATCACCGGAATTTCTCGCTCGATCCAAACAAAAAATCCACATTGCTCACTAGAATTTCTCGCTCCTATTGGAATAGACTCTCTCTCTCTCTCTCCATCTATGAATATATATGTGCACACTGTTTCTTTTTCTATATACAAACACCTTGAAAATACATATAAAAACCCATAGATCTGAGTTGGGAACGGAGGCATCGGCAGTCGTGCATTCGTTTGTTTTGGGGTAGTTATGGTGACATCGAAATTTATATCTATTTATATATGGTAGAGAAAATAGTTTAGGGTTTCTATTAGGATTGGGTAAAGATGCTAATGAAGACGACAAGGGTAAACTAGTGTTAGTAGTCAAACAACCATTATTAACGGATTGTAAACAGTGCCAAAAAATAGGGGGTCAAGTCAAAGGATTATAATAACAAGGAAGTATATCTATTTTCGAATTATAAATAGGGGGGTAACTCAAAAAAGCCCTAGAGTAAATATAGGGAAAAAGAAAAAAAAAAAAAAAAAGCCCTATGTGGGTAGGCACACATTCTCAGGTTCAATTCTCCGCTGCGTGAAACCTTTCTTAGGCCACTAGCGGCGTCTCCTGGTCGAGCAACCAGGGTCTCATGGGATTAGTGGGGGTGGGGCCCCGATACCCATGGTTATCAAAATATATATATATATATATGAAATAACATAGTTCACAATAAGTGAGTACATAGGATCACATAACTAACTTCATATATACATGCATTCATAGAAGTGAACAAGTGTGAAACCTGCTCATTTGCCAACGGAGGAAGACCGCCAACATATACTCGACGTGCATGCCTTGTAGCCTATAGAGTGAAGATCACAAAAATCCATCATTTATTAAAACAAACCTGTATGCTAACATAAAAACAAAGCAAAAACAATGCATCATTTATTTACCTGCTGAGTCATGGCTTGTGCTGGCATCATAGGCAAAGCTCCCAACTGATTAACTCGGTTAAATATAAATTTAAGTCAGACTCGACCCAAAAGGAAGACAATAATATTATAATCAAGAAGACACCGGCTGATGTTTAAAACATACCTGTGCAGCCCCAAAAGGAAACATATTTTGGAACATCCCGGGCATTGTTTGAGGAGCATCTGGCAGTTGCCCTGCATAATTTTTTACGAGGAAAAGTAAGTACTGAATGAGGAGGCATAAGTAACACAAACATCAAAAAGTGTTGCAAGTACAAGTTGAAGAGCAACACATATAAAAGCATAAAACGATTTTTTCCATTGTGACAAAAATAGTGAAATAAAGAAATAAACCTATTTCATACCTAGATTAATATATCATTCAGATACTAAAATAAGAAATAAATTCCATCACTGCAGATGCTGGGGAAACAATTGCAAGTCTACCATATAACAACAGATGTCAGTTGAAGGCGACCAAGATCCAGCTAATCGGTGCATTGGTTCCTCGTTGAACACAAAATCTACAGTGGAAACGCCCATGGGTAGCACGGTGGGACATGTAGCCCAACATTGCCTTCTTACCCAAGTGATAAACAAAAACACAAACAAAGAACCACACCAACAGACAACAACACAACAATTGTTCTCAGTTTTGGTAATCAAAAGGAAGAGATAGAAAATCTACAATGCGCAATATAGAACAGAAACATAAAATGCAAACTACTTCCAGAATGAAAATGCTAAAATTTCAGAGATGTGATCTAGATGTACCTAAGGGAAGTTACATATATACGAATATAGTAGACGAGCTAGATGCTCACCTGTTGCACCAGGCAATCCGCCAGCAACTGGAGGTGCCATGTCAAAACCACTTGTCCGCTTGCTGTATGGGAGGAAATATTTGTAACAAAGTAACAATTGATGAAACTAGTAGGTGTTACAGAAATAACTTTATAAAAGATAATCATTTTCGTTAGATTTTTTTTGTCAAATACGAAATGTGGAAGGTCTCAAACAACACAAACATGATTAACTGAAGGGAGAAAAGGGCCCAGATTACCAAAAAAAGGCAATAAACTACAGGAAGATAGCTATAGTAAAGGGAAATATATAAAACAAGAAGAGTGTCACTAAACTAAAAGAAAGAACCTTGTACCTATTACCTTATGTAACATGCTAGGGTGATAACCTATGGAAGCATGTGTAATCCTATTTCATCAGAATTGGCTTGTACTTTACACACAATAGTTTTCAGTTGAAGGCAATCTTGTATTGTACAATTCAAGGTTTCTATACAATTCATGATGTGACTGCTAACATTAAAATCCTAAGGCTCATATCGACTCTCGCACAATTGTCTAATCCAACCATTCATCTCCATCAATATCAATACATCTCTCTCTTAGGGAAAATCCCTTTATCGAGATTCATTTTAATAAGGCAACTTTCTGCACTTTTAAAATAAAATGTTCAATTATCTATTTAATTATAATAAACAATCTGCAAAGTAGTAATTTTTTTTTATCAGAAACAAAACCACTTTATTGATAACTAGATGAAACAAGATACAAGAAAGTGGATGGTGGACCAGAAGTTCACCCGCACAAAACAGGAAAATAAACAGACCAAACAAAAACAAAACCATGTCCAAACTCCAAAGAAACAACCGCAAGAAACAATAAAATAAACTATCTAATTGCAGCCTCCCAATTGTTGTTGATGACTGAAATGGACAAATCCCCAAAGCGTTTAGAAGAGAATGCCCACAATGAAGCTGAGAACTTAATTTTGCTCCAGATATCCGATTCATCCAAACTATGGTCTTCGAAAATCTTAGCATTCCTTTCTAATCAAATATGCCATGCTACCGCCATACAACAACATCTCCACAACAATTTCGCCCTTGTCTTGTTGCCCCTCACGCACCAATCGATACATAAAAAATCATACCAAGATTTAGGGCAAGCAACCACCACATCCAGCTCCCCTCGAACTTTTGCCCATATATATTGAGCAAATTTGCAATGCAAAAGTAGGTGGTCATTGGTTTCAAAGTCTTTTTTACAAAAGATGCACCACGAAGGTGACGCGGCTAGATATGGTCTCTTTTTTTGGAACAAATCACAAGTGTTAACTCTATTCCAAGCGGCTAACCATGCAAAAATTTTCACTTTAGGAGGGACTCCAACTTTCCAAATCACCTTGTGTGGCACAAAAGTAGAGACATTAGGGGTGTCTATCAGCACATCAAAAAAAGATTTACAAGAGAAGAAACCCGATTTATCCCCTACCCAAATTCTTTTATCCGGTTTGTTCCTAGAAAGAGGAGTATCACCCACTAAGGACAATAGGTTCAAGAATTCCTCTTCTTCACTACCACTGAGATGTCTTCTAAATGACAAATCCCATGAAAGGACAATAAATGAGTTCCAAGCCAGTGATGAAATTGAAGTATTTTTATTGCAAGAAACTCTATATAATTGTGGAAAGAGAGCTGCTAAGGTCTGCGAACCCAACCAAATATCTTCCCAAAATCGAGTTCTATCTCCCATTCCCACCTTGTACCGGATGTAAGAGGTGAAGAAGTCCAGGCCATTAGAAATAGCCTTCCAAGGATTACGATATGAACCTCTACCCACAATATTGAAATTGAAATAGCCATTAGAAATAGCCTTCCAAGTAGTAATTGTCATTTTGATTCGCAGAAGTTGTCCTTCCAGAAAGCAATTAATCGTCTTTTCAAAAAAATATATTATAGTGATTCAACAAAGGATATTTCATGAACAAATATTATTTTAAACTTTTTTATGAAAACAAAAATTTGTTTGTTTTGTTGTTCTATGGCCCACTTTACCTTGACAGAAGTAGTTAAGACACTTGGGGTGTGTTGTTTGTTTTGAACCTCTTAAGTCTGAATAGCCAATTTTAGACATCAAAGGTGACTCAGGTTTGTTTGTTTTGGTCAAAAATTCAGATGCAACCTCTTAATATGCCTCTAAATCGTTACGAGGGGCTCCTAAGTCCTACCTCTTAATATGATTAATGAAGTTTGAATGGTTGTATATTACCATTTTTGTCCTCAAGTAAGGCTTTTGGAAAGTAATATGCGTAATGTCCGTAAATATTACATTCAAACAAGAAACAAACAAAATTTTCAAGGTCAGTCTTAAGACTTCAGATTCAGTATATAGATTCAAACAACAAAACATCCGCGAGGTTAGCCTGCAAGTTTATAGTCATGCTCCTCCTTGTACCTTTCTTTTTCTAAACCTTTCTCAAAATTTGCTTTGTTTCTTCAATCATTAATACAACTTTTGCAAATTCAACAACTAGGGACGCAAAAAACCCACGGGGAATCACCTCGTAACGTGGAGATGGGAATGGAACTCTTATTTGAGCACAAGGGCAGGGATAGAGGAAACGAATCTCCACAACATGTATTCAAAGACAGGGATGAGAGCTGCCAACTTGAACCCAATTGATTAAATATATTTTTATAAGCTTTAAAATATAAAGAATTATTTATGTTTTATTGAATATAATAAATAATGGACAAAAGTATTGAATCAAATTTTAATATTTTTAATAAGTAAATTAAATATTATGCAACATTTAATTCTAACAAATCTACCTTTTAAAATAAAATTACCCCAACGCAAATATGCACAGGAATGAGAACAAGAATACCCCATCTGCTTTACCAAGGATGGAGATTGCAAATCAAAGCCCAGATAAAGATGGGACATAATATCAACGGCTTGGCCCATTGCCATTCTAAGATCAACCTTCTTCAATTAACCTTTTTTCCTTCTAATAGTGTTAGCACTTAGCACGGACAAATCCTAGCTATCCAATGGATTTGATTGGGAATTGCAAGAGGGCTAGATGTGACATTTGGTAATGACAGTTGCATGAATACTTGATTGGAAAGAAATAGAAGAACGTTTGAAGCAATTGAAACAGAGAACTCGAGGAGAGGGGTTGGCCCAGTGGTAGGCAATCTCCACCTTTGCCTTGAGGTCAAGGATTCGACTCATAAGGGTGGGAAGGGGGGTTTTCTTTATTTGTAGGATTAAGGGAGAGACTTAGACCTCTCTTAATTTAAGAGAGAGAGAGAGAACTGTGGGAATCAATAAAAGTTCCATCATCTATTGGGCAGCTTCTTCACATGCTTTTGCAAATTTTGGCTTCCCAAAAGTGGACAGAAACTTTATAATGAACTTTGACTATGAGAGTTTATTGCAATATTGCAAGGATGCTGCATTGTTTTCAGATTTCAGTGTCAGGTCTATGGGGAAGGCAGTTTTTGGATGTTGGAGTACGTATGGGATATTACTATATTAGTTAGAACTTATACATAAAAGGATCTTATACGTTCTTCTATTTTGTGGACTGCTGGTCCACGTTTTCTTTTCTTGCATATAATTTTTTAAGCAACATTATCCGTTCTTGTTAATGATAAAGTAAATTAATAAATGATTTGAGTAGCCTAACGCCAGTGTTCTAAAAATCCCTGTCTAGGCACTAAACGGTGGTCTGCTGCTTAGCCTAGCTAGGCAGCTGCCTAATCTGTCGTGATGGCATTTCAGTAGGACTAAGGGAGTTTTCACTCCTTATTGTTTTAAAACATTCTTGTTTTTATATTTGAATTATGAGAAATATTTGTTTACCAAACTCTTAATGTCCTTTTTAGAAGGAAAGTTAGAATCATGTAATATTATATACATATCTTTTTTGCTAAGAGACGAAATTTTATTACCGTAGAAAAGATTACCTAGGTCATCTTATTTTTTAACCTCTCCTAATCTCACACAAATCAAATTTTTATTTTTTTAATGGAGGCTTTAAGTGTGAATGTCGTGAGTGAAGTGAATTTTATTTTTTTTTAATTAATGTTTGAAAAGGAAAGTGGCAGGAGGCGTACGAGAGAAGGAGCGCGTGATATTGACGAGTGACGGGTGGGGTTTAACGTGTCGGAAGAAAATGATGGGAAACTTTGGTGAGTGGCATGTCGTCATATAAAAAGAGAGAGAGAGAGAGAGAGAGAGAGGAGGAGGTTTTATTTTTAATTTAAAAAAATTGAAGACAATGGGCGGAGGAGGGAGGATGTTGCCGGCCTTTAGGTTAGGTTCCGTCTAAGCTCCGCCCCTGTCAGTAAGTAAGTAGCCTATTGGATACCTTTTCGAGCGAGATCTAGATTTCTCACTAGATCTATCTGCTGATCGGGAACGTGATCTACGTCTATGATGCCTCTCTCTATCTCGATCGTGATCATGCCCCCTGCAAAATAAGCAACTACTAATAAATACACAGAATAATAATGAATCTTAATGTCTATCTTATAGTTAAAATATTTGTGATTTTGTGATTGAGGATATCACGTTCAGAGATTGCAAATCCTAGGTCAATTAAAATTTTCATTTGTTCCTCGGTATTTTGTGATTGGATAGCATTGTTATTGCTGATTGAATATTGAAAATTCTAGTGTGCATCACCAGCTATTGGTTTATAACAAAAACTCATGACCACAAAGGTAGCGATTAGCAAAACAATACTGTCATATCATCAGTTACAATATCTACAGCTTCAGCACAAGAATGGCCAAAAGGAAAAACAACAATGACCATTGTAGTTTTTCCATCACAACCTGCCGTATTCATGGTTCCTAGAACGCCCACTATCTTCATCCCTGCCCCTTCCTCTGCTATCCCTACTGCTTCTGTCCTTGTAGTCTCTTCGGCGGTCAAAATCTTTTTCTCTATCTCGATCCCGATCTCTGCTCCTCACTCTGTCATGATCAGATTCACGGGATTTGTGCTGCAATAATTTGACACAAGTTCGTCATTTAAACTGCATACAAAAACCAAGGTTTGCCGAGCACTCGAAATACAGGAAAAATGGAGGAATATCTTTCAGGAAGCAAGAGGATCAACAATAACAGTAGTGACTAGAGAATGAACAATAATAGCACAAAGGGATAAAAGCAGCACAAAAAGAAACTTGGAAGACAGAAAAACATCAATTAAACTAATTTCATCTTCCTGTTTATCAATGTCCATGGCAGAAACATAGACGTAATGTTAATCCCTCAATTACATATTCCAAAAAACTTATCCTGAAGAACTAATTGCAAGTTATCACGATATAAATTAATTTTGCTCTGAATGACTGCTTTAGAATTTCTATGGCTCCGCATGCAATAAAAATTCATTTGATATTCGTAGCAGGTTACAGTGGTGTACATGATGTACCATGAGGTGAAATTCTTACTTTTTAAGTAACTTAAGTCATGCTCCTTCAATTGCTTTCAGCGGTGGCGGAGGGAAGTAGGGGCAGGGGGTGTCAATTGACCCCACTTTTTTCTGAAAATTGTATGTATATATATTTATATATATTAATTATAATGTTCTAGGATCCTATGTGAAGTTTTAAACTATGTAGGGTATTATTTTGTAATACAAAAATAAGGGTCAAGGCGATATGAGATCATACATGCTCTTTTTCCTTCCTTTTTTTTTAGCAGACACAAGACTTAATCTCCTCTCAGCTCCCTCTCCTCTCTCAACCAACACTCCCCATTCGCACTCCTGACTCAGCCTCGCAAGTCGGCAGCATTTCCTCATCTTCCAGCCCAGCAATGTGCCATCAAGCCTATTTGAAGTAGAGTTATGAATGACTGTTTGGTGGTGTACATAACAAGACATTTCAACAGGATTAAGAAGGTAGAAGTCTTGCAATACTTTCAAAATATGAACCCCGTAATCGTTATTGTAGTATTTATAATCAATGTTTACAATGGGTTACATGACAAACTAATACTATTGTGTTTGCATTAAAATTTAACAGTTTTAAAGTTATGTTTTTGTGCTTCTAATTTAGACCCCCCTTTGTTCAAATCCTGGCTCCGCCACTGCCTTTCAGTAAATATCTTCTACAGAGGACCATACAAACAGAACTTGAAGCCATATTCCAAGCGTAGGATGATTCAAAAAGTAATAGATTCAACTCCTTTTAGGTAATTAACTATAAGACTAAGTTTATCTATCCCCAACCCCAAAGCCTCAACTTTCTTCAGGAAACAATCTAAAAGTTCAGTATATATTCTACTTGTCTAACAATTGACCTCATTTTATAAGTACTGTATTTGTGGATTGCTTGTTAAAAGGTTTCTCAGCTCGAATTAGGGATAAATTGTTCAATTTATATCAGTATTGATGACAAAAAAAAAAAGGCTAACATGGCAAAACTATCTCATTTACTGATTTACCTGGGTAACACATGTATCACTGATCTACGTAACTTACATGTAACATACATATCTGGGTAAACCCTACCTCGAAAACGGATTACATTACATGAACTATAATTAGAAGATATACATACGAAATCAGATGTAGATACTAGTGAGCTCAGAATAAAACTAGAAGTAGTGAATCGATAATAACCCTTTGATAATGCGAGTCTCGATCTTCGAATACATCGTAGGGTGAAGATCCACCGTCTCCGTTTCCATCGCCATTGTGTCTACTATCGTGACGAGACATCGAAGCTCGGATTGAAACCTAAAAAATGGTCGTTTTCTCCCCTAATTTCGTCTAACCAACGAGAACAATGAGAAAGATACGATTTTTGCCCTAGACTGGTATGCAATTAGCACTTCTCTTGTGAAATGGTCGTGGGCTTTCTCTCAATAAGAAATGAAACGGATCCAAAACTGGGAAAATATGGGCCCCAAATCTCAACTTATAGGAGCCCAGCGTCATGCTACTTATCTTTTAGCTCAAAATAGAATATTTATGGGTGATTTGGACTTTGGGCACCGTTTGTTCTTACATATCAGATGTTATGTGTTAAAATTTTGTATAATAGATATTTGGGTGTCATTTTAGACGAAATTCGTTAATCAACGTGGTCAACCGTTAGTTTCGTTAATTTTTTATCCAATTTACCTATTTTACCCCTAGAGAAAGACAAAACATATTGCTCTTACTTAAAAGTAAAATGGTCAAAAATTAACGCAGCTAACGGTTGACCACGTTGACTAACGAATTCCGTCCAAAATATGCAAGAACAAATAGCACCCAAAGTCAAAATCATCCATTATTTATAAAAATCACCTCAATGACTCGTTTGGTTCAAGTTTTAAATTATTTTTAAAATATTGCATTTCATTCTAAAAAATATTTAATATTTGGTTCGGGTTTTTAACTAAGAATATATCGTTCTAAAAATGGAGTTTTCCTTCAAAGTTCTACCTCTCCCTCTTAAATAGATGGGAATAGAGGATTATTTTAGATATTTTCTTTTATATTTTTTTCTTAAATTACCTCTCAATTTCAAAATATCCCTTCTACTTACCAAGAAAACTTTTTTTTCATTTATATTTTCTTGAAAAGAAAAAAAATATATTCTTTGTTACTGAACTTTTTCTTTTTATTATTAAATACATACGACGATTTTTCACAGTTCTTAACAATAAAAATAAATTCTTGCCTTTGTAATATTGTTAGGACTTATCTTTTAATTTTAGAAAATAAATACTATTTCGGTAATTCTCACACATATTTCATTCATATTTTCATTTGAACCAAATATAGAGAGGTAATTTAAAGTTATAAGAAAAAATAATTCATATCTAAACCAAACATTAGCAAGGTGTCCTAGATGGCAAGACAAAAGTTTTTTAAAAATCTAGGATGTCAATTTCATTCCCAAAACTCGAACCAAACGAGTCCATAAGGTTTACCTCTCGTCTTACTTTAGTTTACGAAATTCAAAAATACATAAGTTCATACATGAAATTTCACTTGCGTCTCACTATCCTCCATTTTTAACAAACTGTCTAAAAAGTTGACAAAATTAATCATGTACAAGGTACATAAAAGGTAAAAGCGCAAAACCACTATTATATGCATATATAATATACTTAGATCTAAATCAAAATGAACTATACTTAGATCTAAATCAAAATTGATAGTTGCCTTTATCTATAAAATAAAACCCAAATTCAAAACCAATCTCGAGAGGTAAATCGAAATTGAAAACTAATATAAACATTAAATCAAGATCAAATTTGATAAAATTAGAACAAATTAGTGGGTTTAATGCCCCTTTGAACAAATTAATGGGTTTAGTGCCATTTTCGGATACATATTCGTGGGTCCCTTTTTTGAACAGATACCTTGGTTATTGCAAACAATACTTTTTCTTGATTTCTCGACGAGATTTGAAGCATAAACGAGCTTTGAATAAACTCTTAACCTTTGATGACATAATCATGGGCATTCATTAGCTGTATTAATGGCACCATCGATGTCATTATATGCATGTTTATATGAATATGAGTCTATGGTTTAAGATGTGATCGTAAAGAGATAGAGATATAGTATTTATTAATGGAAAGTAACACCATTAATGGATGCGTGAAACTTGTAAACTGAGTATTTGGAATCTTCGTTGAGCCAAATAAGATCAGGGATAAAGCACTTTTGAGTTTTCTTATAGAGAAAATTAGGAGTTTTGATTTCAAGTTTTGCTTTTGATTTCGACCACAATATTTTACTTTGATTTTAGTTTAAACTTCCAATTGTGTGTTAATGTGTTTTTTATTTTTTTAATAAGGAATTACATGTTAATGTAGGGGGAGAAAATTATGGAAGAAGAAGAAATAAAATAAGATAAAGTTTGAATAGTGTTTTCCCACTTTTATTCCTCATGTGCCTTGCACATGACTAATTATGTCAGCTTTTTAGACAGTCCATCTAAAAATGAGACGTATGTGAAATTTCATGTATGAACTTGTGCATTTTTGAATTTTGTTAACCAAAGTGATATAAAAAGTAAACTTTATGATTGACTTTTGTAAATAACTCCTCAAAATATATAGGAAATGAGTTAAAATGGCTCATTTCATAATTATTCTCAATAAAATAATATTAAAATGTTTTATTTAAAAATAATAATATTTTGTTTATTTACTTAAAATACCTTTTCCCTTTTTTATATATTTTTTTATAAAAAGCTTAATAATCACCGGCCAGAGTCACCATATCCCCGAATCTTCGGCTACCACACTTGAAACTCTCGCGTAGGTACTATAAATTTGTTTTACACTAAATCTGCAGTTAACTAATAATACAAATTTGAGTGCAAATCTATTTTTGTACAAAATCTGCAAGTAACTGACAATACATGTTTCAATGCAATTTTGTTTCCACACTAAATCCACAATCAATCAGTGTTGTAGATTTTAGTTCAAACATGTTTTTACATTAAATCCGTTGACAATTATCATATAATTTTAGTGCGGATTTATTTTTGCACTAAATCTGCAATAAATAAAAGAGTGCTCGTAAAAGCATCATTAATTTGTAGTTTCAACACCCAAAACACTTAAATTTAGTTTTTAATTTTAAAAGTATACCCTAGTTTGAGCACCCTAATACGAATTGTTACAACTATTATGAAAAAGCAATTGGAAATGAAAACAATTTCATTAATTTTTGTTTTCTTCATATCCAATCACAAATTGAATTAAAGAAATAAACTGAAAGGTTGGAAAAAAAACATATATAAATGAATTAAAAGATGAGTATAGTGGAGACAAAGATTTTCTTCTACCTGTTCTTCCTTGTTTTATGAGAATGTTTTTTGTTCATTTATTTAGTTGGGTCATTTAAATTTAATATTATTTTAAGTATGAAGTTCAGTGTTAGCAGGAACACCGTTTTTCTTTGTTACAGCATGAGACTGAAAAACTTAAGAGTGATATAGAGAAGATGCGTAGCGAGTTGATGTATGAAATTGACAAAGTTATTACTGGGCAACCTTTAGATTTGAATCTTGAAAGAGGGAGAATAAGGGAAGAGCTAGCAAATCATAATCAAGAAACCTCTAGCCTCACTAACAAACTTGACAGAGAAATCCATGCATTTAGGGCTCAAGTGGAAGCAACAAAATATGATATGATAAAGTACTGCATAAGTACACTCGTTTCTATTTTTGGCTGATGGTCTCACTGTACTCCGTATCTTAATGTAATTTTTATTGCATTGCAAATTAATGGCAGCAAACAAAACCCAAGGTGAGAAAAGAGAACCGGGCTGTTTACTTTGTTTAAGGCAATTTGTCGGTGTAGGGAATAGGACAAAAGAAAGGAAAATTTAGTCTCACTTCAATGTAGTATAAAAAATCATTCAACTTTTGACTATAAAAAAAAATTTAAAATTAAATTTGATATTCGTCATTACCATAATCAATACTTAACCATATCACTAGTTTGAAAAAAACAAAAATTTAAACTATATCATTCCTATGTTGGAAAATTAGTAAAGGAGTATATAAATATAGATATAATTATTAGAGAAAGATTTTCACACTAAAGCCAAGGAATAATTTTTTTTAAAATAAAGGACATATTTTTTATTTTATTGATAATATGACATGTGTCTTTTTTTTCATTATAAAATGACATGTATCTTTTTTTTTCATTATAAAATGACATCACAACCCTTAAAATAAACTAAAAAAAATACTAATATGCATTAAAATATGGATTGCAATATGAACTTTGCATTCTATATTTCACTGCAATATGAACTTTGCAGTCCATATTTCACTGCAATGTGAACTTTGCAGTCCATATTTTTAGTGTAAAGTTCATATTGCAGTCCATGTTTTACTACAATGTGAACTTTGCAGTCCATATTTTTAGTGCAAAGTTCATATTGCAGTCCATATTTCACTGCAATATGAATTTTGTAGTTCATATTTTACTGCAATATGAATTTTACAGTCCATATTTTTTGTGCAAATTTCATAAAAAGGGGTAATTTAGGCAATACATAACATGTTTTTATTAATTAAATGATATTTAAATTTATTCAAATACATTCATTTAAAATATAAAACAAAATAGGCATCTTACACTAATTACCAATTAAAAATAAGCCCTTCATTCAAAAAAATATTATTCATTAGATTTTTGGTAAAAATCAATGTATAATAAACCATTCTACCTAATTTCTAGAAAACTAAACTATATCAAAATGGGTAAGTATAACTATGGGAGAAAGTATGTGGAGAGAGAAGAAGATGATTGAAAAAGTGGGACTTTTTTCCCAGGAGAGTGGTATTGATCGAAAATGGGTTTGTTTTTCCAAGAGAGTGGTAATGATCAAGGGGGTTGATTCTTTTCTAACATGGGTGCTCATTAAAAATTAAAATTGGGTGCTTAAATAATTGGTGTTAAAACAAGAAATTAAGGGTGCTTTTACCGACATTATGTAATTTTAAGCGTAAATTTGTTTTTACACTAAATAAAATTTATAATTGAAGCTCCGGTAATGGGTCTTTGAGTTCTAGGCCAAAGTTGCTCGAGTTCCGGTAGGCGGCGATTGAAGAGATTGTTGGTGAAACTTAACAACCACCAATAGTAATAAAGAAATAAAATATTGTAGCAAGAGTATAATTGACCATTCAAAAAAACAGTGTATCTTTTTACTGAAAAAAAAGAAAAGAAAATTATTCTTATGGTTTAAACAAATTATAAATGAATTCTTCTTTCTAATATGAAATATTAACGTGTCTTCCTCTTTAGCTTGAATATGTTATAAAGGGGACACTTTAGACACCATTTTATCCGAAATAAATGTACCGCGTGTCCTTAAAAAATCAACAGTCTAAAAGATTTCAAGTAAAAATATTTTTTTATTAAGGAAATTATATTTCTTTTGTTGTTTGGTGCGGGTGGTAAATGGATATTTTAATTGCTCTACTTTTCACTGTGAATTTAATTTGCACCAAAATATAGAAAAGTAAAAGTAAGTCAATAATTTTATTTTATTATTTTAGTTTGAAAGAAAAACATCTAAATTTCTATGATCTAAAAAAGTAAATAAAATAAAATAAAAATTTCTATTTATTTTACCTAAACTCTGTTCTACAATGACCAGACCTTCTATTGGAAAAAATATACCCCACTAGCATTTACATATATAAGTACATAACTATCATTGTTTATGTAAAGTTTGTTTAGTTCTTAATAGTGTACCCTACTAGTCTCACCATCACATGTATTAGTTTTTGTGGTTGTACCTCATGCTTAAATGGCAATATATACGGTAGTAAAGTTATACTTGGAGGGTTTTTATTATCATTTGTGAATTAAGTGTAGTTTGAGCCGGTGTTTAAGAATTTAGTTAGGTTCATTATTCAATTTAACAAAAATGGTTCGAAATTAATAAATTCTCATGTAATAATTTTATTATTGTGGACAGGATGTTTTACGTATCACGGTGTAGTTGTTGTAGGTCTTGGCATATCACTGTAAGTGTTTGTCCCACATTACTTAGGCGAGAGCAATTTATATACTATATATATATACACACATAGAAGATATCACTAGTCATTCATGAAAAGATGCCTTTTTGGGATAATAATAAAATTGTATCAACTTACAATGTGATCAAACACACTTTTATTAAAATTTGTTCGATGCAATTTTTTAGGTTTACTATTTGTGATTTATTGGTTACAAGTACGGCATTTAAGAGTAGCAATTCATATTTTTGGGTCTTGTTTTTGTTTGATACAACACAACACAACTAGAAAATCGGAAATACGAATACAGCATGGCGAGAACTTGTGTTATTTTTAGTTAATACGAACACGACACGATATATACAATTGCAATTTTTTCATCACAAAAAATATGTCATAACATAAGTAAAAATGAAAATTTTGTCCCATTTAGACATGATTAACAACCAGACATGATAAATGCTACATAATTATAATTTTCTGTCAATTTTGTTCAAAAATTTAGACATAAACATAGCTCGACAAACTAAGTCTCTTGGCACAGTGGTATAAAATTGCTATTAGAACGATCTGTCAAAATAATGTTTAACCAGCGACAGCCAGAAACCATAAACGAGATTTACTGTCAAGTATTAATTTTGTTTCATTTTATGATGAATTTTTGCATTGTTTGTTTGTCACCTCTAACGGTACACGTGAACGAAGATTTTTTATGTCAAAGTAATGTATTTGCGAACCAAAATCTTTTAGTCACAAGTAATATATCCGTCAGGAACCGAGATTTCTACGTCACAACGATCCAATGCCAGCGGCAAAACAGGCGCGCGAGAGAGAAGATGGGTTTCCATGGCCATTATTATGCAACAGTTTATTCCAAAGCAATGTGGGCCGCTCAAAAGCAACCTAAATGTAGCAAAACCACAAATTATTATTGATTTTAAATTCAAAAACCAACAGGGGAGATTCGGGAGAACTAAATAATCTCCCCCCTCCAATAATAATAAATAAATAAAACAATACAAATTATTATACAACTACATACATATAGAAAGAGAGAGAAGAGGAGGGAGAGAAACGGGTTTGTAGAGAGAGAAAGGAACAAAAAGAGGGAGGAGAGAGAAATGGGAGCAGGAGGGGAAGAGAGAGAGACGATGGGAGTAATGGCTACAGATTTCTTCTGGTCATACACAGATGAACCCCACGCTTCTCGTAGGAGACAGATCCTCTCTCAGTACCCTCAAATCAAAGAGCTTTTTGGCCCTGATCCCTGGGCTTTTCTTAAGGTATTGTAATTTAATTTGTGCACATTACCTTTTTGATTAAGTGTCTCAAGGTATTTTTCTTATGCACATTATGTGTTTGATTCAATGTATGATCTCTCTCAAAGATTTTTTCTGAATTTTGCTAAATGGGTCTAGATCTGTGAAAGCTTAGGTGTAAAATTGGCCACATTAGGCGCCTAGAAATGCGATCTGTAAACTTGTTTGAATGGACGTGGATTGTGAAAATGTTGGCATTTTTATATGCATTGTGTTCTTCTGCTTGTGGAAATGTTGTACCCTTCTGTTGATATTGTGTGATTCCTATAATGATTTATGAATTGGGTTCATGTAACTTTTGATGGAAAGTTATGGTTTTGGGCAGAGATATACTATTCATTATTTTTGTTTTGTTAAAAATTCTTCCATGCTCTGGTTTTGAGTGTGTTTGATTAATTCTGGGGCTTCCAAACGCATCCTCATTTTCAATTTCATGTGGAATTTTTAATCTTGATATTTAGGCACTACCTACAATCCTACACATGATCTCATCATACTAAAAGTCATCATTGTGAGTTGGCACTTGGCAATAGAGAAATTGTCTAATAGCTTTGAAAGCTTAAATTATTTAGTTGCATTCTTTAAGGTTTCATTTGATTGGTTTAAGTTCTATGACTCAACCTTTAGAGCAATTATAGGTTGGAGCGAAGATCGATACCAATGATCTGGAACTGATGTCTGATTACAAGAACAAGTATCTTCTGTAATTTTTTGAAATGGATGTGAACAATTATGATAATCTCAATTCTCTGTAATCAACGAACTTAATGAGCTATTGATATATGTTTCTTATTCTTGTTATTTTGGGGGACTGGGGTCATAAAAATTGAATGTTGATGTAACATTGATGTACATGGCCGCCTTAGAGGGGTTGCAGGGTGGGTGACTGTACAGGGCAAGCTAATTGTATTCAATATTTGGAGATCATATTAGTTGAGTTGGTAAATTATACTGGTTGATTTTTTCAAGTTTCCGTTTTTGCAGATTACCATGGTCGTCTCACTTCAGCTATGGACCGCTACTTACCTTCACAATGCAAGTTGGCTGAAGATACTAATGGTGGCCTACTTTTTCGGCTCATTTCTCAACCACAATCTCTTCCTAGCCATTCATGAACTAAGTCACAATCTTGCCTTCTCTACTCCCGTCTACAACCGATGGCTTGGGATTTTCGCTAACCTTCCCATTGGTGTACCCATGTCCGTCACCTTCCAAAAGTACCACCTCGAGCACCACCGCTTCCAAGGAGTGGACGGTATTGATATGGACATACCCACTCTCACCGAAGGCCATCTTGTTAAAAATATAATCGCCAAATCCATATGGGTCATTTTACAACTCTTCTTTTACGCACTCCGCCCTCTATTTATCAAACCAAAACCACCTGGTATGTGGGAATTCATCAATTTTGTTGTCCAGATTGCCCTTGATACCGCAATTGTTTACTTTTGGGGCTGGAAATCTTTTGGGTATATGATTTTATCGACCTTTGTTGGGGGTGGGATGCACCCTATGGCGGGCCACTTTATCTCGGAGCATTATGTCTTCAACAAGGGCCAGGAAACGTATTCTTACTACGGTCCATTAAATTTGATGACATGGAGCGTAGGGTACCATAATGAGCATCATGATTTCCCTAGGATCGCGGGTAGGAAGCTTTACAAGGTGAAGGAGATTGCACCAGAATATTACGAGAATTTAGACGCATATAAATCATGGAGCCAGGTGATTTACATGTATATAATGGACAGGACAGTTGGGCCTTTCAGCAGGATGAAGAGAAAGTTGTCAACAAAGAACACTAACAAGAGTGAATAGGCGCATGCCCATATTGTTTTTGTCTTTCTTCCTTGTTCCTCTTCTTTCCAGGTTATGAGATATACTAATTGCCTATTTGACAAAATTGTAACATTTTTGAGGGATCAGTATTGTATGATGTAGTTTTAGATGGAGCTTGAGTCAATTAATTTGTTGGTAAATTATTATTCAGAAAAAAATTAATTATATTGCTATATGATTTATTAGCTCAATTTTTAATCTTTCGCTTGATATTGGAGTGTGATTGTTACCCACCTTTTTTTTTGTCCTTGTGATTCTATGATTGTTTCGGGGAAATGCTATAAATCCCATAGCAGATTTTGCATCTGCCAGACCAATTGTTGCGGTGAATACCTGTGCATTATGCGTTCCTGGTAGTATATTGGTCTCGCAAAAGTCAGATATGCCTTTGGCATTGGCAATAGAGATACTCTTCCTTCTATTCCTGCTTGGTAGTTTTAACATGCAATTATGTGAAATGTGAGCAACTGTTACTTAAAAGTTTGCAATTGTTGTCGTAAACTTTCCACTTGCACCATTTGAATTAGGGTGGCTCTATTGTCAAAGTAATGTACAATTGTAATAACATATAGTAATTCACAAATGTGACATACCCCAACTTTTGACGTCAAATTGGAAATTAACAATATATAATGAAGTAAAAAAGATAACCCATAAGTAACTTGTATCACTAATATTTGCCGGTAACAGATACCTACAGTCCTACAATCCCATTTCAACTTTAAAACACCATTTTCACATCCCAATCTTCAATCTTGCAACACTCAAAGACGTTTAACTTATTTTCAATCTCCATCTGTCAATTAAAACACTTGAACGAGCATTTTTCATTCAAGCACCTGACAATGGCAAACACAAACACAGAATTAAATAAAAAAATTTAAGTTTCTTGAACATAAAAAAACATTTTTTACACGTGTTATGAGTTGTACCTTCCAAGCCTCGTTCTTGGGGGCGAAGTGCGGTTCGCCAACAACATATGGAAATGGATGACCATGAGGGTTTAAAAGAGGATGCCTTGGATCATAATCATAGTCACTGTCATACTTAGTTCGCTTATATGCATTGAGAGTTCTTAAAACGGTGGCTGATAATATCGAAAGTCCCTGCAGAACAAAAAACAACCGTCAAACATGGTGTAAACAATTTTTTTTTATTAATTCTTTCTTTCTTTATTATTATTATTGTAGAAACGTTAGTTTGTTTTTTAAACTATTGAGAGGGTGTCGATAATATTTGCCTCTGAATAATGCTTGACTTTTGAACTTTAAAGCCTGTAAATAATAATATTTCTTATATATACTCTTTTTCTACACGGCTTAGACTTTATTCAGAATTAAAAAAAAATAATCTAATTTTCAAGGTTCAGATTTCAGATTCAATCTAATTTTCATACTGATATACCTGTGCAAGGATAATCGAGAAGCCGACCCATTGGCAGATGTCGAGGTTTGACTTCACAAAATCCTTAAAATCATCGAACCTTCCAGAGGGATCAGGAGGGAAGTCCTGAATTTAACTCTTAAAATGTTCAATCTTTCATGGGAAAAAATTAAGCAAAAATTTTGGTGAAGAGAAAAAAATTAAGAAGTTAATTTAATTTAAGACAACACACCTTCTCCCAATCAGAATTTAGGAATATATCCGCAATAACCAAAGTCTCTAACAGGAGAATTGAAAGGACAATAACCATATACTATGCTTGGTTAAGTCAACAGTATTAAAAGACGGAGATAAATTATAAAAGTGAAAGATCAAAATACAGAGCACAATAAGGTTAGAATGAAAATGAAAGTGAAATCTCAAATATAGACGGTCTGTCCCGTTCTAAGAGTTGGATTATAAAGAGTTTGCTGTTTTCTTTGTAGGAGAGACCGCTGTTTTCTTTTTTGGACATAATTAACGAGCTATATCTCATTTTAATAAATAAGTTTGATTGTCAAACATTCTTTTTGTAGACAGTAGTGTATTCTTAAAAATCTTAATCTGGGATTGAGGAAGTATATATATAACAGGACCACGGTTAGAACTACTCAACTGACTAAACTATCTCTTATCTCATGATAGTTTCTCCCATACAGGTTGTATATATATGGAACAGTTATGTCTGTTGCATTGTATTTTAGGAAAAGGATACACAGGAGAGACAATAAGCATTTGCAGAATCAGCAGCAACATGGCCAAGGCAAGTAATGGCACAGAAAGTGATACCAATGCCAAGAAATGCATATATAAACCTACAAGATTACCCAACGCAAAAGAAAAATATCAGACCACAAGTATAAGAAGTAAAATGCTAAGTTGCTTAACAAAAATCGCGCATTTGCTTAACTTAAAAATAAGAGCAAATTATTTGGACTAATGTATATATATATATATATCAAAAGAACTGGGGCTTGGCAGAGAAAACAAGAATTTAACCTATCCTAACCCACTTCAGTCAACCCTCCTATCAAATCCTGAGTATCATATTTGTTAAAACTTAAATGTAACATAATTCCTTCAAGAAAGACCTTAATTACCATGGCATAGTCGAAGTTTGCTGATCAAATGAGGACGCTTGTGCATCTATCTGCCAAACCCTAATCATCCACAAACTATACAAAATCATAGCAATCCCTGTTATCCCACATATTGAATTCACAAGCTTCATAAACAGCTGAAGGCATCTCTTCACCACTCGCACCATCTTAAAATCAAATGGACCAAAACCAAATGAGATGAACTGCAAATATTTGGTCCCTTTGTAGCAAAAGAAAGAACACTTACATGGTGTTCGGTTAAGATTTTAAAATTACGTTTTTTAATTTTTTACAAAAAAATCAATTTTACTTCACAATTTTCAAAATTCATTTTACTTTATTTTTTATCTCATAAAATTTTTAAAACACAGTAACTTTAAATTCAAAAATCGGAATTAGATAAAAAAATATATTTGAGACTTGCTCTTCGAGATTTATAAAATAAGATCCATTGTGACTATTTTTTGAATTTTTTTCATGAGCTTTTTTGAATTGATTGAAAAAAACTCAAACAAAAATTAAATTCACTTTTTAACTTATTTTCACACTTCCCAAAAACTTATCTAAAAAATATGTTTTAAAATCTCAACCAAACAAGCACATGTTCCTGAATTTATTAGTAGTTTGATATCTAAACTAAGAAAAAAAAATCAATTGGGTACAGTTTGTCTGTAATAATTATTTGTGCTTCCAAAATTTGATATGGAAAAAAGAGAAATGATTGAAGGAAGCAAGTGAGAGGAAATTTCCAAGAGACATCACACTATTTGTTGGTTAGTAAGGTACTCTCAATCTTCACCGTTCTTGTGAATAAGCAATAATGTTTGCAAGTAGCAACAAATTGTTGCATTGGTATTTGAGATGGGAACTGTCATAATAAGAACCTCAATGTTAATTTTATTTCCTTTAGTAGTACTCCCTCCATCCCACAAAGATAGACTCATTTTCTATTTTTATCCTTCCCAAATTATAGACCACTTGTTTTTTAAAGAATGCACTACAATTTCATTTTTTCTAATATACCCTTATTTAATTACATTGTTATCAACTCCAAAAGAGTAATAAACTCCAAAATTTCCCTCACATTTTCTTGGAGCATGTGATTTCAATTCAATGTATTCATTATAGAAAGAAAGTAAATGAGGGTATAATAGGAAAATTGTGAAAAAAAATTATGGTTTCAATTACATTAAATGAAGTTTCTTAATCTGTGTGAAAAAAAAAATGGGTCTATCTTTGTGGGACGGAGTGAGTATGAAATAACTCTGCATACCAAACTGATGACCCTTTCACTGCATATCTGAAAAACTTTGTTCATGTACTAATTTTAGCAAGCTCTACTTAAATGCCACCCTTGTGTGTGGGGACATTGTAATAAATTTATATACAACTTATCATTAGTTATATTATTTTGGAAGACTCCGTTAAATTGAGAAAATAATTGATTTATGTGTAAATACGGAGAATAAGTTGAGAGATACAACAAGATGTTATCTTACTTTATAGCTTTTACTACGGATTTTCTTTTCGGGGATGAGGCCTTGTGTGTGGGGACATTGTAATAAATTTATATACAACTTATCATTAGTTATATTATTTTGGAAGACTCCGTTAAATTGAGAAAATGATTGATTTATGTGTAAATACGGAGAATAAGTTGAGAGATACAACGAGATGTTATCTTACTTTATAGCTTTTACTACAGATTTTCTTTTCGGGGATGAGGAAGAAAATTGTTTCAAAAAAATATTTTAGGATGAAGAATATTTTTTTACAAAAAGTGGAAATTATCTCACCATGTCATTCAATTCATTTTCTATCTTCTTACACAAAATTATTGTTTTTTTCATTATTTTTTATTTTATTATCAAACGAACCTTAACAGTCATGCTATGGTTTTTCTGTTCGGACTTGAACATTTCTTTCTTGAGAAAGAAAAGGAAATTTTAACATTGATGTTGATCTCAAATATTAATGAATAAAAGAAAAACTTTACCAATGAGGTATGGAAACTTAAATGAAAAGTGGTAAGGTATGAACACTTAAATGGAAAAGGAAAAAAGAGAATATTAATAATTGTTCAGTGTTCATTCACAACAATTGTTGCCGTGGTGTAGTGGTTATCACGTTAGTCTTACACACTAAAGGTCCCCAGTTCGATCCTGGGCGGCAACAATTGTGTTTTTAGTCTCCTTTATCCCCTCCCAGGTAATTGAGGTCTTAGGATTTCCTTCACAGGTAATTGAGGTGTGAGATCACTCTGCAAAGCTTAAAAAGTGCATGTAAATGCGAGCACATTCCACATTCAAACTACCCACAATATTGTGGATAGTTCAAGAGAAATAAGTAGGAAAACAACAACAACAATGTATGCTCCCATATATTTCTCTACCATCCAAAAACGACATAGATTTCTTAATTTTGGCCTTAAGAAGCCAAAATGGTGACGACAACATCGGGCAACAAGAAATCCAATAAACTGAATGAACTTCCCACATATATCACCTACTGGGTAATTTGCAATTTCAACTTTTCAAGTACATTATATCTCTCTCTCACAAAAAAAGGGAGTACATTTTATAAAAATGACAAATGAACCAAGTTTTCGATTAGTACAACACAAAAGGAAAGCTAAAAAAAAATAAAGATAAATACTAAGTTATAATTTAGGGCACCTCAAACTTAAGGAGGGCAGTGGGGTACAAGATCAGATAGCTAATGTCAAAAATACTGACTAAAGAGGAAATTGCTGCAGCTACTAGTTTCTTCGAGATTGATTGAATGCACAAAATTGATATGGCCTACCTGTAACTGTATGAGTGTACATATGTTTCCTTCCCTACTATGCAGAAGTGCCGAGGATGTCCTCCTTAGTCAAACTGGACTCAGGGCGAGGATCGACTTTAATAGTAGGCGGGAGTGCTTTCTCCACCTGGGGAGGGGATGGTCTGTTTGGATGAATTTGGTCAACTTCCTTGGATGGGATTTCAAACTGCATCCAACAAATATAATGTTCCCAGTTGAATGCAACAAAAATATATATTACATAAGTCCTGCTTCAGACCAAAAACTGAAAGAGAGAGAGGAGGGGGGGGGGGGGGGGGGGGCAGTAAGGGGGTGGCGTACATTTTTCTTCTATTTGGTTGTATTGATTTGATAACATGAGGGTCCTTTGAATTTATTTATTTTTGACAGTATATTAATTACACCTAGAAATCATTGTAGCCTGGATGTATGTACGATATTACAAACAATAGTTTCATATACTAAATGATATATAAATTTCACTAGTTTTTGTATGATAATTGAAACTTTGAACCTTGAGGGGCACCTTGAGGGCCATTCGCATGGTTGGAGCATTTTTCTTTTAACAAAAAAAAATGAAAAAAATTCACATTATTTCGATGTTATTGATATAACAAACGGAGTACTTTTTGAATAGCATATGGTTAATTTGATTGATTAATTGTCTACTCTTTTTGAAGCGCATACAAAAAAGTAGCTACAAATAAGTGTGATGTTACAGAGGAAACTCTTCCTTGTTCAAGATTTTTCACATGAAGCTTTAAATAAACACTAGAAATCAAAAGGTTGTGCCAAATGGAAAATAAAAAAACTGACCTTGTAACCACAGCCGGATACACAAGCACGAAAGCATTCCTGTGAGCAGAAGATAAACAACTATTATCAAACCAGTCAACTAGTGTAACTCAAGCTGTTCATTGCTGCTAAATCATGCATTATTACAACTTCAAAAGTAAAAACATCGCCATAAAATTGACATATTTAGGTCACGCATTGTTCCATACAAGGTTCAAAATTGGTGTTCCTTTTTTTTTTTTTGGACTTCCTGTATTATCTGACAATTTAGAGCTCAAGCACCCTTCTTTATGCTTACTAATACTAGTCACCCTTTAGAGCATAACAATTTAATCTAACGACGCATTTGGATTATTTGTAACAATCTTGTGTTTGAAATTTGGATACAAGATATTTCGGATAACTCAAATATGGCATTGGTCCTGCACTCTGCAAATTGGAAGTTCCAGGCAAATTTGCAAACAAATTTACATAGTGGTCTCACAAACTTGTGAAACTTTCCAATTTACCGCTATTACTTTATGCTATGGTATTTTAGTTTAGGCACTAGCTTTTTTTTCCTTCTTATGGCAACATAAATTATTTCCAGTCGGAGAAAGATCACAGTTTAAGAGAATAAAAACCTCTGAGTAACTGGCAGAACCAGGAGAACGATCAATGTAAGCACTCCATTTCTGATCCTTTAAAACTGGATCCTTGTAGCATATTTCGTTACATTCATCCAAACCTGGATATCATGTTATTGTACTTAGTCTCGTTGATTGAATGTACATAATCAAAATTAAAGGGATTTTCAAAGAAAAATGAGGCAAATACTGAGGTGATTAAGCAACAAACAATATTCTGCAGGACTAATTGTCCACTGGGATCATGTTTATAGTAAGAAGTATGAAAAGGAATGAAAATACATCAACTACGAATTGGGTGCATTAGACACTGAATATGGCACAAATGTGGCTCTGCGTTATTTTACATAAAAGATCATTCTGTTACTAGTAACTCAAAATTAATTGAAATAACTAACCATCGAAATTTTAGCTCATTCAAGTATAAATAAATGGGATTTCTAGACAAAAAAAAATATCAATATGTACAGGTGCCTTTTCAGATGTTCAGAATCTTCCCATTCTATAGAGATCAAACCTAAGTATGGATTACTATAAAAAAGATATGCAATAGGTACTCCAAGAAAAATAGAATGATTCAACCTTTGAGCAAAAAAATTTCCGAACATGCTGAGGCAGCAAACAAGAAAAGCAAAGCATCAAAATGAGGATCGTGGTACTGTGGTACTTACATTCCTCCCATGTGTCACCATCAGCATTACACCCTTTTTTACAAAATACTCTCCCTACAGAAATCCAGGCAGACATGCGATCAGATTGTAAAATAAAAAAAGAAATTGAGTACAGTATTTAGTGCAAATGAATTGCCAAAAAACTTCTATTTTAACTCAATATTGTTATTTCCTTCGTTGGTACAATAACCTGGATTGTGAGGTCTAGTGCAACAGTAGAGAAATATATCACATCATTATTTCCTTCATTCTTCAAAGAAGTTGTCAAAAGGTGAAGGAAATAATGATGTGATATTTCTCTACACTGCCCTAACTTGGCCTCAAAATCCGGTTCGAGCTATGAATGACACGGCTCCTTTTACAGGGAGAGCTGACTGTTTCGGAAATTGTGTCGTACACTGTATTTTTATTTTTTTATCATTCCACGTGGACAATGTAGGATGGACATGTAGAAAATATGAAGACAAACAATACATATCAATATTTAAATTAGAATCTCTAAGAAACCTAATCCATTCCAAAAATATAAAATATGACCACTTCTGATAACAGAAGTGCAACAGCAGTGGGTTCGAACTAAGGGAAAAGAAGAACAAAAAAAGGACAACTTAATAATGCTCAAGAGCAAGCAAAGAAGGACTTGATTGAATCATGTGCAAGAACGGGCTTTTCGCTACAGCACTCAAAAACAACATTTCAAAGAAAAACCATATAAGAATTTGGAAATGAAATAGCAAACATCTATACCAAATAAGACTGTGATGTCACTCCAATGGCGAGATACTGCATACAACATTTTTTCTTCAAATAACAGGAAACACTACCATACATAACAAATCAAGGCAAACAAAGGGAAAATTATAAAATCCACAACTATTATCAAAACACAGAACAACAATTGGACATAGAGATAGAAAAAGGGTTCATATCGTTTGATTTGTTTCTACACTAGTTTGGAAGAAGTACTAGTAAAAACAATTCAATGTGCTTTCGGAAAAAGCTAAAACATTTAGCAACTGTTAGAATTACGAAGAAACTTCAAGGGGTAATTACCCTGATAATCAAACAAACATTAACATCAAATTCAGCCAAACTCTCGTGCCAAAACATTTACATTCCCCAAATAGGTATGTATTCAGCGATTGTGACATACAACTAGGGCTCCAAATCATACATTATCATAATCAATACAAGAGGTGGTATTACAAAAAGTCAACGAATAAACCCCTAAAATCTTGGAGCAAAACACAAATAATGTTTTCAACGATCCAATATATGCCCATATACATATATAAAATCGATGGAGAAGAAGAATAAGAAAATAGTACATGGAATCTGGACAAGAGTTGCGTATTTTTGGGTGCACTGATTTCCACAGGGTGGTGTCCAATTTTGCGGTAGCATTGTTCTTCGGACAAAACACTCTCTTCTCTCTATTACCAAAGAAAATGGGATTGAAAATGGGAAGAATACTCTAGGCCTATAAAGAAGAGGGAAATTAAAGGGAAGTTAGGGGGTTTTGTTGGTAATTTCATTATGGCTTACCGTACACCATTTACGGACTTTTTGGTTGGTCCAATGTGTTTAAATAAACTTTCTATGACCGTACATAAAAGTGAATTACACAAGCATGAGCAAATTTTTGGCCATCAATTTTTTATTTATTTTTTTAATATATATTTTAATGTGTTCTAAAAATGGGTTGACTATTCTCAACTATTCAAAACACTTGGAAGGCTTATATTTACATTTTCTCGTCTTTTGTCGATTCAAATACAATAATTCGTTTGTTTTTACTAAGGATTTGCTGAATATTATCTATTTGATTCCGAAAATTTATGTTTTAAGTTAGTAATATATTGAAAAGTTACATTTTTTCGCTTGCTAATATATTACCTTAATACTCGGTCGTATTCTTATATGTATTTTTGGAGCACATAATAAGACGTGCACCAATTAAAATATTAAACGCGGCAAGTTAAGCAAGTCGCATAAATGAGACGATTAAAAGTTTTTGGATAATTTCTTTATGATTGAAAAAAAAAAAAGAACTTCGAAAATATTTTTTGTATACTTTCATTGCAATATATTTTGTGTAAATGGATTTTACGTGTTCGTTTAATAATAATATAGAACATAACATGAAAAACACTTGATTTTTGTGAGAGTTTGAAAAATTATGAAAATAATAATGGGTCCTGGACATGAGCCAACCGAAACTCTATGAAAGAATTTGTAAAGGGGGTAGAGTAAGCCCTTTCTAGTCTTTTACCCTTGACCATAATGTAACATATGTAACCCTAATTCTATGAATATAAATAGAACAATGGATAGCCATCAGAGAGGCCTCCCTCCAGATCCTAGATGAGAGAAAATGAAGCTAGATGAATTGTTTTAGGGAGAGAAAGTGGCAACTTGTATTCTCATTCCAATTGCCTTTGAACTAATATAATCAAACACACACACACACAAATGGAGGATGTACTGCTAGAATAGCATAAGCGCTACCGGGAGAACCTACCATACCAAAAAATATCTTGTCTCTATTACTATTTACATCTATTACACCATTAATTTTGCTAAAAGCTTCATCATGTGGGTTTGCCCAAATTTTTGGCCACCCACAATTGGCGTCGTCTGTGGGAATTCGACTTGACATTCCTGAGTTCTTAGCATTTTTCATCTTCACTTTCACTTCATTTTCTGCCCGAGGAGATTGCAAGAAAAAGGAAACAAAGGTTACATGAAACATTGCTATGAACATCAGATAAGCCTTGTTCTATTCTTTATTGCATATGAACATTCTTTTAATATTATTTGACTATTATTAATTTTGTGTTGCCGAGCTTACTTCAAAAAGGCACATTTGTAAAAAAAAAGTTTTAAAAATTTGATTATTTTGAGATCTTGGTTCGAGTAGGCCAAAAAGATATCTTTCAGTATAAAAGAAAAGGCGTAAACTGATTACCATGTTGTTGTCCAGCTCGGTTGGTCGGCCCCCCTTTTAAAACAAGGGTTGCAGGTTCAATACTCGGCAGTAGCAAATATATTTGGCCGAGTTTATTTACTTCAATGGCCAGATTTATTAAAATAGGCCAAAATGCATATCGAATCTCAAAAGTATGCCTAGTCGAGTTGGTCTAGCATTTGGCGTGTAATCCATAGCACAAGGTATTGTGTTCGATTCTCGGCCAAAACAAAAATTTTCGCTGAAATCATTTACTTCAATGGCTAAAACTTGGCCGATTAAATTATATCATAGAAATGCATACATATTTTCAAAATTGACTCCAGACGAGTTGGTTGACTCTCTAATTGTCATTGTGTACCAGTGATCATGAGTTCAACACTCGGCCACGACAAAATATTTTTAATTCGGCAGAATTATTGCCGAGCTCACACAAGCCTGGACAAGTTATGAAATAGAAGTACAAATAAAATTTCAGAGATGTCCATAGTTGAGCTGGTTAAGTGCCGAACTCACAAGCCCGAGTTACAAGGTTCAACACTCGGACAAAACAAAATGTTTTTAATTCGGCAGAATTATTGTCGAGCTCACACAGGCCCAACTGACTTATAAAGTTAACGCGCAAATAAAATTTTAACAAAGTATTTAGTTGAGTTGGTTGTCGACTATGTTCCAAACATTGAGGTTAGGAGTTCAATACCCAGCCACGACTAATATTTTTGTGGAGCAGTACATAATTTATTTTCAACAGCTTAAGTTCCCAGGCAACTCGGCTTTCGAAAAACAGTTATAAAACAAAAAACGCAAGAACTATAACAATTGGGGTTCTAGCTCGGATGGTTGGCACTTTTACTTAAAACAAAGAGGTTCTAAGTTCAACTCTTGGTTATGGTAAATTATTTTTTATGATAAATCGGGGGCAAGCGTGGCTTAAATGCCGAGCTTACACAACCCAGCCGTTTAAGCCCCTATGCATCGAGCTCGACCAAAACCCATACTCTTGATTAACTCGGCGTTTTAAACTGTCATCTAGAAGAAGGTGTGAGAATTGTAACAACTTAGTGTCTAGCTCAGATGGTCAGCGGCCATGCTTAAGAAAAGAAGGTTCCAAGTTCAACTCTTAGCCACAACAATCATTTTTTTCGAGTCTAAGAGATGTTTAAATCACCAAAGTCCAGCCGAGCTGATACTATAATTAGGAAATAAGAAATCTCTCATCTATTGAGACTTAGCCGAGTTGGTGTGCAGCGTGATCTATAACCTTGAGGTTGTTAGTTCAACACCCAACAACAACAAATTGATTTTTCGCAACAGAAGTTCATGATAACTCTTTTAAAGATAAATTTTATGACTTTCTTACTATATATTCTTTAAATTGTATAAGCATGCAAATACTTACTAGAAACATAATAGTTTTAATCACGAATTAAAATTTTGAGCTAGATGCTAAAGAGCGTGAACATGATATAATGAACATCAGAACCTTAAAATACCAAACATATTGCATGCTTGAAGACGCCTACTATTCAATTTATTTTGCAATTACCATTGTTAAAGAAAAACTTTGATAACAATTATTCATCTAGAAAGCTTGTCATGTATTTGCTTTTGCAATATATAATTAGATTTACAAAAATTCTTGGTAATTGGAAGCCATTTTTATTTATGGCATGATTAACGCTTTTTGCAAATATTCATGTTGACCATGATAAAAAAAAGGATAGATGAACGAGGTCACATTACTTATAGGCAAATGCTCTCTTTAGTAAGAAAGTTGCACATACAATTATGCACTATTCCTGTCGAAAGATTGACATGATAAATCGCAATACTAACCCCTATATTATCTTTATATTGAATAACAACTTTGTGAAAGCTAATGAGGCTTGCTGTAGCCAAATCTTTATAATCAAAGATTGTCAATTTACAAAAAATGGGGGTCAAAGTATGATAGCCACATTTTGTTTCGGAACGCATTGGTATATCCATTTCGGCAATGCATTTTCAAAACAGTACACAACAGATCACTGGTCCGATTAACAATAAAGAAATACTTGGTGCTTCGAAAAGTATGGCCAAATCAGTGAGGCTTATAATATTGTAAAATTTAAAGAAGTTTTCAAACACCAAATCATTATGGTGTGAGAGAATTAGATAAAGAAGGCCATGACGCCGAGCGGCATAAGCATCAGATTATTATGTTCGAGCCAAATGACTCAGAGGTTACCAGTTCAATGCTCGCCCATAACAAATTATTGTTGACCTAAAGGTCTTAATCTTATTTTGATAATAACAATAAATCAATCATGTGTAATTTAACATGTTCTTGATTTAAGATTATAGCTTTCTTATTTGAAAAATCAAGAATAACATGATTGCTCAAGGAAGTTTGACAAGGATCATTCAATCAATATCCGATCAAGTCAACAAAGCAATGGTCTAACAAGAGATCATTCTTATCACACACATGCTAGCAATGCATTTCATGAAGCACAAAAGATCAAGGATCATATGCCAAAGCTTTAAGAAAAAAGTTTCAAGTGAAGAATCAATTTGAAGAAACAAATCGAAGCATTCGAAGACTCACATATTCGGTAATTGAGTGTTTGCTTAGGATTTATGTAAAGTTTCTTAGTTGATTGATTATATAGCTCAAACATGAACTTGCATGATTCTTAGATTGATCAAAATCAAGTTTGAATCAAATTTCTTTCAAAACATCATTTTAGCAAAAACCGGTTTTGAAATAAATTCGTATTAAATTCAAATGATCATATTTTGAGTTTTCCCAAAAATAAGTGTCTTAGGAACTTATTTTTAAGGTCCCTAAAGCATTAGAATTGATTTTGGAGCTTATATGCAAAAGTGCAAAATTTGGGATTTTTGGCCTTAGGGCCTGTTGGGCAGTCTGGTCCATCAGTTGACTAAGGAGTGTGCTCAGTCGACTAAGGCTCCATCAGTCGACTAAGCAGCTTTGCTCAGTCGACTAAGGCTCCATCAGTCGACTGATGATTTTGCTTAGTCGACTGATGCTCCAGAATATAGCCATTGGATTTCTAATTTTTTACCATTTTTGGTACCAAACTTCACAAACGGCTATATCACTTTTGGGACTATATATACACTATCTAGACACATTTTGAACACCTTGAATCATTCATATACTCTATTCTTCATCTATCTTCATTATTCAAAAATTCAAGAAATTATTTTTCATCAATCATTAATCTTTTGAGCTATAAATCTTGATCAATCAAGTAACTCTAGTGTGAGCTTCAATTGTATTCTTTAAACACTTGAGAGTTGTTGCTAATTGGTGTGAATCACCAAACAATTTAGTATTCAATTGTGAGAGGTAAATCTCATAGAAAAAACAAGAAGGTAAATTCTTGTTTAGAAATTGTGAAAGGTAAATTTCACAAGTTTAGCAAGAGAGAGTTTCTTGTGTGCATATTTTGGTCAAGCAATATTTGTAAAGAGTGTGTGAGATGATACACTTGTAGTGGTTTGATCTTCACTTGAAAGGAGATTGTTATTAGTGGAAATTCTCGGGGAACTAACCGAGCGCGGACTATGGTTTGGTAAACCAAAACCGTGTGGACAAAAAGCCTTGGACTTCAAATCGGTTCAATATTTCTTACTCAATCTCTTTATTATTGATTGTTTGATTATTTGCTATTGAGATTGTTTGTTTATTTATTTACGTGCTTACATTCCTTGATAAATTTATTTAGTAAATTGTTTTACTTAAACATTTTCGAAAAGATTTTTAAATTCTGCATTTAGTTTCAAAAACCCTATTCACCCCCCTCTAGGGTATTTTTCGACCTACAATTTTTACAAGATCGTAAAGCCAATCTTTGGAGAACAACACAGATTGAAAATGGAAATACTGATCAAGCATTGGAGGAAGCATTATTGAGCAAGGCATCAAAGTTAATACAAGACATTCTTAAACAGAAGGCAAATATGTAAGACCTTGCTCAGTGAAGGCAGTAAAAATGAAAATGTGTAAGACCTTGCTCAGTCAAGGCAGCAAAGAATGAAAATGTGTAAGACCTTGCTCAGTCAAGGTAGCAAAAAATGAAAACGTGTAAGACTTTGCTCAGTCAAGGCAGTAAAAATGAAAAAGTGTAAGACCTTGCTCAGTCAAAGCAGTAAAAATGAAAATGTGTAAAACCTTGCTCAGTCAATGCAGTAAAAATTAAAATAAGGGAGTGTAAAACCTTGCTCGCCAAGACAGTGTATTAAGACCTTTCCTCGTCAAAGGCAAAATTCTACTTAGCGAAGGCAGATTTAATTTAAGACCTTGATCAGCGAAGCAATTTCTTTAAAACTCTACGTTCCTTGAGGGCAACTTGTCCAAATTAAGGCATCCCATTTGGTGAAGGCAAATTGTTGATGATATTATACTCGGCAGATCGGCCCAGCAAGAATTTTTTAAACCTCTCTATTGTTGGAGGCAATTTTTATTGGAAATGCTCTTCTTGACGAGGGCATCCAAATAAGACCTTTCCTCGACAAAGGCGGCTGACTAAAACCTTGCTCGACAAAGCAGTTTACTAAGTCTTTTCTTTGTAAAAGGAAAAATTCTATTAAGCCCTTACTTATTAAAGGCGAATATATTAATTAAAACCTTGCTCGGCAAGGCACCGCACTAAGACCTTTTGATGATTAAAAACGAATTTCACTAAGTCTTTTTTTTCTTATGAAAGGCCCAATTTTACACAAGACTTTGATCGGCAAGACAAAGTTTAAAAACCCCTTTATATATAAAAAACAATGTGTTCAAGATAAGACATTTTTATTAATGAAAGCAGTTTTTCGATCATGAATCGGACAAAATCTTTTAAGACCTTTCTAAAGCTTAAGGCAAGACCACCCTTGGGGCACAACAAAGGCTGGTTAAGCCGATTAAATTACCGGGTATGTAGGGCCTAGAAAGCCACCACAAGGATCATTCTCCTGCTTGAGCCGAAGCATCTTTATTGTTTTGGTAAACTGCACAAAGCTTAAACTTTCAACTTCAAAAAATCACGAAGGTCGGGTAAGCTACAAAAATATTAGCCAACTTGGCCAATATGATTGTTTCTGCTCTAGGGGCAAGTTGATGAGGTCTGGAAGACCAAGCAAAAAACGATGCTCGACCACCGAGCAAATTAGCCTAGCAAAAATAGAGGAAATACAAGTACGACAGAAACTCCATCCATAAAAGCCAGACAACTGATCATATATGATGGGGGTCCTAGGCCCATTGACTACAAGAGGAGGAACGCATATCAAAAAATGAGCTCGCCCAACATCAATAGTCACATGCTCGACAACAGGTACTTTTTGATTTACAACAGTTGGCCTTACAACCCGGTCAACAACAACAACAACCTGTTAGGTCGGTAAGAGAAGATGATTTAGCGCGCCGACCATTCATATATCAACGCATCTCACTTCCCCACCACAAAATTTGAAATTTTTTAGGAAAGCTTATTTACAACACTTGGTGAATTATTTCAAATACTACAAGGATAAGAAAGCTGAGGGTCCAAGCACATGAACTCACTTTGGCCGCCGAGCTCACGTGCTTAGGGGGCAATTGTGGGAGCATAAAAATTATGAAAATAATAATGGGCCTGGACATGAGCCAGCCCAAACTCTATGAAAGAATTTGTAAAGGGGGTAGAGTAAGCCTTTTTTAGTTTTTTACCCTTAATCCTAATGTAATATATGTAACCCTAATTCTATGAATATAAATAGAACAAGGGATAGCCATCAGAGGGGCCTCTCTCCAGATCCTAGATGAGAGAAAATAAAGCTAGAGGAATTGTTTTAGGGAGAGAAAATGGCAACTTGTATTCTCATTTCAATTGCCTTTAAGCTAATATAATCAAACACACACGCACACACACACAAATGGATGATGTACTGCCGGAATAGCATAAGCGCTACGGGGGAACCTACCATACCAAAAAATCTCTTGTCTATATTATTATTTCCATATATTACACCATTAATTTTGCTAAGAGCTTCATCATATGGGTTTGTCCAAATTTTTGGCCACCCACAGTAAATAATACTGCCCTTAATTGATCCTCCATTAAAGTTCAACATCAAAATTTAGGTTGATGGACCATATATAGTAGGCTTGTTAGTAAAAATAACTAGAGTTAGGTAAATTTTGAATCCATGACTGGCTCGAGGGTGTGGCAAAATAAATGGATGCTTTCGGGAATGGATCTATATGATCTCGAGGGGTACGGTCGCATCCCTTTAATTTTTGAATAAAATATTCATATATATATATATGTTAAAAATAAAAAATATTATACATTTGATATTTACTTAAATAATTTTATGTATTTAACTATAAGCTAAATATACTAGGCTATTTGTCTTAAATTAAATGTACATTTAATTTTATATTTTTTATTGCTGGTCAATTATTTATGTAACAAAAAGAATACTATAATTTTAATTTGAGACATCTTGAAAATAAAATATAGCAAAAGTTTTAACTTTAATAAATTTGAATCACACATAAATAGTGATCGGTAGAAAATTACTTTGGATTGTGCTTTTAGTATTTTGGTTTTTTGGCTAAATAGCCTTACTTTTTAATGTTTGTAGAATATTACTCAATTTCGTGCATGTGAAACAATATAATTCTAATTTTCATGGTAATGATGTATATTTTTAACAAATAAACTAACCATTTTGCCACATAACACTATAAATTTATAATATTTTGTTTTCGTACTCTCTCAATCAAATTCATGTGTACGTCCTTACTTCTACCTCCACGACAGAGTAAGTGGCAACAACCTAATTGCTATGCTAGTCACCCAATCCAACATTGCCGACTTATCTCCAACATTTTCAATCGAGTTATCGTCATAGACAGAGACATACCTAGTAAGGCTCGATGGAGTATCGTCGTACCCCCTCAATTTTAAAAAAATATATCATATATATGCATATTAAAAATATGGGAATGTTCAAGTTACACCAATGTAAGATTAAAAAGTTTTAGACTTGTTCATAATTTTTTCTCAAATTCATAATTTATCAATTTCACCGTTCAAATAAGTTTTAGACTTGTTCAGATAAGTTTTTTAAATTATATTTATCAAGTATGCAAAGTTTTAAACTAATCCGATATTTGTAATCATACAATCACTATAATTATTTTTATTTAATTTTTGCAAAATTCATAATTCAATATATAACATGATTATGGTGAGTGACTTTTACATCTCGATCCAATTAATTTAATATTTTGCACGCATATTTAAAATATTAAAATTAACTAATTCAACGATTAGATCCATGGATTATTAAATTGAGAGAAATATATTGACGAGAGTTTTACACTAGTATAACTTTAACGCTCCATTTAAAAATATCATATATTTACTACTATATTAAACAGTAAATACTATTACATTTAACGATGCTCAATTTATGACGTGTTTATCAATTTTTGTTAAATATTAAAACTTAGTTTTTTATTAAGAGGTTTAATTCATTATTTTGCCCAAAAATATAATGAGAATCTTAATTTGAGACGTTTAGAAAAAAATAGTGGAATTCTTCATTTGAGATATGAATAATAGTTTTTACCCACCTAGCTTATTATATTACCAAATAAAAGCTAAATACAACCGTGGACTATCAAAGCTAAAAATACAGCTGCGGACAAACATTTGTACATATGAGTTTTCAAAATATATAGCACTTGGTTTTGTCAAAAGCTCTCGTTGGGGGTTGGTTTTGGGGTGTGGAGAGAGTTGTCAGCGTTATAACACATGATTATTACACATCTACATAATAGTGAGCCTATGTTCCCTATGTTTTCATATATAACCAACCATATCCTCTTCTGGTATGATAAGAGCAAGGTGTAATTTAGGTTTCTTGAATCCGCATATAAGCCAATAATTTTTTTTTCATTACACTACCGATGTAAGATGTAAGTTGTTATATGCATCCTTAGTTCCCTTGATCCCTCAAATTTTTGAACATTTTAGGGGCCCAAAAAGGATTAACTTAAACAATAAAAACATACATGCATTAACCATTTTAACACTTGAAATAACAAATAATTGAAATATATTTTAAATATTTATAAGAGAATTTTAATTTTACATTTGCAGATTTAATGAGATCCATTTTTAAAGTTCACCTTGGACCCTTGAAACTTCCGGACCAACCCTGTTTGAATTAGGGATGACAATGTCAGGTATGGGTTTATATTTTTCATCCTCGCCCCCGCTACCAAAAATCATCCCCCATCCCTGATTTGGGGTATGGGGTAATTCCCATCCCTGTCCTTGACAATTTTATTTTAAAAAATAAAATAAAAAAGAAGAAGAATAGTGAAGTTAGAAATAATATAATGTTATATATAATATATACATACATAGAGTTAAGCTATACAGATGGATTATCTTTCTTTAATAAAAAGAAGGGATGATCATTTGGAAGTGTAATTAGATGGATTTTTTCAAAAACCATTTACATGTTGAATTTTCTATGATTTTATGTGAAAGTGACCTCTTTACTATAGAGATCATCTCTGCAAAATTTTATAAAAATTCATCGATTTGCCCTTTTAAATAGTCATTAATTCTTTTTATTAAAGTTAGAGAATTCCTCTTTATAGTATAACTCTATATACACATACATAGGAAATTATATATTTACATAATAAACAATAAATTAATTTTTATACATATATTTTCCATACATATATACACACGTATATATAAGCACAAAGCAAGAAAATTGCAAAATTAAGTATATCGGGGCAGGTGCAGGGGTGGAGACACCCGTATCTGAATCCGACTAATTCTAAAAATACCTGACCCGAACCCGCCCTCTATTACTTGTCCCAATACTTATTCCATCTGGTCGAGGACCCGCGGATACCCAAATCAAATATGTTACTTGTTCTATAAAGAGCATTTAGTCTATCTCTTACTTTTTTTACTCAACCTATGAATTTTTTTTCCGAGCCTAATAAAAATTATCTTTTTTATTATTATACAATTGGTACTTAAGTTTACCATTATTCAAAGCATTAAAAGTACTTAAGTTTACCACTATTAAAAGCATTAAAAGTACTTAAGTTTACTACCATTAAAAGCATTAGAATCTTATTTGGTTCGTAGATTTGATGATTCAGGAAAGGAAAGTCATTATTTTTTCTTGTTCGGTAAGCACAAATTCTGAAAATACTTTCCTGGCAGAAGGGGAAGTAGAGGAAAAATCATTTCTCCCAGGCCTCATATGATTGATTTTTCCTTATAATTTTTCAGCATTTATTACACAAGTTTTGGACAACAATACCCTTACCTAAATATGCTATTGCCAAATTTTTATGATGTTTTTCTTTTAAATTATTAGGATATTATTGAAATATTGATATATTTTTACATTCATTTCCTGTACAAACCAAATACCAGAAGGAAAATCAAATAGTATTTTAGGAATATTTTTCACACTTTATAAAATATAGGAAATGAAACCTCATAGGAACTTTAGTTTTCTACCCCGTGAAAAAGATAATGGAATTGATTTCCTTTCCGTGAATCAAATGAGGCCTAAAAGAAGTTTGAACTTAAACGTTGAACCAAGGAAACCACCTTCCTTACCACCAACGGAGGGACCAATTAAAGGGGTCAAAATTAGCACTACAATATATATTTGTATACATACACACGTATATATATATATATGTGTGTATGTATGGGTGTAGTTTTAATGGTTTCATTCTCTCATTACCCATGGATAGTTACTGAATATTAACCATTAGATAAACAATCAAACGTTGAGATTAAATAAGTAGTTGGTTAACATAATTAATACACATTGAAGAAATACAAAGTGTTAAATGCAAGATTAAGTGGGTAACTTGTTGTTACTTGATGACATGTCATTTTTTTTTCATTTAATTTTAAGAAATTTTAAATTATAGATTTATTCCATGATTTTCTAATTCCAATCTAGGATATCCATATTTTTTACCCTTATAAAATATAATCATCTCAAAATGTTTGCCAAAAACAACACATTGATTATTATTATTATTTAATTTCTTACCTCATCAAATTGGTGTTTGGATACAACATTATTAAGGGGGAGAAGTCTTAATTTTAATAAATTACAACAGACTTCTAAGTTTTTTTTATTTAGCACTTTACCCATTTTAACTAAAAAAAGTTGACAGTAAAATGACATAAAAATCTATTTTTATACTTATATTAATTATTTATCATTTTTTAATTATAAAAATATTTTGTACAAAAGGCTTAAGCCTTGCATTTGGATAAGCAAATGCCTAGATTTATACTTTTTCCTTTTAAAACATTGGTATAAAGTAAAAAAAAAAATCATGAGAGAGATGGACACTTAAAATATGTAAATGTTGATTTTTTTAGTTTTTTGGCAATTAAGTAATTAATTCTTTAAAATTTCATCATATTTAGTTTACCTTTAATTTATTAGTTCTTGGAAAAATAATAAAACTAGAATTAAAATAGGAAAGCAATTGGAAAATATTATATTTCTTTTTTTTATCCGGTTTTGTATAATATTATATTATTATTTTTTTATCCGGTTTTGTATAATATAATAATATTATTTTTTTTATCCTGTTTTGAATAATATTATATATATATATATATAAATTTATCCGGTTTTATATAAAGAAAACAATAGAAGATTTAACTTATTCTTGATGTTACATGTAAAGATAAAACAAGATGATATAATGAAGAAATAAGTAAAGAAAGCAAAATAAAATAAAATAGAACCGGTCACCTTAACCTAACAGGTTAAGGGTGATGCTACATTACCAATGGGCATTAATTATGGTCAGTACTTATCAATAAGTGGAGAAAGACGATACCCATTGAAAACTCATATATGTATATATATATATATATTTCATTAGTTAAAACACGTTGATTATTTTTAGTGGATTGAGTAAAAGACATGGCTTATGCATTATTTGACTTGCACTTATAAATGATTGGATTATGAGTGAAAATAAGATTATTCAACAACTCTTTTCCTCTTTATTAATAATTTATTTATTACAACCGTTTCAAAATTGAATCTATAAATGAATTTTAATTCATTAAATTAGGTGTCACTAAAATTTGGGCCTAATTTATCAAAACATCAGCTAATTAAAATTAGGGTTGACTTATCAAAATTGGGATAAAGTTCTTCGCATCAAAGATAAAAATCAAACAAAATAACAAATAACAGTATAAAATATCAAACAGGGCCCGACAAATATACATAAAACCTCAAAACTTTATATAATATATATAAAATTATTAAACATGTACACGGCCTGCTAATACAATAGATAGAAAATAATATAAATAATATGAAAATAACATAAATATGCTTCAAACAGGTTCTAAATAGGTCATAGCAGATTTAATTGTTCTTAACGTATCTTAACATGTCTCAATAAATTTAACGGGATTTTACAAATTTGACTAGTAAACCTAAATACAATTCATTATTAACCGTATCTTATCATATTCACTTGAGTAATCTGAACTTGATAAGAGTTTATCCAATAGCTGTTAATTTTTTGTCTGTTCATATCATAATATTGTATGGTATTCGATTTTAGGAAGTGTACTTAATTCTAAAACTAGAAATTAGGTAGAAGGGCTTATTATACATTGATTTTTACCAAAAATTCAATGAATAATATTTTTTTGAATGAAGGGTCTATTTTTAATTGGTAATAGTGTAAGAGGCCTATTTTGTTTTATATTTTAAATGAATGTATTTGAATAAATTTAAATATCATTTAATTAATAAAAACATGTTATATATTACCTAAATTACCCCTTTTTATGAAATTTACACAAAAAATATGGACTGCAAAATTCATATTGCAGTGAAATATGGACTGCAATATGAACTTTGCACTAAAAATATGGACTGCAAAGTTCACATTGCAGTAAAATATGGACTACAATATGAACTTTGTACTAAAAATATGGACTGCAAAGTTCATATTGCAGACTTGCAGTGAAATATGGACTGCAAAGTTCATATTGCAGTGAAATATAGACTGCAAAGTTCACATTGCAGCCCATATTTTAATGCATATTGGTATTTTTTAGTTTATTTTAAGGGTTGTGATGTCATTTTATAATGAAAAAAAAAAGACACATGTCATATTATCAATATAATAAAAAATAGGCCTTTTATTTTAAAAAAAATTATTCCTTAACTTTAGTGTAAAAATCTTTCTCTAATAAGTCATTTTTTTTAATTGCCCCATTCTAAAAATATGTTTATTTCATATTTTAAATTAGCTTTCCAAGTAATGTTTTGTAAGGCACCACCGCAGGCATCATCAGCTCCCTTCCCTCCAAATTAACCGGATAAGGCAACCACATTAAGAGGAGTATAAAATCAAAACCAACTCAACCAAATTCAAACCCCCAACATCCATCAATGAAACTTCACACTACTTTTATCACCGTCACTCCTCTTCCAACTCCAAATCCCCACCGTCTCTGCTCTCTCCCCTCCACCATCCATCTCTCCTCCACCACCCCTAACCACCGTATCAAACTCGCCGAATCCCTCCAAAACGAGACGCTTAAAACCCTAGAATGGCCCTCCGTATGCAACCAACTCTCCGCCTTCACCTCCACCACCATGGGCGTCGCCGCCTCCAAAACCGCCCGGGTTCCCGTGGGCCGGAGTCCGGACGAGAGCCGGAAGCTCCTGGCCCAGACCGCCGCTGCAGTGGCTCTTCCTCGGCCGTTGGATTTCTCCGGGATCGAAGATGTGTCTGAGATCGTTGATTCTGCGGTTGCTGGTGATTTGCTTTCGATTAGTGAGCTTTGTGCGGTGGAGAGGACTTTGGCAGCTGCAAGAGGGTTGTTTGAACAGTTGGAGGAAATGTCGGTATTAGACCATAGTTCTTCGGAAAGGTATGTAGTTTTTTTGAAACAATATTTTTATCATTAACTGAATTTAGTTAGGAGTTGTAACCAAAAAAAATTAGATAGGAGTGTTTGTTTTTGCACTTGCTCAAATGCTGAATGGAGAACTATTAAGCGTTGAGAGGCAAACTCACTGATGAATGCTTAAAAAATAATAAAATTTAATCCCAGTATTATCATTTATCTTTTTGTTCATTTATATTGATGGATGTCATAACTGTGAGGGTAAACTCGTCAAATGATATATACTCAGCATACATTACATACAGAGAGAAATTCATACAAACAACAGTAATTCAGAGGTTCGTTCAGTTAAAAAACAAACAAACAAACACAACTTTCAGAAGGTTTATTCAGCATTAAGCATTCAACAGGCCGAAAAAACAAATGCTACCTTGGCAAATCCTTTTTTGGGTTTGAATTAGTGAGTTTTGAATTTCACTGAATTAGGTGGCGTTTGATAAAACATCTTAAAACTGAAACTGAACTAAAAAAATTGTTTGTTTACTTCTGAAAACTGTATCTGAAAAAAATGTTGTTTGTTTGAATATAACACATTTGAAAACTAATTTTTTTTAATATGACAATTTTGCCCTCATTAGTGTATTTAGATCACATGATTAGAGCCTTAATGAGGGTAAAATAGGTATTTTGTAATGAGAAGTTTTAAGTTTTTAGATTTAAGTGGCAAACTTGCCGCTTAAAATTTTGAATGCAAATTTTTAAATTTAAGTGGCAAATCACTTAATTTTTTTTGCCAAACAAACAACTTTCACGCCACTTAAATCCGAAAACTTAAGCCAAAGGCCATCCATTGATTCAATCAAGCAGAACCTAATACAATCCTTATGTGCAAATTCTCATTTAGAGTTTTTGCAGAAATGTCAAAACCCTTTGTGGAAGAACCTTAAATTCTTTATCTTTCTTCCCATAAAAAAGAATGAGGATATAAACCCTACTCGAGCAACCCACTCGGGTATGAACCCTGAACACTACGCCTTAGCTATCCAAGAAGTAAACTCTCTCAAAGATCAAGGACTAATTGAAGAAACTACTTCTTCCTGGGTGTGTGAAGCCTTTTATGTAAATAAAAGATCAGAACAAGTTTCCTCTGCCTTTAAATCAATTACCAGCCTTTAAATCATTTCCTGGCCAGCGACAAGTTTTCTCTGCCTCAAAAGCATCCCATGTTCGGCCAGTTGCCTAATGCCAAAATCTTTTCAAAATTCGACCTCAAAGCTGGTTTCTGGGAATTATGCATCCACCCAGATGATCGTCCAAAAAATGCTTTCTGTATCCCAAGCCACCACTTCCAGTGGACAGTCATGTCATTCGATTTGAAAAATGCTCCCTTAGTCTTTCAGAAGGCGATGATGCAAATTTTCCGGCTGTTACTCATGAACGCTTTGGTTTACATTGACGACATCTTACTTTTCTCTCCAGATGAAACATCTCACTGCCATCTTCTTGAACATTTCTTCCAAATCATAACTCAATACGGAATCATGCTTTCAGAGAAAAAGATGGTGATTGCCCGGACATAAATTGAGTTCTTAGGAATGAAAATCTCCAATGGCAAGTTTCATGGCATAGTTCATTGTTTTTAACAGTTTTTAGGATTAGTAAAATACATGGCACAAGTCATTCCAAAAATCTCAAAATTTACTTCTCGTCTTGCTAAGTTACTCAGAAAAACCCCTCTTCCATGGTCGAAGATTCACATAGATTGTGTTAAAGCCCTAAAAGGCTTAACTTCAAATCTTCCGCCTTTTCAAATTCCATTAACAGGCATTCGGATTTTGCAAACCGATGCAAGCAATGAATATTGGGCTACAATTCTACTTGAAGAAGTTGATAGCAAAAGGAACGTTTGTGGGTATAAAAGCGGTAAATTCGAGCCTGCTGAGATGCATTACCACTCTACATTCAAAGAAATCCTTGCTGTTAAACGTGGGATTAAAAAGTTTTAATTTCACCTCATTGGTTATCATTTTAAGGTTGAAATGGACATGTCCTCCTTCCTAAAGATGTTGCAGTTTAAACAGAAGATGATTCCTCACCCACAACTTCTCCGATGGTCGGACTGGTTCTCTTAATGGTCCTTTGATGTCATACATATCAAGGGAAAAGATAACGTCATTGCCGATTTCTTTTCACGATCGCCCGTCCATATAATCCAACCTCCCCAAGCTATCCCATGTATCTACCCTATTTTCCCAATTGATTTCAGAGATAATGGGAATTCAATGTCGTACCTCCCGGATGGAATCCAAAATGAAATTCTCAATTTCAACCTTCAAGCACGAGACAGAGATCTTTGCTAAAAGTTTCATGAAATTACAGTTCGTAGGCATGGCTTTGTTTTCAGAGGACTCAAGTTTCATCAAAAATATCCATTTTGCTCTCTATTCCATATCCATTATCCTTCTCAAGTCCTAAAACCAGCTTTGTGTCTGTTATGGTACCTTACCATGCGCTATACTGTAGCCTTCTTGTTTGATGCTCTTGTCTTGTACTCATACATTAATCTAGCCCTTAAAGAACCAGAGGTTCGTTATGCTGAACTTGGCGGCCTGCAATCAATGCATACTGCTACATTTTTCTCTTGGTTCAAAAACCTACCTCAATGGAAGATTGGTTTACAGACTCATCATGCTAGATATGTTATCATCAAGTTTCATGGCCCTTTGCGAAATCCTCCACCAGATGTTGATAACTCCAATGCCCAAATCATTGGTTGGTATTCATACAATCTCGCAAAGTCTGCAAAGGAACCTTATAATGTTGATTGGATTTATTTTCTCCGGTTCATGTGTGCTTGCAACAATGCTAATCTTGCACAAATCCCATAAAAGGTTAAATATGGTACTCATCCTTGGGATAATGATGATCCGCTATGTGAAAGGGTTGCATCTCAGATGTTCATTTATGCCGAGAATCATTATTGGGATTACGGTGAACAAAGTACAGATACCGATGACTTTGTTGGAGAAGATGACTCAGATGACCAGTCGAACGAGTAAATTCAGTGTTGGTAGAATCATTATCACGTGTAATATAATTATAAAAGTGTGTTGGCGTGTTGTGTGCTTTTTTAAAAGTTTATGCTGTAGCACTTTGTCTTTTATTTTCTCGAGAAGCATCTTTGCTTTTTCAAAATTGTATTATTGCTTTGCTTTTATTGTGTGGTTGTAGTTGGCCTTTCGTCCTTATATAAGGCGCTAGTTTGTTTAGTTTTAAGTATCGGGTTGTTTGGCTTGTTAGCTGTTTGTATCTCTGTAAGAAAGTTTGTTTAATAAGATGTTTGATTTCTATGTCTGATGAAACTATTATTATTCTAGCCATCTGTAAATTTTCCAATATCGTCTTAGCTGTTTTATTTGTCTACTTAGTACTTTCTATATACTTATGCTGTAAAGATTAACGTTTTCGGTAGTCAGTCTCCTGTAGCGATTTCTATCCTTGTTATTGGGCAATGAACTTGGTAGCCACAGAGAAATCTTTGACAGTAAAAGCAACGTACATTAATTGTTCATGGAGTCATTGAATACGTCCACGTAACTCAGCAATAGCTGCATCCATTTCTGAAAAGGACACGAGCTTTGACTCAATTCGTTTTTGGGACGTGGCTATCTCAGCTAGCACTTGATTTTGGGCAACGGCATTTTCAGCTTGCCAGTTTAAAGCAGCTTCAGCGGTAGTAACCTTCTTAAGCTCACCATTGGGGTCAATAGTCAACGGGTTCTTGACCTTCCATACATGTTTAGTTTGCTGGTTAAGATTATCAAAATCTTCAAGTTTGGGGAAATGGGCTGAATATTCTGGTGAATCTGGGCCAAACATATAACAGGGTATAGGCTCAGGTATAACAGGAGATTTGAGCTTATTGAGGGCTTTAAGGGCTTTCTGGTTATATGGAGGCATAAGCTGGGGCCTTGGTGGAGATGGTTTCTTTGGTGGAGGAGGAGGAGAGCAGGTTGAGATTTTCGGAGGAGGCTTAGGCAGACTATTACTATAAATCACATAATAGTCAAACTTACTGGAAGGTTCTCCTAAGAGTCCAACCGTTGGGTCTTTTGCCTCATAGCGCTCACGCAACAAGTCCTGGGAAGTCTTGTTCTTCTTTTCATCTTCATCATACATATCTTCATCTCCGGTGTCTTCACATGCTTGACAATAACACGTGTCGTACCAGATATGACCTGAGCTATCTTTTCCCTGGTAGCACGGTGATCCATCATTTTCAAAGAGAAGGATAGGAATTGGCTCACTTACCAATCTGCGATCTGTAGGGAGACTATGGACTTGCTCGATCATATTGATTTCTGTAAGAAACGGGTTTGGAAGGCATGATGTAAAGGAAGATCTGTTAAAGCGAATTTCAATCGTTTCATTCGCTTTCCTTGTTAATGAAGAATTTATTGATTGGACAGACACTGGATTTGTTTGCTCGTGGAGGGTCTCATATGACGTAACCCAAGTTTCAGGCAAGAGTTTCACAAGCTCATCTCTGGGAAGTTGCTTGGGTATATAAGTAACATGAGGGGCAAGATTTGAATCAACCTTGAGGAGCAAAGCATCTTAAGTGTTGGAATTTGGGATCGAAAGATCAAAGGCGTGATTCTGTAAACCATCTGGTGATGGATGGTTGCAGCTGACGTCCCTTCAACCATAAGAACTCCAGTGATCTGGATCTGAATCTTTAAGGCTTCGAGAAGAAAAGAGCCGGCCAGGGGAATATTGAAGTTGGGGTACAGAATGACAAATATTGTATCGGCGTTTAACGTTGCCTGAATAGTACCAAGACATGCTTGCTGGTATTCCTTGAACCGAGTATCCAATAAAGCAATCCGTGAGACTGCTGAAAGTCCTTTGTGACCGTAGAAAGTAACTGCAAGGCGAACAGCTCCAAAATGGAGATGGGTATGGCCTTGAGCAATAGCCATGCGAGGTAGATCTTGTGGGATGGGAATTGTAAAGAAATTTTCCTTTGAACCGGTAGTGATGAGAATATCATCAAATTTTGAAGCTTACACGTATTCTTTTACAGGAAGTTTGGAAGATTTAGTGCTCACAAGCTGTTTGATGGTTTTCGTAAACGAGGAAGAAGTGGGTTTAGAAAAAATCATGTTACGGATTTGCCATGGGCAAATCTGTCTCACATATTTTTTGCTCATCGGGAAGATAAGATACTTCATAAAGAGAACTTAATTTATTATTATCAAAACGAGAGGAACTAGAGGAAAGAGAACGATATAACTTACTATTTGCAATAATCTGAGAGCGATTTTCTAGACGCTTAAGAAAATTAGCCATTCAAAATATTTTGAAAAAAACAGAGTTCTTCACCAAAGGATATCAGACTTTGCTACCTTTGTCTCATCATCTTTCTTAAACAGTTTCCTCCCTGAAACTGATGACTCTAAGATTTTTTAACTGTGCATCACTTACCAGAACTTTTCCGAGGGAACAACTCAACGGCACACCCTGGCCTAATTAAACAACCCTCAAGGAACTCGTTTGTGTATAGTTAGCACCAGTCACCTAATCTTAGAAATTATACCTGTGTTCTGAGAAAGAAGGCCTCAAGGATTTCTGATGTGAGAGATCCACACAAAGTGGCAGTCATAGAGTATACTGATCTAAGAGAAATAATTGCTAAGTGGCAGTCACAGAGCATACTTTTCAAAGAGCCTAGATCTCATACTAAACCTCTGTATAATTATCATAAATGGAGGAATAAACACAAGAAAGAAGATCAACTACAGGCGACGCAGTCTGAACCTTGGTTCAGAACTCCGATGGATGACTACTCACGAGAGGACAACATACCTCTGATACCAATAAACATAAATCTGAAAACTTTAAGTTTTCAGATTTAAGTGGGCAAAACAAACAACCCCTTAGTTTTATGGTGTTTTAGGTAGGAATTGTCTACCTCCTAAGTACGAGTTCATTAGCAAAGTCAATCAATGACATTCAAATGAGTATTGTTATATTAAAGTCATGTTTAATCTTTCAAAGTGGGACTTACATTTATAATGTAGATCAGTAATTTGTTTGATTGATCACATAATTTTGATGATAGGAGTGACTCACAAGTCACTTAGTTTAGAACATTGATCTGTAGCACATTATGGACGTTGTTGCATTAGAATTGCAGTTATCATTTCCACTTAAGTGGCTATAGCATGGAAAATTTATATACTAATTTGCTTAAAGAATTTCAGTGAAACCTTCAGTTCACAATGACACAATGTTGAAAAGCAGTCCTGACCAGTATCTTGAAAGTTATACCAACAGATGTTTGGAAGTTTGTGTTTCTCGTAGTGGATGTATTTGAGTGATCATATATGAGTATCTTTTTTCTGTAACACAGTTTATATTAAAAAAAAGAGTTGGAAAAGTTTAGTAGAGATATTGGATGTTGGAGTGTTCAAAATTTCTGTTTGAGGACCCAACCACCAACCCGAAGCCCGCTTTTAAAAAGTTCAGCTCCTTAAAGTTTATAGCCCACAGTTAAATACCAATTTTTTAATCATTAAAATGAATGCCTGTGTAATAGGAAAGATTCCCAGGCTTTGAATGCCTGACTTTAGTTTGGATCCATGTGCAGTTTTTTTTTTTTTTGTGTGTGTGTGTGCAAGTATTCTTTATCTGCATGAAATGCCATTTTAGTTATAATGAGCAGTTTCATTGGATTCCATCTATCTCAAACAGGTACTGCCCCCTGCTTGAAATTCTTCAAGATTGCAACTTTCTGAAGGATTTGGAGCAAAAAATAGGATTCTGTATAGATTGTAAATTGTCAATGATACTTGATAGAGCCAGTGACGATTTGGAGTTACTTAGGTCAGAGAGAAAGAGGAACATGGAAAATCTAGAATCTTTGTTGAAGCAGCTTTCGGCTAGGATTTTTCAGGCTGGGGGCATTGACAGACCATTGGTAACCAAGCGCCGTTCAAGAATGTGTGTTGGCGTTAGAGCTTCTCATAAGTCTCTGGTTCCGGGTTGTATAACTCTTAATGTTAGCAGCTCTGGTGCAACGTACTTTGTGGAGCCCAAAGAGGCAGTGGACTTAAACAACATGGAAGTTAGGCTTTTAAATGCTGTGAAGGTTGAGGAACAAGCCATCTTGAGTTTTCTTACCTCTGCAATTGCGGAATCAGAAACAGAGATTAAGTATTTGTTAGATAAAATATTGGAAGTTGATTTTGCATTTGCAAGAGCTTGTCATGCTCAGTGGATGAAAGGGGTCTGTCCCTTTTTAGTTTCGGAGTATTCTGAGGATATTAAATTGAGTTCAATAGATATTGAAGGTATACAACATCCTTTGCTTCTTGAGACTTCTCTGAGAAGTTCCCCTAATTCTTCGAATGAGGGAAATGGCACGATGAATTCTGAAATGTTATCTGGGCCGTCTGATTTTCCCGTGCCAATTGACATCAAAATTGGATGTCACACAAGGGTGGTGGTGATTTCTGGACCTAACACTGGAGGTAAAACTGCATCCATGAAAACCTTAGGCCTAGCATCTGTTATGCTGAAGGCTGGCATGTATTTGCCTGCTCGAAACCACCCAAGGCTTCCATGGTTTGATCTTATTCTGGCAGATATTGGAGATCACCAGGTAATTTCTCTCTCTCTTTCTCTCTCTCTCTCTCTCTACAATACGTAAGGTTGTATAGTTTTCTGATATTCTTACTTTTGACTGAAGTCTCTAGAACAAAATCTCTCAACTTTTAGCGGTCACATCTCGCGAATCTGTAAGATTTTAGAAGTGGCATCTGCAGAATCACTTATCCTTATTGATGAAATTGGGAGTGGGACCGATCCTTCAGAAGGTGTGGCTCTTTCTGCCAGCATATTGCAGTATCTAAAGGATAGAGTTAACTTGGCTGTGGTAACTACCCATTTCGCGGATCTATCTCGCTTGAAAGAAAAGGATAGTCGGTTTGAGAATGCAGCAATGGAGTTTTCCATGGAGACTCTACAACCTACCTATCGGGTACTTTGGGGAAGCACTGGCGAATCAAATGCCCTAAGTATTGCTAAATCAATCGGTTTTGATGACAAGATAATTGAATGTGCAAAGACATGGGTAGAAAGGTTGATACCAGAAAAGTTGCAGAAGCAGAAAGGTCTGCTTTATCAGTCGTTAGTGGAGGAAAGAAGCAAATTAGAAACTCAGGCAAACAGAGCTGCATCGCTTCATTCAGATGTTTTGAAAATATATAATGAGGTATGGTCGAAATGTTCATGATTTTAAAATTGGTATTAAAGACTAAAGGTCCGTTTGACAAAAAAATTGGAAAAAGTGAAAAACAAATATGTTTTATGAGAAGTTGGAAAAAGAGAGGAGTGATTTGGTGAGATGTTCTCCCATTTTTCCTCTTTTTTCATGGAATTTTTTTCTTACCCGTCTGCCAAAGAACTGGATTCCATGCAAAAACAAAAATGTATTAGTCTAATAGAACATCTTACCAAATCACTCATCTCTTTCTTCAATTTCTCATAAAAATTAGCAGTATTTTGAAGCATTTGGCAACTTTTTTTTATCGAACGCACTGTATGTAGAAGCTCCGGTCCACAAAAGAAAACAATCTCAGAAATGAATTGAACTCACAAGAAATGCGGGCATGAAAGTGTACTTGTAATAAATCAATCTTTCTGATAAAGAAAAATAAATAAATTCAATCCTATCCTATCATTGAAGAGACATTTATGGCTCTGCTTAGTGACACTCAATTTTCCTTTTACCTTTTCTCCACTACCCCCTAATGAAGATCCGAGATGAGGCAGAAGATCTTGGTGGGCGTGTGGTGGCTCTTAAGGCCAAAGACACCAAACAGGTCCAAAGGGAAATAAAAGCCGTAAAGTCTCAGATCGAAACTGTAGTACAGGAGTTTGAGAAGAAGCTTAGAACCACAGGTGCTGATCAGTTTAATTTGTTACTCAAGAAATCAGAGTCTGCAATTGCATCCATTGTTGAAGCTCACCGTCCTACCGACATTCTCTCTGTCAGAGAAACAAATGGCATTCCTTATACACCAAAGCTAGGAGAGAAAATCCATGTAACGGGATTGGGAAATAAGTTGGCTACTGTAGTTGAAGCACCCGGGGATGATGACACGGTCCTTGTTCAATATGGGAAAATCAGGGTCCGCGTTAATATAAGCAGTACAAGAGCTCTTCCAGTTAGTGATTCAAATGCTGCAAGACATTCTGTTCCATCCATGAAAAAGCAGGTATATGTTGGCTATTTATTATTATTATCGTCATTGTATACATATATATATATATCTATACTAGACTCACATGTATATAATTTGAGGAAAAGAGAAAAATGATAGATGGCCTAGCGGTTAACCATAAATGTAGATTGCTTAGATTTGACGGTTCGGATCTTGTTGCAAAGGTTGCAAGGGGAAAATAAGCATTTCAAATATACAAGTCATATGACACAGCTTCATTTAGCAGTTGAAATGAGTGCTCGCGTTATATACCTGAATAGATTGTGTAACGTCTCTTGGTTGCTTTTTTGTTAATCATTGACAGTTTTCCTCGCATTGTACTCAAATTGTGTTTGTTGACTGTTTCTACTCATGATAGGATCAAGTGATACGTAAATTATCTTATCTATCTTCAGTGATGTCTTTGTAATAAGTTGAGATGCTTCGGTGTAGTCTATACCATAAAAGTCTCGTGCATATGCAACGTACAGTCCTTTTTGATTCAAGAAGGCAGCTTAAGTATATAAACTGTCAATTTGATCACATATCACCGGCTGGTTTCTTGGCGCTTAATTAGTGACTTGTTTTAATCACCATAATTATTTGAATCAAGAACTATCAAAAATTGATCAAAGGTATTTGTTATGTAAAATGTAGGTCCAGAGGAGAAGAAGTTTAAAGAATCTTCTCGATGCTGACAAGGAGGAGGTTCCCAATGAACCTGTGGTGCAGACATTAAGGAACACAATTGACTTACGCGGTATGGGAGTGGAAGAAGCATCTCACCGGCTCAAGATGGCCATCGGTTCAAGCGGGTCTAACTCTGTTCTCTTTATTATACATGGGATGGGCACTGGGGTTGTCAAGGAGTCCACACGTGAAATATTGAGAAAACACCCACGTATTGCAAAGTTTGAACAGGAAAGTCCTATGAATTATGGTTGTACAGTTGCTTATATCAAGTGAAATGTTTGAATTGTGTACATTAGTCAACTCCAGCACAATTTTTTTTAGTGTAATACATGATAACAGTTACCATCTCTCTCTCTTTGGGGTAGGGACAAAATTTTGGATTTCTTCTCTTGAACCTTAATTTCCTTTCTGTCCTCAGTAATTAAACCAAAATGAGGTAATTGGAATTATAAACTCTCTAATATACTCTTCTTCCACCAACTGCACTTCTGATGCTAAACTTTAAAAAGCGAAAACTGTAATAAGCTATTAGCAAAGTCAGTTTTCTTTATCTATATAATAGATCCCATTAGAGGTAGAAAGTTTACTGGCATTGCACAATTTCTGCGGTAGGAATCATGCCTATATTTTTGAAATCCCAAAATGACAGTCTTTGCAGTCTCCAACAAACACACAAGGATGAATCCAAAATTTTCTTTTTCACAAGCACTGTATTCTTTTTGTATACTATGCCAATCTTTAACATGACACGTGCCACCCAAACCAACCCAAGAGTTGCCACCAGTCAAAATCACCATTTCTAGGCGGCCACATCACTCAGCAGCCTTCATTTGTCTTCAGTTGCAACAGAACATATAGATAAGCACGCAGGGCAAGCTTCAGCACTAAGAAATTTTTGGACCAGATAATGTTAGTGGTTTTCGAGAAAGCTATTGGGCACCCACCGGAGGAGCTGAGTCTTCCGTCAGCTGGGAGGCCGGGTTTGAGAACCAGGGCGGAGATTGCTTAGATTTTCTGGTCATGGCAGTCGGATTCGACCCTGTACCACCTCTCAAATGGGAATTTTATGGGCTTGTCACATGAGTGTGAAAGTCCAACCCATCGAAGGTAATTGTCTCTAATTCTTTTTCTTTTTTTTTTCCCCGTGAAATTTCATTATGATGTTTTTCAAAGTTATATATATTTTATATACTTAGATTACCCCCCACACACAATGTAAGGGTTAGAAAACTGTTTGACTTGCATAAAAGCAAGGGTTCTGGTCTTGTTGCAGGCAATTTTTTTTTATAAAGGGAAGATTGCAAGAGTAAAATAGGCATTTCAAAAATATGACACAGCTTCATGTGGTGGTTGAAATGGGTGCTCACTTTATATGTGTTAATTTCTATAAATATCTTAGATTACGTATATAATTGGTATAATCAAATCTTAATCTTCCCAAAATCCCCTTGATCCTATATTTAGGCAATTATGCATTCCTTATTTATGTCTCTTACAAGCCTATATAAGGCTATCTTACTTTGTAATAGGTTATATCACATAATCAATTCAATGTAGAATTCTATCATCTTTATTCTATATTGTTAACATGAGGGTTAAGATCCTCCTATTCTAAGGTCTTAATCTTGCTTCGCCGTTGCCGGCGGGCGATGTATTTAGTCGCCCATTGGAACTCCTAATCATCGCCATCTGTTCAACACTGCTGCCAAAACCACTTTCGTTAAACCGAGTTCGTCAACGACCGGAGAACCTCTATGACGGCCCATCATCATGCCGGACAAGTAATAGGTCACCCTTGTGCCAGACCATCATTGTGTTGGACAAATACTCGATCACCTCTGTGCTGGAGCATCACTGTGCCGGACAGGTTATCGACCACCTATGTGCTGGACCACCATCATGCTGGACAAGTCACCGAGATCATCGACAATCGATGCACCTCTGTGCTGGACCACCGCGCCAGACTCTCTTGCCTAACAGTCCCTCATGTTAGTTAACCATCACCCCGGGCTACCGTCACCAACAACCGCGTCAGCCCCAACTCCACTTGCCTCTTAACAGTCACCACTTAAAGACTTCATTTCCAAACTCAAGTTGGTTCCATCTTGAGTTTAAGGGGGGTGTTAACATATATTGAATTGATTATGTGACTGCATTTCTTATTTATGTCTCATACAAGCCTATATAAGGCCCTCTTCATTGTAATGGTTTATATCACATGTTATAAGTTGTAAATATTGTATTAGGAAGGTAGATAATTTAGGAATCCTAATTAGTAGTAGTTTCCTTATCTGTGTAGGAGTCTCATGTATATAAGTGGGTAATCTTCTCTCTAATAATATTGAATATAATTTTCTCCTTCTCATAATTAACATGGTATCAGAGGGAATATCTTAGGGTTTTTCGAATTACACAGTTGGTTCTGCTGCAGTTGGTTCCGCTGCCAGCTTAGGGTTAGGGTTCTGCCTTTGTGTTCACCAGTCAAAACCATCTGTGTAACTTCACCACCAACCTAAAACGAAGCATCACCCTCCGACGACCATCTCCACAAAATCCGGTGACCAGACGATCTGCGCGTGATCCTCACGCGCCGCCAGAAGGAATTCCATCCAGTCCCACTCGCCGGCGCGTGGAGGCGCGTCCGGCCTCCGTTCATCCTCCGGCCGCTCTCGTTTGGCTCGTCTCGGTGTATACAGCACGTATATGTGCCTGGTTTGGTTCAGTTCGTCCCTATTTGATACATATCTGATTTTGGTTCGGTTTAGCCGTTTTCGTTCATGCAGATCTGATTTCGGTGACTTGGTTCAGTTTGGTTTTGCATCGATTTATGGTTAGTATTCCATTTTTGTGTTACATTCACTGATTTACTCGGTTTATCTGAGATTTGTGTGGCTTGACTTCTACTTCTGACGTATACAACGCATTCCGGTATCGTTTCGTCTCTAATTTGCTACTATTCACTGCCTCGTTACTCTGTTTTATACGCTGTTTTGTGGCATAATTTGTTCGTCGTAATTTTGATTCTCGCTATAAAATTATTGAAGTATGTCAGAGCAAAAGGCAGCAGTTATTTCTGATGTGGTTTCTGCAATGTCAAAAATCACTGAGCATAAACTTAATGGCTCTAATTATCTTGATTGGAGTAAAACCATTCGAATTTATTTGCGTAGTATCGATAAAGATGATCACATGACTAGTGATCCACCTTCAGATAATTCGAGACAGATGTGGCTAAGGGAGGATGCCCGGTTATTCTTACAAATTCGAAATTCGATTGATAGTACTGTGATTAGTTTGATTAACCATTGTGAATTGGTTAAGGAGTTAATGGATTATTTGGATTTTCTATACTCTGGGAAAGGGAATATTTCTCGTATTTATGATGTTTGCAAAGCCTTTTACCGTGCGGAAAAACAGGACAGGTCCATTATGAATTACTTTATGGATTTTAAGAAAACGTATGAAGAACTTAATATGCTATTGCCGTATAGCTCTGATGTCAAAATTCAGCAGAGTCAGAGAGAGCAGATGGCTATCATGAGTTTTTTAGCTGGTCTTCCGGTTGAATTTGAAACTGCTAAGAACCAGATTCTCTCTAGTCCTGAGATTTCTTCCTTACAGGAAGTGTATAGCAGAGTTCTTCGCACAGAGGGGGTTTCTTCAGTTCAGACTCCACCTATTCCGTTCAATAGTGCTCTGGTTAGTAAAAATAATGAGTCTGGCCTTGGGCGGTTACAATATCGGGGAGGCAATCAAGGAGGAGGATCGAACAATAACAATTTTAATACTCGCGCACATGATTCGGGAACGAGTATGACTAGGGGACAAGGCTCCGGAGGTATCGTATGTCATTACTGTCATAATCCAGGGCATTTAAAGCGGGATTGTAGGAAGCTTCGGTACAGGACTCAGAGAGCTCACTCGGCCCACATGGCATCTACCACTGATATAGCTGAAAACTCAGTCCTTATCCCTGCAGATGAGTTTGCCAAGTACTCTAAGTATCAAGAATCTCTAAAGTCTTCATCCACTCCAGTCACCTCTGTCACTGCAATTGCTGATTCAGGTAAACCAAATACATGCCTTGTTTCCTCATCATCCAAATGGGTCATTGATTCTGGTGCCACAGATCATATGACAGGTAATTCTAGCCTCTTTTCTACCTTTCAGTCACATATATCCCCTTCTAGTGTTACTTTAGCAGATGGAACATCTTCTTCCATTCTGGGATCTGGAACAATCACCCCAACTCCTTTGCTTCCTTTATCATCTGTTCTACATTTACCTCAATTGTCCTTTAATCTAATTTCTGTAAACCAGCTTACTCGTAAACTTAATTGTTGCATCTCATTCTTTCCTGATTATTGCTTGTTTTAGGATCTTATGACGAAGAAGATTATTGGTAAAGGACATGAATCGGGAGGCCTCTACATCCTTGACACATCGATACCTAAATCCGTTGCATGTTCGGGTGTCATATCTGCCTTCAAGGCTTATTGTAGGCTCGGTCACCCTTCTCTTCCTCTGCTTAAGGAGTTGTGTCCTCAGTTTGATAAGGTGTCCTCATTAGATTGTGAGTCGTGTCAATTTGCCAAACATCACCGTAGTAGTCTTAGTCCGAGAGTCAATAAGAGAGCAAGTGCTCCGTTTGAATTAGTTCACTCTGATGTTTGGGGTCCATGTCCTGTTATGTCAAAAACTGGGTTCAAGTATTTTGTTACTTTTGTTGATGATTATTATCGTACAACTTGGTTATATTTAATGAAAAGTCGTTCTGAATTGTTTTCTCATTTTTGTGCGTTTTGTGCTGAAATTAAAACTCACTTTGCTACTTCTGTCCATATATTGCGCAGTGATAATGCCAAAGAATATTTATCTTCATCTTTTCAGACTTACATGATTCAGAACGGTATCCTTCATCAAACTTCTTGTGTTGATACTCCATCCCAAAATGGAGTAGCAGAACGGAAGAACAGACATCTTCTTGAAACTGCAAGAGCCCTATTATTCCAAATGAATGTTCCAAAACCATTTTGGGCTGATGCAGTGTCCACAGCATGTTTTCTCATTAATCGAATGCCCTCATCTGTTCTTCATGGTGAGACTCCTTATAGTGTTCTCTTTCCAAATAAATCATTGTTTCCTATTGAACCCATAATATTTGGTAGTATTTGCTTTGTTCGAGATGTTCGTCCACAGGTTACTAAGTTAGATCCCAAGTCTTTGAAGTGTGTTTTTCTTGGGTATTCTCGTCTTCAGAAAGGATACAGATGTTATTGCCCTAGTTTGAATAAGTACCTTATTTCAGCTGATGTTACCTTCATGGAAGAAACACCATATTTTCCTTCTTCCACTTCCAACAGTCAGGGGGAGGATGATGATTTGTTAGTATATACGATCACGTTCCCTGAACCCGTTGCTGAACCAGCGCCAGTCAGACCTCCCATCCATCAAGTCTACTCTAGACGCCGGACTACTGATTCATGTCCTCCACCAGTTTCTTCTTCATCATCAGATTCCGTGACGAGTGATGATCTTCCTATTGCTTTACGCAAAGGTAAACGCCAGTGTACTTATCCTGTTTCGTCTTGTGTCTCTTATGATCACCTATCACATTCGTCTTGTTCTTTCATTGCATCTCTTGATTCTATATTTGTTCCTAAAACTGTTAATGAGGCTATATCACATCCTGGATGGCGTAATGCAATGATAGAGGAAATGGATGCTTTAGACAAGAATGGTACATGGGACTTGGTCACTTTACCTGCAGGGAAACAGGCTATCGGATGCAAATGGGTGTTTACCGTCAAGGTCAATCCTGATGGGTCTGTTGCTCGTTTAAAAGCCCGCCTCGTTGCTAAGGGTTATGCTCAGACATATGGTGTTGATTATTCTGATACTTTTTCTCCTGTTGCTAAATTAACATCTATCAGGCTGTTTATATCTTTGGCAGCTACTCATCATTGGCCTCTGCATCAGCTAGACATAAAGAATGCTTTTCTTCATGGTGATCTTCAGGAGGAGGTCTATATGGAGCAACCTCCTGGGTTTGTTGCTCAGGGGGAGTATGGGAAAGTCTGTCATCTTCGTAAATCTTTGTATGGCTTGAAACAAAGTCCTCGTGCTTGGTTTGGAAAATTTAGTCACGCTATTGAGTCGTTTGGCATGGCGAAAAGTAAGTCTGACCACTCTGTGTTCTACAAACAATCTGAAGCAGGCATCATTTTGTTGGTTGTGTACGTAGATGACATTGTCATTACTGGGAATGATACTATGGGAATCTCTTCTCTTAAGTCCTTCCTTCATGCTCAGTTTCATACAAAGGACTTAGGGATGCTAAAATACTTTTTGGGTGTCGAAGTCACAAGGAGTAAAAAGGGTATTTTTCTATCTCAGAGGAAATATGTTCTTGACTTATTAGCCGAGACAGGGAAATTGGGGGCAAAGCCGTGTAGTACTCCGATGATTCCTAATGTACAGTTGACAAAAGATGGTCAACTATTTGAGGATCCTGAGAAATATCGAAGATTGGTGGGGAAGTTGAACTATCTTACAGTGACTCGTCCGGATATTGCGTATTCTGTCAGTGTGGTGAGCCAGTTTATGTCGTCCCTAACAATTCATCATTGGGAAGTGTTGGAACAAATTTTGTGTTACCTAAAGGGAGCACCTGGACGTGGTATCTTATACGCCAATCATGGACACACTCGTATTGAAGGTTTTTCAGATGCAGATTGGGCAGGTTCCAAGGTGGATAAAAAGTCCACATCAGGCTATTGTATCTTTGTTGGCGGAAATTTGGTCTCATGGAAAAGTAAGAAGCAAAATGTTGTGTCACGATCCAATGCAGAATCAGAATATCGAGCTATGGCCCAGTCTGTGTGTGAAATAATGTGGATATGTCAGCTCTTAAATGAAGTAGGGATTAAAACTTCGGTACCGGCTAAATTGTGGTGTGATAATCAAGCTGCCATACATATTGCGTTTAATCCCGTGTTTCATGAACGAACGAAACATATTGAACTCAATTGCCATTTTGTCCGCGAAAAGATCCAGCAAGGCTTAATTTCCACAGGATATGTGAAGACTGGAGAGCAATTGGGTGATCTCTTCACGAAAGCCTTAAACGGGGTTCGGGTTGATTATCTTTGTAACGAGCTAGGCATGATCAATATCTATGCGCCAGCTTGAGGGGGAGTGTTATAAGTTGTAAATATTGTATTAGGAAGGTAGATAATTTAGGAATCCTAATTAGTAGTAGTTTCCTTATCTGTGTAGGAGTCTCATGTATATAAGTGGGTAATCTTCTCTCTAATAATATTGAATATAATTTTCTCCTTCTCATAATTAACATCACATAATCAATTCAATATAGAATTCTATCATCTATATTCTATTTTGTTAACAATATGTATGTATGTGGATATGCCACATTAGTTACACAACTTAGTGCAGGCAATGAAGAGTGTATATAGAGAGAGACGATAACGGAAGAATTGATGCATATTACTCATTTTCATTCATAAATTCACAATTGGTTGAAAAAAGAATGTGGATATACACATGTATATTGACATATATATATATAGGATCTGGCTAAGTGCACTAATCTTCAGTACACTCATCGCTTTGAAATGATATTTATGGAAATCTTGTGATTATTTGTTTGTTACAATTTTAATACTCTTACACTTTTTGGAACACTCAAGTACCAAAGTGGAGTGCACTTAGGCATACCATACCATTCGGAGCTATGAAAGCTTAAAATTTTGTTATATACAATATTCGTTTGAACATATTAGGTCAATCGTTGTGATGGACAACATCTTCTGCATATTTGCCTGAACCCTAAATAACATTTGTGACCTAGGGTGACACTACAGCCTTTCAAGACAACCGACAGAAGCCATGGTAGTAGTCGAAGCTTATAAAGTGTTAAAGGGACCGGGCACCCTATCCTCCCGATCAAGTCATCAGAGACCTTGAAGGAAAATTTGCTTTCATTTTGTTTGATGCCAAATCTGCGAACCTTTTCCTAGCCAGGGTGAGTTCAAACTCAGTCTACTTTCTTCCTTAACAATGAAAGGACAAATGGTAAATTTAATCGATTAGCTTTCTCTTTAATAATGTCTTTACCATGTTTCTTGAAGAGAGTAGTATAAAGAGGAGTGCTGTAAATGTTAATGTTGTGGCTGACTATGTTAGGACCGTGATGGCTGCGTGCAACTTCACTGGGGAATGGCCGGTAACAGGTCCTTAGTTTGTTCCGATGACCTAAAAATCATGACAGAAGCTTGTGGAAAGTGTTATGCTCCTTTTCCTCCAGGTTCATTCTGTTCAACTCTCTCTATATTTATATACTAGGTTGTAACCCGTGTCAAAGGCACAACCAACCATTCAAAAAATATCTTAAATCTCAGCCACACAATTCTTTATCCCCTTATACATTTTTGAGATCCAAAAACGATGGCCCCTTATTATATAGATATATATGTATATCAGTTTATATATATATATATCTTTTGGCTGCAAATTGCTTTGAAATTTGCAGGCTTCATCTTCACGAGTGGAAATGGGTTGAATAGCTTTGATCACCGACTGCACAAAGTAAGAGGAATTGCACGTGCGGATGGTGAAGGGGAAATTTGTGCTGTTATCTTCCAGGTAGAACTGTACATGAGACTCCACAGCATCCCATGTACGGGTAGTTCTGCAAATTGGGCAGATTCGACTCTTGTCGAGGGAGAATAATGGGGGTGGGAGTTTGCTTGCTCGTTTAAAATTTAAACTCTTTTTATGCTACCCTTTTTACTAGTTAATAAAAGTTCTATACCCTACATTCCATGTGTTCCTTCAAATAATACTCTCTCACGCATGCACGCACTAATTCAACCATTTATGAGTTAAGCTGTGCCGAAATTTCGTACCATACTTCCATGGAAACTTTATTGCAAGTGTTACAAGGTAAAAAAAAAAAATTGAAAAAATTAGCTAACCACCAGTGATGGGCTTTTATTCTTGAGAAGAGTCTTGGCCTGTGGATGCGTAAGCTAGCACCAGCCGGCATATCCACTCGACGGTTCAATGGGTTCATGGCAAGCATGTTTTGGTCAGAGTAAAATACATAACTTCCCCCAGCAAGACTGGATATGTACCACCATTACTGGAAGAAGGGATATTAGCACCAGCACCTATCACTAGGACCTTAGTTTCAGGGTCGTCCGGCTCGCTAGTAAGCTTGGTTGGGTTTCATACTACTGAGAATCACACCACCCCATCCTTAGCAATTCATATGAAAGTTTAAACTTGTTGATTCTCGCATCCACTAGATCAACCCTGTAGGGTCTGACCCTCTAGTTAAAAAATGCTTTTTTTTTTAAACTAAAACAAATCGAAATATACTAAATAGAAAGCAAATACAATGAAAAATTATCGGCCCACACCCAAAGGCTCAAAATCCGAGGCGGTGCGGTCCAAAATACAAGCAAGACCTCGAAAGCAGAAACCTGCCATTCATTTTGATTGGTTAATATATTAAAATAACAAGGATTCACATTCATTCTTGTTTTTTACTCTAAAGCGTTTGCCCACTCAATGTGAGATCATATCAGCACTAACTTAAGGAGGTTTATAAATTTGGGTCTCAATCTTGATCCCCTTTAAAATTATTGGTTATGAAAAGGTGCTAGAACTAGAAGTAATTTTCAATCTTTAATGTCCAAAGATAAAATTGTAGTCAAGAGTAATTCCTGAAAACGGTCAATTCATATTGCCAAAGCGTTAAAAAAAGTAGTCATATTGCCGAAGGGATAGTGACTTTAGCTAGAACAATGCAAGGCAAAAAAGGATAGGGCAATTAATATGTCTTTTGCTTCCGCCCTTGCCCTTCAGTCCCTGGTACAGATGCTTATATAATTTTAATGTCTTTTGCTTTGTTTTTCAAACATAGATTGATTGATGTCTTAGTTTTTCAAACATAGATTGATTGATGTCTTAGTTTGAAATTAGATTAAAATTTATAAATTTAAAATATAAGACTTATAAAAGAATATTCATTTTAATTATAGAACTATACTTAAAATTTTAAACTAAATTATGAAAAATTACATATGATATCTAACATCATGGTAAACAAATGCAAGAACAATTACACACAAAAGATCACCTCTAATGAATTTATGATCTTCAACATCCTTAATGAGTGATAAAGTTCGACTCTAATTAACGGTAAAAATTAGTGTTCCAAAATCTCTTAATATATTTAGAATATTACCCTATATCTTTTTATGTATAATTTCTTATGTTACTGCATAAATTGAGTGTGTATTTTTTATTCAATTTTACATAACTATTGGAGTTCTATTAGTTTTTTAACACAATATATAAAATTTACACAAATTATAGTTTAACACAACAATTCAATGAACAATTATTTTAAAGGGGTATCTTAATGAAGATGATCTCCATGATTAACATCATCTCTATCAAATTTCATCAAAAAATTCAACCGAGAAATGGGTTAACTAAAAATTGACATATACGAAATTTTAAATGTTTAGTTAACCCACTTTATGGTTGAAATTTGGTGGAGACGATATATTAATTATTGAGATCATTTTCAGCAAGTTTCATTAAGAAATTCATCCATTTACCCCTTCAAATAATTGATTTATATTGAAGGATAAAAAATTTGGTCCTTCAAAGATCCGGACTGTATATATATGTATAACATTGAATTGTTGTGTAAAACGATAATTTGTATAACTTTTTCATTTTGTGTAAAAAAATAATAGAACTCCAATGGTTATGTAAAATTGAAAGTAAAATACACATTTAATTTACACTGCCACATAAGAAATTACTCTTACCAATAGAACACTTAAAATGTTTCCAAAAATATTACAGCAGGAAAATTTGGTTTTCTTTTTTCTAAAGGAACTTTTGTTTTTCTCATTTATTTTAAAAATCTTAGTTAATTAGGAAACTTTTTAGTGTGCAGTTCTCATATACATATATATATATTTTAACCATGTGGACTGTGGTCCACCTAATCTTTTTCCAGTCAAGTGTTTTATTGATAAAGCACAAATAATATTGCATTTTTAACCGCGTAGCAATTCACAAAATATTACAAATGAATATAACTTTAGTGTTTTTAATTTTGTTCCTGTATTATTTTTATGAAGAAATGAAAACATATAATGTATTTGACGGAATTTAAACTCACAATTTCTAAATTGGAAAAAAAGTTACACTATTATTTATATTTTTGAATTTAGCTTAGATATCTACGTTTATAGAAAAAACGCGTTGCACACGTATCATGTTATTTGTCTAGTTATTACAAATATATAGGCATTACCTAACAACAAGTATCAAACACTTGTACACTTAAATTCAATTGTGAGCAAGCAAATCTGATAAAATTTAAATTCACTGGCCAGTACGCGGCTACATAGACACTGTCAACGTAACATAAATTACATTTCACACAATCTAACTAATTAATTAACAGAGCCTCCTCACTTTATTTTGGTGATTGTTATCATCCATGTAATGAGAAAGGCATACCATTAACTTCATTTCAAGTTCCTTAAAATGTGCTATTTGTGTCTCTAGTTCGATTCTTTCTCTCCTCAAGTTCTGGTTCTCCTCCTTTAGTAATAGATGATGATGGCGGTGATTTTCATTTTCATCAACCGTGGTCATCAAGTTGTGATCGGACGCTTTTAGGAAGGCCGGAAACGCACTCGGCTCGCACTTTTTGCGCGTGATTTCAATGAGTAGATGTTTACAGCCCCTCTGGAACTTGTCATGTTGGAATTCCCATCGCTTTGATGCTGTTTTCTTGAATCCCTGTGATTGGAAAATAGTGCAAATTTAGTCAAGAAAAAACTAAATCTCAAAACGCATGGAAGTTGCTTTTAATAAGACCATATTCAAAAGGAGATTAATTCAACTTTTTAATTATAATAATAAATGAAAATGGGCCCTTCAAACATGCATGTTGTGATAGAGATATTCCATCAAGATTATGTGTTATTCCTCAAGTACTAAAGTATTTATGCAAGTCAATTTAAATGTAATACAGGGGTATAAATGTGACATACTTTTCATCGTGAAAGCCAAAATAATATGCGACTTATATTATTTTGTGTGATCACATTTACAAATTTTCATTTCCGGCCAAAAGTAAAATATACTGTATACATAGAACAAAAATAACTGACTATTATATATGTATCAATAAATCGAGTGTAACAAATTATAGTCAAGTCAAAATTGCTGGCCTCCTGCAGTGTGATAAATTTGACTCGATCTGTTGTAGCAACTAGGAACATTTTGCTCAAAGTTCAAAAGAAAGAAGCTAGCTATTACTTATTTTGGCAAGTTGGAAGAATTAATATATATACATCATCATCAAATATTAATCTTTGATTTACGATTTGACTATTTGGCTCCATAGAAAAATAGGCAATATGAGAGATGGAACAAGAACTTTGGTCTAAGATAGATAGAGATCGAACAAAACATATATTTATATATAATGGTTAGAGGAGATGAAGCTTATTATAATTATTTAATTTCTTTGTGGATCAAGTTATAGAGCAAGCACTTTTTTCAAGTTAAAATTTGTGCGAGTGATGTAGGGAAAGGTAGCAAATAAATTGACATGTTGGATCCGCACAAGTCTAACAAGAACCGAGGATTTGATCATTACTATTAATGCTAGTGATATATGTGTGTGTATGGAGTTCAATTGATATAATTAGAACATCTAAAGTGGTCCAAGTAGGTAGGCTGAGTTGGACAAAAAACGTTCTATACGCACATACATCGGTTACGTTTCGTAGGTTAAAATAATATTTCAAAAGTTAGTAGTATACTAAAATTAAGTTGAATAGCAATTGTGGTAAGAATAACAGCATTTTCTAGCATGAAGATTAGTTGCACCCCACATAGTGTGAGAACACCTCTTAGAAAAGATCAAAAAAATATATTAAATAAAAAATGTTAAGTTTGACAAAGTTTCAATTCTTACTAAAGATAGCAAATGTCTGGATGGACACTGGCCGTATTTGAGATTAGTGGATGCAGAGGTGGACCCAAGATTCTTTCGAGGGGTGGGTTAATAGTAATAGATAGAAAAATTATATAAAAAAATTAAAAGTATAACCATATAGTGAGTTATATAAATTTAAGAGAGTTATATAAATTAGTGGGCTTATAATATTTGAGGTAGGCTAAGGGATGAGCTAAAATTTAACAAAGGGGTGTGCTTATATTAATTTTTTTTATTAGGGTTAGTAGGTTTTTCAAAATTTTACCTTGTGCTGTAGCCCGATCTGTCTTTCCTGGTTCCGCCCCTGACTGGATGGCCATGAACCGAACTTGAGATGTCGGGGGAAAAGGCAGGCCGCGCCGGCCATCTCACGGCTCTCTCTTTGTCTCACACAGAACAGATATACTCTCTCTTACACAGCACAATTGCTGGATACTATTTTTTAAATTCAACAAGCAAAGTAAATAAGATATATTTATTCTATCTTATTATAAGCCTGTTCAATCTAGGTCGACTCATTTAATTCTATATGTGTACCAGCCTTGTATAATTCTATTTAGTGATTTATTGTAAATTTTTAATTAGCTAGCTAGCTAGGTTTTGCTAATTTTTGTATAGGTACTGTTGATTCATTATTTGCCATATATACCTATTGATGGATCTAAAGGGAGATGACCAGGAACAGTCAAAAACACAAGATTGTGGCTCCATCGGTCCCATCCTATTATATTGTGTAACAACATTATGAAATTATAGGAAATCATCAAGGACTTATAGATTTAAATTTATTCGTATTAATTCTTATAAATTTTAATTGCGAAACTAAGATTAGTTGATCGATCAATACCCATTTAATTAGTTAGATAATCTTGTAGTAATTAATGTCAAACATATTGGTAAAAGTTCAGCAGGATACATTGATGTTAAGATACATATATTTGCCCAAATTAACAGACAGCATTCTAACATTACTGCAAGAAATCTAACATTGCTTAAACATAAAAAGCTGACTACCTAATATGCCAAACATTTTTCATAATCAAACGTTAAAAAATTTCAAGAAATATTAGTGAAAAACTACTCCATTTCGCCTATACGTCCAATTAATGGCCGTTTTGCCTATCTGACCGATCGCTTGGCCAGGACAAATGGTATGTCACAGCCTAGCGCCACGCCAGAGCATAGGATAAAATAATTATAGTGATATCTCGTATTTTATGTGAGTTAAAATTAATATAATTCATGTCAGTTTGTATCGTAATATTTTTTTTGTGGTAGTCAGGTTAGGCAAAAATACAAACCAAAAATGCGAATTAACATCCCTACGTTTTTAATTAGTGAGGGAGAGAGAGAGAGCTCACATAAGTGTTGAGTTGGCGAATGAAACTAGAGAAATTATTGTGCTTGAAATATCTAGGCAACATTAGCTCTGAGAACTCCGCCGGAGACCACACAACAAAGCCGGTGCCGTCGGAGTTCCACGACACGATCCTTCTCCGGCCACCACCGGAATATCCATTTTCTGACGTACCTTCTTCTTCTTCTTCATCATCATCATCTCTTTCTTCCAAGAGATCATAAGTCTTGGATAGAAAAGGAGCTGGGCATTTTGTCCTCGGAGACTGGCCGGACCTCCGGCTTCTTGTCCCCTCCGGCAACTGGGTCGCCATATGCTTTGTTTAGTTGTACATTAATTATGATGATGATATACCCAAATTAAACAGTTGCGTAGTGCATATTCTTCTTCTTCGTCTTCTTATACTAGTTTATTTTCGTGGAAACTGCTAGTGCCGTGGAAGGTGGCACGTTTCTTTCTTTATTTGCTTTTTGGTTTTTCGCTTATTAGATCATTTGTCTCTTCTTAGCTCCGAGTTGTAACCGTAAAAAAGTAAATTTTCAACCACCAAGAGTGCTCCAGGGTTAATGCACTAAATTTAATTCTAAGTTCGACTCACAGTTTTTAAAGTCGGATTTTAATAATTGTTAAAATATTCTGGTAATTAACTGATGACCGCTTTTTAGCGAATAAAAATTAATTAAATTAAAGTTAATCCAAACACTTCATGACAAGAATAAAAAAAAAATAAAAACTAAATTGCAGTCGACTTATATTTTCTTTACAAACTAATTTACTCTTGTTCGCGCCATTTGCAAGTGGTCAAAGACGAATAAAAATATATTGTTGCACAAAAATCACTAAATGTTATTTTAAAATGCTTGAATATTTTTCCAAAGTGTTAATAACCATAGGCGTAGTCTCGGACCGATTAAGTAGGCAAGTTTTCGTGTGTTGCTACTTGTAAATTAAGTGCATGCAACTTTTTCAAAGATATGGAAATTGTAGTAAAGGATTTCCTCTTTCGTTTTCAAAAAAGTAAAAATGGGAAGAAATGATATCACCGGAAGGAAATAAAAGCTTTATGATACCATGAATGGAACAATGACACGCGATAGATATCTACTTTTTATTAAAGCATCTTCCATAATAATATATATTTACATTTTGTGTAAAATATATAAAATTTGTAAAAACATTTTGCTCCTGCAGTTTTTAATTTTAACTATATATTGTGTAAAATGCATCCAAAATTTACACCATCACAGCAGCTTTTATTTTCTCAATATTTTATAAAACTTTAATTTAAAATGTAATAACTTTTTATACAAAACATATTTTAATAAAATATATATATATTTGAAATCTACTCATAAAGACCAATAAATCAAGATCCATTATTATTATAATATTATGTAAACAAAAATTCAAGAAAAAAATAATAAAAATTTGCATAAAATGATATCAAACATGCATTGCTATCTTATTGGTTCATTTAAAATTTATACAAAAGTTTTAAAAAGTACTATTGGAGCATATTTTTTTTTTAGACTTCATGTTTTGTGTAAAAGTTTCTTAAGACATAAGATTTATACAAAAAAAAAAATTACACAATGATCAAAGATGCTCTTATGAGATATATTGCTAGAGTTTGAATATGTTGATCTTACTTAAATTAAGTTATAGTGACTCTCTCTTTCTATTAGTTAAAAGTTTCAAATCCGGTTCACATTAGTAGTGATTCAAGAAGAATATTTTAAAGAGTAACTCTTTTTTGGTGCAGTGAGTCTAATATTAATTCTTGCAATTTTGTGAGTTGGAGTGTATTAGATAAACTAGCCTACTAAGTTTTGGAATTTCTCTGTCTAAATTTCCCAGTCAATTTATGAGATCAAATATGTTAAAAAATATAATTAAGTTTTAGAATTACGTACTCTTATCTAAAAAGAGTAAAGATTATTACTCAATCAGATGTAGGCATCCATCCGTTTAAGCAGGATGGAGGTAGAAATTTGTTGATAATTTTTACTAAATATGGGGTACTAATTTAATTTAATGAATATATTATAAAAAGTTATTGGCGCACTCCTTTAAATACTTGTATTCATAATTAGTATAGAAAGAATTAAAGAAAAAGAGAGAGAGAAAAAAATCCACAAGCACAATATATTTATTATTTTATTATATCTACCGATAAAATTAATCCGTGACGTATGTGATTGGGGATAAATCTGGACTAATATAGTTCTATGGTCTTATTGCACAAAACATGCGTGCACTCGTGGGTCACCCAATCAGATTGAAGTGATAGAATGACAAAATCTAAAGAAGGTCCGACAATTCTAACCCAACTTGGAAGAGTCCAGAAAAAATGATGTCTAAAGTATTCTTTCATTTTGGTAAACATAAAATCAATACAAATTTATTAGGTTTAGGTAAACTTTTAATAAATATGGGTTATAATTATATTAATTTGTCAAATTTATTTATTAAATGAATCAATTTCGTGTAAATTTGTGAGACTCGAACATAATCTATTTAACAAGGTAAGAATATTAGTCGATTTCGAATTATGTAAATTCGTTAGTAACACGTGTAACCCATATATAGTAAATAAATATTTACTTAAGGTTTTTAGAAACTTTTAAGTTTCGTATTAAATATTTGCCTTCCATCACGACCTTTCTTTTTCTCCACATTGATTTCATGAACTCATTTTTTTTTCTTTCCAAATTCTCAAGTTCCAACACAATTACAATATATATACCATGGATTTTAGTTATTGTCATTGCATATGTATAAATTATTAAGTGTGTATATTTTAATGGTTAATTGAATTATTTGCGGATCATTACATGTTATTCGTATACAACCTGAATTAAACTGTTTGTCTTAAACAGGTTAAAACGAATCATGTCATGTATGAATTTAAATTTTTCACCAGTTTATTAAGACCTACTTCCATCACTCCCAATCGAATAAAGTTCAAAACATTCATTTTACCTTAAGTATTAAACACACAAAATATTTTTTGAAAAAAAAAATATAAATATATTTGTAAATGTCTTAATTAAAATGGTATAATTGTTGGATCAATAATAGTTTTGAATGAATTAACTAATAACTAGCTTAGGAGTTGTAATTCAAGTAGTAAAAGTTTTAAATTTGAATAGGGAGATCTTTGTTTCAAGTCACAATAACCGTATTTATTATATTAATAGCCTTTGATAGAATTTTAAATTTTAAGTAATTTTTTAATATTTAAACCTTTTAATTTTATATTTTAATTAATACATTGGGGTTGTTGCGTTGTGGCTTCTCTTAGATCTCCGTGTGTTTATCTCTTCCTTTTATGGTTATATATACGCAATTATGTCTAGCCTTAATATATTTGGAAAAATCATTTCCTTCCATCTTTTTAAATTTCTTTATTTTGAGTACTTGGAGAATTACAATAAAGTATCTAAAGTTAGTGGTATAACCCTATGTCGTTTGATCTTCGGAGGTTTGTGTTTAAACAGGTTGTCAACTCTATTACAATGGACAATTTCACTTTAAAAAATTTTGTTTTTACAAACTATGATTGATGGGTATTTCCAAATTTGTTTTTACTTTGTAAAATAAATTATTATTTTTCTAACAATTAGTGGTGGGTGTCAGATCAATACATTAATACTAAATGTATTTATGGATAAACTTTTTGTAAAGTTTTATACATTAAAAACTTTATAAATTAATAAGGTCAAGACTGGCCAATTTTATTAATTAAATTAGGTTTTAATTTATCAATAAATTAATAAGTATATTAATTTATCGATAAGTTAAGAATTTATTAATTTACAGAAATATTTGTGTTATCAATAATTGTTCTAGAGAATGTTAGATAAGTTAATAATTTATTAATTTTAGATGGTTATGAAGTGGGGAAAACAGATCCAGAGAAGATATATGTTCTAAATGCAATCAATATTGCAATCTCAACATGGACGACGAATATTCAGGCAGCAACAATTGCAAATTATGTTCGGTATTATAAATTTAGATCGCTGGAACACATGACTTCTTAACCCTCAGATGATGAAAGCATTCGAGAATTAGGTTAAATAATTAAAGAATTACACTATTTTAATAAAATTGATATTGATTACTTATTGAACTATCTAGGTGAACATGAAGAAAGTTTTGAGATTTTAACTGACAAAAAGATTATTGATAGCGTTACAAAAAATAAAATAAAAAAAGACGAAACTAATGATGATAGTTTCGTTATGGAGCATGTTTCTCGAAAAGAATCCATCAAATCAATAACAACATTAAATAATTTTCTCTTATAAGATAATAAATATACACCTGACATATTTAGGGAATTACAAAAAGTTAGAGATGAAATTCATATATGAATTTCAGCAAAAAATAAATAACACTCATGTTTTGATGAGGCATAATAGTAAGTCTGAAAAGATGAATTATTAATTAATGCAACCGATATCCTTAAGAAGATCTCATAAAAAAGTGTTATCTTATAAATTTAATAAAAATTATTAATTTAGCTCTTGAGCTCGAGTCAGGACTAGCAAAATTTATTAATTTATCGAGATTATTATTTTATCAAATTTTTGGTGAATGTTAGTATTTGTCGCATATATAAATAGGAGGATACTATTGTAAAAACAATATTTTTATTTTTGGTCAATACAAACCCCATGTCAATTTAAAACAACAAAAATGATGTATTTCACTCTATTAGGAAACTATTACTTTGACAATAATATCTTCTTATAAATACATATGATAAACTCAATGACTATAAAAAGTTACGATCCCATGTTTCTCACCTGCATGACTTCCTAATCATCATATCACTGCCGCATATGGTAATAATTTTCTTTAGAGAAAGGATTTTATGAGCATTCCACACGAGTGCTCTAACACTTTAAATTTTTTATTAGTGACACTAATTATATTAAACTTTTTGAACACTTAAAATGCATCGACACTTTTTAAAAAGATAGAGTATGTTTGGTAATAAGTTGAGAAATGATAATAAAATCACATGATTTTTTTAAGAAATTGCAAAATTAGTTAAGTGATGTTGTGAAATCCTTACCATTTCATACTTATTTTTAAGAATAAATGTCTTTCATTATTTTTTTGTTTTTGTAGAAAAAATTTCTTTCTCACCATCTAATTTTTTTTTCTTATGGAAAGAAGAAAAAAAATAAGAGAATATTTTATTACATTATTTGACTTATATTTTAATTTTTGTTAAAATTAATTATTTTTCATCATCTCATAACTGTGTTATCAACTCTGTCATTAGTTGAAAGAGGGCATGGTTGATCGTCAAATTGTCACTATAATGGTTCAAAAGCAGCAGAAGATTGCTCACTAGGATAAGACAAAAGTGGAAAAAAGAGTACACTAGAGATAGTTGGTAGCAGACTAGATTTGACTGCCAAGATGTCTGGGTCCCCCTACCTACAAATTTCCTTTGTTCCAATTATTTCATTATTACTTTAAAGGGCGAAAAACAATATACCCTTTAAAATTATTATTTTTTAAAAGTGACATTAAATTTTTTGATTTAATTGTTATTAATATTTAACTCTCAAAGTTGATAGATCTATTAAAACACTAATAAAATAATTGTCATGTGCCTCCCATATGAGTACTAATGGATAAAAACACACCAATTTATTTATTTAAATATAATTTTTTTGAAGTATCCTCATTTATTTTATATAAGCACTCATTAATCATGTTTAACTACATAGTGGATGTTTTATAAAATAGGTGAAGGTAATTCAAAAAATTTATGTTTAAATGAATAGATTTGTGTATTTTTGTCCATTGGTGCCCATATGAAAGGCACATAACAACCATTGTGTTAGTGTTTAATAGATCTGTTAACTTCAGGGGTTAAGTGTCAGTAACCGTTTGATCAGTGGGACTTAGTGTCACTTTTAGAAGATGCGGGATTTTAGTGCTAAAAAGTGATAGTTTGAGGGGGTTTAGTGTTTTTACCCAAAATTTTATCTGACAATAACTATATTTTAAAGTAGGGTAAAAAATACTAAACCCTCTCAAACTATCACTTTTTGGCACTAAACCACACCATCTTCTAAAAGTGACACTAAACCCCCTAAACTATTAGATGTTATCACTTAACCTCTAAAATTATATAAATGCCCTTGTACAAAGTTGGGTTTAAAATACTAAACCCCCTCAAACTATTATTTTTTGGCACTAATCCCCCTCCCAATCTTCTAAAAGTGACACTAAACCCAACTTTATACAAGAGTATTTATGTAATTTTATTTTATACAAGGGTATTTATGTAATTTTACTTTATACAAGGACATTTATGTAATTTTAGAGGTTAAGTGATAACATCTAATAATTTAGGGGGTTTAGTGTCACTTTTAGAAAATGAGAGGGTTTAGTAACAAAAAGTGATAGTTTGAAAGGATTTAGTGTTTTTTATCTTAATTTTTTTTCTCACTTAACATCTATCATAACTATACATAAAATATTTTAAAAATTGAAGCTCAGAAAGTTTTAGTTATATTCGAGTGCTAAATAATTTGTTTGAAGCGATAATATCTATACCTTTACTTTATCATGCCCATTTATTTTAAACAATACAAAACTTAATTTTAATAATGCAATAATGCTAATATATTTCGTGGGAGAATGTATAAGGGTTCTCTGCCCTCTGATTGGGTTGGTGTTGCTCTTTTTCTTTGCAGAGTATCTTGTCCTCTTTTTCTTGCTTGTAGTTGTTTGATGTTTTTGTTTTTATATTATCCTCCCGGGACAAAAGCATTTAGGTCTATATCACGGGTATACTTAGAAAAATATTTCCTTTTAACCTACGTATAGTTATTTATTTAAATAAAAATGCTAATATGTGCATTAATGGAAGAAATCATATAAAGTAATAGTAAAATACTTTCTTTCATTTTGATGTTACCATCTGATAATTCATTTATTAACTTTCAACTCATTGCAATACTCCACTTGCTCTTTCAAATAAGTGAAAAGACAATAAAGTCTATTAAATTCAAATGTATAACGGATTATCTCTAAAAATGAATGTCTTTAAAAAAAATCTAGAAGTTTTTTAGTTTCTTTTTTCAAATAAAGAAACTAAACGGTATCGAATGTATAAAGCTTATTTAATCATTAATGTTCAATTAATTAAGATAACTAATTTTACATTGAAGTGGAATTAAGAAGATTACGAAAGTATATAAGGGTTATCATTTACATATAAATATTAGATATTTGCTTGATCATTATTCATGAAACCTAAAATGAGTTATTTACTTCAATATAGAGCATTGCAGCTCTTCTTCATGATCATTGTCAGATGTTTTCTTTACTTCAAAATTTGAAAATAAAAGGTTGGAATCCTGAATTCATCATAAATTATTGGTTTAATATTTTGCTTTATGATTAACTGTATTCGTTCGTATTGCAGGTTTTATCTTTTACATTGTTTTTCAAGACACTAAAACTTAGATAAGTTGTTATTTATTTATTTTTAACATTTTTTTTAGTTTTTGATTATTGCAGTTTCTATTCTCCATTTATTTTGTTCAATACACCATATAGAAATGTAATTTATCTTAAAACTACATTCTGAAATATATTTGGGATTTACATATTTTTTAAAAAAAATTATTTAGTATATAGGTTGGTTAGTTTTGTGAACGTTTAACTTCTAAAATATTTGTAAATACGATTCTCTTTTATTGTTATTGTGTTTCGTTTTATCCATGTGTAATTTTTACGATCACCCATGTAAGAATTTTCCAACACGAATTTTAGAATTTATTTGCGAAGTACCTATTTTTGTTTAAATTGTTAGTGAATGGTGCTAATATAACTAAGAACCAAATTAGAACGACATTCAAATTCTTAAGGTATTATAATTCATTATCAACTCCATACAATTTGTTCACTATGTTAATGGTGAAGACATGAACTTAGCAAACAAATATAATTGGAATCAAAGAAATCGGTAAAAAAAAGTCCCTCGATGGTCATCCAAATTAATCAGCGAAATGGAAGTAGAATTTCTCGACTTAAATCGCTCCATAATTTATTTGTGTAGCTAATCAATATTTTTCAATATTTTAATGATGCAAATTTTAAGAAATTTAGTTATGTAATAAAAAAATAATAATTTGCATCTTTTTAGCTGTTATATATCTTTGGACGATCAAGAAGAATCGTAAAACATACATTAATTCCTTTTAAAAAAGCCTATTTTGCTTTTGTTATATAGCATTTCTCACACAATGATAGTTAGTTGTATATTTATTTTTAAAATGTGTATATTATAAACTAAATTGCAGCTTTAACTATTTCTTTTTTAAGAAAGCAAATGTTTTAAAACATCTACACATCGCGAAGATTGCACACTTGTTAAACTATATACTTTGTTTAATGTACATTATATTATTATGACAAGACTTCATTTTATTTTATAAATAGATGCTTAACGTAAGCATTTAAGAATACATGTTCATTTATAAATATGTGTGTGATATTGGGAGTAACATGGGCGCCATTATCGATCACCAAATGCTTATATTAACACACAAAAGATATTTATAGAATAGTAATTAATGCATTTTTAATTTATCATAAATTTTACTCTAATCTTTTGTCTTCAAATAATAAATAAAAAAATTCAAGTTGGACTAAAGTTGAGTTTGAGGGCCAAGCCCATTTAAACTTTAAGATGGTATTAAAAATGGGGTGATAGCCCAAATTTAAATACAAAGCTAAGTAGATAAGGGTAGGGCCCAAGACCCAACTCCAAACTCAAGCTTAAATAAATAAATAGGGCCTTTTAACCAGCCTACTTATTTAGACCCAACGGCTGGGATGGCAACACGACACCTACGCGGCTACGCATTTCCCATCCCTCCTCCACTTTAAACGGACATATCCATTTAATAAATACAGTTAATAATTGAAAAAAAATAATAATTTTATTTTAATTATTTTCTACATCGTGTTTTATGCACATACAAAATTTTTGTATTCAAGAGAATTCTTCACTACTATATTATATATTGATATATATATATATATATGAATTCTAGAATATAATAATATTTTAAATTTTAACACAAACGTAATAGTAATAATAATAATAATTCATACAACTAAAATAACAATTTGACCTCTTCATTAGAACCTTACATTTAATAAATGTGTAATACTATACAAATAATATATTTATATTAAAATATATATATATATATATATACGTGTACATGTATAATATTATACAATTATGTATATTTTTAATGAATTCTAACTGTTATTATCGTGTAAACACATATTAATTGAATGGACCTGTTAACTTATCGTGTTTTATCGAATCAATACTAAGATGATTAAAAATTATTAAAACTTTACCCATTAACTTATAAATTTATGTTGATTTGTGTCATGTCATGGGTTGTTAATTATGAAAAGAATTACAAGCTAGGGAACGTTAATTAATTTCGAATTTAGTTGAGAGCATTGTTGGCCAAAGCAAAAGCAAACAACGTTAAATGGAAAATCAAATCATATATATTATGTGTCTTTGTCGATCCACTTTAAAATAAATCAATGACTCATCAAATCATTTCGTTTCAAATTCTCAACCACTCTTTTATTTGAGACAGAGTTAATTAGTCCACTCCAACTATCATAGCAGGCAAAAACGGGTCAAGATTTTCTTTTTAGGACGTGTCCTTTTTTATTTCGATGATGTTATGTCGATAAAGAATATACAAAATTATTGTGTGTCGATAATTTAATTGAATAATTTCAACTCATTTTAGACGGGCCTGAACTGCTTTTTGATTTTTCACGAAATATTCTTATATTATATTAGATGCATGTAGAACTAATATCTTTTTACAAATAATTTTGTACCTGAAAGCTTTAATTTGTTTAAATTTAGAATCCTAGACTCCTTAATAAAAATGGATCGAGTGTGAAGACAAATGCTATCATCGCAAAAAAGAGAAAAGCTGCATGTAACATTGTATTTTAAATGTATGCGGTTATATCACGTATACGTACTGAAATTTGGAAGTGAGAAACTAATGAGTGATACACATTAATCCTAATTTCACAATCTATTCTAGGATGAATAACATTGCTGCGAATATATAAATGTGATATACCCTCAAATCCAGTGTCAATTGGATGGATAGTCTTATATTTTTTAGGCATAATTAATGTATTAAATCTCATAATTAAAAAAATAATAAGTATTATATTGACTATTAGTTACATTAAATTTAGGTTTCTATTAAAACAAAATGTCAAAGTGGTATTATCAATTAACTAGGTAATTCTTATTAAATCATCCAGCGCACCCTCCATAATACAATTAGAGGAAGAAACGTATATTTTCATTATTAGGTATGAGACTCATCAATATTTCATCCATAAATCATCCTCCTCTTAATTTGTTTTTGAATGCGGCGGTTGATGATATGAATGGAAAAAAAACTAAGCGCATTGATATATAGGAGGATTATGTAAGACTTTAGTAATATTAGATTTATCTTGTTTTGTCAAAAAAAAAAAAATAAAAAAATTCCACCCGTATGTATGCTCATCAACTTAAAAAAGAAGTTGGAATTTAATTGAGATAGCTTCATAGACATTAGGGATAGCAATTGAGTGCCACGTACTGAGGTAGATTATGAAGTTGACAACTGAACAAAAAAAAAAAAAGTTGACAAAAAGAGCCATTGTGAAAAAGGAGAGTGATATTATTTTTTATAACTTTCTACAATTTTTAATTTAATTTATGCAAATTGAGAGTGTAGAAGGATAGCGATTCAAAGGCATTTTTGCATAGGATTAAACGCTATATCTGTGTTTGGCTACGTACATGTAATGTAGCATAAGAGCAATTATAATAGAGAAATTAGTAGGTACAATATGTATGATATATTTATCTTATTTATTTCGATTTTAAAATTGTGATATGATAAAAGGATAGAGATAAAATAAATAGTTATATGATATTTTAAAAAATAGTGTAGAGAGATAGAGTAAAAGTAGGAGAAAAAACACTCCAGAAATCACACAGTGTGATGTTCCACCTTCTTATATCTAGGTGATAGATTACACACTATGGGACTATGAGTGTTCATCTCACAATATCTAGGTGATGTAAATTGATTGTGTAGTCGTTGATCCTTTTTCGTAAGACGTATTTGAAAAAGAGAAACTATAAAAATTAGTTAATACAAATAATATCTTATTAGACCGAATGGAAAGTGACAAATATTAATGGGTAATGGGACAAAACATCTTAATTATTAGTAAACAATTTTCGTTATATTGAACTTTCAACAAACTAAACACAATTTGCGTCCACAATATATAACACAACGTTGTATTTATTAGAACCAACTCTAGTTCTGTCTCTTTAATGTTGTGGATCGGTATATTAAAGACTAATTAATATCATGTAAGTAGATGCAAAACATTTTATTTGCAATAATCCTTTTTCACTTATAAACATACAATTTTTGAATTTTATTATTTCACTGCATTAAATTTTTAACAAATTAAACATAATTTATAATAGTATAAGTGACAAATTAATAGTAAAATAAGTTGGAATATCTCACAACCAACCCTAGTTTGTAATAGAAGTGTTAAAGAAAATATAAATGACATCAGATTGATCATCATCCATAACGATTGATTGATTAATGGAGGCTCCACCGCCCCACCACCGCCAATGTATGAAGCAAATGAAAAGCAACTATGCACAAAAGATATCAAACATACATATGCATGCCTTGGTAATAATATTGCCCATTTTGTTTGAAGATTAACTTTAGCACTATTGTTCTATTTTTGTTTTTGAATGTAGCAGTTGATGATATGAATATGGAAAAAACTACAGGTATAAAAAAATAGGGCTTTGAAAGTTTTTTGCAACAAGATTATAGAATAATATTTTTATAAATTAAAACTTATATTTGATAAGATTTCAAGAGATGAGAGTAAAAGTAAAAGAGGGAAACACTCTGGAAGCCACACAGTGTGGCATTCCACCCTAGAAGCCAGAAAGAGTTGCGTAAACAATTAATTTACGTGAACTCAATTTTACTATTCTCTTATTGTACATAACAATGTTTTACCTACCCTACATTCTTTAACCATTACGTGCTCTCGTATGACAAATTTGTCCTACTAACTTTATCATTGTGGATACTTTAACAATTCTAGTAAGCTAATATTGTGGGCGAGTTCTTATACTGCTCTGATGTGGTTTTATAAATAGTGATAGATTACACACTATGGGTGTTCATCTCACATTATCTGAGTGAAGTAAATTGATTGTGTATTCCCTGATCATTTTTCATAAGACACCTTCGAAAAATAAAAAAAACTACAAAGGATTAATCGAAACGGACAATAACTTATTAGACTGAATAAAAAGTGATGAGTATTAATGGGTCCTAGGGTTATGAGCCAAAACATTTTATCAGTAAACAATTTTGGTTATATTGAGGTTTCAACAAATCAAACACAATTTGCATATAAAATACATAATGCTACATTGTGTATCTTAAAACCAACCCTAATTTTGTCTTCTTAATATTGTGGGCCATTTGCCCATCAATATTATAATAAGATTAATTAATATCAAGCAAGCACATGCAAAACATTTTATTTACAATACTCTTTTTTCACTTATAAACATACAATTTTACTATTTTACTTCATTAAAATTTTAACAAATTATAACTCAATTTATATTAGTATGAGTGCCAAATTAATAGTAATATAAGTTGGAATATCCACCACCAACACTAGTTCGTAAAAGAAATTTTGAAGAAAATAAATAACATCTGATTGATCATCATCCATAAAACGATTGATTGAAGGAGGCTCCACCGCCCCACTACCACCAGCTGTTGAAACAAATGAAAAGCAAATATGCTCAAATTGAAGATAATATCAAACATATATATATATATATGCATGATTTATTTGAAAATTAACTTTAGCACTATTGTTGTGCCTCCCCTCACTCATATGCTATCATTTCACATGATTACTTAACTTAGAAAAATGTGTGTAGGTGTTCCTTCTTTCTCGAAAAAATCCCGAATTAAACATGCTTGAACGTTTACAAAAGTAGTCTAGTGTTTTGTGCTTTTATTTTAGGAATAAAGATCTTGATTCTTGATTAGTTTTATTCGTTCAAATTTAATTAGTTGAGTCTAAATGCTGATAAACTTCGTCCTTTAATAATTTTTCCCCTCTTTCTACTATATACATTAAAAGAAGTGCCATGATAGAGATTGAAGTATCTATCTTCTTTGAAGGCCCTTTGCTTCCCCCACTAACCTATAAAAGTAGGATCATCCTTTTCTATGGATTTATTTATTATATATATATATATATATATCACTTCTCGCCCCAAGATTAATTCAAGCAAAGAATTTGCCAAAAAAAAAATAAAAAAAAAAATTACAAAAAACAAAAGAAATCAAATACATTCAATTTGTATGAAAACAGAGTTATCATTAAAAATAGTTTACACTCGTGTTTTCAACGAACCAACACACAACCATAATTATATCTTAATCCCAACTCAATAATTAAAATTTCCCCAACATTAAAATCCACTCACCAAGACTAGAAGAAAATAATATTTAGTTTTCCTTGCATGGAAATTGTTGTATTTTGTGCTATAACTAGAAGAAGATTACATCCATACATACAACCTTAATGGTGTAATGGTGAATACTTTACTAATGCTATAAGGTATCCCCCTCCCTAATTTACAAAAGTTAATTTACAATGTAACGCATGCCAGTAGCAATAAAAATACTGGACAAGTGTGACACTAAATACTGCCCGCAAAAAACTTCTTATTAGGAAAATGAGAGAGGCAGAGCAAGTTTGTCATCTCAATATATATGACATTAAAACTTTTGATAAATATATTTACATGTAAATTATCTGCTATAAAATCAAGCCCACAAGCTGTGTCAAATTTTACAATGTAGTCAAAAATGGGAATAAACCCAAAAAATAGCCAACCAAACTATAATCAGAAAACAATAAGGCACAAAAGAAAGCAACACAGGAGAAAAACAGAAATTCTGTTGAGAGACTTATCAGCCTGCATCTCTTGCCATCTCAACCTGGGGCTACTACTTCCTGCCAACCCGTATGTGTTTGAATACGCATATAACCTATCTGAATTCCCAAACACCCTCGCGTAAACCATCTCCCCCAACATCCCTGCCACCGGTTGGAATTGAAATCCATCAGTATCTGTTCCTCCACTAACCCTGCGACCAAACACTGGAGGTGAAGAATCTTCTTCGTAAGAACCCGAATCCTGATATGGAATCCTCTGGCCTTCAGTAGGTGGTTCCGTCAATAGGGTGGCGGTCCCACAAGCTGGAGGCCGTGGTGGTATGGTCATGTCCACAAATGGTGCTTTACTATCGGGTTTGGGTCTGCGCTCAGGTTCTCCACGGCTGTAAAGTGGGACCAGGGTGGTGTCAGATATAGAGGACTTGCAAACCGGGCATTGGGGGTGCTCATAGGAAGAAAGGGAGGAGCTCTGAATACGGAACCACTTGTAAATGCAGGGCCAGCAATAGAGATGGCCGCAGAGTGTAACCACCGGCTCGTGTGCGAATTCCAAGCAAATGTTGCAGTCGAAGCAAGCCGAAGCCATTTCACTCAATGGGCATGGTTCAGTTCCAATTACTCTGCTAAAGCTAATCAAGTTTTCACAAGGAAAAAAAGGGTGCAGTTAAGATTTAAAGAACTTGACTCCAACGTACATGATGATCTAATAAAAATGAAATTGCATTTGAAACTGATGACGGGTAAATTATGTATCAAATTGTGAGGAAGGGAATTGAAATGCTAGACTTTAGTTTGGCAAAAAGGTAAGAAAACATAAATTGCCTTATCAACAAATGGATAAAGGAGAATAATTGGATTGGCCCGTGTATTTGGTTCCATTAATTTAGTTAGATGGAAAGGTTAAAAGGACAGTTGGAACCAGTGGTAAAGCATAAATGTGACCCGGACCAACAAGATATTTTTTCCTTCCTTTGTTCTTTTATCTAATAAGGATCATTATCCCTAGTAAAGAAGACATTTGTATCGAATATTGATAATCTTAGATACGACTCCTGTACTTAATGAAGACATTCACAATTTAATCAGCATTCTTAGTTCTAGATACTCAATTGATACACAATAGAATTATGCACAACAAAAGAAAAATAGAACAAGATTGTACTGAATAAATGGACAAGACAAGACAGATATTTTGGAAAGATAATATATTGTCGAGTTTTTCATTACTTTTGACAAAAAATTGTATGGTTGATAATTGATCGCTTTTGAAGTTACGAGTCATATTTAATTGAGACAATTATACTTTTATGTTGCAATATCTGTAGAAGAATATGTATATTATCTTAAGTATATGTATCCTACTTATGTCTGTTAAAAAGAAAAACCTTGTCAGTACCCAACAAAATTGATTGTATTGCATTATGAAGATCAACATATACAAGGAGTTCTTGTAAAACCTACAAAACCAACTTACCTTTCTACCAAGCAAAAGACCAGCCAAGAGACCGAAATGCATTTTCAGAAGCAAAAGAGAATTTAGCAGCAAGTCTTGACGTTAATATTTATATTCTATTTTTGTTCAATGTTGATCTCATTTTGTGATACAAAATATTAGCTATCACTAACAAACTTGAAATAACATAAATCTGTATAAACAGATTGTTTAAAGTGAATGGACCTCATTGAGCCACACCATTTCATATATATATATATATGCACACAAATCCTATTTGCATTGGTCCATTCCTCTAGTCAGATTGTAAAGCATAAAATCAAAGGCAAAAATTCAAAATAAATTGCAGAGGCAAACTCTTAACTACCTAAACTCATAACTATACTTTGAATTTGTAGAAATTTAGCATACTCTAGAACAATATTAATTCATAGGTCAGTTTCGGCTTTTCATTGAGTTAGGCACAACCCTACAACTACTACAACCTGGACCACACCACCAGTCACGGTAAGTCATTTTACTTTGCATTGAATAAACATTATTTTCTAGGTGGTCCAATCTTTGAAATGTGATGATTCGAAGTAAGAATAACAAATATAACCAGCAACCATCACAAAAATAGAGGCTGAAATATAAAGCACAACGTCTGCCAATTACTGCCTGTAAACAAATACCGCAATATTTTGGGGTATGTTGTTATTCTAATGGGGTATTAAAATGTTGGACCCCTCGTATAAGCTATAAAAACTTCTACTATGGCGATTTTATTTGATAAAATAATTTCAATAGTCTCATTCGTAATTCAAGTCAAGAGTTTGAATAAAGTGATGACATTTCCATTACTAGGGTCAAGCTTTATACGTAAAATTACCAATTTCTGACTTTTAAGAAACCCAAAACTCAAAACAAAAAAAGTACTACCACAATCCAAAGGAACATTTTCCGACATGTTTGTATTGATTTTGTGACATTTGAAAGAGTGATAATTTTAGAGTGGACATTTTTTGTAGTGTGAATGGCCTTAACTTTGTTTTTCTTGAACCTCTTTTGATTTATTGGGTGAAGCCCCGGTTTTTAAATATTCATATAGTTAGAACAATAGATACACTCTAAGTATACTAAAAAGGGGACAGTAAAGACAAGGAATTCAACATCTAGGACCACCCACGAAATAATCAAAAAACAAAAGAAAGATACGTTTCCAGAATAATTATATTGCTACTCAATCCATCACTCAATCTTGTTGTGTTATAATATTCCAAAAGGTTCCGCTTTGTTTCATCCTTATCCTCTACTCAACCCCAATGACCTTTGGTAGAAGTAAAGATAAAGGACCTTTTTTGTGTTTGGCTCCCTATTCTTAACTAAAAAATTAGACTTAATCATCTGTCCTTTACATATGGGTATCTGGTTTAAACCCTGTTTTGAGGTAACTTATTAATTGACATACCCAGCATGCAGGGGCAAAGTCTAATCTGAAGATTATGAAAATTGCAAGCTGAGTTTAGTTTCGCATTAAGTATGGCACATCAAAGAAACCCCTAAAACTAAAAACGTAATATGAAAAAATACCACAAAGACAACAGAGAGGCTAATTTGATTTTTTAGCAATGCTGAGTTGAAACCTCTAAATTTTTTTTTGAAGCGGTTTGTTTGAGTTTATTTGACTTTGAATCATCTATTTAGAGATAATAGAAGAAGTATTTACTGAAATACTCAAATTAAATTGGTTCGAGCTGAATTCCCCATTCAGTTAAGAGGTCAATAACTTTGGTGTAATTTTTGTCTAACCTTAATAATAGTCACTGACCATTCACCAAAGAAACAGAGAAATAGCAAAAATGGTGAGTTTTTACTCGGTTCGAGTTATGATTCAACCTCTTCACACACCAATGAGACACAAGACTTTTAGTTTGAATTACCATTTTAGGATTCCAAGAACGAGCCAAAACGAGCACTTGATATTTTGAGTAAGGTAAAAATTCGACAAAGACATGAGGATCCATAAGCTGAAAACATATGTATCCAAATAGGAGGGGGGGGGGGGCGCAAAGTTGATATGCTCTCCTTTTCCTCCTAATAATCGAGTCGCTGCATTCAGCAAAACGTTTCAAACAAAACAAAAAATGAGATTTATGCTTTTCCGAAGCCAAAAACAATGTCAAATATTATAATATATATGCAGCAGAATTTGATTTTACAGCAACGTAAACTTTAAGCAAAAATGGGAAGGGCAAGGAGTGAGAAGTGTGAATTATACATACATACCGAAAGAGCAAAAAAGAATGGACCAAAGATAAGGTCTGTTAATGTTTGATTGAGAGCTTCAATGGCGATTATATTGAGAGAGAGAGAAGGGGTTTATGGTTTGTGAGGGTTTTTTTTAGAAAAACAAGCGATAGATGTGTACTCCGACAATCCTGCCCCCATGATTTTGTTGAGACCAGTGTGTTTGCTGCTCGTGGATTTTTTGGAACAAGTTCACCGTTTATGTTACAATTTAAATAGAGACTTTTATAGTGTAGTACTCCAACAACCTTTTTTAAATAATAGTATTTTAATATATATATATATATATATATATTATATATATGAATGAGTTTTCAAATGCATGCCTTCTCTTTTTATTTATTGATAGGTTGAGTTTTTAATGATTACTTTCTTTTTCTACTCATTCATGAGTACTGACAATAATTAATGTATATTGGTGAGGTGTCAAATTTTTTAACTTGTTATAGCAGGTTAAGGTGACATATTTTATTTTTATTTTTTTAATTAAACTTTAGGTAGTGTTTGGTTGAGATTTTAAAATCAAATTTTAAAATTTTTTACCAAAAAGTCAACTTTATTTCACACTTCCTAAATCGCTTAATTTCTCTCTTATAAAATTTTTAAAACACAATAAAATTAAATTCAAAAATCGGAATTAGATAAAAAAAAATTTGAAACCTAATTATCGAAATTTATAAAACAAGATCCATTGCGACTATTTTTTTAATTTTTTTTACGAGTTTTTTTGATTTGGATGAAAAAAATTCAACAAAAATTAAATTCACTTTTTAAAACATGTTTTAAAATCTCAACCAAACAAGATTCCTTAAAAATTTTATTTGCCAAATAGATTTAGGATAACCCAACTTCAAATTATAATAAGTGTTTATGAGTGTTTTCGTCATTTCAGTTTTATAGTTAATTAATAATATAAGTTTATGAAAAATAACACTTTCAAAATATATTTGACTTTGAATTTTCATCTATATATAATAGGTTTATAAATTACATACAATTCAACTATTTCAATAATACTTTTAATTTAATTATTTTACTACCATTCGTGACAAATCATATCACAATAAAAATCGAAAAATTAATTTGAAACATCTCGTATAGCTTGTGCTACTAGTTTTATTAGTCACTGTTCAACTAAATAATAATTTTAACACAATAACATAAAATATTATTAAAAGAAACGTATTTTCTTAATTTAAAGTATTTCAAACAAACTCAACTTTTAATAATTTGATAAGATACGGAAGTATGCGCATGACTTCCTAAATAAAACTTAAAATATATCTTATTTAGTATTAAATAATTAATTATTTGGTTCAATAATCAATGTGTTGTGTTTGAAAAACAAATTTTGTACCATTTTTAAAATTGAGAAGTATATCCATTAATTAAAATTAATTTATAATTGTACTAATTTAGATTACATTTTAATTTAGATTCCTAATCGATTTTAATTTATTTTCTATTTTCTTTTACGGTGCATTTGAATTGTATAATTGAATTTAGCTTTAAAATTCAAAAATTACATATTTGAAATACAAGAGTTTGAAATTTTGTGTTTACTTAACAAATACGAGGAAATTGATTTCTAAATCTAAATATTATTCTGCTAAAATTTATATTTAGTTGATTAGTAAGCTCTTTCTATTTTTTGACACCGTGGCAGAACTAAGACTTATACAAAATTAACCTATTTGACTCGACCCGCCCCTATTATAGTGTTTTATTCCTTATAATATAGCGTAATTACCATGGGACCGGAGTGGGTTTATGTATATACTATTTGTCACAGATTTAGATTTAAAAAAATAAAACATGCATCAGGTTGGGATGTATTTATAAGTTTGTTGGGTTTGGGTTTGGACAACACACGACTCTTTGTCATCCCTCGTATTATTATTATAATTAATATTACAAGTATATTTATAATAATAAAAATTAATAATTTGTTTAAAAATTAATTAATATTTTTTTTAAATTCGCAAGTTTGTGATCTATAAGGAACTTTAAGATAAGTATCAAATCTTATTATTTGAATATATTTATAAATCTCAAATCATAATTTCATACCAAACAAAAATATTTAGATTTGAGATTCCAAATCCAAATCTCATGTTAAAATCTTCTCTCAAATCCACATTCTAAACAAACCTTTAAGAATTTTAAAGGGTTTTATTAAAAAATATTTTCAACTAACTATGTTATTAATACTTCCACCCCTTTCTTTCACATATGTAGCATAATAATAATAATAATAATAATAATAATAATAATAATAATAATAATAATAATAATAATAATAAAGATTTAAGAATCAAGTATACATATTCTTTTATATTGACAATCACAGTAGACTTATTTTATATTTATCAAATTTTTAATATATAATTATATAAAGTATTAATGATCATGTAATTACTTCTAGCACGATATTTGGTATTTTAATTTATTATACGATAGTAGTTTCTTTCATTGGAATGGTTTGTGAGAGGATAATTATGCAAACAATATATCATAAACCTTTGACATTTATTTTGTGCTTCAAAAAAAATTATTTTTAAGAAATTCTGTGAAATAAATGAGCCTACAAACAATTCTAAAAAAATTCATCAATTTTTTTTAAAGGATCACCATCCTTAAGAATTTTTATTTTTCTTTTTTACTGTGCATAAACTTTTTTTTGTTTTTTAAATTGTAGTATCTTATCATTTGATAATTAATTTAAAATTTAGATTTTTCAAAATTAATAAAATATATATATTTAATACTTATGTTCTTAGTTGACCTTTGTGATAAGATTTCAATTACGTGTTCAAATTTGAAATCTTTGTTTGAGATGTTTAGTTTGAATTTGAGCTTTTGTTATTTATATTTTTTTATTTTTTTAACAGTTGTTATCTTTAATAAGGAAGAGTTTTGAAAATGACTATCTTTTATTTTTAATAAATTAAAATATATTTTGTCATTGATTAAAAAGTTGTCCTTAAAACTAATTCTAAAAATAGAATATCCTTTGTTAGAATGAGAGTAATTGTTTTGTACTTTAAAAAAAGCCCCATATTTTTATTTAATTAATTAAAGTAGATGTACCTATTAATCTAATTTATTTTTTAATATTAAATCATTAATAAAATAATATTTATAAAATTAAATCAATAATATTTTTTTGTTAGTTTGTCCACACTTACGGATTAATTTTGTAGGCAATATTAATTATCTTAACAATGTAGATTAACTGCAAGATATCAATATAAATAAAATCACCCATTTTATATGGGTAAGGAATAAGGATATCTTGTATTGGAATTACAAAATCATCTAATGAATATCTAATTTATGATTCCCTAAAATTAAATAAAAAAAATGTCATGTCATCAGGTAACAACAAGTTACCCACTTAACCTTGCATTTAATACTTTGTATTTCTCCAATGTGCATCAATTATGTTAGCTAACTACACATTTAATTTCAATCATTGATTTTTCATCCAATGGTTAATATTACAATAACCATTGAAATCACACCCATATATATATATTTAATAGTTATTGAGGCCAGTGTTTTATTTGACTAATATACATTTTAATTAAATAAAATATTTTAAAAAATAATTTGAAAACCTTTTTCAATTGGTCAAATTTGGAGAGAGAAAATTAATTCTTTAAATACAAAACTAATTTTGCTACCTTTATTGAAACTAATTTTGTTAATATAACTCTTCAAAAAAATTACAATTTAATCTTTCGAAAAATTTATTAGAGATGTTCTAAGTCTTTATTATTTGAATACGAATTTTCTAGTGTTTGCTTTTATAGGCCGTATGTTTAGGATAAAACGATGGAATAGTAGAAAGTAATTCAATCTAATATATAGCATAGGTTAGGATTGGATTAGATATTTGGGTGGATAGCGTAGGTTTTTATATTCCACTTGAGAGTGATGGAAAAATCCTACTTAAAATGTGTAATTGTATATATTATTTGATATAATTAAATAATTGTATTCTATTTTCTTCTCCTGCGTGTTAAAGTCACCCAAAAGTTTGTGCTTTGTTTTCACTTTTCAAGGATTGCTTGTGGTTGATTAAAGGTGCTTATTTAAACCTATGACAACATCATAAAGACATAAACTATGGTAAATTAAGAGAGTTTACCATAAGTGACAGTAGGTACTAGCCACAAAATATTGATAATAAAAAAGCTATCTTGATTAAATGTGTGCACGGTCCGGTAACTTTGGTCCTATAATATCATGGATCAAACTATACCGAATTATCACTTTAGATCGAACCAGTTTAAACAATCCGATTTTAATATGTTCAACTGGTTTAGACTTTTTTAATGGACCCATTTTACTTGAATTTGTTGGCTATTTTTTTTTTACAACTATTTAATCCATTTTCAATGGCATATTTATATATATATATATATATATATTAACCCCATTTATCAATGGCTCATTTTTCACAACAATTAAGCCCATTCAAGCAAAATCCCATATTCACACAATCTAATAAGATAAAACAAGCCGATGGCCTTACAAAACAAGCTGGTGGCCTTACAATAAGAACGAAGTCAACGAACAAAATACTTATAATCCATTAAATAAGATAAGAAATCCATAAAACAAGGAGAGGATAGGAGCTAAGCTGCGTAGCCTGCGTGTGCTCTGTAAGAGACTGAGAGTGAGGGGCGGGCAGGCGGTTGTGGATGTAAATGAGATGAGAAAAATTAGGGTTAGTTAACTTAGGCTGTGGCTGTGTGGGTAAATAAAATAAATCTGTATATATATTTCCGGTCTAGTCATGTTTTTAGGGTTAAAATTTTTGCAAGATCCAAGACCGCACTGGACCAATTCGGTCCACAAAAATAAAGACCGGACTGAACATTGGCTCTATAAAACAAAAAAAAGTCCTATAATTCGGTTCGGTTCGGTTCGTTCAGGTCGGTTCGGTTCGGTTCAATTTTTGCACACCCATAATCTTGACCATTTTATGTATCGAGGGTTGAATCTTGACTATTTGTTATTGATAATGAAAAAATTAGCACATTGTTAAATGTTTTATTTAATTTTTAAAGTGTATGGTTATTAAGATGCTAAATGAGCGTTTTAGCACAAAAAAAAGACATTTAAATGTTAATCATTAGATATTTGTAGAGTTAAAGGGTCCGATGGCTCAATGATAAGACTGTTATATTGTGCAATATTCACTATTGCGCGGTGGAGATCAATTATGACAAGAAAAATGAAATAGAGTTTTACATGGAGTAAGGCGCGGAAACAGAATGTGAATTTAGGGAGAGTCAATTTAGCACTAAAATCTAAAAATATTTGGCATGGCTATTAGCACTCCGCATGAATTTCCAACAATCCCGAATGATATTTAGTGACAATTTTCGGGATATTTTCCCTATCATTTTACTACAAAACTGACTCTAACGCTCAAGAACAATTATAAACTAAATCTTGAAGTTTCAAACATACAAAAAGATCTGTAAACCTTTTTATTACACTATATACCCTATTATTGTCTGAAATTCCAGAGGGACCCATGTCCCCCAGGGTCCTCAAATGCCTCCGCCATAGGATGGAGTTTGTCTTTTCCTCTTAATACTGAATGGATATATAAATGATGTTTGTTTCTTCGATTCTTAATGCTCCCTTAAATTAAGATTCAACAATGATGATAGTCTTGTGTTGAATTATCTTATTTATTTTTTGTGCTCCTATGTATCCATTTTATTGATTGTAAAATACCATATATTCATTTTTTAGATTCAAATAAATTATATACATTTTTCAGAGTTTCTGTTTAATATTCAATATTCAAAAATGAAAAAAAAAAATAAACGAAATCCCTAATTTGAAAATCTGGTGAAAAAATGCAAAGTTTTAGAGATGGGGGTACGATGGAAAGAAGGTTTACATCGACCAGGGAAGGAAACCATTTCATGCAATGACACGAGATGTTGATAAGCATTACCAACCAATGAACATGTTCATAAAGTTTGCCCAAAAAAAAAACATGTGCATAAAGTTATTCCCTATTGACCGATTTCCCTCACCTTCCACTTGGAAGGTCCTATATTCCAAGGTTACAAAAAGAAAAATTAATTTTTTTTCAAGTACAAATAATTAGAAATACACCTGATATTCGAGCTTGAAAAGAGGGGAAAGCTGTGACTCAAACATGAAACCCCTTGATTGCAACTGAAATATTTTACCACTTGGTCTGTACAACCAACTTTCCTGTTTATTAAAGGGAATACAAAATGACATTTCCCCCGATGACGTGAACGTGCCCGTTTGCACATAGCTATACATATCGGTGAATGTACCTAAGAAAAGAAAAAGGAAAGATGGAGATAGAATACAGTCAATCTCGCTCCAGGAAGGTAAGATTATATAATTTTTATACATGTGAAAAAAGTACACGAGAGAAGAGTTTTGCTTCACCAATACCGGATATATTTGCATATATGTCAATACATTTCTAACAAAAGAAATATTTAAGAACTCCAACATTTAATACACTCAGATAAGGGGAACCAAGCTGAAATATCGAACTCCGTGTAGCGCCTCTCCAATTGTATTACACTTGCAAAATTTCTTTTTCCTTAACTTTCCTTTTGTACGGACGGAACTAACATGCACAGATAAAATGTCCAAATACAAAAGTACACAATCTCATGAAACCAATTGTTGATTCAAATTTCTGGGCATAATTCTTATGTATTATCAGACAACCTCGAGAAAGGTAAAGTATCCCGGCTTTTATCTTCTGGCCATTTGAATGAATGATTGCATTTTTTTCACTTATCTAGGCTCCTTTTTTCTTTTGGCCTTTCGCTTGTTTGACATCCTTTGTCAGCATTCTAGGTGCTATGGCCATGGCCATTAGCTCTTGGAATAGCAGCTTACACGCATATGGGATGTATACCTGCACAGTCAAACATAAATCAAAATGAATATACTCATTTCGAGACTCTTGTATGTCAGTAGGCAGGCAATGGGTTGGGTCAGGTCATGTTTGTGCTGGTTTCAATCAGTTTGGCCAGCCTTTTGCTTCTGTACTGTAACCAAATACAAAAATATTGGGCAACTTTAGTTTTGGTATTTGTTGATTTTGGTTTTTACATTATTTTTACTCCTTCAGTCCTAGTAACTCAGTAGTCGGTAACGCGTTAGGGTTGACAACCCTATAGGTGAGTTTAACATGAATAAGAATAAAGATATTCACCTGGACAATATCGGTCTTGTTCTTACACCCTCTGCACTCGAACGAATTCTTCTTGAGGTTTGCAATTGCTACCAACCCACAATGCTCACAAACATGAACCCTATAGGCATCGCTTTGATCAAATAGCCTTTCCTTGAGAAAGTGAGCAGCACCGTGAGCAATCATGCAGTCTCGTTCCATCTCTCCAAATCGGAGACCCCCATCACGTGATCGACCCTCAGCCGGCTGCCTGGTGAGGATCTGGACAGGGCCTCGTCCACGGGAATGGATCTTGTCATCAACCATATGCTTCAATCTTTGGTAGTAAGTGGGCCCAAGGAATATCATAGCTGGAAGACGCCGCCCTGTGTGACCATTGTACATTGTCTCAAACCCACGCATTTGGTACCCGCACTTGTGAAGAGCTTTGCTGATATTATCCACCTGGACCATCATGTAAGAAGTTAATATAACATTTTTACTTGCATACAATTCAAGAAAATTTTATCAATCTACGGTCAACCCTCGAATAATTATGGAGATCTACAATTTAAGGATTCTCGGAACTCCTCCCTCGGTCTCAAATTGACAGTCCCACTTTAACTCTTGTACTTTTTAAAGAAATACTAATTTCAACCTAATCAATCGCCAAGGATACAGCTTAGTTTTTGTTGTCAAATTTGGTACATTGATTATACCCTAGAAAGGAAATGAGACACCAATTGAGACATCTTGAAAAGGTAAGTAGGACTATCAATTTTAGATGGAGGGAGTAATAAGTACAATAATAATAATAATAACACTCCATTAACTCAAACCTATAATGTTTCTAATACATAGTATCTGTATATACATATATATGAACAAGGAGCCCAACTTACTGTGACATCAGTAAAGGGAGTTGCGTCTCCTTCCTTTCCCATGTGAGCAGCAACTTTACCCATGATACATTCAATAAGCTGACCGATTGTCATTCGGGAAGGAATAGCATGGGGATTCACGATAATATCAGGGGTGATGCCTTCCACAGTCCAGGGCATGTCTTCTTGAGTATAAGTCATGCCCACAGTTCCCTTTTGCCCATGCCTACTGCTGAACTTGTCTCCAATTTGAGGTATCCGAACAGATCTCACCCTTACTTTCACAAATCTCAACCCATCAGCATTTGTTGTTAATAATACCTACAATAATCATAACAACAATCAAGCCACCAACAGACACCCAAAAAGCTTAAAAATAAAATGAATTTAGCATTAACCAAATTTAAATTAACAGCAAGTAATGCAATGCTCCACACGGAACAGAAAGTTGCTCCACAAGATGATGTTTCAGTTACCGAGCATGTCAAAATATAAATGAACTCAACTTGACCATTCCACTAAATTTTGTATGTTAACCTCAGAAAGGTCAATTTAAAAACGTCATGATCCGATTAACAAACTCCCTAAAAACATACAATAACAAAAGTTCAGGAATAAATTAGAATTTAAATCTCACCTGATCAACCATCCCTGTTTCACTGTGGCGTAAGCTTGTGCTATGATCACGGCGAGTGTATCGAGAAGCTTGTCCCTGGGCATCATCCTGAGCAATGGGGGTGGTCTTCCCAATAATAACGTCCTCACCCCCCACTCTTGTTCCCTACAATATAAGGGAAGAACAATTTCAGAAAACTCAATCCAAGTAGAAGATGGTATTGACCATTTAACATCAAAGTCCAAAATACTCACAGCAGGAGCAAGGCCATCATCATCCAATTTATCATACGAGCCATGCCTCATACCCTGGCAATGAACTGGGTCAATAACGGTTTCAAAGTTGAGCAAACAAGTACACACAAGACACATCAACTTACCATGGTATTAGCTCTATCAGGACGGCCAAAATCCTCTTTTACAAGAGTCCCCATTTTCTTCTCTTCATCCCTGTTAAAAGAAGAGGATCATAGTGCAAAAGCTCTGAAGTAATGTAACAAGCAAAAAGGAAATAACAGGGGAAGAATAATTACTCCCTCTGTCTCAAAAAGATAGTCCCACTTACCTTAAGTGGATGTCTCAAACTGATAGTCCCATTTCCTTTTCAGGACATAATCAATGTACAATATCTCACAACAGAAAATGAGTTGCGTTCTTGACCTTTGATTAGGTTGAAATAGTTGTTTCTTTAACAAGTACTGAAGTAGAAGGGGGACTACCTTTTTTGAGACAAAGGGAATATTAGGAAGAGGCAATTCTTAACCTGTATGAACGGAAGAATAGTGACCGAAAGAACCCGCGATCGATTGATGACTGGTTCATGATGACGGAATCTTCTTGGTTATATCCAGAATAGCAGGAAATGGCAACAATAGCGTTCTAAAAGACCATAGTACACTCAAGCTTGTGAGAACCCACTATAATGGTGAAGAAAGCAATAGATACAAATTCAAGTACTTACAATGCCAGCAGGAAGCTGCCTAAAGTGCAAGTGCTCCATTGCTCGAGTAGTAACAAGAGGCTTCTGGGGATAGTAAAGAACGTACGCCAACGTATCCTGGAAGAATTAAAGTCGTTAAACATAATAGATCATTTAGAGAGAGAGTAATTCAATAAACAAAGAGGGAACATAAAGCAACAAAGTAATACCATACGAAATTGGAAGTTGGTGACATAAATTCCCATGGCTTGCTTACCCATAGCTGATTGATAAGTATTACGGGGAGACTAGTTGCCCAAAAAAAAAAAAAAAAATACTTGTGAGCTCAACAAAAATGAAATATAATCTCTGAGGAGTTCACTGGCACAACAAATATACCTGGTTGTGATCGGGAAATGGTATAATAGAAGCACAAACACCCAATATCAACGATGGATGGATTTCACAATGTGTATATGTTTCAGAATAAGCCTCCTCTGGGTTGTGCCTTGCACTTACAAGATCCTACATCAACCACAATATATTTCATGAGTGTATTGTAGTGTAGAACCCTGCTTGATAAACACATTAAAACTATCCAAAGTCTACTTTATCTTAGATACTCACATTGATGGTCATGGAAATCATAGTTGTCTCTTCCTCTTCTGTGTCTATATACTCTATGAATCCCTTCTCTACGAGATCACGCCAACCGGCATCTTCAGGGCTTTCCTGAGTAATTCAAAAACACAAAAGAACCAAGGGGAAAAAGGGATATTATATATGTTATAAAGAGCATAAGCCAAAGAACGTAATGAAAAGAAATTGCGGATACCCTTGTTTGCAACGCTTGAATATCCTTCTTTTTAATAAGAAGCCTTTGTTTCTCCACAATGAACAGTGGACGACTGCAACGACCGTAATCAGTATAAATCCGCAGTTCCTTCAAACGGATATCCCGAACAACTCCAACTTCAGTGTTAACATCGACCTGTTCATGTCAAAGACAGTTTTCAAGTAGCCCCAAAGCAATAACAAGCACATCAAAATCTAAAATCCAAATTCATAGAATTTTGTGAACAAATCATGAATGTCACGAGGAAGAAACAAGGAAACGAAGTATGTTGGAATATAGATCAGATGACGTGGATATTTTGAAAAATTTGGTGATTTATTATTACAATAAATTCAACAGATTATAAATTAATTATAACCAATTCGACCAATTATAAATTTATTATAACCAATTCAAGCAACTGTTTAAAAATGACCAAAACTTTGACCCGGGTATCCTAATGTTCAGCGGACCATACTTACCCTCCTCCTCAAGCGTCTGAGTGTTCTTACCAACATATCAGGATCACGATGGATACCCACCCAACAGCCATTAACAAATATTTTCGTAGCTTGGGGAATAACCGCAGGAGAAATTTCCTACAGTCAACAGGGCAATAATTAGATATGGAACTCGTACAAATTCAGCCTCCATTTACAAAAAAAAGTCAAAGGTGCTCACTTCAAAATTCTCAGTACCCCACTCCTCCAAAAATTCCAGAATAGGATATGCTGCTGATCCGACTGTTATATATACCATCAAGGCTAGATTCTTCACCAGTCCACATGCCTAATGTTGCACCAACAAAGACATCATAACTCATAAGTGCAAAGAAGAAAAAAGATTACTAACATCACATTATACTCAGTTCTCTCTATTATGCAGCCTACTCACTTGTCCTTCGGGTGTTTCTGCTGGGCACATCATCCCCCATTGTGAATTGTGCAACTGCCTAGGTTTTGCCAATTTCCCTGATAAAATGAAACAAGGCCCAAATAAAGAACAGAAAAGAAAAAAGGAAAGAAAACAAAGGAGTGTGGGAACAAATGAAAAGCTCGTAGCACACATCTATGTGTAATGTGTATGAGTATGTGTGCGCGCGTGTGTGTGTGCGTGAGAGAGAGACAGAGAGAGAGATGAAGGCCCCAAAATTACCAATCTTCAGACGACTGGACCTTTAAAGATAAACACTGAACACGTGCTGATAAGAGAAAGCAAACTCACCTTCACGCCCAATGGGAGAATTCAATCTCCGCAAGTGAGACAAAGTGGATGCATACGTCAAGCGATTTAACACCTGCAGAAAGTCATATAAGATTTCAGAAGACCAATTACAGATGTAGAACAACAATTTTACTCCAGAAAAGAGGGGGACATGAGTAAAAATCAAGTCAAGCATAACTGATCTCAAAAAAAAATTTACAAAAAGACAGCAAACTGATACAATTACATCCGAACCTGTGAAACGCCAGCTCTTGTACCAGCTGCATTTGCCTGCCCCCAGTTCCCAGTAGCAAGTGAGTATTTAAGGCCACTGGTAATTGTTTTTGCTTTAATTGCAAACTGTAGATTAACATCCTTCCCATTATCAACGCACTGTAGATGTACAAAAAAATTTACATGAATTTAAGCTCCAAGTCAATCAAGAACACATATAAACAATAGCATAGATTCAGCATTGGAACAGGAACAACCTTCTGAACATATCCTCTCACATCCCTCGTTAACTTTCTGAATAACTGCATTGAAAGTAACAAGCACCAAGTTAAAAATTCAAACTAAAATAATGTCCTTGATATTCAGATGGCTAACAAAATATAAATCAAAAACAAACCATCCGAAACAAGCCACCAAGCAAAGAACCAGCAAGATCCAGCCTCTTATTGCCATAATGATCCCTATCATCCTCTGCCCTTCGGCCAAGTGCACATAATAGAAGCCGATGAATGATATATCTGTTAAGGCCAACAATATATCCCTTTTAAATATCATTAAGACAACATCCAAAAGACATACACATCCAGGCTCAACAGAACTTACCCGAAATAGTATGCTTTCTTTGTTTCACAATATTCTCCAACCCCAACATGAGGAAGCATTTCCTTCTGAAGGATTTCTTTGGCATACCTGTGTAGCACACGTACAGGAGATTTTCCATATAAGCCCAAAACACAAACACCTGCAAAATACTAAGTAACGTAATAACAGTACATACTTGATCCTCTTTTCCCTCGTGACACCAACAGTGGCCCCACGTTTCCCAATGTAATCCAATGCCACCTGCAATAAGAAAAGAGGGGAAATAACCATCTCAATGAGGCTGGATTTCCATTAGAGAAACACCGAACAGGAAAAATGAAAAGCAAAGGGGAGGCCAGAATCACATTGATGCTAACAAGTATCTTGAAGTGAGAGTTGACCATAAGTACTTGAGCCATTAAGAAAATGAGATTTCACACATTGCTTGAAGTTCAGCAAAGTTCACTATGGCGTACACTACGATTATAATGTCAAACTAACTGCTTACAACTATTGACGTTCGAATAGGGATGGTTATCACAAACTTGTTCAACAGTAAATATAACAATTTTAGATAGATACCTGTTGATTTTGTATTACAAATGCTTCTTCCAAGGAAGGTCGCAACAACTCCATCATTTGAGTATCCGAGAAATCATAACAAATATGTTCTAATATATCCTTATCAGCAACAAACCCTAGTGCCCGAAACACGATAATAATAGGAATCTCAGTTCGAATGTATGGAAGGGTGGCACGAATATACTGGCCAGAGGAGCCCTGCAATTACATAAGTGGATCCAAAACCAATGAAACACGTGTTAAATTTATCAAAACAATTATAAGGGGACAAAACAATGAGAGAAATAAATATGGAAAATACAGTGCTTCAAAGCGCCACACTAATGCCTATTACCCCTTTGGCACTAGTCCGAGAGAGCATCCGCACAAACATTGTACTAGGTGGTCTGTTTTGGGATTCTGCCATCGACCTGACTTCAGCCACGTAGGCATACTTGTTTGGTTGCCTCTTCTTAAACACATAGACATGATTGGTGCTCATTTTCTCCTGAGCAATAAGAACCTTTTCACTCCCATTGATAATGAAATACCCACCTTGATCATATGGACACTCTCCAAGCTCAGTCAAATCCTTCTCAGAATTCTCATATAACGTACAGTAGCTTGACAGGAGCATTATAGGAACCTGAAATATTCAATGCAAATGGTTCAAATTACCTTTGCTTTCTTTTTGTTTACGCTTATACTTTACATTTGCAAAACATAGAAATTTTCTTAATATCAAAAGTATTACAAGTAGTGCTACAAAAATTTATACAACAGACTACCAGCATATCTTTTATGTGATCTCCCTCTCTGAGAGAATACAACACAGAAAACAAATCCCAGAATATTTAGATGATGAAGAGTAAAATTTTAACCCTTTCCAGAGGATCTCCTTTCCTTAGGCATTTAATATATGTACCTTCCCAATGAAGACTTTAGTAAAATCCTGAGTTTCAGTGACTTCTTCACCATCATGCCCTTTCTTTATAACTCTCTTAGAGACATCAACGTACAATGGAGCTGAGTATGTTAGATTCCTCAACCTCGCAGCCTTGGGAAATAAAGTTGCGGTTTCACCGTCAGACTCCGTCATCATAGGCTTACTAAGGTAAATCTGACCGAAGCTGATCTTGTAGATAGTCTGCAAGTTAAGGCATAAGTATACATTTAATCAGGCAATGGCTGAATTCAGACACACATTATTATATACCAGAAGTGCATTGTTGTTCTTCCTGAGTTACAAATTTGCCTTCATTTATGTACTTCCAAATTTACACTTGAGCAATGCCTTAGTTTTCAGCATGATCAAGGTAACTAACCAAGACATTCCAATATGATAACAGTAAAGGAATGCATTAATATACTTGTCCACAGAAAATCGTAAACAAGTTTACCAAATGGTTGAAGTTACTAGGCCACTCTCTATCTATGGTTCTGAACCATCAAAAATAGCCTTTCCTCTCCCTACCTCTATCTAGATAATTTCCATATTTTAACTAGGTATATTGAACAAAGAGCAATTGACCAAAATAAAAATGTTGAAATTTGAATGAATTCAAATCAAACAAATACCAATCTCCTTAGGGTTTTCTACTAGGTTCACCTGTAACTAAGCAAATAAATAACCCCGGTAATTCATAAACCAACTCTACAGAACACTAGTATCATACACAAATTCTTCAGTTCATGTCCCAATCAAACAAATTCAAAATTCATCCTCAACAAACCCTCGAAGTTACTATCCAGAACGAAACACTCCACATTTTTATCCTCATTCAATTTCGTGATTACTTCGAACGAGTGGGTTTTTAGATCATTCACCATAACTTACGATAACTAACCAAAAATCCTAGCAACAAAACCAAGTAACTAGAGCTGAACCTCGGCAAAATCAGACTGGTGTCCAGGATTGTGCTGAGACTCGGGCCGAATCTCTATATCAGCTGATTCATCAACAATTTCTTGCATATTGTTCTGAATAAACTCATCAAATGAATCCAGCTGTTGACGAACCAAACCCTTTTCTTCGAAGTAAGCACTAATCACAGCCCAAGCATCTTCCTGTGTGATATCTTCTTCTTCATCATCGTTGTACTGGGGATCGTACTCCTCTTCCAAATCCATTTTTCAGAGGACTGGAGAGCAAAGAGGTGACCTAATTGAGAAAATATTTTCCCAGGTTCGTTAGGGTTTCTATAGATCGCCTTTTCGTTTTGCTTAGCCCGGTGTAACGCGAGAAATAGAGTTGAACGTAAGAAAGGTGGGTTTTGAAGAGTCGAATTTAGGGCAAATTACCTTCTCACCCCTGTAATTTGTTTTAACTAGGGTAATGGGCACTGCACGGCATAATAAAAATATTTTAACAAAAATTATTGAAGATTTGGGAGTTAGATGAAATAAAAAAATAATATAATTAAAGACAAAATAAAATATTACAAGAGTTCTAACCTTATAAATTGTACATTTGAGTGTTACATAAAAAACATTATAATTGAAAAGGACAAAGTCAAATTTTTAATTGAAATCATAAAAGTTTGTGGCAATTACATTCTAGCAATTTATAAGAGAAAAAACATTGTTTATATTTTTAGAGATATGAATTGCATTGCTAATTATTGTTTATTTTAAAAAGAGATGTAAATTGCATTTTAAAATTTTTTGAATTCTTTTTTATTCTTGGGGGATTAGAATAATTGAGATATGGGTAGATTTTCTAATCCCATGTGCATGTTTGATTTGTAGGAGTCTTATTTTTCTTTTCTTACTACGTGGTCATATATTAGTATACTTATACTATAAAAATTTAAAATAAATTATTTTTAACTCAAGATTCTAAATCTTTTTTACACATGGGGGTTAAAATAGTTAAGATAGATGTGGATTTTTCTACCCCACATGTGAGTGAACTTTATTTTCCTTTCCTTTCATGTGATCAACCACCAAATATATCAATGCACTGTTAGTATAATTTTATTTTATTTTTTTGTTCTTCATATTATTAATATTCCCTAAATTTTTTGTCTTTGTCAGGTTGAAATTCAAGTCACCATTTGTAGTAAGTTGATCCAAAGCCAAATTATAGTTGAAATAACCCATCTTCAAGAGAGGATCTATCATTATAACTCTTAAATTGTTGTTGGAATATATACATGTGCCATTATTCTTCTTCAAACCATTAGCTTTATTTGTACTTCAGCAAATTTTAAAATTAACACACATTAAGTAAAAAAGATTCATCTCCACCACCACTAAACCCATTAAATATGAGGGCATGTCAATGGCTAGTAATTGATTAAAGTTTAGACACAAAAAATGGAGTTCAAAGAGGGGATGCACGAAAGACTTGATGTGAGATAGAGAAAGAGAGAGAATGAGGTGAGAGGAGGACCCGTAGAATTAAGGAAAAATAAGAATATCGTGTTAAAAGAAGAAAAATTATTGACCATCAGATCTTGCAGAGGTAGTTCTAGCCGTTAGATTTTTTTTTCAGTGGTCATTTTGATAAATAATAAATATGCTCTATTTTGTATTATAGATATCTAATTACATGAAGTTAAAATGATTTGGTTTACTTACTTTGAAATAAAAAAATTGCCGGTTCCTTAATTGCATATATTAAAACAGTAGTATTTAACATCAAATATCAATACTTGAGCTGTGTAAGCCTTACAAAATTAATATTTATTGACCACTAATCCAGGTTTTGCACGTGTTGTTTGGCACGGGGATATATATATTTGATAATATCTCCAACTTGGGTTGTGTTTAATTATTTCTAAATGTTGCAGAAGTGTTTAATTTGCAGAAGTGCAAGACAGTGTGTTTGGATTAACATTGTAAATAAATATTTTACTCAACTATACAACTTCGCTAACCAAATATTTTGACTTCTTTTATATTTTGAATTACGTGACATACATGACTACAGTATATAAATTTTAACACAACTCACTAATGCAATTCAAAGTTAACGGGTGAAGGTGTTGGGTTAGCATAGTTTGGTCAAATTCAAGTTAGGAACTAACTAACATGTTTAATGAATAGATCGTGTTAAGTTAGTATAGATAACATGATTAACTTGAAATTGACATGTTTAAACTTAGTTAGACATGTGAAACAATTCTTATTTATTTGGGTAATGATATTAGCACTATACATAAAATACTTTAACACTTTAAAATAATCTTTAATGACTAAAAAGTATCCTAAAAAATTCATATAAAATATCACTAAAAATAATGTTAAATTGTTAGAATATTTTTGTAAATGGCTAACATCATTATATTTTTTATGTAACTTACTTTAAAATGCATATTTGACACACAATTTAATTATATTAATTTATTGATATCGAGAAACATAAATATTCCATTAATGCTTGACTAGCTGCCGCCACGCACCGTGAGCGGTGATTAGTCGAGGTACACGAAAGCCACCCTAAAAACCCTGGGAGGTAACCCTCGAATCAAAAAAGAATTCATGTTAATTATAATACTAGTAATTTGTACCCCGATTTACACGCAAATATACTTAGTCAACCCCATCTCTCTTTTGTTCTCCCCTCTTTCTCCATTTATTTCTCTTGTTTATGTGTGTAGCATAATCAAATTTAAATTTTTTTTTAAAAAAAAAATCAAGTAAAATTTTAGAATTAGAATGAGGATCTTTAAATTCAAAACCCAAACACACATTAACTTGACATAAAATTCTTTGATTGAAAATTCAACCATCAAAACCCAAGAAATTTACAATTAGGGTGAGAGTTTTGTGAACAAAATAAAATTTTAAAGAGGGATTTAAAGAGAGAGAGAGAGAGGGGGGATATTGATGAAGATTAGGAGAGAGAATTATATTAAAAAAATATCCGAACTTTAGAGAGAGAAAGTTGTGCTATAGGTCAAAGTGAAAAAAAAATTGACCCAGATAAATTCTACACTACTTGGTTTGTTGGAACCATTTATAGTTGCACGATTAAAAAGTCAATAGTCAATGTTATGATATAGATTATTATTATTATTATTATTATTATTATTATTATTAATTTTCTTTTCAGTATATGTGAAAAAGTGAGTCATATTATGATTATTTGTCAACTAAATATAAATTTTAGCGGAATAATATTTAGATTTAGAAATTAATTTCCTTGTATTTTTTAAGCAAGCACAAAATTACTGATTATTTGTAATATGTATGTTTCTTAAATGGGTTTATGTATGTAAGAATATGAATTATTTGATTTTATTCAAGAATGATTATATTCCAGTTAACTATTACAGTTCCTTTATGTAGGAATATTATGCCATTAGAAAATGGCTTATTCTTTGGTTATGTATATTTATGACTTTGCTATGAAACACAATTTATAATAAATAATAATATGTATGCTGATATTCAATTTAACTTGAAGTCGATTTTAATTTGAAATAGTTTTTTAATTTGAATTTCAAAATGTAAAGTCTATAATATTTATCTTATTTAATTTATGTTGGGCTAATTTTTAGGAGTAATTTATTTTTGAAAATAAAGTAGTCAAAAGGATAACATTATAAATTAACAAAAAGGAATAAAAATGATTTTAAAATATAGAATATCAATTATCCATAACTTTGGGCCGAAAACTAATTATGAGAATGCGGTGGGCCAAATACCAAACAATTCAAAAATCTTGAATAAAGCAGCTTGAATATTATTTTTACACCTAAGAAAAAAGTCACTCATCTAAATAAAAAACGTTTACACCTAAATCTCGATAATGCACCACACAAATATAATTCAAATTGACTTATTGACATGTCTAGCTACATGATATTCACACCATAGGGTTAGTTTGATAAAAAAAAAAGGGTAAAAAAATAATTAAAAGAAAAAATTACCTACCTATGGCACAAAGTAGGTAGGAATTAATCTCATTCTTTTTTATTAATTTTCTCACTCAAAAAATTTAACTTACCAAAATTAACTGAAATAAAAATTTACAACATTAATACAAAAATTGATTAAGACAATATTGTAAGGAACATATTATAAACTGTTAATTCATGAATTTGAGCTTGCACATCATAAATTATGACTTTTGTATTTATCAAATAAAAACTTATTTTACCCTAAGTAATCGTAAAGAGTTTTTGAACTGGAGTTGAAAATATAAAATAAATAAAGAAAGAAAGAAAGAAAGAAGATGAATTAGCTTTTAATTAAGCCAAAAAAAAAAGAAAAACTTGAACTGTATTTATGGTTTTTGAAAAGTGAAAAGTGAATTTAATTTTTGTTAGAGTATTTTTCAACCAATTAAAAAAAACTCATGAAAGAAATTCAAAAAATAGTCACAATGGATCTCATTTTATAGATCTCAATTAGTAGGTTTCAAATATTTTTTTTATCTAATTCTGATTTTTGAATTTAAAGTTATGGTGTTTTAAAAAAATTATGAAAAAGAAAATAAAGTGAAGTGAATTTTGGAAAGTGTGAAGTAAAGTTGATTTTTTTGATAAAAATTTTGGAAACTCAACCAAGCACCACATTAATAATTGTTATTTAGAGAGAGAATAAATAAAATAAAAAGATGCTACCTAGGACAATGGTCACATCAACTACCTTAATTTGTATTATAGATTGTACTTGATTCCCCTGTGATTTGAGTATATCGTATTTTAATACTTAACTCTATACGTGAGGTGATTAATATGGATTGACCACAAATGACGCTGTATTGGGGAGCAATTTAGAACAAGTTTAACATTTTTATTGAATATTTAAAAAGTTGGAGTGCGGAATTATCAGTTACAGAATAAAATATTTACAAGTAACCTACACATCTTATGTGCATGGTAAAAATGCATGGAATTTAATATATAAAAAAAGCTCGCTATTTACATTTGTCAAAGTAAAAATACAAAATTATTTTATGACTAGCAATAAGTATGGTTTAAGTTATGAAGAATGATTAATTGAATTGCACAAAAATTATTCCGTACACCGAAAAAAATATAAAAATAAGAAGCAGCAGCAAATCCACTGTCTTAAAGTGAAGTTCATTTGTGGCAAATACTATTTGCTATTTGCATTATGATTCCCGTAAATAGTGCAAACAGGCCATTACTAATTTTCATGACACAAATATCAATGTCAAGTTGGCTCCTTCCATTATCCCTTTTTCCAATTTTTTCTCATTGTCTTCCGTTTCAAAAGTTAAACGGATGAATTTTTTCATAAAATTTAGTAGAAATAATTTCTATACTTAGCGGATTGTCTCCCCAAAATTTTAATAAGAAACTCAAACCAGAAGTGAATGTAATAAATATATATATATATATATATTATTCATTGAAATTTTAGATGATCAACTCACCCACTTCCAAATTAAATCTTTTGATAAAATTTGTGAAAATGATCTACTCATTATAAATATCATCTCCACAAAATTTGTGAAAAATTTCATCCGTTTAACCCTCAAAATGGAAGGCAATGGAAAAAGGGAGAGGAGCTAGCTCCCATGCGAAACCCATAAAATTATTACTTAGCAACATTTTGTCTCCTTTCTTTCTATGTAAAAACTTGACATGAACACAAACGTGGTACGTATGTACCTGTTATTTTTATGCACATATACATGTAATTTAAATAGAAAAAACAAAACATAGTATGCTCAATAGTTAAAGAATCTTATTCTTAACTTTGAGGTTGCAGGTTCAATAACTTGTTTATATAGAAATTCTGGTCAAATTCATCGCTTACTTTTCATATCCATGCTTAAGCTTAAGTGATTGAAACTATAAGTATTTACACAAGGTGATTAAGTTCGAACCCTGTTCTTGCAATTTTTGACTTCCAGGCTTAAGCTTAAGTGATTGAAACTATAAGTAATTACACAAGCGATTAAGTTTAAACTTGTTCTTGGCTCCACCACCTGGATTTATCTCTTGCTTGTATAAGAAAATAAAAATACAAAATTTAGATCCTAGGAAATAACATATTGGAAATAATGCTAAAAAAACATCCATTTCATTTAAACAGCTTGAGAATTACCAGGTATCCACACCTCAATCCAACAGCAGTTCTTCATTTTTATTAATTTGTACAAGCAGCCATCATCATCATCATACAATACAACACAATATATATTACATATTCAATCAACTCTTAATGTTTCCGTCCATTCCCCCCCCCCCCCCCCCCCCCCGGGGCGGTAAACATACAAGATATTTTACATCACTAGAGAATATAAAATCCAAGCACACAATGATACCAAACACAAGCACACACATGTATATATACGCGGATAATTGACCTTCACCACATAGAGTTTATTTTGTTGTTTCGATATATTTGCTGCAATCGATACCCTTGCCAGAGAAGGCTTCGACAAGCATTGGCAAGAGCTTGGCAAGCATGATCTTGAAACCAGTAGAACTTCCCTTCCGAGTTTCCTCCTCTGCATTTTCATGCCCAAAAGCACAACCCACCGGAATGCCTTCCATGTATGCTTTGCAGGCCATTAATATATGCTCCCAGCGCCTCCTGAAGTGCTCCTCCACAAGTGCCTCAAAATGCTGGGCCAATGAAAAGTACATGTCACAATTTGATTCAAAACTTAAGACATAAAATTGAATATTATACATGGGTTGTCACGTCCTGGTCCTTGCCGTAAGATATTGTCTACTTTGGGTTCACCTCACCCAAAGGATGTGCAAGATAAACACCCCAAAGTGTGTAGCCTGCCAGCACCTACAGCAGCCACACTGGCCCTATAAAACAGTCTGCCCACAATAATAGGGTGGTTAAAGCATTTGTTTTTCCCTCTTTTGTTGTTGGGGGGTGGCATGGACGGTGAAGTTTGGGTACTTAACTTTTCCTGTACATTTTATGTCTCTACTCTCTAGCATTATAGATTTAACGCATGTAGAGGTGTTTAAAACCCATACTTTTTACTTTTTTAGCGGAAAGTTGAAATGGTAGAAACAATAGAGCAAAATTAATTCAAGATTAACTAATTGTACCTTTGGTGGCTTGCGCATTAGGTACTGCATGGATTTGCAGTTTACAAGGAATGCATTTTCGTTGTAGCTTACTGAGTTCTTCTCTCCCTCAGCTCTCCCCAACTGCTTATCATATCCGGCCTCATTAAAATAAGGCTTTTCGTTAAGCACAAGGGCCTGGAGGGAGAGAAGAACTTGAAGAATAGTGGAACTTTCGGGACACCAAGTTTCAGTGCCTGTGCCTGTCCATGTATTGAGGAGACTAAGACAGACCTTCCCGGATTCATACAAGTTAGGGTTAACACGCAGCCCGCCAGAATTATAGTGCACCAACTACACAAGATTCCCAACACAAAAAATGCATTAGTTGTCATTCATACACAATGGTAGGCTCAAATAAGTGTGTATACATGTGAATGAAGTTACAAAGGAATTTGCTTAATTGGATAGAATCATTTCTTATAGAAAGTAAATTGTACTCTTTGATTGTTTGATTACGTGTAAAATGTTGCGGGAGAGTTTGGTTTGCAAGGAAAATGTAAGACACTGTGTTTGGTTGGCACTTGGCATTGTATATGAAAAAGATTATGATTTACTTTTATAATGTTTTCCACATTTTTATGCAAACCAGCTGCACACCAGAAAGTAGTGCAATTGAGTTTCATCATTTTATCTTCCAACCAAACAGGCACTTCATTTGCATGAAAAGACCCTTGTGTTGAAAACAGTTTCCACTGCAGTGAGTTTTCAACAAACAAACACAGCCTTTTACTTTTTCAAGTTTTTGATAACTCGGAGTATCTAGGCTTCTTATAGCACCTAAGTCTCCCCAAAGACATGTTTAATAGCAACTGCTTGTGCGAGCAACAAGTTAATAAATAAGCACATACTATATATAGAAAAGATCACTTACAGGGGGGTCGTGAGGATAATCCGGAGGAAGGAAAATGTCGAATATAAAGAGGCCATCGTGATATGGTGTTCCAGGGGCTCCTACAATGGCTGCTCGTATCAAATCCATCCTTTCTTCGTATATGCGGACATATATTGTTTCTGCTCAGATTACAATAGAAAGTTGGCTTGTGACAAATTACAATGTATAAAATACACTCAGCCCCGTTTGGTTCGAGTATTTCTGACCCGAGTGAAAGTGAAGTACTTTTGAACTTCCAGTAGTTGGAATAACTGTCAATCAAAAAATATTTCACCCTACACGAAACAGCGAACAAGGCCTAAAGTAGTATGCTGAACACGAGATTTTACCAGGAAGATCTTTCTCCAGAATTCTCCATTCTTGCTGAACCTTCTTCAACCAACCTCTTTTCACCTATATAGAAATCAAAATATTAATAAAAAAATAAATACACACACATATATGTAGTCCTTCTCTAGTATGGACTGGGTTTTAGCAACGGTGCCAATCCATTTGCAGATACATTTAGCAACAGAAAACTGTAGCAAATAGTCTGGTCTGCGCACAAACTGTCCTCATAGGACACTGACCATATATATGTCCCAATTTTTTGGAAAGGCCAACTGGTATATAAAATTAAAGGATAGTACAAGCTATATTTCAAACCTGAGATGGCATTATGCCCTTTCCGGCACCATCAACGAAGTGGTGGTCTGAGCAACCACTGACCATATCAAACTGCTTAAATAGTTCGTGATACTCACTGCCTGATGAATACAGAATCTCTTTACTGTCCTGAGTTCCCTCGACTTTGGGCCAATGAGATGCTGTTGATGTGAGCCCCACAGTGCACAAACTTTGAAGCTCCATCTCTTCGTCCTCACCGGAAATCCCAGATCTTTGTCCATCTTCAACTACATGGTCAGATGTGCCTAAAAGGGATGTGAAACCCATAGAGCCAAACAGACTCGAAGCAATGCTAGTGAAAAACCCAATAGCCGCTTGAGGGAGAGAAAAGGTAGGAAAAACAAAAGAACTTTTTCGGCAATCTTTGTAATCACCATTAGAATCTAACACAGCCTGCAAATTTTAACATTGTTTAGTTAATGCTAACACTATTGCACTAACAGATTCTATTACGATTAGAAAGTTATGAATTAGTGCACTCGCTAAATGAAATGGTGTTACCTTTCCTCCCTCACCCAAAGATTGGTTCTCGAGCTCAGTCATCTCTTCATGTAGCACAGGAATAGCAGACAAATCTTCGTATTTATCTAACCGAAAGATCTCATGAGGCACAACCTGCAAATAATTTAAACAACTGAAAAAAACAACATTTGTTTTTAACAGTAATAAGGGGAAGAACAAGGCGTAGGAATACTAAAAAGTTTAATAATGTCGATTCGTTGTCAGCTAAATATTCACACCAAGCGTTTACAAGATGAAAAGTTAAAACTTTATTTTTATAATTTGATTTCCTACAACAACATTGCCTGTTTTAGACCCTTTCTGTACCATAAAAACACCAAAAAACTTCCCCAAAAACTACTAATAAAGAAAATAATGTTGATGATAACATCTACTACTAGACAACACACATATAACTAGCTAAATATAACTTTAAATAAAAAAAAATGACGAAGCAAGAATCGCACCTTCGTTGTAAGACCAGTACCCCATTTCACTTCAACATGCCCATCTTTGAAACCGACCACAATGCCAATACAAGATAAGTAACTGTTCGCATTACTTTTTCCATCTGGTAGATCAACAAACTGCCCCTTTTGCAATCTGAACACCACATCACCGAAAAAGTATGAGTAATCTGGATGCTCAATAAGTTCATAAGCACTCATAGTTTCCTCAACCAACTCGTCCTTCAAATCATTTTCTTGATTTACTGCATAACTTTCCCATTTTACCCTCACGGTCCGTTCCTTTGAGTCCACACATCTCACAACACCGCACTTTTGTACACGTATATCGTCACTATTTCCTTTTTGCATAACAAACTGTTCGGGCCAAAAATCATGGGCGTCGGTAATATTTACGGGAATAAGCAAATGGGAATCTAAACCAAATGATTGGCTGCCATTTTGCCATATAACATCGACTTTCGTTCTTGTCCTCGAAATAACAAAGATCTCTTGAAAATTTGCTTCAGGGCTCCTTTGAAATGCTTTAGTGGGCCGGTAACTAGACGCATTAAGAGTAGACGCATTGAGAGGAAGCATACACCAATCACCAAGTTGCCAATTTACATGAGAGAAATACGACAACAAGGTCAAGTTTTTGGAATCTTGCATACATTGGGGAGCGGGGACTTTTTCACCACCAACATGAGCGCATGCAAGCCATTCAACATAGACCAACCCCGCATCGACAGCACATACGGTCCCTTCGTCTCGTTTATCGTTCCAACTACCACATAACCGTCTCGATGATCTGGAAACAGAAGAGAGCTCAACTTTCACTCTCTGGCTTGGGTAATAAGGGTATTGTGAATCTTCAAGAAGGTCCGGAGAAATTGGTAGGATTCTCTCGGGACCCGTTGTAGTGAACTCGCATTTTCTACCATCATCAAACAGGATGGTGACAGAATCGACTATTTTATCTATTTTTCCGAGCCATGGTCCGTTCACTACATAATCACCCGATGAAATGGACCGAATCTTTCGAAGTTTCTTGGAATTGACATTTTCAAGTTTTTTGCCATCTACATTTTCCAAGTCCACAACCATATCAACATTTACTACTCTTCCAGTTTGGCTGGATGGATCTGCAACGGAGCACACGATGTCGCCATGTATAAATCCCCTCTCAAATGAGAGGAAATCATCAATTTTTCCGATAGTTTCTTCAAGATTTGACAGAATATTACGGGCTTGTCCATCATACATGAATTCAGCATCTTCTTGATCTTCATAGCTACTGCTCTCGCTGAAACTATCGAAATCACTAAGGAGCAAATCCATATTCCGAATGAGTGATTTTCAAAACGGATAAATTGGATGAGGAAATGCAAGTAATTTTTGAAAAGAAGGATAATTATATTGAATATCAATGACACTTCTTCAAACACAAACTTATAAATTCTAGGTCAATCTAATCTTGCAATATAGAGACCGAGATAATATCTCCAAGAAATGGAGATAAGATGCCAAAGGAGATTTTCCCAACAAATGGACTGAATTTTTCTACCAGAAGGAACTGCTAACAGAAGTTTACCCAACAGCCCAGACGTAAGTTTCGATCTAATAGAAGTGATTGAACAGTTCTTCTTGCAGGTTAGAGTGAAGGGTCTGAAGAGAAACTTAGCTGAGTTCCAACTGGGAATTTGGCCAAAGAGGGCTGAGAAACTTGCCAAAGGAGATTTGCCCAGAGAGGCTGAGAATTTTGCCAAAGGAGATTTGCCCAAAAGGAGCTGAGAAACTTGCCAAAGGAGATTTGCCCAAAGAGAGCTGAGAAACTTGCCAAAGGAGATTTGCCCAAAGAGATCTGAGAACTTGCCAAAGGAGATTTGCCCAAAGAGATCTGAGAACTTGCCAAAGGAGATTTGCACAAAGAGAGCTGAGAACTTGCCAAAGGAGATTTGCCCAAAAGGAGCTGAGAAGCTTGCCAAAGGAGATTTGCCCAAAGAGAGCTGAGAAACTTGCCAAAGGAGATTTGCCCAGTAGAGCTGAATCTTCAAGTATCTTGATATATATATATCGCTATGGACTCGAAGGAACTTATCGTTCTTTCAAGATCCTCTGATATATTGCCAAAGGAGATTTGCCCAAGAATCGAGCCAAAAACTTAAGGTTGTCAATTGCCAAAGGAGATTGATTTGCCTGGATTATAGCTATGCCTCACTTGTAGAGTTCAATAAACCAATATGAAATCCATTTGCCAACATAACAAGGAACCGATAAAAAGCCTAGACTGAGAACAAGTAGGCTCGAGCCGCCATACAACAACAGCACATTAGAAAAATATATCTTGCAGCTTGACCCAATGTTATTCAGCTATAATCTTCATGAAAGTTTAAGAGCAGAACCTGTTATAGTTGAAAAAAATAATCAGTATATATTAATTCAAATACCGTTTTTGAACAAAGATGTCAAAATGAGATTACAAGAGGATGACAAGAGAACATAGAAGGTGGATTTGAAAAACATGAAAAATGAACTAATTGATTCTAGTTTTCTAATATTAAATGGAAAGAAACCATCCTATGAGTGGGTTTTGAAAAAGTAGAAACAACAGTTGAGAGAAAATGTATAATTTCATGACCCATAAGCGAAAAGCTTACATAATTAAATTCCAAAATCCATATCTTTCAACATCTTACAAAACAAACAGGTAAATAAAGCCATAGACTAACATGTGATCCTCAGAATCAAGAAATTCCTCTAATCCAATTCCAAGCTTCACAACCAGAAGAAAGCTCAAAGAAATTTCAACAATTCTAACAACAAAAATTCACAAAACTTCTCTTGATTAAAACATACATGATACGTCAATAAGATTATCATAAAAACAAACTTGAATTCATCATATTTACCACTACAAAATAAAAACTAGAACCTGAAATTGAAATTGGAAAATCTTGAATGAAACAGAGTAAAGAATTACACCAACTAAACCTTATCATTATATGCTCCGAACCATCTGTCTCTCATCAATGCAAAATACCCATAAATGACAAAAAAATTACCAAAATGAGCGAAACCCTTTTAATTTCCCTTCATCTTTCTTGCACTTTCAATCATTTTCTCAGCACTTTTCAGCTTGGCAAAGCATCAAGAAACATAAATAAAGGGGGGAGGGGGGTGTGGGAGAATCAGAGAGGGAAGGTACCTCCCTGAATCCCACCGTTTACACCATTATTGAAGCTTACAAACATGGCACGGTTGCAAACAGAAACCTTGATTTATTTATTTTTTCCTATATCTTCAGTTCGTTAGTTTTCTCCGTCTAAATACGTTGGGAGTGGGAGTTTTTTGGGCGCCTTTTGATTTGCTACAGAGAAGAGAAGAAAAATAGAGAGATATTAAGCAGCAGAGCCATGCGAGGAGAATATACCAAAACCCAAACACTATTTCTCCATACGACAAGAATATACCAAAAAGTATCTCTCTACCTGTATACCATTCACTTCTACGGTACATGACTCCAAACATTGACTGAAAAATATATTCATTTCCCAACAATAGTAATAATGCCCAAAATATATATATACTAAAAATAGGAAAAAGGGAGTAATCCTACATTAAAAACAGACATATCTCAATGTAGGGGTGGTTTTGATACAATCCCGTACTATATTAAGTGTACTGTATATTGTATCAAAAATTTATTATCATTGTCATACCAAATTTTTCGTATACACCAAAATATTGATATGATACATTACTAAAAAATCAATTTTCAAAAATAAATTTGAAAACAGACGATCAAAAATAAGCATTTTTTTTGTTAAATAAAATGATTAAGTTATTTTTACTTACCTTTAATTATGTTTTTGTAATCAATTGTTCTAAAAATACTAAACTATGTATAAATATTATTACATTATAAATTATAAATTATAATCAACACGTACACATCTATCAAATACTTGAAAGCTGAATGATTGAAATTTAACACAATTAAAAAAATGAATATAAATATTTGACATTTAAAGTTTAATATGATTAACCTTTGATTAATTAAGAGAAGCTGAATGATAGGGGGATATGTTATTTAAACTGCTAATTTATCATCATATGTGTGCAGAATATAGCAAAAAATAAGAGGAAGTAATATGAAAAAGAGAGAGATATGAGAAATTAACCTCAAACGAATTGAAATAGGTCCGGTAGAATTAGAAAGGGCGGAGGTAGATGAAATGATTGAAATTGTATATTGAGTATAACGTTGGTGGGGTGATAGTGCCGCATAGGTATTTGGCAATTTCAAATTTAAAAAGAAGAATAGAGGAAAATGTGTAGAAGAGAGACAAGAGGCGACGTATTTGTGAGTGAGACAATGAAACTTTAAAATAGTGTGAAAGTGAAACATTAGTTAACTCAAATCTGAACTCTTTATCTAAATATTATTGGTAAATGCTGTGGCATATTAGTTTTATTTTGGTATTAAAATCTAAACAAAATATTATTTGGTATTAATGATACAATTGGTATGGTATGGTACGGTATACTATGATACGTATCAAATTTTTTGTATGATATGATATACCATCTGTATTGATTTTTAGTTTCAGTACTGTACCATATTATTTCAGTACGGCGGTACTGTACCATTACCAAAATTCGGTACATTTTGATAATGATACGGTATGGTACGTATTGGTATGGTAATAATGGTATAAAAATCCACCTATATCTCGATGAGTTATAGTAGACTGTGAAAAAACTTTGATTAGTATTGTACCATACTAAAATTCGATACACTTTGGTAATACTACAATATGGTACGTATTGGTATGATAATAATGATATAAATATCAACCCCTATCTCAATGAGTTATAATAGACTGTGAAAAAACTTTTTAAAATAATTTATAACATGTCAGTCTTTATATCAAATAATTATAATTATATTTATCTAGAATTATTAGCCAATTACAATGCAAATTATTTTCTTTGGCAATTTATTTAAAATGACATGTATTTTCATGATTATGATACTCATTTTAGTGTTACTTTTAAAAGTAAACGAAAAATGTTTACTCTATTCTATATAAAAGATTTATACTTAATACTATCGTATTGGTCAAATAAATTAGTGATGTCTCATATTTTATGATTTGTTTATAATTCTTTGATTGTTGTCATATTATGTCATATAAAAATTTGAGTAGTAATATTGATGCTCTATTAAAAAAGAAATTTAATACTTTAAAAATATTTTTACTAAAAAAGGTACTCCAAAAAATCTATATAAAATATCACTAAAGATGATCTTAGAGTGTTGGGATATATTTTTTATAAAAACAGATATATTAGTATTTTCAATGATATAATCAAAATAATAATTTTAATTAATTTTAATAATGTTGGCTAAAAGTACTACCCCAATGGTGACATAATCAAATTTTAGCAATCTTTTAACTAATAACCAAATATATTCCCTTTATAATCAAAGTTAACCACCTTTTTCAATAACCAAAATAAAGGATCGCTAATTTTATTGGTTAAAAGAAAATCTTTTCAAATTTAGATAATATTTTTCTCAGCTTTTTTTGAAATAAAATTCAAATTAATTTATTTGTGGCTAAATCGTCCTTACAATTTTAATTAATAGCCACTAGGGAGGTATACGTTGCTAACTTTAACGATAAACTAAATAGATAATCAAAAATTATTTTAATTATTTTATTAGAAATGTTTTAACATTACTCACTCTTTTTGTTCAAAAAAAAATCCATTACTCACTCTTGTCTGTTAGAATATACTATATATTATGTTTCCTATTCCTATTCTACTTTTCATATTGTATTAATTGTATTGATTGTGTTCTCATTATACTTTCCAAATTGTATCATATATTAGGGTTTTGTCTTTAGTATATATATCCTTACTCTATTGTACATTCTTCATCAAGAAAGTAATACAATTATTTCATTATCCTTATTTAATCTCTCTTTCGTTTCTATTTCGTAACATGGTATCAGAGGGATTCATCCTTCTCTAGAACCAATCTTTCACCTAATCTTCAACCAAATCCAAATCAAAAACCCTAACATCATCAACCCAAACAACCAACCAATCAAAAACCCTAGCTTCATCCAACTGTCGATCCACTGTTCAAAACCATACAAAACCTCGGTTAACCCAAAAATTATACCAAAAGCTTCGTCCTTTCAATACGGACCAAACCCCGTTTAAAACACCCCATTCGGACACCTCACGCACTCTCACGTGCCTCGGCAAGATCCCCCAGTCATGCCGCCCAGATCCACGCGCACCCTCCTTTCTTGATCAATCGCCACCTCGATACAGAACCCCAAACCACCCATATAATATACCAAAACCTTCGTCTCTTCAATACGAACTAAGCGCCGTCGAAATCACCCCGATCGGAGTTGACATGCGCCCACACGCGCAGCTGGAACTAAACCGATTTTTTTTCTGAACCTGTTTTTACTCCCTTGACCGGTTCACCTATATCTAACCCGGTTTTTTCCACTCTAAGACTGGTTCCCCACTAAATCAACTGCTCCGGATCCGTTTCTGGCCTCAAATTTCTTATAATCAGATTATTTTTTACAAATATTGTGTTATCTTACACATTTTTCAATGAAAAAGCACGAGTTTTCGCGTCCGATCTCTATCATTCTTAATGGAACCAACTATGTTCAATGGTCCCAAGCCATGACCAGTTTTCTGAAGTTTTGTAAGTCCTGGCGAATTGTTACTGGAGAAGTCGTTAAGCCAACCAAGAAAACCGATGAAGCCGACGATAAGTTCAATGATCGACTTAATGATTGGGAAAGCAAAAATGGTGATATTATCACATGGGTTCGGAATACCTCTATCTCTCGTATAGGATAGCAAATTGGTCGTTTTACCACCGGGAAGGAAGTCTAAAATTTTCTAAAATCTAGGTAAACTCCAAAGGATCTCTCTCATCAGTACCAGTTGTTTACTACTTTACATTCTAGAACCCAACAACCCGAGCAATCGATTGATGATTATTTATCCGACCTTCAAGCTATTTGGGATCAGCTAGCCCAATCCGAACCTACTTTTTGTGAGCATGATACAGAAAAAATTTGAAACATACCGAGATAATTAGCGTGTTATCACTCTTCTAATGGGACTTCACGATAAATTCGAACCAGTTCGGGCTGCTCTACTTCATCGCAATCCTTTACCGTCTCTTGATGATGTCATAACAGAGCTTCTCTCTGAAGAAACTCGGTTTGCCACTCGGGCCCACAATTCTCATGCTGTTTTAGCCGTTCAAAGCTCGAAACCTACCAAAAACTCGTCTTCTCGATAATGTGCGTACTGTCATGTCACCACCCATATGCTACTAAAATGTCTAATTAGGATGTGTTTCTTTTGCAAAAAGGTGGGACCAGATCACTTTCAAGCCGATTGTTACAAGAACCCATCCAAGAGATCCTCCTCTATATCATCTTCCAGCACCATCACCGCTGCCACCACTGATTCCTCTGAGGCAGACATTCCTACTGCACTTGTGACTCTAGCTAACATCACAGCTCTTCTTAAACAGGTTACATCCTCTTCTAGTTCTGCTATGGCTATCACCACAGGTACATTTTGGTTCTTTGACTCTGGCTGCTGCAATCATATGACTTCTGATCTTGCTATTTTCACATTTAAAAGTTATAATTCTCATACACCCACCATTAAAACTGCTGATGGTTCTCAGTTATATGTTAGTCATGTTGGGACGGTTACTACACCTAGTCTCTCTTTACCTGCTACATTTCATATTCCAAATTGACTATCAACCTTATTTCTGTTGGTCAACTATGTGACCTTGGGCTGAATGTTATATTTTCTTCTTCTAGTTGTCATGTGCAGGATCCTCAGACGGGACAAATTATTGGGATAGGTCGTAAAGTTGGCCGCATGTTTGAGCTCATACATCTTCGTACCTCACCTACTCCTATTGTTGCATCCACACCAACTACTACTGCATCCACACCACCTGTTTATTCGTTTGAGTTGTGGCATTCCCGTTTAGGACATGTGTCTTTTGATCGTCTTCGTTCTATTGTGTCATCTGGCCAGTTAGGGTCAATAAAATCTGAGAAATTGTCGTGTCTATCTTGTTAACTTGGAAAACAACCTGCATTATGTTTTAATAAAAATGATTCTATTTCTTCAGCACCATTTGATCTTATTCACTATGATGTTTGGGGACTTTCTCCACATTCTACCATGGGAGGTTCAAAATATTTTGCTATCTTTTTGGATGATTATTCTCGTTTTATTTGGATTTATCTTATGAAAAATCGTTCTGAATTAGCCCAAATTTACTATAATTTTGCTCGCATGATTCAAACTCAGTTTTCTCGTCCCATTAAAGTTTTTCGAGCTGATAATGTCATGGAATACAAGGAAACCTCATTTCTTAAATTTTTCCGTGAACAGGGCACTGTTTCTCAATATTATTGTCTAGGTACATCTCAGTAAAATGGTCGTGCTGAACGCAAACACAGACATATTCTTGATACTGTTCGCACACTTCTTATCTCCAGTAGTTTCCCTGAACGATTTTGGGGGGAAGCAGCACTTACTGCTGTTTATACTATTAATCGTATCCCTATTCCCTTTCTTCAGCATCAATCTCCATATGAAAGACTTCATGGTACCTCTCCTGATTACAATTTCTTATGAGTCTTCGGTTGTGCTAGTTTTGTGTTACTTCAGCCTCATGAACATTTTAAATTGGAACCACGAGCTCGTCTTTGTTGCTTCTTGGGGTATGAGATAGAAAATAAAGGTTATCAGTGTTGGGATCCTATCTCAAAACGTTTAAGGATTTCTCGTCATGTTGTCTTCTAGGAACATAAAATGTTCCCCGCTCTATCCAAATTTTATGTCCACGAAGAATTTCCACTCCCATTCTTTACTAATTCGTCCTTGATCTTTCCACCCCTGAACTTGAGGCTCTAGTTGTCACATTCCCACCAGAATCTGAACCAGAAGCCACACCACCATCACCTCAACCTCTTAGTCCAACATCTCCTGAACCATCCTCACCTGAAGTCATTCCTTTCAACGAGCTTCAACATACGGCACCTCTCAATGATGATGTCTCGCCTGCTGATGCTGTCATACCTCAACCTCAACCACAACGACAATCCACTCGGGTAAGAGAGCTCCCCCATCACCTTTGTGATTACCACTGTTATTCTACTATGATATCTCACTGTGAACCTTCATCCTATAAGAAAGCTAGTACTAATCCACTTTGACAGCAAGCTATGACAGAAGAATTACAAGCCTTAGATAAGGCGCATACCTGGGATCTTGTGAATCTTCCTCCTGGAAAATCTGCAGTTGGGTGTAAATGGGTGTATAAAATCAAGACACGATCTGATGGTTCGATTGACCGATACAAAGTTCGTCTCGTAGCCAAGGGGTTTAATCAGGAGTATGGTATAGACTATGAAGAAACTTTTGCTCATGTGGTTCGAATGACGTCTGTTCCCAGTCTTATTGCTATTGCTGCCGTTCGTAAATAGGATCTTTTTTAGATGGATGTCAAAAATGCCTTTCTTAATGGGGATCTCATAGAAGAAGTATATATGAAACCACCTCCCGGTTATTCACACCAGTCCACTCAGGTCTGCAAACTTCGTCGTGCCCTATATGGACTCAAGCAAGCTCTCCGAGCTTGGTTCGCAAAATTTAACTCTACCATCATAAAGCTTGGTTATTCCTCCAGTTCGTCAGAGTCAGGCCTCTTTATTCAAAAGACAGATTCTGGGACTATTCTTCTTCTCATTTATGTGAATGATATGATAATTACTGGGGATGATATTTCTGGTATCTCAGATCTCAAACAATCTCTCAGTCAATTTTTTGAAATGAAGGATCTTGGTCATCTCAACTATTTCTTAGGACTGGAAGTCTTTTCTAATTCAACGGGTTACTATTTATCTCAGGTGAAATACACGTCTAACATTCTGGCTCGTGCTGGTCTCACTGACTGTAAAACTGCATCTACTCCATTGGACACCAATGTTAGACTTACTCCGTTTGATGGTACTCTTCTCTCTGATGGTACTTTATACAGACAGTTAGTTGGCAGTCTGGTTTATCTTACTATTACTCGTCCGGATATTGCGTATGCTGTCCATGTTATCAGTCAGTTTATGGCTGCTCCTCGCTCTACTCATTTTGATGATGTTATTCGGATTCTTCGTTATCTCAAAGGGACAGTTTTTCATGGGCTTCACTACTCCTCAAATTCATCTCTTATATTAAGGGCTTACTCAGATGCAGACTGGGCCGGTAACCCTACGGATCGTCAGTCTATTACTGGTTACTGTTTTTTTCTCGGGGACTCCCTTCTTACTTGGCATAGTAATAAATAGTCTGTTGTTTCTCGATCAAGCACTGAGGCTGAATACCGCGCTCTTGCTGATACTTCACAAGAACTAATATGGCTTCGACGCCTCCTCGATGAATTAGGTGCTCCTTAAGACTCTGCTACTGCTCTTTATTGTGACAACTGCAGTGTCATTCAAATCAATCACAATGACGTCTTTCATGAATGAACTAAACACATTGAGATTGATTGTCACTTTATTCGCCAACATATTCGCAATCTTTACATTCGTCTTATACCCGTATCTTCAGATGACCAGCCTGCAGATCTCTTCACTAAAGCTCACCAGCCTAGCCGTTTTCAAACGTTGATTTTCAAACTCTAGCTGGTCTCTAACTTACCACCTTGAGTTTGAGGGGGGTGTTAGAATATACTATATATTATGTTTTCTATTCCTATTCTACTTTTCATATTGTATTAATTGTATTAATTCTGTTCCTATTATACTTTTCAAATTGTATCCTAGATTAGGGTTTTGTCTCTAGTATATATATCCTTACTCCATTGTACATTCTTCATCAAGAAAGTAATACAATTCTTTTATTCTCCTTCTTCAATCTCTCTTTCGTTTCTATTTCGTAACATTGTCAAAACGAAATTCGAAAAATATTACTCACTCTAATTTAATAATACAATAAAAATACAGGCTATACACCATATTTCAACATATCGTGCATTAAAATAGTGTAATGGGACATTAACTTCCGCTCTCCCATTTTCATATTATACTAGAAGTTTCTATTTTGAATATAGAAAATCCTCCTACTCAAAATAAGAATAAAACCAAAATATATATCAATGTCAATTTAGACAGTATACTTATATGTAACTAAGGCTCCTCCTGTGATTTTAAGGACCTGTACGGAAATATAAAATAAAGCTTTTTCATATAAATCAACCAAAAATATTATATTATTTTATGACATAAAAAATTATATTAATTAGAGTTATTTTTTTTCTTGCTTTACTTTTATGTAAAATTTTAGACGAAGATGGGTAGAGAGACGTGGGGGAGATAGAGTAGGAGAAATAAAGAATAAAAGTTACTTTGAAAGAAATGAGAGAGAATAATTTTTTTATTAAAATAATATTCTAATGGGAAATTAAAATAAGAGAGAAAAATAGGTTTGAAGTATAAAATGGGAAAAGATGACAGAGATAAATAATTATGTTTTTCAATATGGCTTTTGTTAAAAAATTTAAAACAAGAGAAAGAAGTTGAAACTATAAAATAAGAAAGAGGAAGAAAAAGAAAATAGAGAGGGATTGAGCATGCGTTGGTAGAATACTATAAATAAACCTTTTTTCAATTCATTTAAGCCCTGTTTTTTATTTTGGACCCTTTTATTATTAAAAAATAATTGCAAAATCTAAATATAAAGCTTCTTAATATAATAAGGTTGGGCGTTATTTTAACATTGTGCCATGTGCAGGTACACAAGATCAAGCATGTATGTAAATTAATTTAATTTGTCTAAAACTGCTTATATTCATTTACAGGTACAAATGATTACCAAAATATTCCTTTAAATAGTTTATAGTTACTTCAAGTTTTATAACTAAGTATATAATTTATTTGTTTCTTTATAGTTTGTGTTTTCGAGTACGTAAATACATCATGCTCAATTTTGAAACATGATACGTCCCAAGACGTGTGGCACTGTTGGGAAAGGGTGGATCATAAAAGAAGTTTTGGCGCTGTCAGATTTAATTTTGCGAGTGCTCAAAGCCAATTTGAAATACAAATGGCAAAGCCAATAATTTGGTAACCTTTCAAGGATTCTATATATGTGACAGACGAATCCTTACAAATTGCGAAAAATATTTCTCTTCGACTAGTGATGCTCCTTGAACCATCACTAGGCGCCACGTGGTATTTAGGAAAATATTGTTACTGCCAATTAACTAGAGACATTGTTATTCCCAACAATCTTCCAAAAATATGAGTTTCATTCCACGGTGGCAATACATGAGTTTTTTATGGAACATAAAGGTTTGTAGACAGATTGTGCATTCTTTTTCTTTTGAGCTTCTCAGCATCAATTCAACGACTATTGTCATATTGTTTATAGGAAATTTGCTATGCCAACTCTATGGCATTATATTAACACAGATAGAGCTGGACTAGAATACATGCCACAAAATTTAAGTCAACCTATTCGTTAAATGATGCTCTATCCGACCCATCCATCAACATTAAGTTTAGCATAAGATGATATCGACTAGACCTACGAGTATATTTTTTTTTTGTAACTTACTTACGAGTATATAAATCCAGTGAGCTTAACTATTGAAAAATAAATGGATGTCTAGTGAGTTAAATATTCAACTTTCACATAAGCGTGAATTAAGCAGATTGAAATGTAGACAAAAGTGCGCCAATGCTATTATGTATTCAAAGAAGTTCGAAAAGGAAATATTGTGGGAAACACATAGTTTAACTGAAGAAGTTGCAAGAAAGGATGCCAAGACTGAACGATTATGGGGTTCAGCGGGTCACTTTAACGTTCATGATACATATAGACCCGTTATGGATCCTAGTTATAACTTTGCACCTAATTCTGAACAAATATTCCTATCAACAGCATTGACTAGAACTTTACACAATTAAGTTGGCTTAATTTAGATAATTTGTAGATTTTTTTTCTTTTATCCAATGTACTGAATTCGAGTTTATATTAATCTTTCTTTATCAATGTAATGTGTTAGTTTATATATGAATTCTTTTATATGTTTGATACTTTTGTTGATTTATGTTATTTGATTTTTTTCATAAAAATTTTTAAAACCATTAAAAACATGGGGCTTTTAGTTTCTAACCCTGGGAATTTAAATTGTTTTGCTTTGAACCCACACCATACGGAAAATTAGTCATTGGCCCAAAAAAGTGGATAATTACTAAATATATATTTTATAAATTTTTATTGTGTTTTTTTTTATTTTATGTTTTTCCTACCTTATCCTTTTTTAATTGTTCAAAATAAAATTTGTTATTCACTTAAAATTATAATTTGTTGTTACTAGAATGTATATCTCTTAGGAATTTTTAAGTTTCAAATTTGAAATTTCATAAATATAAATTACAAGTGATAACTTTTGGTAATTAATTGTCAATTGCCTTAGGATAAATATATACTAAAAAGATTAAGAAGTTGACTTTCTATAAATAGAAAATATCAAACATTGAACACATCTACAAGATATATTCGACATAAATATTACAACCAGGCAAAACTAACAATACAATTGTAGTAAAAAAGAGATTAAACAAGTAAAAATATAAACATAGTCATATTAAAGCATCAAATATTAAAACTTGAGGCATATATAAATATAGTCATATTAAAATATCAAACATTAAAACTTGAGGCATCTAGAGGTCATATTAGTAGTAAATATTACAAAAAAATAAAACAAAAAAAATAGTCATATAAAAAAAGAATTGCATACGCAAAACTAAAAACACAGTCATATTAAAAAAATTACCCAAGTAAAATTAAAATGGCATTACACAAGTCAAACTAAAAATACAGTCATATTAGAAAAGACATTATATATACAAGTAAAATAAAAAAACAGCCATATTAAATCATTAAGATCAAGAATGTTAAATATAAAGAAATGTAGAGATAGGGTTTCAAAAGAGTGAAAAGAAAGAATTTACTAACTTTAGAATGAATGTTCTAACAAATTGTTATTCGTGCATCAAATAAAAGATTATTGATGGTTCCTTGGATCGTATATTGAATTATCGCAACAACACATAAATCTACATTAGAGCTTTTGTAGATCTCATAATTTGTCATAGACACTAAACTTTCACGTTGATGATTGATACCGTAAATATGTGCTTTTGTACTGTATAATTCTCTTCGTAATGGAAGGTATTTGTCACCGGAATTAAGGGCCAATCTTCAAAACCTCCACAAATAGATGGATAACAATTTGTAGAGAAATACGTAGCCTTTAATTCATTTGTATTATTGTTATTTAACTAATTTTAAAAAAAAATCTTAGTAAAGATATATATTATTAATTATGTTAGAGTACGCGTTAAGGATAAATGTTTATTATTTATTGTATTATTTAATAAAGATAATTTAGTTACATTAGTCTTGTAAAAACTAGAATATTATAAAAGAGAAAATTATTTTTGAATTTGGGCTAAATCCTAAAAGTTGGGCTATTAACTAATTTATTAAATGTGATGAGTTTAAGTAAAGGGATCCTTCGAATCTTGGGGCAAATACTAAATTGCTATAAAAACATTAAGAAATAATAAAAATTACAATTATCTAAATTTGTGGGTTAAAAACTAATTACCAAAAATCCAATTATTATATCAAAAATTAATTATCCAAATTTGTGGGATAAAAAGTAATAAAAAAAATCATTATTATATCAAAAAACAAAAGACTAAAAAAAATAAAAAATGGGAAGGGCGGGGTGGGGTGCAGCAAGGCGGGTCAATGTAACCCGCTTGACAGAGGGGTAGACAACATTAACCCACCTAGGGCGAGACAGGCAAGATTCATTTACCTAGCTATAATTTAGCCAATAGTTAAATTTAGTCAAACCTTACCATATATGATGGATTTTTAGCAACTGTAGCCTACCCATAATAGAGGTGGGTATGCTAAATATAGGTTTTTAACATACTCATAATGGATGACTAAAAGACTGAAAACTTATACGCATATAAGAATGATTAAGAAATTGTCCTTATAGCTGACAAGGATTAAGTTCGAGTTTGAACTATTAAAATCTAAATCTAAATTTAAATTAAAAAATAGTATGAAATACGGTTGAAATGCACTAAATTTATATATTGTCAACTCTTTTCATAGTTCAAACAGTAATAACTAATCCGAGTTCAATCCAAATGAAGTTTTATCACAATTTCACTTACAAAGTCAAAACAAATGGAGTTTATTTTGTTTGAAATTTATGTACCAAAGTTACGGGACAAAATGACAATGAAAATATTGTTCCTTTATTTAGGTGCAACATTATTTAAAGGTTAACTTATTTTAATAGCACTAATCTCTATTTTAAGTTGGAAAGGGGCACTTGTACACAAAGTAAGATTTGCTCATGAAATGACATCTTTCTAACTATGTAAAAGGTCATCTTAACTTTGTCATTATCTTTTTTTATTATTATTAGTGTTTTTGGGTGGATTACAAAGATTTAGCACTTTCCCCTTTATGGCTTTATTAGGTAACTGTCTTTAATTTTAGTTCTTTTTTTTTTTTTTGAGTCGTGACTCTCTACTTTGGCTTGTCTCATTAAAAAATTTAGGTCCTTTTTGGCGTCCAACCAGGGCTATTATAATTTCTTTCAAGTAGCAAATATTTTTCTTTAGATTTTATTTTTTTGTTCAAATGATTTTTAAAGAAATTACTCAAGTTGCATGCACCCGACTAATCCCCCTCCCCCCAAAAAAAATAAAAGCCAACTGGTCCGGTCAAAACAAGTCATCCGCACCGAAATTAAGATATTCATAAAACATTGTTTGAGACCTAATTCTCGAAAATTGCATCTCATAAAACTTAAATTCTTAATTTTAGTCACTTACTATTAACCAAAGCCGGTCTTGTATATTTTGAGGCCCTGGGCGGAATATTAAAATGTGCCCTCCTATAAATAAATATATTAATTTTTTATGTTAAAAAAAATTAATTTTGTTTCAATGATAAGAGTTCACATATCACCAAAAACACATTACAATTGCAAAGAACCATGTAAAAACACTATGATTAAATATTTAATTATCTTTTATTGTTTTGAAATAGATATAAGTGGGAAAAAAAAATATTGGTGCCCCTCTAATTTTCTCTTATAGCATGAGAAGATTGGGCTTGGATTTGGGAAGAAAAAATCAGAGAGGGGAGCTAAAGAAGTCGTTTCCCTATACACTATTAGGGTGCGTTTGATTGCAAGCATGGAATTTACATGGAAAGAAAATAAGTTCCAAGTAATTGAATTGCCTAGAATTGAGTTGCATGGAAAATGTAATTAAATGTGTTTGATTGCCTTAATTTTCTACCCGGAAAATATTGGTTGTATTGTGGCATTTTTAATGTAGAAAAAATTATGGGTATTTTTTTTACATAATTTTATAGTCATGATGGATCTTGTTTAATTGATCTTGATGAGTAGATTTTAAATATAAAATTTTTATTAAATTTTGAATTTTGTAGTTTAAGTTATAGCATTTTTAGTGTAGAAAATGGGTAAAATGTTGTCTCGAATACCGTGCAATTGCCTGGAAAATAAAAACTAGCCCCCCCCCAAAGAAAATATTTTCCTTGTTTACAAGGAAAATGTAAGTGTGTGAGCCAAAAGTGGCAATTGAATTGCCTGGAAAAAAAAGCCAATCAAACACCTTAAGTTGTCAAATCAAGTGGAAAATGGGTATTTTCCATGGAAAATACTCCCAATCAAACACACCCTTAGAGTTTTGGAAACTTGAGTTATTTTCTTGAAAATTTGCATTATATTTATTTTTTCTTTTGTAATATATACATAGAGAAATAAAATATTAATGCCCCTCTTAATTTTTGGGCCCTGGGCGGTCGCCTTGCCAGCCCTGCCCCAGGGCCAGTTCTGCTATTAACTCAAATTTACCAGGTCACCAACTTAGTTCTTCAAATTTGTTTGCCAAGTCAAGGAGAAACAGCTCAGTATCCTTTTAAAGATACTATAAGTTTGACTACTGTCATTGGCCAATTTGCAATCAAATAAAGGCCCTTCTCCATTTAGTGCCACATTTATTATAATCACTCTACATATAGTGTAGTGGGAGGGTGGGTTTAGTAATTAAGCCAATAAAAGAGTAATCAAATGCCCAAAAGTAAGTAAATGTGTTCAAGTATAGTACAAATTAGTTTTATTTGAGTTAGGATGTTTCAAATTTAAATCTCACTAATTGAAATTGCAATATTACCTTATCTCCTATGGTCTAATTTGATTGTGTGCTATTTTTGCATGTTCTTGAGTAGAATAAGAAATACACACAAAATTTAAAGATAATTTATCTTAGTTTGTGAAGCTCATTTGTCTCAATTAAACACCCAATGTAAACTGAACACCTAACTAAACGTTTATTGAAGCTATGGCATAATTTTTGTATTTTTAATTTTGTCTTCGAAAACTCTCTCTCAAAAAATTTAAACTAATAGTGAAAATAATGGAATTCAAATTCTTATTATTAGCAAAGACAGGATGGCCGATTGTTAACCACTGAGTCACACTAATTTGCCTCTTGTCTCATTTTTTTATTTTTTTATCTGAATTATTTAGTTTCGCTCTTTCAATAAATGCTTGAAAAAACTGAGATTCCTTATTCCTCGATCCAATTATTTTTGTAATGATATTATATTGTGTAGCTGTGTTTCCTCTAAAAGAAAAAGAAATGCACCTTTAAGACCATCTCCACCGAAATGGGGAAATGCTAAATATAGCATAATTGGGTTCATGAAATGATAAGTAATTACTATATATTTGACAACAGACAACCATTTATCATAGTCGATAGACTGTGCATCGATTGTGCACGGCTGATTCACAAAACATCAGCCTTCTATATTTTTTTTTTTTTAAATGTCGCAGATGATACACAGAATATCAGCCGTGAATTTTTTCCCACAGCTAATACTTAGTACATCATCTGTGCCCAATTTACCTTTTTCTTTACCGTTTTCAGTGTAAACAAAATTAAAATGATAAACTAAATATATATTTTTAGTTTACCATTTTAACTTGCTACTGTAGATGGTCTAAAAAGTACAGGCAATAACTTCTTATGCAAACGTCAATTCTTGTTAATAGTTTCTGGAACTAGTCTCACTTTATTAAAGTAGAAAAATAAAATAATAGTTTTTGAAATAATGGGAATCAGTAAATCATATATTGAGGTGGAAAATTACTGTTAACTAGTAAATGTGGACCTATAATTCTACAGATATTCCACTATATATATATATATTCAACAAAAGAACAAAAAAATTGGTGGGAATGTTGGATCACTCTCTTTATTCTCTTTTAGAATGAACATTTTTTGTGGACGCTAATCAAAACCCAACACGTACCCTTCTTTCTTTTTTTAACAACCAAAACAAAGTGCATAATATATACCTCTTTTATTTTATATACAACAAAGTGGATAATACTTTTTTTTATTCAAATTAAAAGTTTGTATAAAAGAAGTTAATTTTGTTAATTGATCTTAAATAAAATTAGTAATTAAAACAAGATCTTACTATCTTACTAGCCATCCTCGATATTTCGAAGATAGAAAAAAGATTATTATATATAAATTAAAACATCCCTACAAGAAACTAAAGGAAAAAAAATTAGACAAAGGAATTAAATAATATTGCATAAGTTGTATTTGATTATATGTAAATGCAGTGGGAGTCATTTATTTGCAAGAAAAAGGGGAAATAGTTATTGTTTGGCGTGGTAAGAGAAAAAAAAGAGTCATATTATATTTTTACACTGTTTTTTTTCATTGTAAAGCACTTACTGTCAACCAAAAAATAAAATAAAATAAAATAAATTATGCATTAAACAGATCTCATTCCTTTTATGGGTCACATTACAAACTGTTTTGTTCAGAAATCCTACATTGTGCGGCACATGCCATGGAACATGTTAAAGAGACCAACATTAAGTCAACTTGTTATCACACCACTTTGACAAATTCCACTTTCTCTATTCAACAAATTTTTCAATAAAAAATTGCTCTTTATATATAATCTATATAATAAACTAAAAGAAAAAAATATATAAAGGATAAAATTTTGTAAAATTCAAATTGAATACTCTAATTTAAACGGTGGATGTATGGTTTTTAATTCAAATTTTAAATTAATCTTCATTTTTTCTTTACTATAAATAAATATATATATTTTTCTTCTCACCTTCATTACTTTTTTCTTTTTCAAACCTTTTCACTTCTCGCTCGCACATTATCCTAAAGATCGGATCACTCAATTACATCGAAGTGCCGTAAGCACATGTTACCCCTAGTCTACTAATATTTCTCCAACTAAATTAGTTCTTAGTATATATCTTTTTTCCCTAATTGGATACTTAATATCTTATCAAAGATTATATATGGGAAATAATTTCTACTAACAATTTTGGCCAACGCTATAAAAAAGTAAATAACAGTAGGTATACACATTTTAGATATTTGTATTATTTATATGTTCTTCTTTGTCCTTGTAATAATTATTAAAAAAAAGGATGTGTAATGAAATTATCTCTACATGTATATAGATAAATAATAAGCAATTACCATCACTTTATTTTATATTTTCTTTTTCATATTATCCATTCATCAATTCAATAATCTCATAAACATATTAAACATAACACACATTTTATTCTTGTGAAAAAAATCAACGTTTTGATTCCTGCAAGCATTGTATTTTGAAAATGTGGCAATTATTTTTTTAAAAGAAATTAATTTTTGTGCAAATTAAATATGTTGAAAAAATCTAGAGATGCTTCCATCCCATCTTTCGTCTTTTGGATATCATGCACTCAAGAGAGTAAACATGCCCCCATCAACTAAATTGATTATATAATGTATATTCGAGCTTTGCCTGCTAGTTAAGAGTATGATAATTTACACCAGAGCCGGTCTTGGCCTATTTTAGGCTCTGGGCGAAATTATAAAATAATGCCCCTCTTATAAATAAATATATTAATTTTTATATATTAAAAAAACCAATTAATTTTTGTATTCCACCAAAAACACATTACAATTAAAAATTAAAAGTGCTTACAAACTTCATTTCAAAATGTACAAGTTTACATGTCTTCAAAACCAATATAACGGTAATTCAATAACCTATGTGCTACATCTTCAACCTTCATGTGCATTTTCATCTTCCAAAAAGCTTCTAGATGTTCTAAAATAAGGCTAAGAGGGCAATAGGCAATTGCAAAAGGAAGGACTGAAGATTGAAGAATAATAAAAGAATAAGCATAGCTCTGTTTTTCTTAATTTTGGTCAATGGAAAATAGGCGAAGACGAAAAGACCGATTTTGAAAATTTGCATCATTTTATTGGAAAGTTACCTTATTAAAAAAAGATTTTTGGAAAGATATTTTATTTATTTAATATTTTTTAACATATACTTAATATATTATATTATATATATACATATACAAAAAAATTGGTGCCCCTTCTTATTTTTGGACCTTGGGCGGTCGCCTTGCCTGCCCTGCTCCAGGGCCGTCCCAGATTTACACGAGTGTCACATTTCAATCCTTCTATTATAAGAACTACTGGGATCTATCATCGCTTCATCGCTTGTAAAAAAAAATTAAAGAAGTTATTAATGTAATCTTTGTCAAAAGCAACAAAAAGCTCTAAAAAAGTTTAGAAAATGATTTAATTAATCATATTCCTAATTGCAAATGGACCACTAAGACATCTTGAAATCTTCAAATGTTTTGTCAATCCTGTGATTTTGTTATGTAATTGCTTGCACCATGTGCATTTAACTAGATACATAATTTCTAAAGTAAAATACTTTGTTCATGGTCCACTACAGATGGAACAAATAACATAGACCACTAATGCATCTCGATGGAATATATATATATATATATATATATATACAAGTGATAATAAATTTGAAAGTTTAATAAAGAGGTGAGGACAAAATCGAAAAAAATCGAACATTAACACTTCGTGTGATATACAACATATTTAAACACTTAAAATATGGCCCAGATCTTCGACGGAAGAAAACAATTTGACAGTCTCAAAATATAACATGAGAATTCTTCAGCTCTAGGCTGAGCTAGCATTGAGTAAGGTGGCGTTTAGTAAAAAATCTGAAAATTGAAAAAACTGTTTGTTTAGTTCTGAAAATTGTATTTGAAAAAATGTTGTTTGTTTGAATATAACACATCTGAAAACTGAATTTTTTTAGTATGACAATTTTGCCCTTATTATTTTATTTTGATTAGATGATTCTAAATAAAAATAAGAAAGATCATATTTAACGAGTGATTAAAAATACATAATTCCCCAAGAACCTAATTGAAGTGAAGTGTCAAATTTTAAAAAAATCAATTGACAAGAACCTAATTGGCAAAAACCTTTTCATCAAAACTCATAATAAAATAAAACACAGCAATAAAAGCACTCAACAATTGATTAACAGCAGCACTCATCAATTGCCCTCATTACTGGACTTACGTGGCGGAAGTGGAGATGTTAACCTAAGATGGGTGTGTAATTTTGTTTAAAGGAAGGTAAAATGGATATTTTTACACTCTTTAAAATTAAATTTCAGATTTAAGTGGCAAAGTTGCCACTTAAAATTTTGGATGAAAATTTTAAGCAGTAAAAATTAAGTGATCACTTAATTTTTTTTTAGCAAGTGAACAACTTTTTGAACCATTTAAATTTAAAATCTTTAAATTTTTAGATTTAAGTAGCAGAACTTTAGGCGGATTTACCGCCTTTTTTGTGCCTGGTGGCTTTTATTCGGGGTTTCATCATTGGACAGCCAATGAAGATACAACACGTGGCTTATCCGGCAAAAGTTGTAGGTGGCATTGCTTTTTTTATTTTATTTACTTTGTATATGCTAGAAGTGTTCGGGCTATCTTTCATGCATCTCAACTAATCCCCTTCACACAGAGTACCAACCATTGACTACTAGAGATTTTGCATTTACAAGGACTTGACTTGGTGAACTCCAATCGAACCCGATTTTCTGAACCAATGGTGACTAACCATTGAGCCACTTTGTTGTGGTTGTGACATTGCTTTTATTAACAACGTAGTAGATACTTGAAGAAGAGTACGGCGTGATTACAAAACATTCAAACTTAAAGAATTTATTGTTGAGAGCAAGCTATCAAACCCCATACAACATTTTCTCCGTCTAAAATTAAGATTTTATTGATTTGTTTGGTATGGCCTAAATTAACTGGTTTTATTTCGTGTTTTTGTATAATTAATATATCAAATTATTATAAATAATAAACAAATTTTATTGTTAATAATTGGTCACGTTGAAATTAAAGTGTGCTTAAAAAGTTGTGGATGGAGTACTTAGTTTAAGCAGAACAAATTGGAATAGTCGACGAATTGAACAAACCTTCAATTAACTAGTAAATTAACAACCCATAATAGAGAATTATTTAGTGATAATGCAGTGAGTGGAGGAGGCACTATTATGACACAATGTATTCCATTAGCAAAAAATATTAAAGACATAAGTGGGAAGGGAGCTACCTAGCAAAATGGTTGATTTATATATATATATATATATATAGGTAGTTAAAGGGGGATAGTCAGCAATAAAGTGGTTCCACTTAATAGCACTTGGGTCGTGAGAGGAGGGTTTAGAAATGAAAGCTATTTGTTGACATTCATAAAAATATCTAATGAATTGTTCAATACACCTGTTAAACCTAAATTTCGGGGATGATTTAAAGGTGGTGTTAGAAATGAAATCCAGAGGGTATAACAAAAGGTTATACGTAGACATAGAGGCAAATGGTCTTAAGAGGATTAATTTTTTCGTCTTTAATTGCGGACCAATCATTTTAAAGGAGTAAGTTAATGGATTTTTTTACGAAACTTGATAAAAATGATCTTCATAATTAGATTATTTTCAATCAATTTCATCGAAAAATTCAACCAAGAAGTAAGGTAGCTAACTATCTAAAATTTCAATGGCCAAAAATGTGCATATATATTAGTTTTTTAGTTAACCCACTTCAGGGTTGAATTTTTCAATGAAATTTGGTAGTAATTATCTATTAATCATGGAGATCATCTTCACAAAATTTCATTGAAAAATTCAACCTGGAAGTGGGTTAACTAAAAAATTGATATATATAATCTTCACCAAATTTTAAAAAAATATCCATCCAGCAGATTACTCTTTTAAAATAGTTAGTCTATATTTAAGAATTAAAAAATTAATTCTCTTAATATCCTTTCCCTAGATATATATATATATATATATAGTTAATAAATACACTATGTATTACTTCCATCTAACTGGTAGCTTAGTTATGGAAATCTCTTAGTTACTCTTTCAATCCCCCAAACTAAAGAGTTCAATTTCCTAATATTACAAATTTAATGTACATGTCTCACGATACATATTAGTATAATTATTAGCAATCAGAAATATTATATCCATGTAAAAACTCATTTTCATCGTATACATTCGATATATTTCCCCGCCCTCATACATCCAATAAACAAAATGTAGCCAAGAGGCTAAAGCAACAACTGAAGAAAAGAGGGAAAAAATGTTAAGAATCATACATACAATTTCTTTTCTTTTTTCCTAGTTTTTGAAATATCAATGCAAAAACAATAATAAGACCATAATATTACAAAAGGAATAAAAGTTAGTTTTAGAGAACTTACAAACGTTATAAAGATATGAACCCTATTACAAAACAAGCGGAGAACATCAAAGAAAAATACCAATAAAACACAACTTGAAATCTTGAATCATACATCAAAAATAATTAATTACAAATTCATTATTAGAAGATGATTGATTACATTTCGTATAGCAAATTTGCGTATATATGACGTAATTCAATTACATTAAAAATGGGTAATCCATAAGGCAGGAAAGAAAACCCTCTATGTTTATAGAGCTGCCGGGGACACAAAGAAAAGGAATTAGAAAGCTATTGGGTTGGTGCGCAAATAGGAGAGGAGTGGAGAAAATTCATCCTGATCAAGAAAGACTTGGTGGAGAGTCAACCAAAGAGATATACATGCATGCTCTTCTCATCTTTTTTTAATTTTCAAAAAGTAAAAATGTATGGGAACTCTCTTTAATTGTATGACTATATTCCATGTGTCAGTGTCTCTTATCTCCATCCATGCTGCTCCAAAATATGAACGTTCTTACACTTTTTAAATATTTAATTTAAAATTTATTTTTAAATAAAGTTTTTTTAAAAAAATATTTTTTAATTTAATTTGTGTATAATATACTATTTTTAATAAAAAATTTAAAAATATAGTCTTTTTTTTTCTTATTTTTTTTTAAATACAAAACAAAAAATTGTTTGAACAAAAAAAATTCTTTTTATTTTAATAAGGTTTTTCAAATGGGTGAATTAAATAAGATTTAAAAACAACACCCAAAAATATTTTTTAAAAGGCCAACCAAACAACACCGAAGTGTGCTTTCAATTGCAAATTTTCATGAATCAATTGCCATAATATGCTAATAGTTTTATAACAGAATGATAAGTGCAGACTAACATCCAAAAGGCTGAAGAAGATCCAAAGCCTTCAAATCCCACCGTCATATTACTTGATTTAGCCCCAATTATCTCATTCTCCGTGTATTCAGACACCACCTCCCACAAAAAATTTTGTTTTCTATGGAAGAGAACTCAATTCTCTTCCATGTTGGTCAAAAAAACAGCCTTAATGGGCATAGAGTTATTCACCATCCCATCTCTTTCAGGCCCGTGTATACGAAAGTTTGGACTCGGTTTTAGTTCAGTCACGGCACCCTGAATATACCAGGACTCCCTGGTCCAACACCAACAAGCTGCTCTCCAGGAAGTGAATAACGGGATATACACTTGCTTCTTTAAGGCAACACTGAAAATTCTCTCTAAAGTAATCCACCTGAAACCACATTCTCAAGCACTTTTTTATCAATACTAGAATCTTTCGGCTTGTACACCCAACATGTGTGCTTTTAAAACTAGAGAAAATTTTCAAAGCAAGCAGATCTATTGCTCTAGAAGAACACCATACTATTTCAGTTTTGGGGGGAAGAAGCTGAGCTAAACACAAATCCACATGACTCTCAGTACATAAGGGGCTACAACACATGCTATTCGATGCTAAAATTTATACCTCATTATGATAACCAAAATTTATAAATATTTGGGGAAAAAACAAAAAAAAGCAATAAGTATCTCACTTCTACTTGCTGAGAAAAATCTCTCCTATGCAGCAACTGCTACCTTCTCTACCTTCTTCGCCTTCCTAACTTTCTCCTTCTTTTCAGGTTCTATGGGTTCAGGCTTTTCAATACCTTGTACATCAATTATCCTCAGCTTCGTCAGTTCCTAAAAACACAACCATATGCTTAGACAATAAGTCAATAACCAAAATGAGTGTTTTTTTTTTTTTGCGCGCTCTAGTCTATTTATTTTCCTTTTCCTTTGTTGGGGAGGAGTGGGGTGGGTGGTATACACATGAAGGGATTAGACCTAGCTGAGTTCGAAAAATGGTTCAATCCATCCAATTAATACCTGTCGATGCCCTTTCGTTCGACGATAGTTCTTTCTTCTCTTTTTCTTGAATATGATTACTTTTGCATCCAATGCCTGGAAGAAACAAGGAAAAGAAAAGGAATGAACTCTCTGGTGGGGATATATTATAAATAAAACAAGCAATTAGTAATATCTTGAATAAAACTGTTCAGGTAATGTAATCACTATAATCAATTTAGCAATGTTCTGAAAAGCACCAAGCAAAACATTAGGTGGCAGGAAGCTGCCGATCTCTCTAATACAAGTCCAAAAACCATCACATAAGCTATCAAAGTATCACACTAATTAGTTAAATGGAACACCAAGAACAAACATTTAATTTCATCCTTGGCAGTAATATTTAGTGTCACCCGTCTAATAATTTCAAATGAAAGCAAATATCACTCTTTCAACTGAAAATGTTATTGCCGTCTGTGGCAGATTCAAAGAGGAGGGAAGAAGAAGGGGGGGGGGGGGGGGGGGGCTGCTAGGTTTTTGAAAATTTTAGTAGTAATTGTATTATTTTCTATGTATAGACCTGTTGTACCTTATTGAGCCAATTCAAGTTTTTTTTATAGGTAAAATTTATAACCTTCTGGGCTTTTGTGGGTTTTTCTACTTTTCTCTTAAGAAAAAAAAGAAAATATATAAATAAAAAGATTAATATTGGCATCTTGCAAAGAATGGGATATACAGTACACAGATACAGAGAAAACAATAGGGACTCTACATAACAACGTTTTCATATTCAGACACTCACTTCAAATCTCATATTAATGTTTACGAGAACTGGGGAAAAGAGTCAGAAGTGAGTGCTGTAGGTCACTAGGCTAGATTCACCACTGTTCCATTTGTAATCTGTTGGTGAATTACTTTCCACATATAGAAAATAGGATCAACTACCTTTAGTAACGAATAAATACTATGGTGACTCTTTTGCATCAAGTGTAGGAAGGAAAATATATGCATGTATATAAATTAGAAGTTAATCTTACATGCTCCTCAACCACAGCATGAACAGCTGCATCAGGCAATATTGGCCGCCCAATGATTGTTTGAGTACTGGAACCCAGCATGAGAACCTTGTTTAGAAATATCTGCACAGAATATGTCATATCAAATCAATTTATAGTCATTTAGTTGATATTCACATGAAAATGCCAGATGAGAGTACATAGAAGAATTCGATCACAATACATGTATGTCTCCGTCACCTACATTGGGCTGAAAAATATCCAAGTTTTCACGAACAGGCTCAAGAATCAATCATATGATTCAGCAGCGGCTCATTCATTCACACACGCCCGCACATATATATGTACAATAATTGGTGTGTCCACAATAATTAGAGCCCAACTTCCTCATTCAAAATTCCCATATATGCTCCATACTACAAAACAATGTAACTGCTCGTTGGTCTCTCCCGAGTAGTTTCAACTTCCACAAAACGTTTTGTAAATCGTCGGTATTTGGCAACTATAGAACCCTAAAAACTGTAAATGTTGCACTTTTACATGTGGTTGATAGGTAGTTGTAGATTTTGGGAAGTGTCAAAATACATTTCATTATAAATTGCTTACAAACCAACTACATAATGCAAACATTTATCTAACATTGAAGCTTGATTCTTGAAAATCTCTCAATCAAAACACAATGGTTTAGATTTACCCAACTTTGTGGCCTACTATTAAAATCATCCCTCTCAATTCCATTTTCCCCTAAAAAATAATATCAACACTCTCACTTTAATTCAAATCACCTTTCTCACCCTCTCTTTCGTCCCCCTCCACCCCCACAAAATGGCCTAAGGACTATTTGATTTGTTGAATTTATGAAACTTTTTATTTTTAAATTTAGAAAATTTTAATAAAATTAATTCACTATTCACCAAAGTTACTCCAAATAGTGCAATAGACATGGACTTGGGTAGTGAACTCCCACAACCACAAGGAATTTGCCGAAGGACAGAAACATAGACACAGGTAATTCCCAGTAGAGTTCTCAGAGGCATTTGAAAGCATAAGTATACACAATACCGCTTTCTCAATACACAGAACAAAAATGACTTCTAATGGGTCAAAAGACTCAAACCGAAGTGTACAATTTCAGTTCATATCAAAACCACCTCTTAGTTTGTAATGCATTGAAAATCCATTGTCTTGGACTGGGAAGCATCACAAATTGATAGCCATTTAGACAATGATACTATGGTGCTATTCACTTGCCACTTAATTTATCAATTAAATCTGAAAATTTAAAATTTTCATCTAAAATTTTAAGTGACAACTTTGCCACTTAAATCTGAAACTTAATTTTAAAGGGTGTAAAATGTCCATTTTACCCTCTTTCTTCTAACAAAATTATATACACACTCTCTCTGCCCCTTCACCCAACTCCCCACCCCTGCTCTTCCATCCCTAACCCCTCATCTAGAAAAATCCCAATACACACACAATATATATGTCATCTTCCACATTTAAATCTGAAATGAATATATATACACACATATATGTGTAACATACAAAGGGAGATTTCATGGGGGAGAGAGGTGAAATGGAGGGATAGAAGGGAGGGCTGGGCAAAATGGACGGAGAGTAGGTGGCAGGTTGGGCTGTGACACTACATGAAATGAGGGATCAAAATAAAAGGGCAAAATTGCCACACTAAACAAAATTCAGTTTTCAGTGTTATATTCAAACAAACAACATTTTTTCGGATACAATTTTCAAAACTAAACAAATAGCCTTTTAGTTTTCAGTTTTTTTACTAAACACCACCTATGTTTAGCACTACTCTAATTCAATTTAACTCCAGTTGGTTACATTTACAAACAGCAGAGCAATTTACGCGTGTGCGCAACTACAAGCTTAACTCACCTTATCATTCACTTCGCAGTGCTTCAGTTTCTCCGTATAAACACAGTCCCCATTGCTCACCTTAAATTGATGTGACCCAATCTACACATAATCATATAAGACGAATCACTCACACACACTGTACTGAATCAATAATTTCACCCACAAACTTAAAATTCTCATTCCCAAAATCCAAAAACACCAAATCCGAAATCAAACCTGAACAACGGCGAAAACAGGTTCATAGGGTTTGAAAACGCGATCCGATCTTTCAAGTGGCCCAATCACTTTATAACCAATAGCATTAGCCTCCTCCTCTTTCTCCTCCGGGGAGTAGATCCTAGCATGTCCAGAATTCGACGGCGAAACACTCTCATCGTCACAGCTCCCTTCATATTCATCTTCGTCTTCGTCATCCTCTTCTTCATCATTATCGGTGTTATCGCGTTGATCGGAGGAAAAATGGCGAGTGATTGAGAATTGGGAGTGAAAATTGCGAGTGAGAATGGTGGAAATGTGGGGACATTTGGGGGCTAGTGTATGCAACGCATGGGGTAGGTCTAGGTTTAGGAGATGAGGGATGGTTTTGAGGAAGTGGAGAGATGGATTTGGAGAGAGAGTGCATGTGTAGTGTCGACTTAGGGTTAGAAGGAAACGCCTGTTCGCCATTGTTGGATTTGGGTTTGTGTCGTTGAGGTTTTCGGTGTGTTTGATTGATGTATTAATTAAGATCAAGTCAGTCAGTGAAGTCTAGGGTTTATCTCCTGATTGGGGTTTTTGGGGAGAAAGCCACATTTTCCCAATTTTATTTTCTTGGGGAAAAAATACTACTGTAGCATTTTTTATTTCTGAAAGTACATACTACCATTTTATAATAATTTACTATATTTACATCGACATATAAAGCATTTCTAATTTTTTTTTATACATGTGAATATTTAATTAATGTATATTGAGTAAACATAATGAAATATGCTTTTAATTTTAAGCTAGAAGTCAAAGATTTACACCCCAAGTTATTTATTTATTTAACTAAAAAAAAAGCTCAAGAGTAAAATTAGAAATATATAAAATTGGTATCATAACCAAGAACCATTATTTTTGTTTTAATAAAAGATATCACTTAAGTCCCAATTTTTTTTGCATTTATACTTTACTATTTTTTTCCCTTATACAAACAATAATTTCACAACCACCGTAATAATAGTTATATTTAATTTGACAATATGTAAAACTATTATTTATTTTTAAATTATAGTGATAAAATTTTTCTGTAATAAGTGAAAAACTTACATAGTTATACAGAAGATATTTTAATAATAATGTTCATGTTTAAGTTTAAGTTTAAGTTCAAACAAGAATCTTTCACCACTTACATATCTAATTCCATTTGGTTTAATATTGCAATCCCCGCTCTATGCATATGCATGTTAACATTATCATGTGATACAAAGACTATTGGCACATGGTATTAATTTGAAACTTGTTTCTTATGAGTTTTATTACTATTGTATCTAATATAAAGCGTCTATGAGTTACTTAACAGCATAGTTCAAAATATGTACATCATATATTTGTATAAACTTATTTTAATGCAATGTTAAAACTTGAAAACAAATTGTGCCGTTATTGAAGTGCATCAATTTTGTCAAAAAAAAATTATACGCCTTAATTTTGTCATTTTTAATACAAGTGATGGACATGATGGAGTCGGAGTGAAAGTCAAAGGAAAGGGTAAGGAAGGGTCATAAATTGTGACTGGACACGTGATTTTAACACTCTTACAATTAACTGACCTGCAAAGAAGATGCGTACATTTTTTTGTTTAAAACTGGGAATCCATAAAGGATGATTTTATTTTTATCAGCGATATTTTACAGTTAATTCACCCTTAAATCATGAATATTTTAAACAAATTTTCACAATCTTGCTCTTTTCAAAATTGACAATTATATCCACAAATTAAAATTAATTTATAATTATATCAATTTAAATTCTATTTTAATTAAGATTCCTAATCTAAATATGATTAATTTTTAATTTATTTCATCTTAATTCCGGATACGGCATTATAGGCTATTGCAGAACTTGAGTTAATATTCAAATGTCAAATCCAAAACTAATTTGTTGTCCCAAAATTATAATTGTATTTTTTTAATTTCTTTTAAACTTATGAAAATCATTTATGAATTTTTTTAGGATCTTGAGGTATCAACCCCAAAGGAATTGATTATTCTGAAAACTTTATCGGCGTTACAACCATTTAAAAGTAATGTCAATGATGTGCCGATGCAAGAAGTGTTGCAAATGGTTAAAACTTTATCGTTTTTTAAGATATATACACATATTTATCAATTATTAATAACCCTAGATGAAGAATATGAAGATAAAGTTTTAGGGTTTGTGATGAAAAAAACGAAGACAACAAGCATAGTCTTTCTAGGTATGGTGCCTAACTTGCTAGGAAGGATGAGCCAGGGGAAAATAAAGAAGAAAGATTAGACTGTGGGGAAAGTTGGAAGAAGAACGAATTTGTGAGGGAAAGAAGGACAGGTGGATATCTATAAGTGAGAAAGAGAGAAGAATACCGTAAAAATTTGAACCGAGAGTAAGGATTTAATTTTTGTTTTTGTTATTTTACTTCAAAGTTAATTAAGATTTATATATTGCTTAATGATATTATATCTAACTTTTTAATGTGGATGTACTTATTAATCTTGTGGATATATTAATATTAAATTATTATTCAAAATAATATTTATAAAATAAAATTAATCATATTTTTTTTGTCAATCCATCCACGCTCGTGGATTAACTTAATAGGTAATGTAGATTAACTTAACAGCACGGATTAATTGCAAGATATCGTAGATAGAAATAAAATCACCCATCCATAAATGGTTTTAAATAAAAATTAATTTAATTTGATTACTTATACTTTATTTTGAAAATATAAAATTTGAACCTTATCTATAGCCAACAAAATTTTAAGCGTAGTTGAGTTTAAAATGAGCAACAAATGTAGATCATTTCCCTGATTCTAAAATAATTATAACATGGCTTTCCTTGTGCTTCGGTGGTTTGGGTTTCTTCGCCTAACTACTCGGCCTATCATTAGTAATTTTATATGAACATAAAATTCTAACATAAAAAATTGACATATCAATAAGTCCATTCTGTATTAGTTAAAAAAATTATATCATATTTCATTATAATCAATGAATAATTGACACATTGATATATCAATTTTTTATGTTAATGTAGAATTACTCCTTGATCAGGGGTTCAGAGCCGGTAGATTGGCAATGAAAAAATAAATAGAACCTAAATTTACCATACACAGATAAAAGTCAAGGGAAAGACATTATGTGGAATTGTAGTTGAAAGAATTCCAATTTAACACAACCAACAAACCCCAGTAATTCCAGTAGTATAACATTGATATATGACAATTGTAAACAATAATAAAATGGTCTACTAATTTATTGGGGAAACCTTAAATTATATTATAGACAAACAAAAAAATAAATAAATTGACTCTTGTAAAAAATGGGATACTGTTTGTGAGGTAAAAGACAAGTACAATAAGTAATACTCTACTCGCAATTCCTAGCCCCTCAAAACAATGATTTTTTTGAAATAGGGAAGGAAAGAATTAGTGTTGGCCCTAACACCAAAAATGAAAATTTTAACTTCAAATGATGAATATATAAACCCTACTAACTACCGTTGGCGGCGGATTTGCGGTGACCTCTTGAACCGGATTTTCTCTCTCTACTGCGTCTCGAGGGAATGGTCTTGGTTGGAATAATACTTGCAACATTTTCTGTATGTAATAATGTTTCGTTTTGTGTTACATTAAGAGGAGGAGAGGGAGGAGGAAGAGAAACAGCACCTTGTGGAGATGGAGGAGGTGACCAATGCTCTAAAATATCTCTATGGTACCCCTGCATATAGTCACACAATTGCAATTATCAATATAACTTTGTAAACGAGTGTGTGAGAGATATGTATAAGGGCTTTTGTTATGTCCGGATATGTTGACCCTCCTCGAGTGAGAACCTCCGCTATGATAAGTTGATGATTAAAATAATAGAAACTCACAACTATTCATTCATTAATACATCTAACAATCAGAGGATAGGGTTATATTAGTTGTCACTTGAGGAGGGTCAGCAAATTTAAACTCAGATTTCGCTCAATACAAGATTTGAACAAAAAGGGTGTGGGAGCCGTTGTTAAATTGTTCTCTGGGGAAAAAGGAACCGTACTAGTAAATTTTAGGAAATCCCCTTTAGAAGCTGTTATTGTTATGTCACAAATTCAAAGCAAAATGGTGATAGAAAAGATTTACCTGAACTACAAAGTTGCGCCTTTCGCAATCCAAGAACATATTGATAGTCCAATTTGTCTTGGACATAATCTTGTCCCTTACAGAGGCAAAACTAATCTGGTCTCTCGAAGTAAAAAGGTCGACTTCGTTGAACCAAAGACAAGTGAATAGGTTTGAAATAGGAATATGTTCCCTTATTATTACACATCCTTCTGGAACATCTGCATATACCAGGTCATTAGAAACAATATTTCCTATCAAACATGAGAAAAAGAGTTGCAATTGAAAAGGAAAAAAAAAATCTCCCGCTATCCCTAATTAAGAGTCCATGTTTGACTTTCATATTTTCTAAGAATGAGCTAATTTCACCATGTTTTGGTACGTTGATTATGTTCTGAAAAGGATAGTGGGGTCCTAATTTGGGACATCTCAAGAAGGACTATTGCGCTCTTAATTTAGGACAAAGGGAGTAAGAAGGTAGGTTTACAGTCGTACCGCTTGTAATGGGAAGCTTGGCCCTGGAATATGGAGTTAAGCCTTCCCTTCTATAAAATTCAACTTGAAAATCAATGGAGGCGTTATCGTACTTCCCACCAGCCTTATTTGCCTCGGCTTCTACAAACACGTCAAAGCGCCTATAATGCCTCGATATTGCAAAAGTGGCATTTTTCCTCCACAAGAACCTGGAAGATGAAAATAATCAAACACTAACAATTTACTTTTACCCATTTTTTGTTTCGAGTTTTTGTACGTTCAAGGAATCCTAATTTGGTAAATTTACATATAATTCATGTGAAGAAGTTGAATCGTATGAATCCCATTCCTTTGCTGATGCTCAAACGTTTATGTGAAATTTACCAATTTCTCTTTGTGAGGAAGAACAAAACCCAAACCAGACGATTTGATAATTTGCTAAAACTATGCATACCTTTCAAGGATTTGATATGGATCCACAACAAGCTCCAGTTTTCCATCAATCCACAGAGAGTAGCGGACGTTCGGGAAAAGCCGATGCAATAGAAGCTTTGGAACCTGACACAAATATATAACCAGGATTAGGGACAAGATAATTAAAATTTGGTGCATACTTGTGGAACAGGCCCCAATATATTCTAATTAAGATTTCATATGGCAAGGTCCTAGTTTGAGTTACTGTTCTAACACTTAAAGGAAGGTTTATATTGCTGAAAGTATAACAAACATATGTGCTCTGTCCAAAATGCAACTTTTTCTTTTTCTTTTTTTAAATTAAGGGAGGTCTATCAATAGCTTTGTTACAAGAAAAAGGAGGCACAAAATAGAGTTGATTGCGTATCACCAATTTCATATCTGACAAATAACAACAGAGAGAAAGTATACTTGTGTTGATAAAAGAAACATGCTATTAAAAAAACCCTCTGAAGAAAAAACTTAAAAAATTAGATTTAAAAAAAATAAAATGATGCAAGTGAATTATGAGAATCTGAAAACTGGAAGGGAATCGCTCAAATCTTTAGTTGTTTAGGGAGACACAATTCCTCAAGAACGAAATTGAAAATATATCTATAATGCCATTGGACATTTCAGCAAAATCTAAATACACCACTTTAGGGTAAGAATAACTCCTTTCGTAAAGAAAAGGCGATAACTTCGAGGTTTTTCTGAAATAATGATAAAATGGCATTGTTTTCAGAAAAGGAAGCAAGTAGGGCAAAGTTTAATAGCAAAATCAAGATAAGACACTGGCTGAACAAATTGACACTACTTATCACTAAATTATTAATTGCAAAGCAAGTTTAAGATACTGGAAAGATTGTAAACTCAAGCTTCATAAGTTCCTAATAAGATACTGGTGTCTGGCAAGATTGAAAAACATTTATTAATTATATGGCGATTCCTACTAAGATACTGGCAAGATCGTAAACTCAAGTTTCATAAGTTTCTCTAATCATTACACAAGCAAATAAACAAGTTTGAAAAACCTAAAATCTGAACAAAAAAGAAAAAAGCATCAAGTTTGTATTAACTTATTAATTAAATGTAGTGACCATAATGGAAAAATTATCTACAAATACGAATCAGTCTACAGTGGTCACTCCGCAAATAAACTGATTACCCAACTTCAGATTTTAAATCAATAGTCTAAAAATGGAATTTCACCTTTCCATTGCGTCTTGCATCAGTGTAAGGTAGGTTACGGACAAGAACAATCCTCCACAAACCCACTTGCTTGCTATTGCCCATATCAGTTGAATTTCTTAGAAACTGTTCTGTTTCTTCATCCACGAACAAAAAGAAGCAGACATTTTTTTTAGCATGTTCACTTATATTCTTTGGCTGATGCAACAAGTCAAAGGCTCCTGATAAATATTGCATTAATTAGACAAGCAATCCACAAGCTTAAAAATACGAATGGAAATAAGTAACGGATTTATAAAGAACAATACCAAATATTGCTGATGCAACAACCACCCCGCGACACTGCTCCATATCAAGAAGGTCAGAATCGTCAATATCAAATCCTGTCTGGCGTCCAGGCTTCGTTCCTTTTATAAATCTATTTGTTAACAAAGAACAAAGAAATGAGGAAAAATTGAGCAAGCATATGTTTCAAGGTTAATCAGTATTTGTAAGTAAAAAAGTGCCATGGAAAATCATACATACCCACAGTGCACATTCATCGACTCTCTTATATCATAATAATCAAATCTATCCTTCAGCGAGGGATATCCACCAAACTCTGAGCCTCCGAAATGACCATTACTCAAATTTTCTTCGTGAATATAGGTCAAGTTATTAAGCACGGGGGAAAATGATGGGAGTTTTGGCATTAAGGCAATAGCTTCTTCCACTGGGAGATAACACACGGGACATGCTGAAAAATGTGGAAAAAAAAAAATGGGGAGGGGGGGGGGGGAATAGAAAATAAAATAGATTACACCCATATGGTCATAAATCAAACTTCACTATTATAACTAAACTTGGTACTACATACTACAAGTATGTATTTATCTAAACTATACTAGAATATTTTCTTATATACAGAACGACAAAAGCTTACGACGCGGTCCAGTCCTTTTTTTATCTGCAGGTGGGGGAGGCAATGTGAAGCCTTCACACGGGTTTCCAGGAGGAAGTGTGTATCCAGTAAAATATGCAGGAGGTTGAGGTGGAGGTGGAAGTGAAGGTGGAGGTGGAGGCGGAGGCGGATGGGCCATGATACTTTCACTATTATTCAGTTCAGAACCTTGACCTATACTTGTTGATGAAGATACAGTATAACTGAAATCTGAAGTATTGTTAAAGCCCATGCGTCGGACGGAGTTGCCTACCTGTGCATCTTCACCTGCCAAATTTGACAACAATGTCTATCTCAATTTTGAAAAAAATTATTTCTTTCTTGTTCAAAAGTTAAGATCTACTTATAAATATCCAATACTCAGATATACCACCTCCTTCTCAAATTAAGACTCACCATCTTCAATGAATTGATGGTTAAGAACATAACTTGTTTAACTATTACGAGATTTGGTACATTGATTTTAGAAACAAAACTCTAAATATTGGAGATCCCGAAAAAGAATGGTGGATTTTAAATCTAGAATGAAGAGGGTACGATACGTAATGAATGTTATCCTCCTATTCATAAAAGTCTTCCAATTCATAAATGCACGAGTTATACATATGGGCATAAGTAGAAGATAAGGTGCAAGGCCAGTTCTTAACAAATCTTATAATCTACTACTAAACATCACGTGGAAATGCCAAACTACTGAACCACTTGAACTACATGGAATCTTCCATAAATTTCTTAACTAAAAGAATCTGAATCATTTCATTAAAAACTTGTACCGCGAAGATTATCATCCAACGAGACACCGGAATTGCACATGTTCTTCAATTTAGAAAGTTTAACTTAAACTAATACACTTGAAAAATGTTTATGGATCAATCAGGTCAAAAATTAAAACAACAAACCCAATCTTTCTTTAATTTTCCTAATCAAATTGATCAATTTACACCTGTGGTGTATCTATACAAGCATATATATAGATAATGATCATTAAGATGTAATAAGAGAAAGGGATTAATGGAAGAGGTGGAAGCAAACCTTTGCCAACAAAGAGTACCCCTAAAAAGACAGCAGCAGAAACAGCACACAAGAGGAGCATTCCAATCTTCTTTCTTGGGGCGAATTTGCAGATCCATAGAAATAACCTCTCTTTCTCTTTGAACATTTTAGGAAGAGGCTTATTGCGAGGAGCAAGCGGAGGTGGTGTTGTAGTTTGAACAATTGGCAAAATACCCATCTGAAACTGTTGCAATGACCCATAACTTGAGGATCGTAAACCTAATGAACCCCCTGTACCGGTCATTCTTTAAATCCTTCAACTCCTCTCATCCACTCTCTTTCTATTTAAATTCAGCTCAATTCCATCCCTAATTTCACTAAATTAAACTGATTTTACAACACTTCAACTGAATTTTCCGATACGAGTTTTCTTCAACTTTCAAATGACAATACAAGTATAATCAAATCAAAGCCCTGGTCATTTGACATTATGAATCTACAACCCTCAAGTATTTTGAGTTTGATTAGTGTTTACGAAATAGATCAAATCGTGCTGATATCTAGGTCTGGTCTTAATTGATAGAACCGATTTACAGGGTTGGGTTTTGAGGGAGATTTTGGAGGGAATCAAAGGGCCTGAGATTGGTGAATTTGGGGAATATTTTCCGATATTCTTTCAAGGGAATTCATCCTACATATCTTCTACTGAAATGCATATCTATGAATATCACCAGGGAAAATGCTATTTCAGTTAGGTTCTAATTTTCTTTCTTTGTTAAAACTAAAATAACTGCGTTTATTTCTTTTATTAAAATACTTCTTTATATAATTATACACTTCTTTCCAAATCAAAGACCTCAACCAAATTACTTTTTCTCCTTACTAGATTTTTGTGCTATTAAAGTTAAAAGCAAAACGTTTTAATAATAATAATAATAATAATATTTTTCTCACTTACAAAGTTTAGAATATATTTTGATCTGAACATTAAATAAATTATACTTTTGCTATATGATATAATTTATTTAATACATTCGGTAAAAATAAATTATAAAATTTATAAATAAATGTAACATTGTTCTAATAATAACAATAATAAATTAATTAGCTTTATAGTCATTGAGAGTCGTATTGTTATACCGTAGCCAAAGTTCCAATATATAGTAATAGATTACTAAATCTAGTGCACACGCAATGTACCTTTAAAAACAAAACATTGAGTTTGTCTGAGATGCACTTATTAAATTTAAGACCATGAATTTAAAATTTTAGTAAAATTTTATATTTGAATTAAAATTTTATTTGTATTCCAAAATATAAAGGGTATTTCCAAAGGCGTAGCTACTTTGATGATCGATTGTGGGTGGGTCTTTTGACCCCGTGTAATATTTAAAATAAACACATAAATAAGTTATATTTCGAATATATTTAACATTGGGGTCAAATTATTTGTAAAAACAAAACTAAATATTACGTAGCCCAAACAAATTTTTCATTATTATTCAATTCAAAACATGTCTGTAAAATCGTGTCCCAAATGCATTTTTAGTGATGTATTTATATTTGTTATTTGGTTATTCTTTTCTTGGTAAGTATCATGGCTCATTTCTTTTCTCTTCTTTTTTTGATTGATAATTTAGTTATTAGTTGGTGTAAGATTGATGATATATTATTGAATAATTCTAATGACCAATTTTTCTTCCTACACAATTGAGTATTTCAATAAATTATAGCTAGACACATAAAAAAAAAATATTCATTTAATTGATAGTATAGTTATACATTGTAAGTAAATTTAGAGGTTCGAGACATAAAAAACAAGTGCTATTTGTAAACCGAGAATATTTTCAATCAATCAGTTAAATTAAAACTCAGATCTAACATATACCAATGACATCTAATTTCTTAAAAATATTTTGAATCATATTTTTTAGTTTAAGGAAAGACAACATTATTCAAATCTAATTATCTAACCAAAGATTAGTTGTAAGGGTTAAACTTATTGCGATGGTTCAGAGAAATAAGAGAAAATGTTGTGCGTAAGCGATTAATAAATTAATTTTTTTTCCTTATATGCGATGCATAGGTTTTGGGTATTTGAAAGGAATTAATAATTACTTTATATAATTGTGAGGGAAAGAGATATATTTATATATCTTTCATAATTTGTAAGAGGGGTGCATTCGCATTAAATTTATTACTGAAATAGTGGAAAGGTAATTTGAAATATGTTTTTCCTCATATAGAAACAATTTCTTAACTATAAGGCAAAGACTCAGATATAATTATTTTTAGTAAACTGATAATGGCATGATTTATGAGAGAGAGAAAAAAAAATATATGAGTGAGTGTGAAAGTTACATTATTATCTTTTGGTAAAAGGTGGCACCATTTTTCTTTCCTTTTCTTTTGGACTTTTATGACTAACATATGAATGGCGATGGATGCTTTTATTTCGTTTATGATGGATGATTGGGCACTTCGCAATAATTCTAGTGATTTCATTTAAATAATACATGTTCATACAAGTAAAAGTTTGCCAATATTTAAAAATACGGATAGGAATTTTGTTTGCCTCAATAATTCGTTATTAACGTCGTATTTCAAGAACTAATTCGCTTCAAAATTAAATTATTAAAAAAAACGCAGATGGCATTTAACATTGACCATTATTGGTTTGGCTTGCAGCTAGCTGTATCTAGCAGGAAGCTGGCGTGATCTCCACCTTTTTTCTTCTCTTTTCTTTTTAATTTCTTAGCTCTTTTTTTTTCTTCTGTTTGAAAAAATATATATATATACAGAGGCAGATCCAGGATTTTTCCGTATAGTGGGCTAATAGTAATAGATAAAAAAATTATAAAAAAAAATTAAAAGTATAACCATATAATGAGTTATATAAATTTAAGAAAGCTATATAAATTAGTGGGCTAAGGGATGGGCTAAAATTTAACAAAGGGGTGGGCTTATATTAACTTTTTATTTTTTTTTAGTAGGGCTAATAGGTTTTTCAAAATTTTGCCCTGTATTATAGCCCGCTCTGTCCCCCTTGGTTCCGCCCCTGTATATATAGTTACATACTAGAGTAGAATATCCATGCAGAAATCTTTATTAATTACGCTATAAAATTACTTTCAATTCTCAATTTTAAGTTTATAACTTCTTGATTACAACAAGTTAGAAGAGTGGATTTGACATTAAATCAGAAGCTCGTATGCTCTTATAAGTTTAATAAAACTAAATTAAGCAATTCTAAAGACTTAACTTTCTTACAACTTATAAGTTTATATATACGTCCTATCACATTTATAATATAAGGCTGCGTCTAATGTGTAAATAAGAGGGTGGGTGTGATAGGATAATTTTATCTCTTATTTTATGTTCAGTGTTCATTGGAATTGTATATCTAGTAAGATTATTTATTCTACTAAAGTTTCTTAACATATCGAGAGATGGATTAACAAATCATGTCTAAAAAGTGGAATTGTTTTATTTTGTCGGAATGGGATTAAATAATCCAATCAAACTCTTTAATCAAATGCGTTAAACACACCCATCCTACACATTTTTACCACTACTGTTAATATGTTGGGTTTTAAAATATGTTCGTCGGCATACAAGGGATCTAGTAAATGTCCAGTTGCATTTGTAAATGTTTTATTTTATATATGCTCGTACATAGATTTAGAATTCAAAGTTAATCATTTCTATATTTATTTATTTTTAGTTTATTCATATTCTGTAACCGCAACCAAATAAAATCACTTCAAGCCTTTTAATTTTAAATATAAAAGTGCTTATAACTTTCTCTTAAAGGGAAAAGAACAAATGTTTGTTTAATGGGGATAAGGTCGTTTGATTTTATTTTGGGTGAATTCTTTCCTTTTTTTATTTAGTAATAAAAATCTAAGAGAATTAGTATTAAAATTTATTTTTAAATTTTTTTTAATAAGGGTGCAATTATCGGTTCTCTTCAGAAATTATTAGAAACTCTGAAGTAATTTATAAGAACAAAAAATGACGAAAAAATGTTTCTAAAAATTATTTTAGTGTTCCTAAAGATTTTAAGAAGTGCCAATAGCCATGTTTTTAAAAAAAAAATGATGATCTAAGGTGTATTCCCTTTTTATTTAGTATTAATAAAAGGGAAATTCTACTTACACCACTAAAATAACTTAAAACCACCTAAAATAAAAAAAGTATAAAAATAGGCTAACTCACACCACACTTTTTTGGTGGTAAATTTAAGATAAAATTATGGAAAGTGTGTGGTATTTTAAGTAAAAATATAATATTTAAATTGTGGTAAAACTAAGGTAAAATTAAGGAAGGTGTGTGGTATTTTAAGTAAAAAATATAATACTCAAACATTACCACAACATTCTTCCCGCGCAAATACTCGGCTCGAAACTTTCTTCGCACAGAACCAACAGATTTACCATGTAAGTGATTGCTCATTCATGATTATTGATTGTTTATCCTCATATATATATAGACATATATATACATGGATAATGAAGCATTTTTTTTATCAAAAAGGAGAAGAAGAAGATGAAAAACTTAAAGATTATCTAAAGCATTTAATTATCTACATTAATAATGAAGCATTGTGCATTGGAGTATATATATGTATATATATATATTCATCTTTTCTTTCCTTCAAAGTTTGTAAAAAAGAGTTCCATTCTATAAAACGGAACATCGTTTTCGGTCACACAGAGCCGAATATAAGCACAAAAGTCGGCAATTTACAACCGAGATTTGGTAACAATATCGGCCAAACATGGCTGAATAAAAGTAAGACAGTACCGAAACATGCTAGATCGGTATCATTGTGACGAAATTAACTTATATTTTCGGTGATGTCTTGTCGATTAAATTGTATATAATTCGGTAAACTATTTCTTGCCGAACAGAGTACTTAGACAAACATTTTGGTTAGCCGGACATTGCCGAGTTTTAAGAATCGACAACTATATGCCGAGTTTAATATGTTTTTTCGGTAATAATGTGCCGAGATGTATGGAAAACTTCAGCAAAAGTTAACTGCTTTTTTATATTTTCCAAAATCTTGTCGCAAATCACAAAGTTTCAAAATAAATCAACATTCCAAACAAAACCAATATTTCAATTTTATGCAAATCAAGTTAATATATTACCATAGGATCGATTAGTATAGAACCTCGTCCATTAACAAAAAAGAAAGTAATAATATACCATAAGCAAACTCAAAAACTAATTAAACCATAATTTAAGCGCTTGTACTTAATACAAAATCTAGGTACCAAAAAAATATTCTCATTGTTGTTACCAAATCAAAAAACTAATTAAACCATAATCTAAGTGCTAGATTCTACAAAAAAAATATTTTTATTGTTTTTACCAAGTCAAAAAATTAGTTAAACCAACATATCAAAACATTTAAACGCGACGACGCTTCATGCTTTGTATTGAGACGAAGCTTTTACACGTCTTAGGCTGTGTGGACTATGTTGGTTGTGCTGCAAATTCACGTTCTTCAATTTTTGTTTTTCAGCTTCTTCTTGATGTTCATCTTTACTTTACTTGTTGTCTTTGCCGCTTCATGTTCATTTTCACTAATTTCTTGATTACTTTCTTCTCCATTACGATTATCTCCACTACCTTCTTGATTACTTTGTTCTCCACAGCGGTCATCTTCCTCTTCAACCATAGCTTTTATGTTCTATCTAACATAGTTGGCGCTTTGCGGGTGGTCATCTTTAGAATAAGACCTATAATTGAAAACTTTGCACAAATTAAAAACATGCATAAAGATTCTTTAGAATAAGACCTATATGTCTTATAGAAACATGCATCAAGATTGTATGAAAAATCAATTTATATCTACTCATCAATACATATAAATCAAGACCAATTGTAATTATAAAATAACAAAAACTAATAAGAAATTGCTTAAATTGATATTTAACATGTGTTAGAATCTTATTGATTATTTTAAATTTTACACACGACCTTGCAAAAGTACCATTGGAGCATATAATTTTTTTAATGTTCCAAGTTTTTTCTAAAAGTTAGTTAACACATATGATTTATAAGTTAATTTTGCACTATCATTAGAGATGTTCTAAATATAATGTTTAAAAAAAACACTTATGTCTCTCTCAAATGGTGGAACACTCACTCTCCTCAAATTGATCAAATTCATGAAGGAAATTTTCTCACATGCATTTCATCAAATAGGTGATATGCATCATTAAAGCCCCTTCCTTCAAAAATCATCATGGAAAACAAACAAGAAAGTTTGTAAAAGTATTCGTATCTACAAGATATGTTATAATTATAGCATTTCTCACTTAAAACAAAAGAACAAAATACCCACCAAAATCCTTATCAACCTTTCAATATCCTTTTGCTTCCTCCTTTCATTATTCCTCATAATCAGCCCAACAATAAATAGACCCACCAAAATCCCAAGAACCAAAATCTCCACCAAAACTAGAACCACAATAATCAAAACCAACTTAATCCTATTTATATTTTTATCTATAATTTCATTTATATTTTCATTTATATATTCATTTCAAAACCAACAAAACCCAAAAAAACCCATGAAAAGCTAAAGCAATATAAAAATGAATGATGAGAGAAAAACTTACGTGAAGGAACGAGCGGCGGAGGAATGAGAGGCGGAGGATGAGTGGCAATGGGACGAGCGGAGAAAAACAGAACAAAGTTAGAGCTTGGAGGAGAGTGCATGATTTTTCTTTTTTTGGTCTAAGAGAATGAATGTTAAAGAGAGAGAAATAAGATAAGTTTTTTAGGGCTTATGGATGGAATCTCAATACAAATATAAGATTAATGGGGGATGAGAGAAAGAATACCCGGAGTGATGATCGGCGGTGGAGCGACGACCGGCGGAGGAGCGACCGGCGGAGGAGCGTGAATGGGAAAGAGAGATCGTGAAAGTGAGAGAGAGAGAGAGAGAGAGAGAGAGAGAGAGAAATAAGGGAAAAATTAAAGTGGTGTTTTAAGAAATTTTGTGTACTTTTTGTGGTAAAATTTAGTATATACTTTGTGGTGTATGTAGTGGTGTTTTAAGAACTTTTTTGTACTTTTGTGGTATATTTCAGCTTGTGGTAATTTTCAAAAATTTTAGTGGTGTAAGTAGAATTTCCCTTAATAAAATTGTGAAAGAAAAGGAAAAATGTTCAGTTTTTGACTAACGTAACAATTATTTGACCCAATAACAGTCCCATGTCACAATTGTCGTTGAAAGAAAGTGAAGAACGTAAAAATTTATGAGTATAAACATTTTGTTTTGCGTATAATTACAATAATTTCTTTTTGAGCTGTACATAGCTCAGCTATATATTTTTTCTTCTTTTTTTTTTTTGGAAAGATTTTGTCAGTTCTCATCAATTGCATGTTTTGAATGGGAACAAAGTTGATTTATAATTTCACCTAAAATTATCCCATTGTCTCATTGAAAATGGAAATGGGTTGTGTTAAATTGCGTTCAAAATTAGCCTAGTCTACTCAAAATTAAGCTAAAACTAATTTAATTGGATTGTACTATTATATGAAATTTATGCAATCAACCACCAGTGGAAAACATGAAATACCAAGCATTTGAGATGAGAAACTGTTATAAAACAAGTCAAGAATATCAAACTAACTTAAGCTTCTTTTTTTTGCGTCGATGTATTAGATTTCCCAATATTTTTTTTTTGTTATTGTTAAATGCTTAAAAAGAAAATAAAAATTAAAGAGATTGTAAAAAGGAGATGTAATCAGAGACAAAACAACATATAAGTTTGCGGGGCCATGCTTCCTCCCTCCCCTCCCAAAAAAAAAAAAAAAAAAACTTTTGTTGTGCATCATATATCCTCTCAATTTTTGTTGTACCTTTTATATATGTATGGTTATGGACTCTCCAAAATTTTAGTGTACCTTTATATACCCATTACATTTTAATGTACATTTATATACCCTCTTCAAATGATAGACTAACAAATTTATTTTATGTGGCTGAAAAAATTGTGTTTTTTGTTCTTGAAACATACCATGCTTTCGCTATTAGAAATGTTAAAAATAATATAAGTGTAAATGAGCTTATTAAGTGGCGTTAATTTCCCTCCTTCAAGTACGGTTAAAATTAACTCGGATGAGAGCACCTTTGGAGAATTTGGATGGACTGCCTACGGAGGGGTGGCTAGAGATGATGGCGGAAGATGGATTGAAGGTTTTTGTGGAAGAATTGGTTATGCAACTCCTCTTCAAGCTGAGCTATGGGGCATAAGAAGAGCTATGAAACTTGCTAACGAGAGAGCCTGGTTAGAAGCAACTGTTGAAACGGACTCTCATTGCCGTCAACCTCATCAACAAAGATCAAGTTCTAAACCACCCCGATAGGACCTTGATTGAAGATTGCAAAAAATGAAAGAAGCTATGCTTTTGGATCTAGTGTATGTCCGGCATGAAGGAAACAAATGTCCCGATTACACGTCAAAGCTCAGTAGAGTGCAAGGAGAACAGGCCATGAGAGTTTTGATTCCAACCAATGAACTGATGCAATTTTTGAAGGCGGATATGCAAGATGTTGCATATTCGAGAGAAGATTAGATTATGTTTATTTTGTTTTTCTTATGCTATTGTAACAAAAAAATATATATTTTATGTACTTAGGGAAAAAAATAATAAATAGCCCCCTTTAAAATTAATTTATGGTTTCCTCTCTCAACATATTTTTTTTATTTTTAAAACAGGTGTCAGTCCTTTTTGGCATTTCACACTATAGTTTGTCAAATCTCAGAATTTGCGTGTTTTGAATGGAACTATATGAAAAGGTTGACGCATAATTTCACCTAGAATTGTACTATTGTCTCATTAAAAATGGAAATGGGCTGTGTTATATTGTGTTTAAAGTTGCTTGCCAGAGGGTGTCATGCTATAAATCATAGCCTCTATGGACAACCTATTGCATTTATAGGGTGAAGATATATATATATATATAAACAAGTTTTCTCTTTAAATCATGATTAATCATGTTACATAGCTTGTTAATATATATGGTTAATTAATTTTTGTATAGAAAGACATTTTAATTCAATTTGGTTATATGCAACAAAAGTCGTTTTATAACAACTTTTGTACCATTTGTTTAATTAAGTGAGCATGTTTTAATAGGGTGTCTTATCTTGCTTCTAGGGTTCACTATTTATTTTCTTAGGTTAAGAAATTAGGAATTACTCTAATCTATAATTTAGGTGATCACTTTAATGATTGTGCGAATTAATTAAATGTGAGAGGTATGATCGTATGAATGCTACACTTTACCCAATATTGAGGTGGTCCCATATTTGGGCTCAATAATTATTCCAATAAGATTTTTGAAGAAAATTAAATGCTCTCATTTTTATAAATTTGTCTAAGAGACTAAAATTTACGTTATTTTTTATTATTATTTTTTTAGCACTCAAAAAAGATTTCACGATGGCCTAAGTTTTAGTCTCTTGACAAAACTTATAAAAATGAGAGCATTTAATTTTTTTTTCAAAATATTATTGGAATAATTGTTAAGCCCGTATATGGGGGTCCACTTTAAATTGTCTCAAACTCATCCATTAATAAAGTTTTCGAGTGTGTGTTTTACTTAAAATTGCCTTGGCAACTAACGTAGAACAAATTAATGGATTTATCTCAATTATTAATTATGTAGTGAATCTTCCATATTATCACTGTGGAATAAATGCATTTGAGCCAACTACTATCCACATTAGTAATTTTTTGAAAAATGTTTACTCGTCATAAGGAAAATTTTTAAGTATGCTGTGATCGAAATAATTAGATCATACATGCGAATTTATGCCTCATTTAATATATGTTGTGTCTTTGTTATTTTCGCATTTAAATTCTTAATTTTTTTATCATTAACCCTTAAGATACATGTTTATACTATTCCAATTTGTTCTCACGTTAGATAAAGAGTTAGGTGCAGTGCAAGACTATTTCAATGTGCATTGGGCCTTTTTATTTTGATATTACACTTATTCTCTGATAATTTTTCTAAAAATGGATTCACTAGAATCTAAGGAGAAAATTGATCCAATATCAGAAGTTTTTTTGTATTTTTAGATTTTTTTTTTTAGAACTATACCAACATATGTGCACCAAACTTATATTTTTAGTCATTATATGTGGGCACTTCGCCAAAAAACTTAGTTGTGTTAGTTCATATCGGGACATTAAGGCTAACAATATTTTATTTTATTTTTGAAACAAAAAAGGGCTACACAATATATTATTAATAATTGGAGAATGAAGCCAAACTCGGAACAAAGAATTCTAACGTTCCGAAAATGAAATAGACAAAGCATAATGCTCTACAATATGAAGTATCTTATTGACCGCTCTAGAAATATATCGAAACACAAAAATGTGATTAAAACAGGGCTCCTTAATCTCTCTAACAAATTTTTTCAGCTCATTAAAGGCCAATACACTTGCTGAAAGTAGATTGATCACCCTTTGGCAATCACTCTCAACTTACGTGGCGATAAAATTTAAGCCTATGGGGAATTGATAGATTCTCATGTTCGTCTTGTAATAAGCTTTACTAAATTTAATTTATTTAATTATCATGAATAGATAAAAATAACTAGACAACTAAATACATGATAGAGTCTAGTCGTGTAGACATGCCATTAAGCGTGTGTCTTTACACATGGAGTGATTTAATGGAGAGATCAAGTTTTTACTAGGTGGGCTAAACCAAGACAAAATCTTACAATAGAAAATTTTCATAAAATTAAATGATTTTTTCTTGTTAAAATAAGAGTTCATTTTTTTATTTTTATTTTACTTTTAAGAAAATACCAAGTTTAAAATAATTTACTAATAAAAAGTCTATTTCGAGATCAATGCTTAAACTAGAGCGATCCAAGTAGGATGTCCATGCCCAAGTCTTGAACCCTCCCATTGTCATTGTCAGGGGTGCGGGAAGTGGAAGGGAGGAGGACAATTGTCTCCTTTAATTTTAAGAAAAAAAATATTTGGAGATTCAATTTTTTTATTTAGTACTAATTATCCTTAAAAATAAAAAATATGTGCACTTCAATTAATTTTCTCCCCTTCAATTTTTAAGAAAGGAAATGCAAATATTAATTTTGCCTCCTTACATTTTTTTGGATGTTTTATACTTTTGGTGCCGTTTGTTCTTACTAATTAAACATTGGATGCCAATTCGGACGAATTCCGTTAGTCAATGGAGTCAACCGTTAGCTCGTTTATTTTTTACCCAATTTACCCATTTGACCCCCTAAGCAATCCATTAAAAAGGAGAATAAAAAAAATGGAGATGGCAGTACCTATTACCACTGAACCCCCCCCCCCCCCCCTCAATCAACAACCTACAAAGTAATCAACACCATCATGAATTCATCACTTTACATGCATTATTTATGTACACACACATATATCAAAATATATCACAACTTACTCATCAATTTCATCTATATGCATTGATTTCACTTGTAATAAACTATATACATTTTGATGATTTGGGACTGGTGGTGGGAGAACTCTAGCTATGCTAAGTTTGGTTAGAGTGATGAGTGCAAGTATGGGGTTTTTGGTGGCTTGTGATCTTAATTGTGGTGGTTGTTGCCTTTCTCATGGTGGTAGGAAACCACAGTACCTATTACCGATTGAAACCCCCCCTCCACGCCCATCAACAACCTACAAAGTAATCAGTACCATCATGAATTCATCACTTTACATGCATCATATATAGTACACACACATATAACAAAATATATCGCAACTTACTGATCAATTTCATCTATATGCGTCAATTTCACTTGTAATCAACTATATACATTTTGATGATTTGGGAGTGGTGGCAGGAAGCCATGGCTAGGGTTTAGGGTGATGAGAGAGAATTTTATAACATCAAATAAACCCGAAACATATCCGATTGCTTAATACTTTGAAGATGAGGTTTTCTATCCTGGCTTTGAGGTTATTCTGTTTGGAGGTTCAATCACATCGCCGGGTGGGGTGGGGGTGTGAGGGAAGGTTAGTTGGTGGTGGGTATTACCATCTCCTTTTTTCTTTATTTCCTTTTGATAATTTTTCTTTTTCTTTTTAATGGTTTAGTTAGGGTAAATTGGGTTAAAAATTAAATAAAGTAACGGTTGACTGTGTTGATTAACGAATTCCATCCAAATTAACACCCAAAGTTATATTATGGTAAACTTTAACACCCAACGTCTAATTAGTAAGAACAAACGGCACCAAAAATCTGAATTACCCAAATTTTTTTACTACACTTGAATTTACCAATCACTTATATAAATATAACATAAATTTTATTTTTGTTTTGATACATGAATTGTGTTATAAAAAATAATTCCACTTTTTATTTCTGACAATTGAAAAGAAAGAAAAAAGTGATTTTATTTTGTGGAGAGTTACTAAATTAACCAAAAAATTTGAACTCAAATACACATTATTCGTCCCTTCGGGGACATCAATAAAATACACATTATTCTATTACACTAAGGCCTCATTTGATTCGGGTATTAGAGTCAGTGAGATTAATAATACCAGTATTAATAGTACTGGACTATTAATCCTGGTATTAATTTAATATCAATACCTTGTTTGATTCATGCAGTATTAATATTGGGATATCTCATGCTGATGTTAATACCATGTTTAATTCTGTAACTCGTATACAGGATTATATTTTGGACTAACAAAATAAAATAAAAAAAAATTTAATTTAAAAAAAAATTACATTTTTTTTTAAAAAAAAATAAATTAAAATAATAATAATATAGTAGTAGTAGTGGCATTTTTGAAAATATATGGTTCATTTTTCTTAATCCTGAATAAAGAATACCACCTCCCCCTGGTATTAAATTATACCACAAAGAGTGGTATTAAATTAATACCGGTATTAGTAATCCCAGCACATTTGTGAGAATCAAATAAGATATTATAAAAAAAGTGGTATTAACAATCAAATCCCACTTTTTAATACCCGAATCAAAAGAAGCCCAAGGGGTTGAAATTGAAAGAATTTTTTGAATGTGGGTCCCCGAGAGAGGAGGGAGAGAAATGCAGGGAGATCTTAAACTCTCGTATTAAAATATTATTCTCCCCCCTAACTAGAGATAACTTTTTGGAGGTAATACATTATTGTGTCTTTTGCAATTGGAGAGCTCAAATTCTCTTTCTTTTGATTTGTATACCTGAGTATCATTGTGTACGCAGTGAAGTCAATAACAAGAGTCTAATTAAGATTTTTTTTTTTTTTTGAAACTTCAGTTGCAAGTTCCAACTTCTGGCAAGAAAAAAAAAATGGAGGCCCAACTCCATTAATCTCATCCCAAAATTCATTCTACCATCGTTATTAGAGGCTCCTCCGATCACATGGGGGGTGGGGTTGTGTTTGAAAAATTAATAGTAGTTTTGCCTTTCTAAGTTAAATTCTAAAAAGTTGGCAGGGTCAATTGAGGGTTGTGACCAAAAACACCTTATAAATTGAGAGAAATTTTTATATGTGGGCACAAGGAGGAGGAGGAGATCGGAGAGAGACGTGGATTATGTCATATTTGTGAGAGAGTAGTGCTGTTTAATACTGGTGCATGCGTTGTGTTGGGGTGAGTTGCAACAACAAAAAAAAAATTCTTTTTATTATGTGTGAATATTGGGTGATTTTTTTTATTTATTTTTAATTGGACTGGAGCCCTCCTAGTCTAGCCTTAAGTCGCCTCCCCGCCTAGGAGTTCTGGGTTACAACCCATTTCTGCCCCTTGATCCCATCCTTGCCTCAATGTGTCGCATTCATCAATTTTTTGGAATTTCTTTGTCACATGTATAAAATAAATGATAATTATAATAACAATCTTAATAATTTTCCGAAATTTTAATGGTTGATGGAGGATAGTCAAACTTTTTAGGCGTAAAGTTAACATGGGTTTAGGGGAGATTACACTTCTATCTTTTATTTTTTTTCTTGACAAAGATGCTCTGAATTCACAATAGAACGTAAGGATTCTGCATTTACCTTTTGTACGAAAAATGAACAGAATAATGATATTTGTCCTCTTATCTAACCATTAATTTAATGCAATTAGTACATGTCTTTTTTCTTTGAACAATCTCTAATACGTGACTTTGAATTTTATCAAAGTATAGTTTTTATGATTTTATATTTCATTCAATTTTCTTGTCCTATTTGTTAATCTATAATATTACATTTCAAACTTATAGATTGTCACTTTTATTTATGCGACATTCTTTTTCAATTAAAAAATCACTTTCAACAAAAATCGAACTCTGAATGTTACACGAATTAAATTTAGACTTGTGATCAAGTCATTTATTATTTTTATTTTTAGTACAAATTAGTTATATTAAAATACTACACACATCGCTTGTATATGTTAGTTGAATTAAAATATAATAATGAGTAGGCTTGTCAGTGGATTGGATTAGCGATAATCTAAATTCATATTTGAAAAGGTTTTCAGATTAGATCTTAATCGGATCATGTAATGAATCACCAAAACATCAATCTATATACAAATTTCTTCGGATCGGATTATATTTGATCAATTTAAAATTTTAATTATATAATAATTAGTTTGTAAATATATACAAAATCATGAAAATAACATAAAAGTTAAGCTTAACATCCAAAATTATTCTTTTATTATAAAAAGAAACTTACTTAATACTTTTTGAGTTATATTTACTTTTTTATGAGTGTATTAATAATAATGTGATAAATAAAAATAATAATAAATTTAAGCATAAATGTATCTCTTGGATCGGATTGGATTGCAAATGGATCTGATCGACATAAATCCATATCTAATTTATTAATCAAAGGCTTAGCGGGTTTGGATCAAGTTTGAATATACGGATCATAAATCTCAATTCATATCCAACTAAATTGATCAAATTTGGATCGGATTTGAATATAGATCTGATCCATTGGTAGGCCTAAATAAGAGACTATATGTAATACCCCGTAATATAATTAGTATAAATTAGAGACATATTTCTTGGTTGAGTATGAACTAAATTGTAAAGATACAAAAGTTTAAGGTTAAAATAATAAAATTATGAAACTTCAGGGTTAAATTCCGTAATTAAACATAAAGTTAGATTTTTTCTTTCTTTAAGACCACCAACTCCACTACCTAAATTGCCCCACCATTTTCATTCCTTTGATTTTTCATTTTCGTTGCCGAGAGACAATAAGAAAAAAAAAGAAATAGGTACGAAAGTTACGTCTTATCAATTGGTCATCAAAACTTCGCCAAATCGAGTCGAGCCTTAAGGGAAAGTTGTTATATACGTTGAAGGCTATACAATGGTACAAGAATTTTAGAGTTGTGCTAATCGAGGTTCTAGTATCAACTCAAATTTCATTCTTTGGGGCTAAATATTTTAAGGTAATGGTTTAATTATTTTAAAAGCTGATAGTATAATTTTATTATATATGAATCATCATATTTTAATTGTCTTTATTTTAAGAATTATTATATGATGAGGATGATGATGTTTTTTGATTTATTAAGCCATGAGCATGTGATTTGAAGCAAGATATGCCATTATACTTGATACATTTGTATTATTTGATATACATGAGATATCCCTTGAATGTATAAATATTGTATATTTATGAAATTAATTAATTGATGAATTATATACATTAAGGGACATGTATAGAGATTTGTTGTGATTATATGGCATAAGTTGTTTCAAATATTTATTTATTAGCATGTTATGCATACTGTGCATCGTTATTGTGTCAACCGGATTCTTCGAGACCTTTCGGCAAGCTCGAACTATTTCCATGGCCTATTATATGAGCATATATCCTGTATTTATGGTGCCGAAAGCTTCTTATATCTGCTGAATTATTCTGGGATATGATATGGTTCTGTGATTGGTTCAATATGATTGTTATTGTGGCCCTTCGATGATGAAAGGAATATATATTGACTAGTACTTGGCGATGTGAAAATAAATAGGGCTCGGTGCCCTTGGGTTGAAAATTCCTAAAATCCCCGAAAGACAGCAATGATGTCGACTGTCTAGAGCCAGCAGTGAGTAGTCCGAAAATCTAGACCTCGACAAAGCACTGGTGATTCTGTGATATGATATGGATAGACATGTGGTCCAATTCTATTATGATATGATGATGGTCTTTTATGGGCTGTATGATATTATATTGTGATTATATTCGACTTATTCTCTTAGGCAATCAGTTCGACTTATTCTCTTAGGCAATCAGGCCCGTTCTTCTTCTTATACTTATGGTTCAGCCCAACTTCGGTATCTCTTGGGGGCGGTCAGGCCCATTGTTATTATCATTATTATGATTCGGTTTGGCCTCGGTATTCTCTCGGTATAATGGTTGACACAAGGGAGGTAACCTCCATATGTATATACATGCATTGTTTTATTGGTTTAGTCATGATTTATAATAAAATAGTTAATTACGTTTTGTACATAATATTGCCTGTTATATCTCCCTACTGAGCTGTGAGTTCACCCTTTTTTATGTAAACAAATTCAGGTATTCAGGAGACGGATACGACAGAAGAAACAACTGGGTTGGGAACGAAATAGAGGATCTCTGATACCGACTCATTTTTGTTGTATAGGTGTGTACATGGCAAGCCACGGCTAGCCTGAGTTGTTGTTTACTTTGTAATACATATTAATATAGTATGTATATTGCACTCATTTTTTATATTATTGCTCGTAGCATGAGTATCAGGGTTGTTTATTCTGGGTTATATGATTTTCTTGGATTTATTGTTTCATTATTTATTTCAAACCTACTTTAGCTCGTCTAAGGTGGGTTAGTAACGCTTCAGGTCTTAATTACAGGTGTTATCCTACTAATTAAGGTGGGAGTGTTACACTATATTTTAGAGGTTTGTATTGGTTCGAAATCAAGATATTTATTAGAATTCACCAACTAATCCAATCAAACATGATTTTATATTTTAGAATCTGTAGACACCCCGATCCGTGACCCCCGCAAGAACCCTAACGACCTACGAGACTACTATTTTTTGGAGTCCAGGACACACCCGAGCACCCGAAACTACTCCAGGGGGGTTTGTTGTGCGACAAACCTATTTTTATGAAGGATTGTCGCGCGACATATCACATTGTCGCGCGACAATCATTGGAATGTCGCGCGACAATCCTTCTCTGCACCCGACCAACCACTTTCTGACACATCACAGTGTCAGGACCCATCACTTCAGCCGTTTATCGCACGACATACAGGAATGTTGCGCGACAAACAGATATGTCGCGCGACACTTGCCTTTTTTGGGGAAATGTCGCGCGACAATCTTCCCCGAGCAGTATAAATAGGCCAACACCCCCAAGGGTTCAGGGGCAGCAACTTGGATCTGGAAAATCCGGAGCTTTAGTCTGATTTTGTTATCAAGCATTCTATATTATCATCTTATTTCCGAAGAATTATCGAATCTATCCTCGACACTCGACGTGTCCCGTCTCCGGAATCGATTTCTCGGAAATATCTGAAGAAAGAGAAGATTATTATCGCCAGAGATCCCTCTGCCATATTATATTTTCTTTCTTATTATTATCCTCGTCGGGAAGGTAAAAAAAAGTCCCTTCTAGTATTTAAAATTAGATATCTGTGTACTTGTTTTACTTCTATTTTTATGTCCACGTTTTATTTGAATAAACTTATTGTCAAGTTACAAATAGTCTATCGTTTTCGACACAAAAGACCCTGATAAAACCACTTTCAAAACCAGAAGAGTAAGTACATTATCGTCCGGATAAACCCTGTTTTCAAACCCCGGACCGATAAAAGACTTATCTAGGAATTAAAATCCACATATCCTGTCTTTTTCATAGACTGCGATGTGTCTGATAAACTCTCCTCAAAGAGTTCTAATTCCATATTGAATTAGTCCCGATATTAGATCCGAACTTTCACAAAAGTAAACACAACATGAGAAAACCGTCATTATCTGAGGAAATAATACGGGATACTCCTTCAAAATAAAAGGTTTTGTCATGTGTATTTACATCTCTCAAATAAATAAAACATCGGATCTCGGAACATAAAGGTTTTCATCCCTTTCCCGTCTTCCCCCAGAAATTAGGGTTTTCATTTGAAAAGTAGTAGACTATCAGTAAAAGCATCCAAGTTTTTCAACATAAAATAAAAGTCCACTAGAGATCGAAAGGGCGGAATGGGTGCTTAACACCTTCCCAAACCGTAATATAGTTCCCGAACCTTATAGAATCCTGGTTTCGCAGACAAACGTGTAAAGAAAGGCTTATCTGTAGCCTTTCCCCTTACACACCCCCTTTTTGTCCGTTTTCTCTTAAAACGTACTGGCGACTCTGAACAAACCCCTTTGCATCTAGAATAGACGTAGGGACACCCGATATGAATCATCAAACAACTCCAAGCAAATGGAGCGATGGAATCCCTTCCGACGCTTCAGACGCCCAACGAACGGGGACGAGACCTGGGGGTCGCATTTGCGGATTCTCACAGTGGCGACTCTGCTGGGGAAGCTAGAAAACTAGACTCTTATATGTGGACTTTTGTTTATTTGAATACTTGCTTTTTTCTACTTTCCCTACTTATGTTAATTGATTGAGAAGAAATATTTTTTTTAGAAAAAGAGAATTTTTCAAAAATACGTAATCAAGATAATAATATTTGTAAACCCAACCTTTTTCACACGCACTATCACAAATCATGCATTGGTTCTACGAGTGTGAATTTACCCCAAACCCTCGGAAGTATTATAAGTGAGTAGGGAGTTGGCTTGCTTGGGCCAACATAAACCGAAAGCATTTACTTCCACTCTCCTTGGCCAAGTACGCCCCCGAGGTATATCGAGTGACGAGAACACTCACGTACCCGGGAAGTATATCAAAAGGCTCTTGCACGTACCCGCCCCTGGGGTATATCGCAAGGTCTTGCCAAAAAGGAGGGAGCCTGAAGCCTTAACCGTTCGTACACCTGCGCTGCATATAAGATCGAGTCAAGTTAAAACACTTGTCAAACAGCCGTAGGGGATGTACCACCTTACGGCTTACTTTTGGACGCCCTTTTAAATCCGAGGCTCTTCTCGGCATTTTTTTAGTGGTTCTTTTGGCAAAAATCGAGTCGCATCATAGTCTTCCTTCATCTTTGCCACGTGGTTTCGTCTACAGTCGTGAAGCAACAAACAGACTGGAAGGTTGGGCCGGCCGTGATCACACCGGAAGACTAGTAAGACCAAGCACACCTGAAATGGCCGATGAACGTGAGAATCGAGAGACATATCAGAGCCTAGCCGAGGCATCATCAGCTCAGCCAACCCTAGCCGAAATGCACCGTTTACTCATGACCGTCAGCAGGGATCTGGCAAACCTCACGAACGAGCAACAGGGTACCCGGATCCGAATAGAAGAATTATCAGCCGAACGAACTGCACCACCGGGGTTTGATCGACTACCACCGAATCGAGATCCGAACCAAGGACAGTCTTCACAAGTACTCCCCCCAGTTCAAGGAACCAATCCACCCCAAACGGGCCCTATCGTAGTTGGTCCCGTTCAAACAGACCCCAACAATCAGAACCAATGAGCCCCGGATTCAGGCCCCACTTACCAACAGCAAGAGCCACCCATAGTCTGGCCGCAACCCCAAGTACAACCCGGTTTTGACCCCCAATACCAACCATGGCCACAAGTTCCCGCAAAACCCATTCCACCACCGGCCCCAGCAGCCCTCCCTAATGAATACCCAGACATCAACCGACTTCGGGCAGTATATGCAGAATCAGTAATAGCACGGGAACAGCCCGACGAGGTGTCAAGAGAGAGTGAGGAAATGAAGAAGCTGAAAGAGCAGATGAGGGTCCCACAGAAGGGGGTTTCTCTAATAAAAGGTACAGACGAGATCACAGATATGAATGCCTTCTCCCTCTACCCAGAAGCGAGATTACCCCAGGGATTCAAACTCCTTTCCATCACCAAGTTCACTGGAACCACGCCCCCTAAAACTCACCTACAGTCCTACATCAGATCCATGCAAGTGTCCGGTTGTGGAGAGCCGGAATTAGCACAAGCCTTTCACATGACTCTCACGGGAGCCGCCCTGAGATGGTTCTTTGGTCTAGAAAGGCATCACACGCAGACTTGGGGAGATATCGTCAAAGAATTTATGACCAAATACGGGTCCAACGAGGATTTGGAAATTACCCGTAAACACCTGGAAATGGCCAAACAGGGCGAGAAAGAAAGCTTCAGTGACTTTGTCACCAGCTGGAGGGAGATGGCCTCCCAAATGTCCAAACGACCCGATGAAGAAGAACAACTGGAAATCATTCAGAAGAACTTCACTCCAGCCGTAATGAGTTGCATGGGAAAGCATGTATTCCCACACTTCAGGGCCCTGTTGAGTATGGGGTCACAAGTAGAGGAAGAATTGGCCAAGAAAGTTGAAACCGATACCAAGAAAGCCGCATACACCGGGAGAAAGACAGCCACTACAGCCGTGAATCAAATAAGCTCATACCCCTATCAACAGAACCCCTTTCAACAACCACAACAGCCACCTCCGATGAGTTGGCCCGCACAAGGAGGCCCTTCGAACACCGAGGACAAGAAAAGGAGAAACTTCTGCACCCTCCCCACTACACTGGTAAAAAGTCTGGAGCTGCTCCAAAAAGCCGGACTAATCACTCCACTCAACCCGCGCCCCCCACCAAACCCTATTCCAAATACCTGGAGAATGAATGAGAATTGTGCGTATCATCAAGCTGCAGGACATGACACAGAGCGTTGTTTGGCCCTTCGTCATCGTATTCAAGACCTCATTGAAGCCGGAACCATCCCCGCACCCGGCGGGCCCAATGTTACTAACAATCCACTTCCTAACCATGCTCCACCTGCAGGGATTAATGCCTTAAACACTGGTGAAGAAGGCTTCGATCCCGTGGGGCTCATCCGAGATAACCCAGCCTACAGGGCACCCGATGTACTGCCAGCAAAGGCTCAAGTTGCCCCAGGCCTCAATCCCATAATTGACCAATTGATGGCCAAAATGAACTTCCTACCCGGGCAGGGTTTAGGAAAGGCAAATCAGGGGATCTCACAGCCACTTACAATCAAAACCAATCCCGGAAAATCTGGGATAGGATGGACCCAGAATAAGAAAAAACAATCATGGAAATCCCAAAACCCCCCCAGGGAGACAATCTGTATGACAGAAACCTCCCCCGGGACTTTCAGTTGGTCGACAGAGCCGGAATCGACAGAAACTTCAGAGGAATCAAACCCAGCATCCCTTTGGATCCAACAGATCACCCGTTCAGGAAGGGTATACCAACCACTACCGACGGAGGCCGAGAAAACACCGCCACCGAAGGAAATGGGAGAAGATAGAGTGCTTGAGCAGTTGAAGAAGACCCAGGCACACATCACCATTTGGGGCCTCTTGGTTGCCTCCAAACCCCACAGGACCGCTTTCATCAAACTTCTGGACGAAGCCGTGATATCACCGGACTCCACACCCGAACAACTGCCAAACATGATCGGGTCACTAACAGTCCAAAGAAGTCTGTCATTTTCAGATGAGGATCTGTCTCCATTAGGGAGGAAACACAGCCTGGCTCTCCATATCACCGTCCGAACCCGAGGGAAGATTTTGCCACAAGTCCTTATCGACAACGGGTCAACCATAAACGTCTGCCCCTTGAAGACCGCTAGATGTCTGGGTATCTTGGATTCAGAACTTTCTCCATCCGCCGTGACTGTCAGGGCCTACGACAATACCAGAAGGGCCGTTCTGGGTTCTCTAAAGCTAGATCTCAGGGTCGGTCCCGGAATTTTTCCGGCCGATTTCCAAATCATAGACATTCCCTCCAGTTTCAACCTCCTGCTGGGAAGAGCGTGGCTACACGACATAGGAGCACTCCCCTCCTCCTTGCACCAAAAGATCAAGATACCGTTTGAAGGGAACATAATTACCATCCAAGGAGATCCTGAAAGGACCTTGGCAGATGTGGAGTTACCTGTTTTGGGAATCGGGAGCCAGAGCATACAGTTAGGAGGCTTTTCTTATGAGCCTCAAGTACAAACTCTCAGCACTCAGATAATCGAATATCTTCCCCCAGACAATATCCCCGGTCTTAGCACCAAGATTACAAATATGCTAAGAATGATGAAATACTTACCTGGAGCCGGCCTAGGAATGGGACAATCAGGACTACTTCAAGCCTTGGAACCGGTAACGAGGTACGAAAGGGAAGGTTTGGGGTACCAACACACTGAAGAAGACGATCAGCAAAAAAGGGGCCGAGGGCATCAGTATCCGAGTTTCAGCTCTTTGAACGGATTTTTTGTCAAAGAAGGAGAGGACTTCCCCTTTTGCGGTTTTCAGGAACCTTGGAGAAACAACGACGGAGAGAACCTGCCGGGATGGGAAATCTTCTATGAAGAGAACCTATATGTCAAAGAAAGCATTGAACACAGTTTCTCCACCAAATTAATGATCGGGTTGAAAGAAGGAAATGAAGACAAGACAGACAAGGAGGAAGAAATGATCGGAGATTTTTTCGACATCATGGTTTTAGGGGATGACGAGCCGAGGGATGACCCCGTACACCTGATATACGCTGATCCAGACTACCAAAGGGAAAGGAAAAAGAGTGAAATTGTAAGGGTGAGAGGTGAGAGTGAAAGTAAGGCTAGGAAAGAGCCACTCCTAGATTTACTCTTTAAACTTGTACCTGTAAACACTATTATCAATGAAGAAAACTCTGTGTTGCGTTATCCTATTATTTGTAATTCTGTAATAGCTTATAAGGAATTAGAAAGACTGAACGAACACCCGGAACGGGAGGAACAGCGTATACAGAGTGAGGAAGGAGACACTCTCGAAATTAACCTCGGAACAGAAAAGGAAAGAAAGGAGGTCCGCATTGGGACAAGTCTGAGTGAAACAGAAAAAGAGGAATTCACACAAACTCTGAAAGAGTATGTGGATGTCTTCGCTTGGTCTTATGCGGATATGCCAGGTTTGAACAGCCAGATAGTCATGCACGAGATACACACCAAGCCAGAATTTAGGCCCGTCAAGTAGAAGCTGATGAAACTTACGCCAGAATGGTCCTTAAAAGTGAAAGAAGAGGTGATGAAACAATTAAGTGTGGGTTTCTTACGGGTGATCGAGTACCCTTCGTGGTTAGCCAACATCGTGCCTGTTCCAAAAGCTAATGGGAAAGTCCGCATGTGTGTGGATTACCGGGATCTCAATAAAGCTTGTCCAAAAGACGATTTTCCCTTGCCCAACATCGATTTAATAGTAGATAATACTGCCAACCACGCCCTGAAGTCATTTGTGGATGGTTTTGTCGGATATAACCAAATCAAGATGCACCCAGATCACCAAGAGAAAACAGCATTCATCACACCGTGGGGAACATACTGCTACACCGTTATGCCATTTGGGCTAAAGAACGCCGGGGCAACGTATCAGAGGGCAACTACGGCTATCTTTCACGACATGATTCACAAAGAAGTAGAGGTGTATGTAGACGACATGATAATCAAATCAAAGGAGAGGGAAGGTCACATACCAGCCCTGCGAACTTTCTTCGACCGGCTCCGCCAGTATCAGATGAGACTCAATCCACAGAAATGTGTGTTCGGGGTAACCAAAGGAAAACTCCTAGGTTATGTTGTCAGTAAGAGAGGAATCGAGGTAGACCCCGCCAAGGTTCAAGCTATCCAAGAAATGCCTAAACCTCGTACTGAGAAAGAAGTCCGGGGATTTTTGGGTAATCTGCAGTACATCAGTAGGTTCATCTCTCAGCTCACTCAGACTTGCGAACCCATCTTCAAACTCCTGAGGAAATCTTCACCGGGAGAGTGGAACGATCAGTGCCAGGAAGCTTTTGATAGGATCAAAGAATATCTCTCCAACCCCCCAGTATTAGCCCCACCACAAACCGGACTACCACTAATCTTATACCTAACCGTCACTGATTCGGCTGCGGGAGCAATGCTAGCCCAGTACCTGACTAATACCCGGAAAGAGCAGGCTATCTATTTCCTCAGCAAGAAACTGTCCCCGTTTGAAATGAACTACACACCATTGGAGAAATCATGCACCGCTCTCATATGAGTAACACAGAAACTACGGCACTACATGCTAATTTTCTCAGTCATCTTGGCATCACGGATTGATCCGTTGAAATACCTCTTCGAGAAACCGGCTCTCTCGAACCGAATGGCAAAATGGCTATTTCTACTCTCCGAATTTGACATCACCTACATGACCCAGAAGGCAGTTAAAGGCAAGATCATAGCTGATTACCTGGCCCGCAATCCAATATTGGGAGATGTGCTAGAAGAAGCCGAGTTCCCAGACGAAACCATCATGAATGTTGAGATCGATGAAGACTGGAAATTGTACTTTGACGGGACCGCCAATCGGAATGGAAACGGGATAGGTATCATGTTAGTCTCTCCAGACCAAACTCACTCTCCGGTATCATATCGCCTGGACTTCTTCTGCACCAACAACATGGCTGAATATGAAGCCTACATACTCGGGTTAGAGATCGCTCTGCAAAGGGGTATAAAGAGGATACAGGTATACGGAAATTCAGCACTAGTGGTCCACCAGGTTCTGAAAGAATGGAAGATCAGAGATGAGAAATTAGTCCCTTACCTCGCCCGACTGGAAGATATCGCGGGAAAGTTCAAGCATACGGAATTTTACTATCTCCCTAGGTCTCAGAACAGTTTTGCCGACGCACTAGCAACCCTGGCATCTATGATCGATATCCCCGAGGGGATGGAAGAAATAACCCTATGGTACAAAAGAAGTCAGAACCAGCACACTGCACGGCCTTGGTAATAGAGAATGAAGGGAAAGGGGATCCAACCACTTGGTTTTACGATATCTGGAACCTGCTGAAGAACCATCAGTATCCTGAGAAAACAGACAAGAAAACACGGGTCACGCTCAGAAGATTAGCATCAGGGTTCATACTTTGTGCCGGAAGATTGTATAAAAGGAACTACGACGGAACTCATCTTCAATGCCTCACCGAAGAAGAATCAGTCAGAGTAATGGATCAGATACATGGGGGCGATTGCGGACCTCATATGAGCGGACATACACTTGCCTGCAAGATCATCAGACAAGGTTATTTTTGGTCTACTCTGCAAACCGACTGCGCTAATCACGTACGCCGTTGTCACAAGTGCCAAATTTATGCTAAATCCCAGAAGCTTCCTCCAAAAGAGTTGTACACCATGACTGCTCCCTGGCCTTTCGCAACCTGGGGAATCGACGTCATTGGGAAGATCTCGCCCAAAGCCAGCAACGGCCATGAATTCATACTAGTGGCCATCGACTACTTCACCAAATGGGTAGAAGCCGAGTCTTACCAGACCCTCGATGCCAAAAAAGTAGCCCGATTCATCAAAAGGAATATTGTCTGCCGATATGGGGTCCCACACGAGATCATCTCAGATAACGGCACCTACTTCGAAGGAGAAGCTAATACCATCATGGAAGAATACTGTATTACCAGACACAGGTCTTCGCCATACAGGCCACAAACCAATGAGGCAGTTGAAGCCGCCAACAAAAAATTGAAGAATATCCTAAGCAAGATGACCGACACCTGTCGGGACTGGCCGGAGAAATTACCATATGCATTGTGGGGATACCGCACCACCGAGAGGGTCTCCACCGGGGCAACCCCGTTCTCGCTGACATACGGGATGGAAGCAGTCCTCCCTGTTGAGTTAGAGGTCCCTTCCCTCAGAGTAATGCTAGAGAATCAAGTCAATGAACTGGAGTGGATCCAGGCACGGTATAACGAGCTAGCCCTATTGGATGAGAAAAGATTGAAAGCAGCATACCACCATCAAGGGTATCAGAAGAGAATCGCTCGAGCATTTAACCAGAGAGTGAAAACTCGGGGTATCAATGAAAATGACATTGTATTGAAAGAAATTCGAGAACCGGTGTGAGAATCCGGACCCATACCCCGAGATAGAAGAAAAGAGTCCTCGTTCTCGGTTTTATTTGAAAACGTGTTTTGTAGAGTCGCCAGTTTGTTTTACAAGAAAACAAACAAAAGATCGTACGAAGGATAATTAGAAAACGAACTATCTTTCATACGTTTGAAACCAAAGATTTATTTGTGAAAATTGACTTTGCTAGGGTTCGGGAACTACGTTACGAATTGGGAAGGTGTTAGGCACCCAATTCGCCCTTTCGGTCTCTTAATGGATCATGCATCTAATTCCTATTTTAGATATCTTGCAAGTAGTTCGAATGGTTTTCAGAATAGTCCTTTCCGGATAAATTCAGTTTAAAATAATATTTTGAAATCAGACTCGAGCTTTTCGAGCGCCTACGTATTCATTCGAAGAATGAAATCAGAGTCTCGTAGTTCCTTTCTTTTGGAAACTATTTTTTGTATTTTTGTTTGTTTTGAAAATGTGTCAAAACGGATTTTAGATTTCTTGTAAAACTTAGAAAGAATTTATTTGAAAGCAATGAACTTCTTTGCAAGTTATCTAATTTTCTATATTAAAAATGAATACTTAAATGCGATATTGAAATTAAGAAAGGTTGTAGATAGACGTACCTGATGCGCTTGCCGAAGAAATGAGAGCCTTGCCTTGTTGCCTTGCTTGCTTCCTTCTCTCTCAAGATTTTCTCTTTCTAAAAACTCTCTCTCAGAAATTCTCTCTCGGAAACTTTCTCTCAGAATTTCTCTAAAATGACTCTCTAATAATTTTTGACAGAGTTCCTACTTACTAAAAACACTATTGAGTGTTGATGTGTCTCAAATGAGACCCCAAGGGTCCTATTTATAGGGAAAAATTCGCCAAAAATGCTCCAAAAGAGGCCAACCGCAGGGGGTAGCCGCATGGCGTGCGGCTAGGGCGTGCGACAAGGGTGTGCCAACCGTACGGTTGGCAGGTAGCCGTACGGTTGGGTGTGCGACAGGCGGCGGCGGTATGTGCCAACCGTGCGGTTGGGGGGCGTGCGGTATGTGCCAACCGTACGGCTGGGGGGCGTGCGGCTGGCTATCAAAAAACTCAATTTTTCTAACGGGGCGCTGCCCCGCACCCCGCGACCCGGTCGATCCCCGTCCTAGTAAGCGAAGTGGCAACAAGGTTGTCGTAGATTCCTAACGCGCCCGAAAATCAGGGTTTTTCCTAACGGTCTCCTGCATGCATGACGACTCAAGACTTGATGCGGAATGCTTGTTAGGTTCACACGAGGGTCGTGGATTGGGGTGTTCACAACCGGCCAGAGATCCGAGGGGTAAGTTCGGGCAGAAGTGGACAGGACTATACATCGTCAAAGAAATCGATACAGGAGGTGCCGCTATACTCACCGATTTGGATGGGCAGTTACTACATTCACCAGTCAACATGGATCGACTGAAGAAGTATTATCAATAGGTGTGGCATGTAATAAGAACTACGTAAACCTGAGCCCCAACTCAAAACTTTTTGTTCTTTGTAAAAATCAAAAAGGGGAACGTAGGCAACCTGAGAAGTGACTTCAGGCCCGGTTTAAACTTTGTAAATAAATTTATTTCCCGCAAGCAGTCCCTCATATATTATTAAAAGGTGGTTCCGAACACCGAAGGTTACAAAGGAGACATAATAAATACGAAAGAAACTAATCCCTAGGGGTTGGCCACACTGGGTCCTCAATAGCCAAATCGATCCGAGCTTCGTCCAAGATCTGATATGCAAAGACAATGTTATCATCAGTAGCTTCCGTATCCATGAAAAGGAACCACTCTATTTGAAAGGGGTCGTCGATCAGTTCTCCTTTCAGAGATTGCCAGCAAGAGCGGATGATATCAACCCGGAGGGGCCGGGTAACACCAAACCGGGCATAATTGAACTGACGAGTCAGTCGGGCACGCCACATCCTCTCTACCGATAAAGAAACATGTGGGGTCACAAATTTAGACTCAGAAGAGAAGTTGTTTAGACCAAGGGGAACCTCCTGAGGAATGTTAAACTGCCGAAAAAGACGCCCGGAGAGATAAAAGGAAGTGAACCAGAGCCCATGGAGCCGAACGTAGTTCTGACCCCCAGTGCTAAGTACCATCGCCCTCAGCTTCCACCAAGGAATGTTCCACCGGATAGCCCAAAAGTTCTCCGAAAACCATACCGTCCAATCAGAGAAAGACATGGTCAAAGCACCAAAGAGAGGCCGATGGAAGAAATGAGTCGGATTGTCGAGCCGAGCTCCGTTGAAACCCACCGATCGAAAGCGCTCTAGCAGCCACATGTATAGCAGACGCGGACTCCCCCGGAAGAAGGGCGAGGCCCCCCGTTGAACATCATCAAGACCATTCAGGGTCTCTGCAAGAATGATCGGCACTATAGACTCCTCATTTCTAGCCTGGTAAATCAGACTCAGGATAGTCGGATCAACACGGGAAGAACCCGTCACCAGCAGCATATCAGAAACCAGGTAAATAAGGGCCGCTGCAGTACGCCCCACGCCATAAGAGGCCCTATCTTCATAACGATGAAAGAACCTCACCATTTTATAGAGGTCAAGAAAACCATCGGCAATGAAACCATCACAGGCCGCCTGGGGAATGGCTAACAGAGCAATTAGCATGTCACGGGGACCGATTTCTTCTATGGGAACTGCCATCGGGAGACGAACGTCAGAACGTAACAGCCAGGAGAACTCCTCATAGGTCGGGCAGAGCTCATCTAGTCCAAAACGGAAGAGATGGTCCGCAGGACTCCAGAAATACAAGGCACCTAACAGAAAGGAAAAATCGACGGGACGATGGCACCAACCCGCTAAAGGACTGAAGGCACCAAAGTTCAGACCATTTTCGGAAGATATCAAAGCATCTCTAGCATTGACATAAGAAAAATTAGATTTTGTGCGATAAGAAGACATTTTTGGAAGGTGTGAGGATGAAGGCAGGAAGATGGATGTATTTATAGCAAAAAAGAGGGACCTGTACCTGTTTGTCACGCGACAAACCCATATCCAGGAGGGATTGTCGCGCGACAAACTCCTTTGGGGTCACCCTAATTTTGTTCTTTCTACACATAAGAGTCAGATTGCCAAAAGAATCATTTTTGGATGCTTTCTTGTTCTCACTTTGCTCTTTTTACAGGAAAAATATCATTACACTACAAGGTATGACTTCTAAAAAATTGACTTATATATATATATATATATATATCTTTCACACACAAAGAATAAAAGTATAATCAAACACAGATAAAGATATTTTATAAATCCTATAAAAGAATAGTTTTTTTAAAAAATATCTGTCTAAACATGTCTAAAATAAATACATATCTGTCCAAAACTAACACTAAATGCAGAAAGGAAAAACTAATCTACTCGGGCGCGTTTTAACACGCTCCCACTATCGCCCGAGCCCTCATCGGGAGTAAGATCAACAACTGGGACGTCGGGAACAGGAGGAACTGCCGCCTGGGAAGGACCCGTAGACTGAACCGGTGCCGTCGGACGGATCACCGAAGATCGAGATCGCCTAGAAGTCCGACTGCTACTCCGCCTAGACTCCGACCGAACATGAGAGGAGGTCAGGGGGTCGTCCGGCCGTAAGGAGACGTCGATAGCCCTCTGGTAATCGCGCATGTAGGCCGGAGGGTCTCGACCGACGTACTGGAGCAGATTCCAGCTGTAAAGGTACTGGGCGTGCCAAGCCCGTAGGTCTGCCACCCGTACACTCACCCGCTATAAAAAGACATAAGAGAAAAAAATCAGCACAGTCAAAATAGATAGATATGGATGTAAAGGTATCTAGAGAAGTTGAAGAAAGTACCTCGTCATCAGGGCGACCACCCAGATAGTCAAAAGTATCCTCAGGAAAGGGGTACTCTGGGACGGGATATCGACGTAATCCAGCGCCAACGTAAGAGATGTCCCTGGGGAGTGGGGGTAGATCTACCCACGGAATAGACGTCCCCGCCGGAACACCAGCAGAAGTGGACCCGCCCTCCTCACGGATCGGGAACAAGGGAGGCCGGGATGAAGAACCCCCGAAACCTGGAGATCGGGCAGGAGGACCCATGACAGTCGCCAGAAGAGGAGTCAACGTGGCGTAGGTACGGACCCCCGGAGGATCCACTATGGCCGTCGCCCTCAAAGGAGGTACCCCACTAGAAGGAGTAGCCACCGCAGCTGGAGGGGTCCGCCTGAACTGCTCATAGTCTGCCCCAAGGTCCGCAGGCTCCCAGGACATCTCAGACAATCCCGCTCTCCCCTCAGCAGCCTCAGCAGCAGCAAAAAGAACCCCCGGAGACACAGAAGGGCCGGTGGGAAACTCGAAACCCTCAGCACGCTGCTCCCTCACAGGTGTCGCCTGAGGTGACGGCTCCGGAACAGCTGTCGCATCACCTCCCTCACCCTCTGGCCGACCACCGCCCTCGGCCGCAGCAGGAACATCCCTCTCTCCCTCAGGATCCTCGTCCTCAGAATCCGGAATGTTGTCCCTCTGATCGGGGACAGGTGGCAGGTGACCCAGAACCGCCCTAGCTAAATGGGTCTGTCCCCGTATGTAGTTGGGATCACCTCCCAATGCCCGGTACCTCTCATAGAAGACCCGTCCCCGAGTCCCCTTCGGCTCCCTCATCAGATAACGGGCAGCAAAAACGAGGTAGTCTCCCTCCTCGACGAACGTCTGGAAGCCGAGTCTGTCGACCAAGGCCTGCACCGTCACCGGATCGATCTCGCCCATCCGCCTCATCAGAACATGAGGGAATAATGGAACACGAGGCCACTGGGACGGCGTGTGCTGGCGAATGACCCTCTCGCCCAAGTAGAAGAGAAGACCATACTCATCCCGGATAAGCCGCCTAGTCCTCGAGGCGGTCAGGGCGCGGCCATATCCATAATGGGGACTCAGATCACCCCAAGGAGCCCACTCAACCTGAAAAGAAAACAAGTTTTTTATTTCCAATAATTTATATATTCTATCTAACTATCAAAGAGCAAGAGAACTAAAATATTTACCTGCTCCTCCAACAGGTCGTGAACGACAGCAGCTCCGGTCTCCCGAGTCCGGTATACATAGGGAGCCCGGTAGTTCCCCGCAATGAATCGGCGGAAAAAAGGAAACTGGTCCTCGTTCTCAACGAGGAGATCCACCTGGGCACGACCCAGGCGGGTATAAGCAACAAACCAGCTCTGAAAAGGAAAGATAAAAGAAATCAGCAATGATCAACAGGTAATATGTAAAGAACTGAAGCAAGGACAAAAGGACTAAAGTATGTACCTCCCACAGCAGAGAAAAGCCCTTGAGGTTCAGGGCTAAATGGCGAGAGACCTGGTCCATGGCATCATAGAGGACTGCAAGAATGAAGCCTCCCCAGTCATAGTCAAACATGAGGCTGAAGTCCCGAAGATAGGGCAACCACCAAAGGTGAGCCGTGTCCCCACCACGTGCCTCGAACAAATCATGGAGTGTCAACAGAAGAAGGACGCGGGCATACTGGCGCGCCTCCTGACGGGTCATAGGAACCCCTGAAGCAACTAACTGAGCTCTCTCTATAGCTAGCCGCGTAACCAAGACACCCCGAGGAATCGTATCGCCGGAACTCCGCCGCTCCGGGAACCATCCAAGCGCACTAACGATACCCTCTGCCGTCAGACGCAAAGGGACATCGATCTGAATAGGGACCCCCCTGAAGGAATCCCGGTCAGAGCAAAAAGATCGAGGGGTGTCATCGTCATCTCACCCCAGCTCCAATGGAAGGTATGAGTAGTATCCCACCAATGGCAAGCCAGGGCCGACACCAAAACTGCCGCCCTAGAAACCCGCTCCGGGAGGGCGTCGAAGAGGGAGCCAAAAGGAGTCGTAAGAATCAACTCCTGGACAGGGGCCGGTGCCCGTCGCCACTCCGAAGATATAGTGTTGGGAGAGCCCCAACCCCGGCCAACCCACTGCAGACAAGAGAAAGAGATATTGGGTTATAGGGGTAAATTATGTAATTTTCCAAAACCTGAGGGTACTTTGGTGTAATTATGAGAGTTACAGGGCTATAAGGGTAAATTATGTATTTTTCCAAAACCTGAGGGTACTTTGGTGTAATTATGAGAGTTATAGGGCTATAGGGGTAAATTACATAAATTTCCAAACCTGAGGGTACTTTGGTGTAATTATGAGAGTTATAGGGCTATAGGGGTAAATTATGTAATTTTCCAAACCTGAGGGTACTTTGGTGTAATTATGATAGTTATAGGGCTATAGGGGTAAATTATGTAATTTTCCAAAACCTGAGGGTACTTTGTTGTAATTATGAAAGTTATAGGGCTATAGGGGTAAATTATGTAATTTTCCAAAACCTGAGGGTACTTTGTTGTAATTATGAAAGTTATAGGGCTATAGGGGTAAATTACGTAATTTTCCAAAACCTGAGGGTACTTTGTTGTAATTATGAAAGTTATAGGGCTATAGGGGTAAATTACGTAATTTTCCAAACCTGAGGGTACTTTGGTGTAATTATGAGAGTTATAGGGCTATAGGGGTAAATTACGTAATTTTCCAAAACCTGAGGGAACTTTGGTGTAATTATGAGAGTTATAGGGCTATAGGGGTAAATTACGTAATTTTCCAAACCTGAGGGTACTTTGGTGTAATTATGAGAGTTATAGGGCTATAGGGGTAAATTACGTAATTTTCCAAACCTGAGGGTACTTTGGTGTAATTATGAGAGTTATAGGGCTATAGGGGTAAATTATGTAATTTTCCAAAACCTGAGGGTACTTTGTTGTAATTATGAGAGTTATAGGGCTATAGGGGTAAATTATGTAATTTTCCAAAACCTGAGGGTACTTTGTTGTAATTATGAAAGTTATAGGGCTATAGGGGTAAATTACGTAATTTTCCAAAACCTGAGGGTACTTTGGTGTAATTATGAGAGTTATAGGGCTATAGGGGTAAATTACGTAATTTTCCAAACATGAGGGTACTTTGGTGTAATTATGAGAGTTATAGGGCTATAGGGGTAAATTACGTAATTTTCCAAACCTGAGGGTACTTTGGTGTAATTATGAGAGTTATAGGGCTATAGGGGTAAATTACGTAAATTTCCAAACCTGAGGGTACTTTGGTGTAATTATGAGAGTTATAGGGCTATAGGGGTAAAGTATGTAATTTTCCAAACCTGAGGGTACTTTGGTGTAATTATGAGAGTTGTAGAGCTATAGGGGTAAAATTATGTAATTTTCCAAAACCTGAGGGTACTTTGGTGTAATTATGAGAGTTGTAGGGCTATAGGGGTAAAATTATGTAATTTTCCAAAACCTGAGGGTACTTTGGTGTAATTATGAGAGTTATAGGGCTATAGGGGTAAATTATGTAATTTTCCAAACCTGAGGGTACTTTGGTGTAATTATGAGAGATATAGGGTTATAGGGGTAGATTATGTTTTTTTTTTTTTCCTAAAAAACTAAGAAGTATCACAGGTAAAAGTATGTGTTCGCTAAAATCGGGCGTTATTCCTAAGCAGACATGCATACTAACATTATCTAAAACGAATACAGGAAACGACAAGAAGCAGAACAGATAAATGCACGAAAGAAGACATACCAGAGATCGACGACGAATCTCGTGAGAGACAGGCTCCATCAAAAGCCACGGGACATCCGGGACCGGAGCAGCTCGGATAGCATTCCGATAGACCACCGCCCGACCGCGGTCTATCCCATCCTCATCATACCAGTCCAAGTCCGCCCAGTCGTCGTGATGAGGGCTGCAGCGGAGAACACCCTGAGCGTCAGTAAAGGTGACCTCCTCCTGGTCACCCTCCAATCGGTCGAGATGAGCAGGGTCCATCGGTATAGGTAGAATATATGTGAAAAGGTCGCAAAAGTCAAAAACACGGCAGAGCTTCCGCGCTTGGGAGAAAAGAAAAGAATAGAGAAGGAGAGCTAGAGAGAGAAAGAGAAAGGAGAGAATGAGGTGGAATGAGCTCAGCAGGAGGCTTATATAGTGGGTCAGTTTGTCGCGCGACAAATGGCCACATTGTCGCGCGACAAAGGGCTCCCCACCGAAATGTCGCGCGACAATCTCCCATCCCCCCTGATTTTTTGACCTTTTTCTCATTTTTACCTCCTGCAGGAGGACTTCCGAGGGGCAGTTTTCGAAAAGATTGCTAAAACCGCACACCCATGATAAAGTTTTCAACGAGCAAACTTCCAAATCATCTCCCCGAAAAATGCGAGAGCGGAATGCCACGATTAAAAGTAGTCTCTGATCTCACAGAAGGACCGAAACCATCAATTAAGAAAAACCAGAATAGCGAGATAAGATGGGAATAGAAAAAATTGAAAGAGTAGAAAAGAGGAGAAACCCGCATGAGCGCCCAAAGCGAGCGAGAGAAGCAGAAATGTAAAGTGACAGGGAGAGCCACACCAAAAGTGATAGCTAGGCCAAAAACGGCTCAGGGCTTCGTTTTAGGGTGAGTAAGGCTCATGATCACGACAAAGGGATGAAAAGACTCCTGGTCAAAAACAGAGAGGGCCAGGAAAAGTCTTTCCCAAAAAAGGGAGAAATAAGGGCATCGAAAAACAGAAAACGATGTTGGGCCCACCAAAAAGAGAAACTAAGAAAAAACAGAGATCAGAGATTGGACTTTCAGACAAATTTTCTTTTCAGCACGATACAGAAGAGATGGTTTGGAAAATCCTCGAATCATCACGCTGCGGAAAGCAAAGAAAGTCGAAAACTGCCTTCTGAGAAAAGTACCCTCACTCGAGGAAAACATGAGAACAAAATTCAAGACAGATATAGGAAAGCGGAGATTCGGATAAGATTAGACCTCGAGGAGCTCTTTTCACCCTCACAAAAACTTCTCTCTCTTACTCTAGCAGTCTAAAGAGAGACAAATTAAATTTTAAACAAAAATCACAAACACAAGCCCTCTTCAGAGGCAAAATCACAAGCCCTCTCCAGAGGCAAAAGTTACTCATGAAAGTCCTCCCAGAGGCATTTTTTCCTTCTTCTTACAGATCTAGAAGCCCTCCCAGAGAGGCACAACGGTAGTCCTCCCACCTGAGGCGAAGCCCTCCCAGAGAGGCACAAATGGTAGTCCTCCCACCTGAGGCGAAGCCCTCCCAGAGAGGCACAAACGGTAGTCCTCCCACCTGAGGCGAAGCCCTCCCAGAGAGGCACAAACGGTAGTCCTCCCACCTGAGGCGAAGCCCTCCCAGAGAGGCACAACGGTAGTCCTCCCACCTGAGGCGAAGCCCTCCCAGAGAGGCACAACGGTAGTCCTCCCACCTGAGGCGAAGCCCTCCCAGAGAGGCACAAACGGTAGTCCTCCCACCTGAGGCGAAGCCCTCCCAGAGAGGCACAAACGGTAGTCCTCCCACCTGAGGCGCAATGGTAGTCCTCCCATCTGAGGCAAGTGGAGCAAGTCAAAGCCCTCGAGAGAGGCAATGAGGTAACAAAAGCCCTCTCCGGAGGCAAAACCAAACACGAAGCCCTCTCCGGAGGCACTCACAAGCACTTTTTGCATAAACACTTCTTTAGAGTTCATGCGGGAGCCATGGATCATGGTCTCTTCCAGTCGCCTCAATTCCTTGCAAGCAAGGAGCTTGAGTCGAGAGGGTCTGTAGACACCCCGATCCGTGACCCCCGCAAGAACCCTAACGACCTACGAGACTACTATTTTTTGGAGTCCAGGACACACCCGAGCACCCGAAACTACTCCGGGGGGGTTTGTTGCGCGACAAACCTATTTTTATGAAGGATTGTCGCACGACATATCACATTGTCGCGCGACAATCATTGGAATGTCGCGCGACAATCCCACTATGTCGCGCGACAATCCCTCTCTGCACCCGACCAACCATTTTCTGACACATCACAGTGTCAGGACCCATCACTTCAGCCGTTTGTCGCACGACATACAGGAATGTCGCGCGACAAACAGATATGTCGCGCGACACTTGCCTTTTTTGGGGAAATGTCGCGCGACAATCTTCCCCGAGCAGTATAAATAGGCCAACACCCCCAAGGGTTCAGGGGCAGCAACTTGGATCTGGAAAATCCGGAGCTTTAGTCTGATTTTGTTATCAAGCATTCTATATTATCATCTTATTTCCGAAGAATTATCGAATCTATCCTCGACACTCGACGTGTCCCGTCTCCGGAATCGATTTCTCGGAAATATCTGAAGAAAGAGAAGATTATTATCGCCAGAGATCCCTCTGCCGTATTATATTTTCTTTCTTATTATTATCCTCGTCGGGAAGGTAAAAAAAAGTCCCTTCTAGTATTTAAAATTAGATATCTGTGTACTTGTTTTACTTCTGTTTTTCTGTCCACGTTTTATTTGAATAAACTTATTGTCAAGTTACAAATAGTCTATCGTTTTCGACACAAAAGACCCTGATAAAACCACTTTCAAAACCAGAAGAGTAAGTACATTATCGTCCGGATAAACCCTGTTTTCAAACCCCGGACCGATAAAAGACTTATCTAGGAATTAAAATCCACATATCCTGTCTTTTTCATAGACTGCGATGTGTCTGATAAACTCTCCTCCAAGAGTTCTAATTCCATATTGAATTAGTCCCGATATTAGATCCGAACTTTCACAAAAGTAAACACAACACGAGAAAACCGTCATTATCTGAGAAAATAATACGGGATACTCCTTCAAAATAAAAGGTTTTTTCATGTGTATTTACATCTCTCAAATAAATAAAACATCGGATCTCGGAACATAAAGGTTTTCATCCCTTTCCCGTCTTCCCCCAGAAATTAGGGTTTTCATTTGAAAAGTAGTAGACTATCAGTAAAAGCATCCAAGTTTTTCAACATAAAATAAAAGTCCACTAGAGACCGAAAGGGCGGAATGGGTGCTTAACACCTTCCCAAACCGTAATATAGTTCCCGAACCTTATAGAATCCTGGTTTCGCAGACAAACGTGTAAAGAAAGGCTTATCTGTAGCCTTTCCCCTTACACACCCCATTTTTGTCCGTTTTCTCGTAAAACGTACTGGCAACTCTGAACAAACCCCTTTGCATCTAGAATAGACGTAGGGACACCCGATATGAATCATCAAACAACTCCAAGCAAATGGAGCGACGGAATCCCTTCCGACGCTTCAGACGCCCAACGAACGGGGACGAGACCCGGGGGTCGCATTTGCGGATTCTCACAGAATCCAATTCAATCTGACTTGATTTCAAAATCAAATCCAATTTGAAATTGGATTGATTAAAAACCAATATTTTTTGTGTAAAAAGTACTTAAGTTTTAACATCCAAAACAAATCTAATCAACTTTACAATAACCAAAATAATAATAAAAAAAAATTCATTATTAAAATAAAAATCTAAATTCCATTACTTATTAGGTTCTTTTATGGGTCATTTTGGTTTTGGGTACCACTAATTCATTGAAATTGAGCTTTGGGTACCGAAATTTTTGATAATTGAACTTTAGGTACCATTTTGCTCTATTCCGTGAGTCAAACATCGTTGACCGTTAACTTAATTTTTTTATGACTAAAATACCCTTTATTATCAAGACCATCATATCTCCCCAAATGCACTAAATAAAGCATGAACAATAACTCAACAACACCAAATTCAATAAACAGAGCATAAGCAAAACTCATTTTACATCCACAATATAAACTCAACCATATATCTCCCCCTTCTCTTTCTCTCTCACAACAGTTTCGATATATCACAACGCCTCACAAAGGAGCTTCACATATCTTCTTTCTCTAATTAGCATTACGAGTGTATGATTTTGAGGTACGTACTTTGAACTATGAAAAGAAGGTGTGGGATTATGTATTGGAGTTCTGGGGGAATTGTTTTAGGAGTTAGGTTTTTTTTCCTTTATAAATATATATATATATAGAGGTGATAGAGAGATGAAGGGATGGGAAGAGGGGGAGTGAAAAATGGAACTTGCGTGAGCGGTGCCAGTGCTAACGTCAATGCCGAGGAAGATGGAATGGAGAGGGGGAAGGGCGGTGGTGCTGGTTATTTCCATGGAAAAGGATCGAGTTGAAAGGGGCGAAGGACGATACGGCACCAGAACAAAAAAGAAAAAGAAGATAAAAGTGAAAGAAAAATCTTACTGAAAAGAATTGAATTTGAGCTGATCCCACACCATTGCTCTATTAGTATTAGCTTTAACTTTATCCCAATGCAACGTTTTCAATTTCGGCTTTGAAATCCCACTCTCACTCTCATTTTCCTTTTCCATTTTATCTGGTGCTGTTTCCCAGAACCTCGCCGGAGGCATTAGTGGTGGTGATGTCCAAGTTGCTTCTAGCGGTGATATTGCCCTCTTTGGTGGAGGCAGTGGTCATGCATTTGGGGAGATATGATGGTGTTGATAATAAATGGTATTTTTTCCACAAAAAAATTAAGTTAACGGTCAACGTTGTTTGACTCACGGAATAGAGCAAAATGGTACCCAGAGTTCAATTATCAAAAACTTCAGTATCCAAAGCTCAATTTCGATAAATTAGTGGTACCAAAAACCTAAATGACCCTTTCTTTTATATGTAGCAATAATAAGGTGTAGCATGATTTATATTAATAACTTAGTGTATAATAATATAAAACTAATAATAATCATCATCATCAATTACGTAAAGACAAGTGCCATTTTTTAATTGAGATTGGATTGAATCAGTTTGACATTGATTTCACAAAGGTGATAACCAAACGGATCCAATGTTTGGTTGATTTTCTAAAACGCAAATCAATTAAATCCACTAGATTCACTTAATCTAATCAAAATTAGATTTGATTGAAGCGAATTGGTTTCTTTGAGCAAATTGGATTAGATTTTGCACACCCGTACCATACTTTCTTAAAAAAATCCGGGAAAAAAACATGAAAAACCTAAAGTTTGACTTAACTTGCAATGTTACCCCTGATTTTTAAAAACTTGCAATCCTTTCTTTAAAGTTGATATTTGGTTACAATACTGCCCTTGTAGCAAACGGAAAGCCGAGTTGGCAGCTATTTGGCTAAGTTGCCAGCTGACATGAAACACCATGTTAGCTCTCTTTCTCTCTTCAACCTTTTAAAAAAAATTTAATAACTTTTAATACAAAATACGGATTCAAACAAAAATTATATATTTGAAATCTAGTCATAAAGATAAATAAAACAAGATCTGTTGTGACTGTAAAATTATCAATTTTTTTATATATTATTAATATATATTTATTTTAGTTAATACAAAGAGACATATAATTAAAATATATATATTTTAATATTAAAATTTAGGGCAATTTAGACTTGTGTACTACAATAATGGGCGAAATTAGACTTTGGTACTCTTTTGTTTAAAAATTAGACTATGGTGCAAATTTCATCAATCTCTGTTCAAAATTGATGGACACGTAATTTGCTTGTGCTGTTAATCCACCAAATCCAACTACAGTTAACATTTCAAAAAAATAAAAAAATCACCACCGAGTCTAATACCTCTCTCTTCCTCCACATATAGATTTTTTTCATCCAAAAACCTCAATCTCTTCCTCCGACAAGTGAAAAAAATGAGGGTTTTGTTGTGCAAGTGAAAAAATCTATACCCTAGACTCCCAACCTCAATTTCTCTCTACATACATATGTATATATATGCATATGTACATATGTACATATATGTATATGTATAAATCTGTGGCAGATTTATTATTTATGTGGTGGGTAGAGGTTGGAGGTGGAGGTGGTGTTGGGACTTTTTTTGTTATAAAAAAAAAAAGTTGAAGAGCTGTCAACTACCAACTGAGCTTTCTGTTTGGTCCATTTGCTACAGGGGCATTATTGTAACCAAATATCAATTTTAAGAAAATAATTGCAAGTTTTTAGACATCAAGAGCAACATTGCAAGTTAAGTCGAACTTTAAAATTTTTCATGTTTTTTCCCTGAAAAATCCACCATATCATCTTATAACATTGCGTTGCTCGAGTGATATCGGATTTTGCTAACCAAATCATCTAATTGGGCCTAAACTTAAGTAAAAATGAAATTCAGTTTCACTTAATTAATTTATATATCAATCGAATATAAAATGTACATCTCTTAGAGTATTTCCAACAAACACTTAAAATGATTAAAGTTAATTTTTTTTAAAAAAAAGACATATCAGCAAAATTGACTTTATTAGTCGAGAAACTTTTTCTTGTGTGAATGTAATTAACATTTAATAATATGATCTAATATTTGGATACAAACACAAGGTACAAACATTATGTATAGAATTTAACGCATGGACATGATAGTTATAGGCTTAAGCATCACAAAGTTGCTATATAAATTACTAATACCTGAATTAATACAAAACCTAATACGATCCATCCTATATAAATTGAATATATAGAGAAAAAAATATTATATAAATTAATTATAACACAGTACAAGATTGACGGTTGATATAACGTCGAATTTTGTAGCTACTTACCATTTTACAGGATTTTTTTAAATTGGTAAAGACGAGTAACAAAAAGAATATTATAGATTGTTTCATCGAAAACAATTAACGTAAAAAATGTAAAAAATTTCAGTAGAACGTAAAAACGGACGAAGTCTCACAAAAATGAAGTGCAAATGCAATCGGACCGGCACTGGATTGCTCGTAATCGTACTACAATCAATCAAAATATTTAAAAAGGTAAAATATCTGATGTTTGGGCGTTAAAGCAAATCTTTCCTTTTTGTTCTGTAATTGAGCAGCTAATTCAGCTGCCAATTCTCTTGTTCGGTATGACCGGAGGGATGGTTCTGTGCGTAATTCGACCCTTACTTTTCCTGCCAGTTTTTATTATATTTTTAAATAATTTTTGTAATTTTTTTTCTTTCTCAAGACGGGTCTAGAGATGTACAAGTAAAACTGTAAAAGGTTAAATTGATTAATTGAGCCGTCAATTTCAAAAACTCGTGACCTCGTCACGAACTGTTTTGATAGGGCTAAGGTTGTGTTTGGTTGCAATTTCTAGACAAGTTTTCTAGATGAGTTTTTAAAAAATTGGTGTTTGGTTAAATATTTTGAGTTAGAATCTTTATGTTGAAAAGTAAATTTAGTTTTGTTTGACTTTTTTTCAACCAATGAAAAAAATGCATAAAAAATTTCAAAAAATAGTCACAGTGGATCTTATTTTATAGATCTCGATGAGTATGTTTCAAATATATATTTTTTATTATTTTTTGATTTTTGGATTTAAAGTTATGGCGTTTTAAAAAAAAAATTTAGAGAGAGAAAGTATAGTGAAATAAATTTTAGAAAGTGTAAAAATGAGTTGACTTTAAATTGTGTTTTAAGAAAAAATTTTAAAATCTTATTTAGAAATGCCAACTAAACACAACCTAAGCTTTTTAGTCAAAGCCTTCAAAGCTTTTCTAGTCAAATACACACGCAAATAAATCCAGATTTCTGGCCAAGTCCGTACAAAAACAAGAATCCGCCTTTGATGATAAGAAAGTCAGGGAGAATTAATAAAAGCACCGCCCAATTCTATTGAAAAGCAAGGCCAATGGCCTGTATTGTTCCCATTAAATTAAATTAAACCCCATTCTTTTTCCTCTTTTGAATAATTGTTAATTGATATTTGTCCTTTTCTTATGCCGACTATAAGCAAAGTTTTCCCCGCCGCCATTGACTTTTCTCTAATTGACTGTTTTGGTACGTACCTAAACTAATTATCCCTCGCAATTTATCACTAAGGGTGTGTTTGATTGAGAGTATTTTCCATGGAAAATATCTATTTTCCACTTGATTTGACAACTTAAGGTGTTTGATTGACTTTTTTTTCTAGGCAATTGAATTCCCACTTTTGGCTCACACACTTACATTTTCCTTGTAAACAAGGAAAATATTTTCTTTGGGGGGGGCTAGTTTTTATTTTCCAGGCAATTGCACTTTTTTCGAGACAACATTTTACCCATTTTCTACACTAAAAATGCTATAACTTAAACTACAAAATTCAAAATTTAATAAAAAATTTATATTTAAAATCTACTCATCAAGATCAATTAAACAAGATCCATCATGACTATAAAATTATGTAAAAAAAAATACCCATAATTTTTTCTACATTAAAAATGCCACAATACAACCAATATTTTCCGGGTAGAAAATTAAGGCAATCAAACACACTACACTTCATTTTCCATGCAACTCAATTCTAGGCAATTCAATTACCGGTAACTTATTTTCTTTCCATGCAAATTCCACGCTTGCAATCAAACGCACCCTAACATAAATTTGGCAATTTTAAAATGAATATTTTTAAATATACCTATAAAACCTGTCTTTTTATTTTATTGTAATAATATTTTCTTCTCATCTTTTCAATTTTTTATAAAAATTGGCAATTTACCCAATGGTTGAGTGAGTTTATTGAAATAATATAGAAACGATAATATTTTGTCGCTAAAAGTAAAAATATTAAATAATATTAACTTTTGCATTAAAAAAAAATATAATAAAAAAACTTTACTTAGTTCTTAATAAATTTCATTAAAATTGCATACTAGTCATAATACATATGAAAAAAATATAAAATATTAATTGTAATAAATACATTTTTAATAATTATACAAACCATAGACCTTTTTTTTTACTAACACACATGCTCTTCTTCCCTAATAAATTTCATTAAAAGTTACATATAAGTCATAATACCTATGAAAAATATATATATATTAATTGTAATAAATACATTTTTTAACAATTATATGATATTTCATATAAAAAACCATAGACATTTTTTTACTAACGCCCAGGCTCTTCTTATCAAACCCTCTCTCTTAAAAATTAAAATTAACAAACTAAAACTCCACCCCATCTCTCAAGAACAAATCAACATAATTTCTATTATCAATTGATTTTGACAGACCCTAAAAGTCTTATACATGTAAACCTCCATCACCAATGGTGGATCTTTAACTGATCAACTCCTTCCTTTTCTGGTTGGAGGAAAAAAGAAGATGATTTTTTTCCTTTTCTTCACTGCCTTCACTGACCCCAAAGCATAATACATCTTTTGTTTTGATTTAATGGATACCCAAACATAATTTGAGGTTTAATTTAGGACATATCCTACTCTCCTCAAAATTTGATATTCAATGTAACATAAAAAAAATTTAAATTTCTTAAAGAAATAATCCATACACAAAATTGGTATGAAGAATTTCAGAGTGTTAACACGTTAGTCTGTGATGGTTACGAGTGCTTAAGATTAATTGAATGAAATGATACAAGAGATAAAGATAAAAGTGACTCAATTAGACCAGTAACAGTCTTCATAAGATTCTTATTGTTGATTGTTATAGTATTAATATTTATTTAATTAGAAATGGGACTTGTGAAACAAAAAAAAATACCCTTCAAGGTAGAGCACACACCTTGGATTCATATATTTGAACCACTAGGTTAGGTACTTTTATTTCCAAGCATATGCTTATGTACAAGATTTGACCGGCTATAGAGCGAATTATGCTATAAAGTTTGTTCTTTTTTTTATCAAGCCAGGGAGAATATGGTTTTTGCAATTAATTTTTAATTTTAAAAAATTTAAGTGGTGAGAAGATAAATTAGTTGATTTTTTTTTTGTATAGATATCAAGGTGAGTAAAATAAATTTTGCTATTTTTTAAGTTAAAATTAATATAAATTTGACTTTTGATGAGATAAAAAGCCGAATTATGTGAATACATTAAGAACACCCTTCCAAAAATCGATAAATTCAGCCAATCATAAATCTATCCCAATAATAATAACCTTATATAACTGTAAGAAACTTTACTCTGCTATTTACTCAATAAATATTTCATAAACTTCTTTTCCAGGTGATTTTAAATGCACCCACTAGATTAGGCTTCTCACCCCACATAAAATTTTTATATTAAATATTTTTTACCTAAAATAACCTAATTGAGATCTGTAAATTCACCCCACCAAAAATCCCACACTATTGCCACTATTATTTGAGCGTAATAAAACCCCTTCTTCTCTTATTCTTTTTTCCATCTGCAGCGAAACTAATCGGTAGATTCTTTTATCCCATCTGCAGCGAAACTAATTGAAAGAAGATTGAAGAATATGATTTTGTCTCTCACTTCAAAAGTATGTAAATTTTCTTCATTAATTTTATTTGTTTTGATAAAGTGCATTTAAAATCATCTTTACCCGATTCTATGTCTTGGGGAACATTTGCGATTTAGCACTTTGGATTCTGTGTTCTTGTAGTAAGAATGGAATTTTCGATTGGCCAGTTTTTTCGGCTATGTCGAGCGCTATTTCGCCTGAATTATTGATGGATTTGTTTTACAGGTAATGAAGATCGCCAGTTAAAATAATATTTTTCAAAAAATTTAGTTTTCAATATTTACTTGCTTAGAATTAATTTTCATGTAAATTCCGCTCATAATCTAATGAATTCTATGCAATTGAATTTTTGTGAAAAGTAACGGCAAATTTTTTGTCACTAAATGTTCATTTTTATAGAGGTATTATTTTTAATAAATTCACCCCACCTACGGAGTGAGTTGAAAGATTTTTTCAAAAATTAATGGGGTGAGAAGAAAGTTCTCTCAAAGTGGGGTGAGAAGCCTAATCTGTCGAGTGCATTTAAAATCACCCTTCTTTTCCTCATTGCCATAACTCGTTTTTACTCTACCGAGCCGACATTAGAAAGAAGTTATTACGTATGTTGTTACTCACTCAATTCTACCACGTCTAAATTCGGTTGAGGCCATTCATTTATTTTTTTGAACAAAACACAATGAAAATAAAAACTAAAACAAAACCAACAATTCAGTTTAATCGATACCCGCAACTTCAAAGTTCTTCTAAATCAAGCAGGCAAGTTCTAAATGAAGGGAGGAGTGCCAATTTGCTGGCAATAAAGCTTCATTTTGATTTATTTAAAACCATTAATTTGGGAATTATATTCGTTTGCATTTAAATGCATATTCACAATTTACTATTAAATTTGTTAAATAACTATATTAATTTGAGTGGGAAAGAAATATAATTAAAGTTTACTAAAACATGTAAAATAAGAAGAAAAAAAAATACTAACAACCAAACCGAGACAAACATTTAAACAACAAACAGGAACTAAAATGTAGCAGGAGCATCCAAATGGACCAAAGTTCTTCACAAACAACATTCGAAAGCAATGGGCATAAGGGGTTTGTTTGAATTAGGATTGGAGGGGGTGGGATTGAGATTTTGATTTGGAACTTGAAATTTAAATGTTTTGTTTGGCTAAAAACCAAGACCTGAATTTACAAATCTATTCAATTTTAAGATGTGATATTTAACTTAAGCAACAATTTTTAAATATTAGGGAGACGGGATTTTTTTTCCAAATCCAAAACATGAGGATTTGGGAAAAAGCATAATCTTGCGAGAAATTATTATTTTTTATTATAATAATAATATTATTATTGCTATTGTTTGGCACATATTATTATTACTATTACTAGTAAAATTAGTCTTGTTGTAAAGAAATATGATATAAGCCCACTATAATATATATATAATAATCATATATAAAAAAACTTAATATGACAAAAAATTATTCATATATGAGTCTTAAATGGGTCAAGTAGAAAAAAATAAGCTTTATGTATGTATTTTTAGAGAAAATGGATTTATAAGGGCCCGTTCGGTAGCGTTTTTAGAACCCGTTTTTGTTTTTTGAGTTCAAAAACGGATAAAAAATGCGTTCGGTGGGATATTGACAAAAACGCGAAAAACGTTTTCGGAAAACGAATTCAAGTTTAAAGCATAAAACGCAAAAAGGCCAAAATGACGTTTTCACCATTTTCAGTCTTGTAATCTTCATTTTCACTGTTTTCGTTCTCGGAAAATGTTTTCACTATTTTCGTTCTCGAAAAATTCATTTTCTCATTTTCATTTTCTGAAAACATTCTCGGAAAATATTCTTCGAAAACGTTACCGAACGGGCCCTAAATGTGTGGTACTATTATTAGGGTTTAATACATACTTTTGATTATCTGTAATTTCAATATTTTTTTAATATATACTATAGGATTCACAAATCTGAAAGTCGATTCCAATTTCACGATTCACACCGATAGTAGTGCTAATCTTGTAAATTACTCGAACCTGAAGGGCAATAAGAGAATTCAAGTTATTGACCAAATAATCTATTATCTCTCTCTCTCTGTGTCACCGCTGACATTTCCTTATCTCCCTCTTTGGCAAACTGCTCTTTCCCATTTCTCCTCCATGAGAGACACCACTTCTCTGTTCCATCTCTCTCTCTATCTTCCCTAAAATGAATCAAAAAAACTCACAATCTCTTCTCCTCTTCCTTCTCCTCATAACCCTAACCCTCAATTCAATCTCAGCCGTCGATTTCCTCTTCAACGGATTCGATCCCTCCACCATCTCCCTCTACGGCAATGCCACAGTCGAATCTCGAATCCTCACTTTAACAAACGACACAACTTTCTCAATTGGCCGCTCTTTATACCCATCAAGAATTGTAACAAAGAGTCCTAATTCTTCACTTGTACTTCCCTTCTCAACTTCTTTTATTTTCACTATGGCCCCTTATAGGAATCAACTCCCCGGGCATGGAATTGTTTTCCTTTTTGTGCCTTTTACTGGGATTGACGGGTCTAGTTCTGCTCAGCATTTGGGTTTGTTTAATAGGACTAATGATAGGGATGTTAATAACCATGTTTTTGGGGTTGAGTTTGATGTGTTTGAGAATCAAGAATTTGACGATATTAGTGATAATCATGTGGGGATTGATGTGAATTCTTTGACTTCTGTTGCAGCACATGAGGCTGGTTATTGGGTTGATGGGGGTGGTAATGATGAGAAGGATTTTAGGACATTGAAGCTTAATAATGGGAGAAATTACCAAGTTTGGATTGATTATGAGGATTTTGTTATGAATGTTACTATGGCTCCTGTTGGGATGAGAAGGCCAATTAGGCCACTGTTGAATGTTTCTCTTAATCTTTCTCAAGTTTTTGAGGATGAGATGTATGTTGGGTTCACTGCTTCAACTGGGGCTTTGATTGAAAGTCACAAGATTTTGGGTTGGAGTTTTAGTAATTCGAATTTTTCGCTAAGTGAAGCGTTGATTACAAGTGGGTTGCCATCGTTTGAGCTTCCGAAGACTCCGGTTTACAAAACGAAATCATTTCTCGCGGGTTTGACGGTGGGGCTTTTCGTTCTTGTTGTTTCTTGTTCTGTGTTTGCTATTTTCTTGATTAAGAGGAAGAGAAGGAGAGCGAAGGAGAGGGCGGAAATGGAAGAGTGGGAATTGGAGTATTGGCCACATAGAATTACTTATCAAGAAATTGATTCGGCAACAAAGGGGTTTTCTGAGAAAAATGTGATTGGAATTGGAGGGAATGGTAAGGTTTATAAAGGGGTACTAGGAGGGGCAGAGATTGCGGTGAAGCGCATTTCTCATGATAACAATGAAGGAGTGAGGGAATTCTTAGCCGAAGTTTCAAGTCTTGGAAGGCTAAAGCATAGGAATTTAGTGGGCTTGAGAGGTTGGTGTAAGAAAGAGAAGGGTAGCTTGATTTTGGTGTATGATTATATGGAAAATGGGAGTTTGGACAAATGGGTGTTTGATTGTGATGAGACCAAGATGTTGAGTTGTGAAGACAGAATTAGGGTTTTGAAAGATGTGGCTTGTGGGGTTTTGTATTTGCATGAAGGTTGGGAGTCTAAAGTCCTTCACAGGGACATTAAGGCTAGCAATGTGTTACTTGATAAAGATTTCAATGGAAGGTTAGGTGATTTTGGGCTAGCCCGGATGCACGGGCACGGTCAAGTGGCTACCACGACTCGGGTGGTTGGGACCGTGGGGTACTTGGCACCTGAGGTGATTAGGACTGGTCGAGCCTCGACACAAACTGATGTTTTTGGTTTCGGGGTCTTGATTTTAGAGGTGATGTGTGGGAAAAGACCAATAGAGGAAGGGAAGTCACCTTTGGTAGAATGGGCTTGGGAACTATTGGGGAAGGGCGAATTAGTAAGTGCTCTTGATGTGCGGTTAAGGGCTAAAGGTGGGTTTGATGAAGAGGAAGTTGAAAGGGTGCTTCATTTAGGGTTGTTATGTGTGTATCCAGATGCACGCGCTAGGCCTACAATGAGGCAAGTTGTGAAAGTATTAGAAGGGAAGAGCGAGGTTGATGAATCCGAAGAAGGAGAAGATATGGATATTTACTTACTGGAGAAGATGAAATCTAAGGACATGTGGTCTAATTACTCTCAAAGTTTGAGTTCTGGGTCACACCCTACATTTGAAGATATTAAGAATGGAGTTTCTTCTACAATGTCAATGTCTTGGTCTGATATTGTGATAGGGAGGTGAATCTACTTGATTAGTAATGGTGAGTGATTCTTGTTAGTTGTAGTGTTTGTTGTACCGTGTGTAATGTGAGATGTTCATAGAATAGGTGGAAAGTCTTGGTTTTGATACTTGTAGCTTTTTGTTTATATCTTCCATTCATGTTCATTTGGTATCTATTATACATTTTCTTCTTCTTTAAATCTTTATTCTCTATACATGTTCCTGGACATTTGTACAATTCATAAATGTAATGACTAGGTAAATTTTGAATTATGATATCATTTGGATGATTTGTTTTTAAGTATGGATTGTTCTCCCCGAGTTCTTCGTTTATTCATAACGACAGCCCTTTTCTCTGAGAATTGTATTACCAAAACTGAAATAGATACAACAATAATGCATTGCTCTAATAGGAGACCTCTCCGTGTGTGATATAGAAAATGCAAATGTACGTTCATGTATATATATTTGTAGTAAACTGATTTCAATTTTCTTATTCTACCATTTGCATCAGAATGCTAATTAATCTGGAGAAGAAGATGTGGTTAGAATGATAGTTTTTAGTTAGGTGAGGAGTTTGGTGGGAACATCATTAATTTTAAAAAGCAAGAAAAGTTATTTGGTGGGATGAATGTGCCTTGCTATTATCACTTCTATTCTACTATTTTTTGGTTCTTTCCATTAGCATTCTAATGGCAACTACTGTTATAATAAACCTCAGCCAGTGGTTTTCTTAATTCTTGGTACCTAATGCTTTGTTCTTTGTACTCGTGAGTCGTAACTAGCTCAAACAATGATACTAGTGGTGATTCATAATTAGGATCTTTCGTTTTGTTTGTTTTTTTATTCCTTTCCAGTTACCCAGATTTAATGCGTACATTGATTTTGTTTTTGAATTGTGTCTCACATAAAAGCGTATAAATATTTGTTACAATTTTGATTCAAAGTTTCAAATACAAATAAAATATCTGGTAATGATGTGATGCCAATTTTTTTTATTTTATTTTTTTATATCATGAGGTGTTTGAACCAATTTTAGTACAAGTTTAATTAATCCCAACACCCGGATATAGTAAGAAAATACAAGTGAAAAGATAAATAAAAAATAATTCAATAAAAAGACTTTTGAGCGTCATTTAACTTCAGAAACAGGCTTTGGCCGTATGGGCCACGAGGAGCATTCACAATTGTAAAGTTTTATGTATGGTAACTAAAGTATATTTGTTCTATTTTATTACTTTAGCGTTAACAAGATAATATAGTGAACGTTATATAAAATAAATATGAAGGGCTACTTTAAGATGAGGATAAGAGGCAAGAGAGGTAACCATATGCCTAATAATTAGGGGTAATTTTATTTTTATTTGCGAGTTTCTGTAATTTATCCACCCTTGATTTATGTTAATATTGAAATAAACTTCTCAAAACTTTCTTATAAAAATTGAGAAGTATATCCACCAATTAATAATCCTTTTAAATGTATTTACTTTTAAAATTAGTTTCCTAATTATAATATACTTCCTTAATAATATATTTTCTTAATTTGTTAAAAGATATATTGATACAAGTACTATAAATTCATTATTCATAAAAAATATACAACACTACAAATATGGGCGGAATTAATTTATATTATTACATCATAATACTATCAAATAATTTTTTTCAACAAATGAGTTTACTATTTTCTTTTTCTTTTTTTTATACAATGAGGGTTCTAAATAAAGAAAAATAAAGAAAAATTGGAACTTAAGAAGCTAAAAAATAATTAGTAGCCGAAGCCAACAAACATCGTTTCCTTCAATCTCAATTCTTTCAAGTCAAAGGAAGAATATTCAATTATAATATATGTTTGTTTACTTGTTTGCCATGATAAATCTGTAATTAAAGTTATAATTTTAATTTACTTATAGGTAGGAACTAAATTTTGTGGACGTATTACAAATGTTTCAAACTATGTTTACTGTTTAATTATTATTCCAAGACTACTGTGAATTATTGTTTAATCTCAATTCTAAAAACAAATGTGAATCATAGACTATAGTCTAAGCTTGAGTCTGAAAAGTGGATATAATAAACAATAAATTATATATATTAGAAATATCATTTTATTATACAATTTATGTTTACTTTTTGATATTTTATATGACGGTGGATAGAAGTAAAAATTTTGTGGATAATTTACATTTGAATTAAAAAGAATCATTATTTTATAAAAAAATATGCCAATATTAATTTTTGTAAGTTTATCCAATAACGTGGTTAAACTTAGTGGGCAATACAGATTATCTCAGTAAAACCCAAAAAAAAAGGATAGACCGACAAATTTTGCGGATAGAAATAAAATCACCCTTATTAATTACTAATCAAATTGATTAGGTTGTTTAATTTTTTTTAACGGTTGAAATTTCAATTTTGAATTATTTGATTTTCTATATTTTAGTAATTAATTAAGTTGTTAGAAGTTACTTAATTATTTAAATTTAAATCTCGAATTTGATTTTATAGATATTAGTTTCTAGCAAGATTTTAAAAGTTTAGATTAGTTTAATAATCAAGTAGATGATAGTGACATTATAGGAATAACAATAATATAAATTAGTTTTGTAGCTATATTAATTTAATTTTAATTATTTATCCGTAAAAGTTTGTATTTTAACAAAACTTTGGATCTTAAAGTATTGGTATAAAAGTTGTGTCCTTAAATAGATAGAGAAATGAATATTTGTCCTTAAAACTAATTGCTCCTATTTTTATTTATTTAATTAAAGTGGATGTACTTATTAATCTAGTGAATTTTTTAATATTAAATCATTAATAAAATAATATTTATAAAATTAAATCAATAATATTTTTTGTCAATCTATCCACATTCGTGGATTAATTTAGTAGGCAACGCAGATTAACTTAATGACGCGGATTAACTGCAAGATATCGTGGATAGAAATAAAATCACCCAATAATTAGACGTATGAGTATAGGAATATTGTAGCGAATCTAAAATCTAAACGCTTGAACTGAACTAATTCAAATATAGAAAATAAAATCAAATCGAATCAAAATTAAATATGTTTAGTTTGAGTTTGAGTTTGGGTTGTGACTGTACAAAATTGAAATAAATTATTGCATATACGACTCAGAGATAATAATAATACTTCTATCTAAAAATTTATGTTTCTAAGATTTACGAGCTCTATTGAGAAGACAACTCTTTGAATTATCGGGAATACTGAAGCTATATGATAAATGTAAAAGCTAATATTATTTTGATCAAAATAAGTAGGAACAAGTATATAGTTATTATTTTTTTGACCAAATTAAACGTTGCCTTATATACAATTTTTTTAAAAGAAAATATATTAAAATTGAATAAAATCAAACCGAAAAGTTTGGTTTGGACCTAGGTTTAGAAGATTTATAAACCAAAAGCGAACTAAACCATTCAAATTCGGTTTAGGTCTCCCTAATTTTAACCCCTACTGAAATTGAAAACATGTGCTCACCTAAATTCTAAATATCCCGAGTTTTAGTCTTACCTGAAATATAAATAATTACTTTATTATTTGTAATAAATAAGTGGAGTGAGATTTATTTTTATTTTCCTTGAAAAATAACTTTTCTTGACGCTTTTTGAATGGGTGATTTTGTTTCTATCCACCAAATCTTGCAGTTAATCCGCGCTATTAAGTTAATCCGCATTATCTATATATTAAGTTAATCCGTGAGCGTGGATAAACTGACAAAAAAATATTATGAATTTAATTTTATAAATATTATTTTAAATAATAATTTAATACTAAAATATCCACTAAATTAATAAGTTCAACCACTTTATAAATTTAGATATTAATATTAAACAATAAGTAAATCTTAATACAAAACAACGGATTATGACTTTGATCAGCAATCTTATATATTTTGATTTCATATATATATATAATAAATCACCCAAAATTCATGATTCTTACACATCTATGTAAATATATATACATTATGTTGTATTCGCGATTTTGGTTGTGGGTCATCACCCCCACAACCCTGTTTCACCCCCTAGAAAAATTCATATCGTGTTCTGTTTTGGGTAACGCAGTTTTCACCCATTACATTACAGTACCCCATGCTAAACGGAGTATCAAATTCCGTTTGGCTTTTCATGCTTTCCTTAAAGTATTCATAAGTTTCTTGGTCCATAGGGGTCAAATCTGTAATTGTGTGGTCGTTTTTCGCTTTCATGTTGCTCCGATCTTGATGGTCTTCCTCTTCGGAAGACAAAACAAGGGTGAAAACCTAAACCCAAACCCAGAGTACCTAGTGAGCAAAAAGCAGAGCTAAACTAGAGCAATTGAAGTAAACCCATCAAGGATAAATAGCGAGAAAATGAGGGAAAAATTAAAGAAATGAATACCCAGTTTGATCGAAGTAATTGATAGTGCCGTAGTTTTTATATCTATTGATTAATCGATTCTATAATTTTTTATATAATTACAGGGGTGGACCCAGGATTTTTTGATGGGGTGGGCTGAATTAACACAAAAATTTATGACAATTTTTTAAGCAAAAAATTTATTCCTATAATGGAAAAAAATTCAAAATTTTAAATAAAAATAATATAGTTAAATGTAATTATTTTTTATGGAAGACAAATAGTATTCGTAAAATTATGAATTTATAATTAAGTATGTTAGATTAAATATTTGTTTGTCACAATAAAATGGATACTTAAGTTAAAAGATGGAAGAGATTAAAGTGATTCTGAAAGTATGCGGGAGAGAGTATCTTTGTCAAAGACCAATAAAAATGAATAAGGATTTCCTCTTGGTTGAAGTATATTATATTAAAAATAATATTTTATGGTCTAAATTAAGAGTCTCGGTTTTTTAAAATGTTAATAAAAATAATAATTTTAATGCATGTCTCAAATTAAAATTTTAGTTTTCCTTTTAAAAATATAATTAATACAATAAATTTTTTGATACTAAAGAAATTATGTTCTTAACAATTCATTAATTTAAAAACAAAATTGTATTTCTTAAGAAAATAAAAAAGTTAAAATAAATTCTTGAGCATTCACAAAAAGGTTAAATAAATTGAATTGAATTAAATTATTTTATATACATATGTGTGTAAATATATTAAGAGAGAGTGAGGCTCTAGTTTGACAGTAACACACAACCTTTTAATTTATTTCATTTTTTTCCTTATATAGTCGTGTGGGCCAGCTAGCTCATAATTTTTCCCCTTTTCAACAGAGTTTAAGAAAGATGGACTGGGCTGATTGTGGGCTGGGTTAAGGAATTTACTGGTTTAATAGCATTTTTTTTATACAACTGGTGGGAAAAAAAAATTCTTGGGCTGGGCTGGAGCCCTCTGGGCCTAAACCCAGTTCCGCCCCTGTATAATTATCCGGTGGCCGAAAAAGAGTAAGTGGGCTAGAGAGAGTAATTGTTGCTCTGATCTATATCTAGTGGTTAGAAAAGAGTACTATCCGAAAAACCCAAACCCAAACGGAACAAGAGTGACAACCCACGGTGGCCGGAAACAAGGGTGAATTACACAAGTTACTAAATGATTTCCAATCTTGTTAATTTTGTTAAATTTACTCGATTTCTGAGTAAGAGCAAATTAAACCACACAAGTTACTAAATGATTTCCTCAGCAGTACCCATTCAACTTCTGTATGTGAAAGAAGAGAATCCTCTGCCTCACCTTCAAAAACATTATGAGCTGAGAAACAAGATGCTCATGTCTTTTGAGTTATTTGACGTATGTACAATAAAAATAGGAAATTACCTACTTGGTACACAATCAATCAAAATTCAAACAGAAACAAACAATGATTAAGAGTAATGGAAAAGAGGGACAAAACTAAAAGTGGATTAACTACAATATTTGGTAGATGGAAACAAAATCACACCTTTTAAATTCTTAGCATTTCTCGTATATATTCCTTCTTAAAATTTTTATTACAGAAATCAAGAAATACAAACATTGCTCGTACACATATATACAAAATATATTTATTTGTCTTTATATATATGTGTATATGTGTGTGTGATATTACCATTAGAACGAATAGTTTAAGTGGGATTTAATTGGGCGAGATGAAAGGGACAAACACTAAAAAAAATATGTTATGCGTATAAAGAAAGTTACAACTAAATAGGGCTCAATCCATATAGGATTGGGTTTTAAATACTTCATGTGATTATATTTAGGGGCAATTAAAAAAAGGGCTTATTAGAGAAAGATTTTTACACTAAAGCCAAGGAATATTTTTTTTTTTAAATAAAGGGCCTATTTTTTATTTTATTGATAATATGACATGTGCCTTTTTTTTCATTATAAAATGACATCCCAACCCTTAAAATAAACTAAAAAAATACCAATATGCATTAAAATATGGACTGCAATATGAACTTTGCAGTCTATATTTTACTGCAATATGAACTTTGCAGTCTATATTTTACTGCAATGTGAACTTTGCAGTCCATATTTCACTGCAATGTGAACTTTGCAGTCGATATTTTTAGTGCAAAGTTCATATTGCAGTCCATATTTTACTGCAACGTGAACTTTGCAGTCCATATTTTTAGTGCAAAGTTCATATTGCAGTCCATATTTAACTGCAATATGAACTTTGCAGTTCATATTTTACTGCAATATGAACTTTGCGGTCCATATTTTGTGCAAATTTTATAAAAAGGGGTAATTTAGGTAATACATAACATGTTTTTATTAATTAAATGATATTTAAATTTATTCAAATACATTCATTTAAAATATAAAACAAAATAGGCCTCTTACACTAATTACCAATTAAAAATAGGCCCTTCATTCAAAAAAATATTATTCATTGGATTTTTGGTAAAAATCAATGTATAATAAGCCCTTCTACCTAATTTCTAGTTATATTTAACTCAAGGATATTTTTATTTTTATTTTGCCATATTAGATAAAAATTTCTGACAATTTGTTTTAGGTATAAAGACAAATTTCATTATTTGTTCACTTAAAGAATATGCCTCTTTTTTGAATGGTTACTTATACCACTATTATAATATTTTATTTATTTATTACTATTAGTGGTTGCTTAGCCTTATTAATCACTTCCGCCATCACCGTCCACCAAAACTCCGACTACCTTACTGAAACTCCGGCGACTATTGTCAGAGTTTCGATGATCTTATTGGAGCTCCAGCGATAATTTTTATCCAGTGCAAAAACAAATTTGCACTCAAATTTACATCTTTAATTATTTGCGAATTTGCACATAATCCCTTTTAATCATGTGTTTACTGCAAAAGTGGATTTTCATGTAATTATTCTCACATTTTGTAATGACCCGAATTTCCTAAATTGTTTATTTACTCCAAACTAATATATGCATATATTATAAATTAATATGTATTCACTTATTTGTCTTGCGGTGAATTTATTATGTGGTAAATTTATTATAATATGTTCAAAATTGTAATTTAAAGTATATGTGAAAAATATTTTTTTATATATATTCTCCTTTGGAAATTCATATCTCTTATTACGTTGAGAAGTTTTGTGTGAAATTAATTTTGTTTTAAAATAGACTTTATAAACTTCAATTTGAGTACAAATTTCATTACATTTGGACTTTTAATGAATTAGTTATGATTTTTGAAAGTTGACCTTACCTGGTGTGAGTTTGACCTGCGGGAATTAGAGAAAAATGGAAATTAGTTTGAGGCTTTTACTAATTATAATTAGATAAGCCATTGACTTAATTTAATTGGTTAATTTATATGTATTCTTTTATTTGTTATAAGACTTATTTTGTTTGCCTTAATTTAGATGAGAAAAACTCTAGCATGAATATAAGTTAGATTTTCAACACATGTAAGGTTTTGGAGAGGAGAAAATTACGTATTATTATATGGCCATTTGAAGAGAAGAAGAGACGCAAGAGAGAACCAAGTAGACGTAAAATACTATTTGGTTATTCTTTTTCAATTATTTAGTAAGTGTTTCTCACATTTATTCCGTGAATTTTGATACATGCATATATATATATAACCTATTTTGTTTTGAATCAATTTATTTTGGCAATTCTTATAAATTTATTTTGTTTGATCAATTTAAGTTTTATTATTTATAGAGAGTGATTCTCACCATTTACTTGTGGTTTTTATTCATGCATATTGTTTTGGTTTTCTTTAGATCTAAATTATATGACGATTCCTTGGGACTGTATCGTTGTGTTTATCTGCAATATTGGACACGCTGTTATAGAATATTAAATGGTAGAATTTGACTAGTTTTCATGTGATTTTATTGGAATCAACATTCTGCATATTTTAAATGCTTTGAACATGAAATGGGTAGTTATGCTATTGCATTTTTCTTATTTATTTTTTGGGTAATTAGCTTTAATATTGTTGGTGCAAGATGATATGTTGTACTAATATTTTTGAAGGTCTTAGCCTACCGTATCATAATTGTATGTTTGTTAATTGTTTTGATAAATGTACGAGACGTGAAATTACTTGCCTCTACTTTGTCTAGAAACTACTCTTTTGTCTCAAAAAGTGTGTGAAACTATTTGTCTTACCATGCTTGTAATGAGACTTAAGTTGATTGTATAACATATGTATGTATGAATTATCTATTTGCATCATGGACATATTGGGTGATATATAATCAACTCAAACCAGTATTTATATACTAACCCAAGTTGTCTCCATGCTTCTTGGGTACGTTATCTTTATGAGCGTGGCCAAGAGTTTTGTAGTTATCGATGTGCTTCGTTGATCGTGCTAAGAGATTTACTTAAAGTTGATTGTTTGTTTTGCAAAATTGTGTATATTTTTTTGGACTTTGGAAACGGGTCCGATTTAGATACTTTGGCCAATTATTTTGATAAAGTAATTCTATTTTGTATTATAATGTAATTGGACTTTTCAAATAATGTTTGGATATCAAAGTTTTGTTTATTTCGCAAACATTTATAAATGATTTTGATTTAAGTTTCAATTTTAGTTTTTGAGAATGGGTTTTAAAGTTAATTATTGTTTAAATTTTTGCCCCTAGTAGTTGGAGGGGCGAGTACGCGTAGATTAATTGAGTATTTGGAGTCAAAAAATCGGGTTATGGCACATTTACACCTAATTTTTTGCTAGATCGCGTTTTACTGCAAAGTGGATTTACACCAACTTCTTTTTCAAATTTGGACCATGTTTTATTGCAAAAATAGATTTGCAATACATGTGCCTAAACTTCGGTGAGATCTTGGTAGTCCGATAGTGGTCGCTGGAGCTTTGACAGAGGGGAATGGTGGTGGTGGTGATTAATTTTTTAAAAAAAAAAGAAGAAAAAAGAAATAGAAAAATAATATTTTAAGTAAAAAAAAATAAGTGTCATTATTTTAGAACGAAAATGTAAAATATTATGAAAGAAACATTTTTAACTCATATATAATTAGTAATTTGAAATAGGACATACCTGACATGATTTCAAATCCAAATTTAAAATTAAAAGAGAAATCAGGTACTTGAAAAAATGTTTTAAATAAATTTTAAACTACATATAAATTAAAAATTATTTAACATTACTTTAAACATTGTTCTTGCCTGGCAAGAAAAGTTGGAGATTTTATTGCTTTTAAAAATGTCAAAATCGGAACATAAAAAATTTCACACGGCTTAACGTAACCGTTAGCTCCACGGACGTTGTGAATAGTTCCATGTTGTTTGAAAAGAGAGGTTGGAAAAAGGACACCGTCCTCTTGTTTTTCGCCTTTCAATCAATCCCCCTCCCAAATACGTTTTCCCCCGTTTCTGTTTACGGTCGAAGTTCTATCGCTTTATTATTTCATTCTTTTGCCCTAAAATAAAATAATCCACAATCGGCGCCCTGATTTGAACCAGCCCTAGCCTCTCTCCAATAATCTTCGAGCCATAGTACTCTCACCAGGTTCTTCTTATTGTTCTTTCTTTTATGATTTTGAGTTTAGTTTAGTTGCTTAAGTACTTTTATTCGATCAAATGTGTTTGTTATTGATTGTGATGAAGTTATCCAAATAAACTGATATCGATTAAAATTCTACTCTGTAATTAGGAGGTTTGATTCAGTTAAATTCTGGCACCAAACATAGATATTATGATGCGTTGGATACATTGGTTGCCAAATATTTTATACTTTTGTTCGATTGAATTTGGTTGTTTAATTCTGTTTATTGATTGTGATGAAGTTATCCATATCTATATAATAAGGGGTAATGGTTTTTAAATCTCAAAAGTGTACAAGGGGTAAAAGAATAAATAAGTGGTTGTGCCTTTGGAATGAGTTACAACCTAGAACCCTGGTATTGATTAAAAGTCTCATCTGTTATTAGGAAATTTGATCAGTTAAGTTGCGTCACCAAAATATGAATGCTACGATGCGTTGGATACATAGGTTGCCAAGTATTTGGTACTTTTGATGGATTGAATGTGTTTGTTAATTTTGTTTGTTGATTGTAATGAAGTTATCCCTATTCTAATAATAATAATCGATTAAAAGTCTCATCTATAAATAGGAAATTAGATTTTTTAAGTTCCTTTGGCACCAAAGTATGCATACTAAGCCTAGCTGGGTACATAAATTGTCAAGTATTTGAGATTTTCATTGGATTGAATGTGTTAGTTAATTTTTTTATTGATTGTGATGAAGTTATCCATATTCTACTGGTAATCGATTAGAAGTCTCATTTATAAATTGGAAATTAGATTAGTTAAAAAGTTCTTGCACCAAACTATGATTACTAAGCTTATTTAAATGGTTACATAGGTTGCCAAGTATTTGATACTTTTATTCGATTGAGTGTGTGTGTTAGTTTTGTTTAGTGATTTGGATGAAATTGTCTATATACCGATAATTGATTAATAAGGATCCATTTGATAACAAAATGGAAAATAGTAGGAAAAACAATGTATTTTTGTAAGTAGATGGAAAATAAATTGAGGGATGTGGTGAGATTTACTCTAACTTTTTGGTTTCTTCCATGGAATTTTTTTCCTTGAATGGTGGTGAGAAATTTTTTTCTACAAAACATTAAAGGATGATGGAGCCATGGAGGTAATATACTCATGAAAATGAGTATGAGATAGAGAGTAGAGAGCATCTCACCTCATTCCTCAACTCATTTGCCATCTTCTCACCTAAATTTGTTATTTTTCTTATCATTTTCCTTGTTGCTATCAAACGGAGCCTTAAAGTTTCACCTATAATTTGGAAATTAAATATTTAAATTAGTTAATTTCTGGCACCAAATATGAATGCTAAGCTTCGTTGAACACACAAGTTCCCAAATATTTGATACTTTTGTTCGATTGAATGTATAAGTTAATTTTGTTTATTGATTGTGATGAAAATATCCTTACACAGATAATAATCGCTTGATAAAAGTCTCATCTAAAAATAGGAAATTAGATAAGTTCTGGCACCGAATTATGAATAGTTAGCTTCGTTGGATACATAGGTTGCCAAGTATTTGATTGAAGTACTCAAGAGTCAAGCAATAGATAAAATTATGTATGTTAGTATGTATATCATGTGTTTATCTAGTCTTGTGATTATTTACTTTGTTCCTACTATTAGATTAGACTAAAACATTGTTTAATCAGACATTTATGGCTTATTATTGCTTTCTGAATACATTTATTAGCCCTAATGTAGGTCTATAATTGGGGTCAATTAACTGATATTTCCGTGTAATCATGAATTTCAAAAATCTGAATCAAGGACAACAGATTTGATGCTATATTGCTTTCTGAGAATTGGCCTGCCACTACTTTCTGATTGATGATTGAATCTATACTCTTCGCTTCACCAGGACACAATAATGATAATATCATATTCCAAAAGTTCTAAAGTTTCTCACCATCATTTGTACCACTGATATTACACATGCTAATTTTGTATCCTTTTTTCTTTGTGTGAGTTTATTTGAGAACTTTTGCTACATTGTTTTGATGTTTGCGACAAGTCATTACTAGCCTAACAAAGGCAAATGGATATATGGTGACTGCTTCAAGTTGATTTGTTTTTTCCAGTAGTATTTGTGCTGATCTTTCACGTAAGTTTGTAATCGCTTTAAGTTTATATGTTTTTTTGAGTAGTTTTTATGATAGATTTTTCACTCAAGTTTATGGGGGTTAAAAAGGAACGGAGATGATGAGGAATGTTCTTTTCCCAATTGGTTTGATTGTTGAGATAATGGTGTCTTATCACATTTATCTTAACTGATCATTCCCTCCATTTGTTCCCCTTTAATTTCGTTTCTCCCACTCCTAATTTGTTTAGTTTTGTTTTTCTTCATTTTATAAGTTCTGATCTAAGCATCTTAATTGATTGAGGATGAAATGATGATTAGATTTGTTTCCCTATTGGCTTGATCAGTGATATAATGGTGTCTAATTGTATTAGCTCTATGTGATCATTCTCGGCCAAGAAATTAAGAAAATTTTGTTTGTGTTGGGTTTGATTTTTAACTTTTGAGGTGTTTACAGATGAAAATGTTAACCATCCACATGTGTTAGGTTTATAATGAATAAAAAGAATGGATTTTTGTTTAGAATTTGTATTTTCTTCAATTCATGATAAAGCTTAACATGTACTCTTAACATTTCACCTTATATATATGTTTAATATATTTTCTCACTTTTAGGTTGATTGATTGAAGAATGAAGTGACGGTTAGATTTGATTCCCTACTGGTTTGATTGTCGGGGATGATGTTCCGGATTTGCTTGGGAAACGTACGTGGATTGATGACGTGGCATATTTTTTTATGCTAAATAGGTTATGGCATGCGCTATTTTGTCCTTCAAAATTGGTAATATATACGTTACCTAGATCTTCAAAAAGAAAAGTCTTTGCTGCTCACTTGCTGCTACATCACAGATTTTTTACCTCTGTTTTCTGGTTCTTCTTCTTCTTCTGTTCTTTTTTCTTCTTCTCTTGTTTCTCTTCTTCTTTGTCTGTTTTTTCGTTTTTTGTTTCTCTCCTTGTCTCTTGTTTCCCGTGTTTCTTGTCTTCTTCCCCTGATTTCAACCTTTTTTTCTTTCACACCCTTTTTTTCTGCCCCTTCTGTGCTTTCCTTCTTTCTCTGTTTTTACTTTTTTTTGGGCTTTTTTTTAGTGTTGTGTGCTGTTTTTATTGGTTGCCTTATTTCTCTACTTCTTTTTCTCGCCCCCTTTCTTCTATTTTTTTTCTGCCCCTTCTCTGCTTTTCTTCTTTCTCTGTTTTTGCTTTTTTGTTTTGTTTTTGTTTTTGCCCCTTAGTGTGTTATCATTGATCTATCTTTAATGAAGACAACGTATGGATATTTTGTTGTTATTTGTATTAGAATACTTTTATTTATTCTTAATTAAAACATCAAATGCTGCGTTGCTTACGCTACACAATCCCAAAACCAAAATGTTACATGATGCGCTATTGCAATTGAAAATTCTGTTCTGTAGTAAAAAGAGAATTAAGCACGTCTGAAAGTTTGACAGGTAAATTAAAACCTGCATCTGTTGAGCTCAAAACTTTTGCCTCATTCATGATGTCATATTGTCTTTTACACGAAAATTGATTTTGATTATTTGATCTTGTGTTTACTCACAATTTGCTGATAAGAGAGTACAGAGCAAGAATTCTTCATGTTGTTTACGTTGACTCTTAGGTTACTTCTTTTGGAATTTGTGTCATCCATAATCTATGAAGTATAGACTCGACACGCAACACGTGTTTTGATATGACACGCGACACCCAATTTTTCTAAAATGTAGGACACGACACGTGGGGGGACACGTTTTTATTTAATTAATTAATTAAATTATATATGCAATAAACTTTGTAAATATTTAAGAATTCAATAAAATAAAATTGGATTGCATTAATTACTCAAATACTCAAAACATGATCACTAAATTGTTCTACACTTAAAGCATCAAAAAGCATATATAGACTAAATTGTTCCATAGAATGATAGAAAACAAAAGAGAAATATAAAAAGTGGCTTAGTTGCCTCATCCTCAATTGATATTGTAATAAAGAAACACTAGGAGTAGTAGTCATCTAAATCAATTATCAAGTAATAGATACTATAATTAAATTCAACTGTCGGAGAGAGTATCAAAGTGTCCGACAAGTGTCGGGCCCGACACGTGGCCTCCAAAAGAGTGTCCATTCTTCATAGTTCATAATTGACTCCCAAGATTTTTTTGGAGTTTAAGTCTTTAAGATGGCCACCATGTTTTTATTGTCTGAACATTTACGGTGATTTTATGTGGGGTTTTTTAGTGGGCGTTTATTTAATTGTGCCAAATTTATCTTTGTACTCTTGGTGTTTATTTGTTTTCTGTTATTTCCAACGTTCATGGAAACCAAGTTTTTTTTTGTGGACTGTTGGGAATTTATTATTGTTCTTTTGGATTTAAACGTTGGTTTCACTAGTTTTAGTTATTGACAGTTTTGTATATTTTTTATTCTTTTTTGCATTATTTTCTTGTTTAACAATGTTGATTTAGTAATTTTTTTTGGGTGAACACTAGTCTACTAGTCTTGTCCGAATGAGTTATTAACAATCTTGTTAATTTGGTCTTGCTTATATTTTTTCACATTATTTTGGGTGTTGTTATTATGTTTTTGTGTTGAAATGTGTAATTTAGTATTATTTTGGGTAAATTACATATTTGTTAGTTTGGGTTATCTTAATTTCGGATTATTATTTTTGCGTTATCAACAATGTTGATATATAAATATATATATATATATATATATATATTTGTGTTACTTTGTTATTGTCTTGGTATTATCGTAAGTGTTGATATTAGCACTCCACAAAAGTACATGAGCTCTCCAAAATCATCTTTAGTGACACTGTACATGGATCTTTTGTCAATAAAAATGATTTTGAAGTGTTAGAGTACTTTTGTGGACTGATAATATCATTACCCTAATTACTTTCTTGTCGTTATTAATATTGTTTTTAAATTACAATTTTGCTAGTTTGAGTTTTGTTTTTGTGTTAAATAATGTTGTTAATTTAGTATTTTTTTTGGGTCAATTATAGTTTTGCTATTTTGTGTCATATTAGTGTTGTTAAATTTGTTATTGTTCTATTTTGGTGTTATTAATACTGTGGGAGCATAAAATTAGAGCCTTCACCTGGGCCGAACTTCTGAGCTTAGACCCAGGCTCAAAGGAGTCGATCTAGAACCAGGAGAACAAGTCACAATGAATAGACGTAGAAGTGACCACTTGAGACCATCGACCAAACGTAACACTCCTGCCGAGTACAGCATCAAACTCGGCAGAGATTGGCAACGCCAAGGCGAATGTACCAGCCAATGCACAAGGAGCACCCATACTCGTTGGTACTCTTCGTATCCACTGTTGAGATGGGCTCTTTAGCGAATGAAGATGAGACACCTGTGAGGGATGGTACTGCCAGTGTTAGTTGCCGATATGGCATCCAGACGAATGAGACCACGACACCTACAAAGCGCAATGTCACTTTTTGGAGACACACACTACATGTGAAAAGGGTAGGATTGCTGAGCAAGCAAGTCCTTTTATAGTCATTTAGCCCTTAACCTAAATGAGCATTGTAATCCTAATTTTATAAGTATAAATAGAGAGGGATAGCTCAGAACAATGGGGAGAGCAATATATTCTTACTCGAGATAGACGAACATTCTCCTGTAGAATATCTTTCACAGTTGTGTTTGAAAAAGCCATTAGAGTTAAAGAAAAAACACCATCATACACCAAGGGATGACGTGTAATACCCCGTATTTCAAGGTATATTAATTGGGTTGAGTATAGCTTACTTTAATCATATTAGTTAAAATGAATAAGAATTAAATGTTAACTTTATACATGTGAGGGGTGAAATTTCATGTAATGGAGTCTCGTGGTATTTTAATACATCTTATTATGTTGTATTAGGTTTCTTTACATTCATGTAAGTGATCGTTTAGTGATTCGGGTGGTCCGAATTAATTTTGGTTTGTAAATCATGAGTTTTGATCTTACGCGATTTTCTTGTTTTTAGCCAACTTTGGATTATCGTAACTTTCTCATCTTTTATCCGATTTGACTGACGTTTGTTCCTACTTCTAGATTTCATAGCATTTTACAATTTTTGTGTTTTGACCGAAGTCCAATTCGCACTCCTCGTTGATCAAAACTGGGCCCGAAGTAGGTCCATCGCTAAATTCTGGTCATTTGGTAGCGCTTTGGCAAAACGCTGTCTTCGGTGAATTTCTGGAAACGATTGGTCCATAATTTGGAAAACTTTCTCTTAGGAAGTTGTAGATCTTTGAAATACCTTTCCGTAGACATAAAGAACACACCAATTGGAGTTCCGAATGAAAAGTTATGGCCAAAACAAAAACAGTGCTCCATAACCAAAAAATCTGCACGAGTTACTGTAGCAACCGACTTAAAGTCGGTTGAAGCTCGTTTTAAGCTATTTTTCAACCATTTTTGAACTAGCCTCTTCCACTAAACTCTAGAGAGTTCTAGAGAGAGAAAGATAGGTGTTCTTGAGCGACTCTTACTTATTTTTACTCTCGATCGAAGGATTAAACATCGAAAAACATCCGAAACACCTCCTAGCTTCCTATTCATCATCTTCTACCTTGAGGGTTCTTTGGGGAAGGCTTGAAGTAGTAAATTTCTTTCTTCTTTCTCACTCATAAATCGAGGTAGGGGTTTATATGCTTTTAAACTTGAAATTTTGGCCTTATTTCATGAATATCATCATAGTTTTATTTTATTTGTCTTAGTTATCTAAAGCATGACTTATAACATGATGTTTTATGATTAATAAAGGTTTAAAAGTGAGGTTTGTGGCAATAGATGCTATGTAGACTGGATAATATGATTTTATTTGGCTAGAAATGGATGATTTATACATGTATATTAATTATGATGACTTTGCCTATTGATATTAATGTTATATGGTTAATTATAGTATAAATTCACGTATTTAAGCAAGATATGCCATTTAAGCTCTATGATTACATGTTATTGATTCATATGGATGTCCTTTGGGTATGTATGTGTTGATTTGACAAAAGAAAATGGTTTTGTATACACTAAAGGACATGAACATGATTTTGATAGAGTTTATATGGCATATGTAATTTATATTTTACATTTAACGCATGAATTGGACAAGATGTGCCGCTTAAGCTTGAAATCTATATAATATGGATTTGTATGCGAGGTTCTTTGGATATACATACTTGGTTGTATCCAAAGAGATTTGCAAATGGGTTATGTATACGCTAAAGAACATGGATACATGATGAATGAAGTTTAAGTGGCATGTGTTACTTGTTAGTTGTCATAAATAGCATGTATGCATATTGTGCATTACTATTGTGTCAACCGCACTCTTGAAGATTCTTCGGCAAGCTCGGATTCCCATATGGCCTATTGAATGGGCGTGTATCTCTTATTATGATACTGAAAGCTTCATTATATATATATCCGCTTGGAGGCTACGTGGAGGCTTATTTCTCCTGGCAATTCATAGCAGTTTTATTTCTATCTTGATATTGTTTTATCTAATACGATTGGTTGATTGATCTTTTGAAAATGATTGAACTTGGTCATAGATGACCATGGTGATATGAATTATGTATAAATATCTGTTTTCATGGTGCTTGTCGGGATGGAAAAATAAACAGGGTCCGGTGCCCTTGGGTTGAAAAGTCTTAAACCCCTGGGGAATATTGTTTGGTCGCCTATAAGCCACCAGTGAAAGACCCGGGAACCTAGGCATTGGCAATGCACCATTGGTTTGATTCTTTTCTATAGAAGATAGACGGGGTGTTGTTCCACTTCCTGGGTATGATGACAGTATTCCATTTTGAGGTAATGGATTCTATGATGAGATTTCAGTTCAGGTTCTTGTTGACAAGAACTATGATTATGTTGTATGCTCTTGGAGCGAATGGATTCTATATGGCCATTTTGGCTTGGTTTCTCATCGGTATGCATCTTGAAGGTTTGAAAATGGGTTGACACAAAGGGAGGTAATTTGCATATGCATGAGCACGCATCATCATGAACTAGTTATCTTTTGTGATATTTTATAAATAATGTTTAGATTATACGATGAAAATGTTTACTTGGTTTACAGTAATAAATTAAGGAATGTTTTTCAAACGTTCCTCTATTTCCCCCTACTGAGCAATATGCTCACCCCATTTTTCTAAATTATACAAGTACTCAGGAGTCCAAAAAGAGCAGGAACGCGTAGGGACCGGGAACGAGTTAGTGGCTTTGATACATATGTATTTTTGTTATGTACATGCTATTGCGGGAAGTTACGGCTAGCCCGGAGTGTAGTATATTATCATGAAATTACTCGGTTGGTTTTGAAATTATTATATACATGTTTATATGTTTGTATACAGTATTATCATCATCAGTATGATTATGAAACAGTTGTTTGATATTTATGATCATATTATTTGGATTTCTTGGTGCATTTTACATTATATATACTCATTTTAGTCAATTTAAGATGGGTTAGTGACACTCCAGGCCTTAATTACGGGTGTTGTCCCAATAATTAGGGTAGTTTTGGGTAGGGGCGAAGGTATGTAGGGGCAGGGGGGGCACCAACCACTCCTTGGTTTGGGCCAGGTTTGTTTTGGTTTTTATTTTTTTTAAATTTTTTTTAGGGATTTTGATGCATAAAAATAAACTTGATGGGGCATAATTGTAAGGTGGTGAAACTTTAGGAACCATTTGTAAATAACAAACTTAAAAAGAAAAACCCTAACTTTAGGACCATTCTATTTCTCCTCTGCGCAGCTCATAACGCAGCTGCTACTGCTTCTTTCTTTCTTTTTTTTTACCACCATTACAACACCATTTTTACACCATTTATTAACACCACTTCTTCACCACCAGTCCACCATTGAGCCACCATCACGCCACCACTGAGCCTTTGATGACTTCTTCCATTTCATAGGTATATTTTCAGATCTATTTTTAAAAACTAGAGATTGTATTATTTCTTGAATAGTTGTATAATATTATTTGTGTTTCTTTATTAATTGCAATATTGTATAATATTAAATATATATCTTGAACTATTTATTAATTATTTAATATTTAGTTATTTAGTTTTGAATTTATAATTGTTGAATACTTGAATATTATGTTAGTTATATCATTGATTAATTGTTGAATATTTAGTGTATATCTTTAACTATTTATTAATTATTGAATATTTAGTTATTTAGTTTTGAATTTGTAATTATTGAATGCTTAAATATTATGTTAGTTATATTATTGATTAATTGTTGAATATTTAGCGTATATCTTTAACTATTTATTAATTATTGAATTTATAATTGTTGGATATAATTGTGTTTCTTTATTAATTGCATAATAATAATTGTGTTTCTTTATTAATTGTTAAATATTGCAATACTTCCAAAATATGAAGAACCCTAGAATGTTATTGTAATTTTCATAATTGTTCGCATTTGTTATTTGAATTGTATGAACTATTATTATTAATACTATTATGTTTGCTTTCAAATTTTATGACGTTAAATATGATTTAGTGTGTGTTGATTTAAGACCAAATTTCGCCCCCCGTTGACATAATTTCTAGTTTCGCCACTGGTTTTGGGCCGATTTACCCACATACAAATTCATTTCGGGCTTGGTCAAATTTACGCCACCGACAAATACTTTAATAGTGTTATTTATTTTTTAATTTTTGTGTTTGATAAGGTGGTTCATTTACAATGCTTTTGAGAATAAAAGACATTTTTATAATTTTGGGTTATTGTCGGGGCAGACTAAGCTTGTAAAAGGTGATAAGAGATTCAACTGGTAAAGAAAGCTAGCAAATCGCTATGAGAGGTAGGCTGGGATGTGTATATTATTTACTCTTTTAGTGATGATTTGAGATTCTTGAGTTGTAATTTGCTCTTTCAGTGATGATCACAACATTATATTATTGTCATTTCATTAGAAGAAAATGAGGCCTATGCTTCAATCCGCCTCATTTAAAAGGCATAAGGCAAAACGCCGTAAAATCGCCTTATGCCTTTTAAACCATTGATTGGAGCATTAATTGATGATTAGATTTGGGTTTTTAACAATATTGTAAGTTTGTTTTATTATTTTCTTTTTCTTTTTTTATTTGTTGTGCCCACTAGTTTGGTAATAATTATGTATTTCAAATTGGTGAACTGATTGTACTATGTCATGTATTCGTTGTAATTGGTTCTGCGTCTGCTTATCACTATGATTGATTGATTTGATTTGATTCTGTGGCTGTTCATGAATGCAAAACGATTGCTGATTTTTTCAATTTCTGGAAGTTTAGTTCCCTGTTATCTAATGTTCGCTCTTTTTTTTATTGATTGGTAAATCCCTTGTAAATCCCTTTTACATTTTTTCCTTCCTTTTTTTTTGGGTGCGGAAATAGATCTTTTGCTTTAGATGTCAATTTATGGCAAAATTACCCCATGAATAACAATACACTTTAGGGACTTAGTTTTTCTGAGTGTTTGGAGAGCTCTGTTTTATACTTTAAATAATTTTTGCCATGCTTGTTGGATGAAAACAATCATGTTCTTAGCTTTAGAAGCTCTCCATTTATATAAGATATTCTCTAAAACAAAGAGCATTGTTAGAAAGGTGGTTTTTTTTCCCAACTATTATGTGGTTTCATTATCTTTTTTTTTTTTGGTTTCGAGATGTCAATTTCCGCAAAATATATGATGTGGTTAACGTCAGGAACATAGTTTATGAGTGTTAATAAGTATGGGTAGTTGTTTGGTTAAATTGAGTGTTAATCTCTGTCTTTCAATCAAATTGAAAGACAGATTCTATTCGAGGGCATATGATTCGCATAGATCTATTAAGGACTAGTTAGCAGCATGCGTATCATTTGTGTCTTATTCACATGTAATGGTTGGCAATTTGTGTTTTTGAATCGTGTTTAAACTTTGACACAAGAAGAAAAATATGATAGATGAGTCATGTTATTTTTGTAGAACAGTTATTATGGTGTGATATAAGCCGGATATACACTATCAATTATTCGTTCATTTTTTTTAGATTTGACCATCCACCTCCTTATTCATATCCATCCATACAGCTATTCTTATCCACATCTTATTGGATTTACTTGAATTCGGACATTATCGACATTTGTTTGCCTTTTTCGGACATTATTGACTTATGTTTGCCTTTTTTAGTGTACACACATATTTTCGTGTTAGCAGTACCCCAAAAAATATTGGACTATATGATATTTTTGTTCGTTCAAAATATTTCATATGTTTTTATAAGTAGTAATAGTAATTATTACACCTAGTCTTTGGTTCGCAAACTCAAAATGTACTTTGGTTCTTAGGTTTTTTAAGCAAATTGTATGCGTGCTATAGTGGATACCGATTATCCTAGTTGGGTACTTGTGTTATATGTACGAGGAACATTTCCCATATAAATTGCATCGAGTTTATGGAATGAGCCATTCGAGGGGATAAATATATAGAGTTTTTGATGAAATTTGGTGAAAATAATCTTGATTATTAGTAGATCGTCTTTACCAAATTTCATTAAAAAATTAAATTGGAAAACGAGTTAACTGGAAAAATAATATGTGAGGAAAATTATATTTTAATTCATTTGGTTGAATTTTTTTATTGAAATTTGGTGGAGATGATCTATTAATTATGGAGGTCTTTTTTACCAAGTTTAATCAAAAAATTAATCCGTTTACCCTGCAAATGGCTTAGTCTGCAACTTAGGGGGTTGTATTTAATTTAGGTTTTATAGGATTTTTTTGAATTTTAAAAATCCGTGGGTATTCAATTGAAATTTTATAAAGTCTTTTGGTATTCAATTTAAATACTTCCATTTTTAAAGTTTTAATTATTCAACTAATCATGTTCTTCCGAAACTATATAGATGTCGTTTTTCTTTAAAAAAAATCTTAAATTTTTTTTCTTCCATTTTATACTTTTTTTTAGACAGAAGATGAAAATTGAATAGAAAGGGAAAAAAAACCCAATCCATTGGGATTTTAGACTTGATTCAAACCGTTTACGGCAGATTTATAATTTGCTTATTATTTTAAAGTTGTAATCAAAATTCTTTTATTATTTATCTTTTGATTTTTTATTATAATTAATTTTTGTGCACGTACATTGCACGTAGTTGTCAAGTATAAAATTCAATTAATAATTGTAAGAAAATCATAGAATTTTGTCTCCTTGAATTTTTTTATTAAATAGGGGGACACAAAATAATGAGAATGAAAATCAAGGGAATAATAATGAAAATGAAGAGGGTTGTGATAATCATGATGATATTTGAATGTTACTTTAAACTTGTCTTTACATTTTTTAAAATGTTACTTTAAACTTGTAATTAATTTATTTTATTGTTTGTTTTTTGATTTTTTGATTTTTTTGATGGACTTATTAAAATTTGTAGAAATTCATGAATTTACTAAAACTTGCATAAATCTAAAAGAATCCATGCATTAAAATCTGTCAAATTCTATAAGAATTCAAAACAATCTATGGACGTAATTGAATCCACAGATTTTAAAAAGTCTGTTAAAATCTGAATTGAATGCACCCCTTAGTTTAAACAAGTACGAATTTTGAGGTGCTAATTCGTTTCATGTCGTATTCAAAATTGTCACACCAACTCACATGTATGGAAAAATGTTTAATGAAGTGACAACTGGGCTATTGTTTTTTCTCTTTCAAAAAGATAGCTTAGTAGTTAATTATGATTTTTTATGGTTGAGGGTGCAATTGCTGTTGGTAAAATAGGCTTATCGATAATATGACGCAATTTTTTAGCGTTCAAAATGTTTTGTCGCCTTCATAATATATAGTATAGTTGTAAATCAATTTTTTGAAATACCATATTTCTCAATTTCTTTAACAGTTAGTGCTGAAATTAATTTCTCATAAAGAAACATAATTTATAGGTAACTTATTATCAAGAATACAAAACCTAACATTGGGAACTTGTAGACAAATTTAGATACTTGACGAGACTAATACATTTATAACTTGTCAAGTAGATTCTATTTTCACTAATTTTTTTAAAATTTAATGCAAAGGGTATGATGGTCATTTTCTGATTATTTTTAAGAGAATGGGTTTTAAGCATTTCATTTATAGTTGTATTCAAACTAATGACATTTTATTATTCTATATCACACGGAGTATTTCATGTACAATTTGTTTTAGCAATATTTTTTAATCTTTGTCAACTAAATGGAGGCACTTCTTTTTGAATAATCAATTATATTCTTATCTCAATCTTTTATATCTTTATTTCGATTAATAGTTGTTAGGTCACCCACCTTTGCCACCAATGCCCACTATTGTTCACCCACTATCAGAGCAGTCCGCTGAGAATTTATATATAATGTGAAAAAAAAAAACTCAAATCTTTAATTGTATGTAGAATTAGTGCAAAAACCAATTTGTGTTGTTCTCAAATTTAATGCAAAAATATTTTTTCACAAAAATTTATTTGTTAAGTTGTCTACGAGCTTAGCAAAAACATATATGGACTAAGAACTATATCGTTAGTTGCTTTTAAATTTTGTAAAAAAAAAAAAGATTTGCGGTACACATTGATTTTGTACAAAAATATAGTTGCTTTAAAATATGTATCCGAAGTTGCATGTAGATTTATTGTAAAAATATATGTGCACTAGAGTTCTGGTAGTGGTGAATTGCAGGAGAAGCCAGCAGTTTAAAATGGATGTAAAGCATTTTAAGTAAAGAAAAAGGAGCCATTCCTTTGGGAATAATTATGGAGGGCAGTTCTTTAAACGCATTACCTTTTTCTTTTTTTGGAAAAATGGAAGGTCTCTTCCTTTTTTTCACGGACCAAAAAAAGTATCACTAGAATACAAGACCATTGGCGAAAGGTCTCTTCCTTATACTTTAATAATAATAATGAAAATTCTCCCTCTTCGTACAAACTCGATTCAAGATAATTAAGCGAAAAGTAAGGGGTAATAATATTATTGTCAAAACATCTTTTACTAATACTTTAGCGAATAATGTATTGATTGATTGCACATCATGATTTAGATATCTTATATTGTTTTGGATTAACGAAAACTGTTATCTAGATTAAGGAGGTCAAGTTGACATATATTGTATATACCTTAATTATCTTTTCGAAGATAGAACAACAAACATTTATAAATAGTTTAGCCGTAAAATATGTCAAGTTGTACGTGAAAAAGACATGACAATTAAACTACGTAAATAGATAAATAAAGATACTATACTAACGCAAGTTGAACAAATTAATTGTGTAAGACAGTGCATTTGAGGAAGACATGACAATTAAACTAGGTAAATAGATAATTGAAATTATCTTTGAATATTTTGGAATAAACTATATATACATCTAATTACATACTACTAATTTAACATGACTGGTGGGTACTCTGTAACAGTCTTGTGCATGTCTATATCATGGTGTAGATATTTGTTTTGTTTTATAATATTGTTGAATAGTAACATTATTTTTTTAATAAATCTTTTTGATGTAATCTAAGGTTTGATCTTGTAAATTAAACCTGGCCAGATGTCATTGTTAAAGGGAATAATTATATATGGCCCATCTACATGTTCAAACCCAACATTGAAAAGCATGGGAAGTATCTTTTTTCTGGGCAAATCACAGTCACCAGCTTGTCTGTCTGTACATTTAATATAATCATCATCCTTATCTATAATTTTGATTATGTTCTGTTCTATCTCTCTTGTGGTGCCTCTTTTCATGATTTAGATCCATTGCCCAACTTATTAAACCCGGTTCTGGTTATTTGTAGACTCTGAGTAAATTTTTTTTAAAATTTTTTTACTATTTTTTAAGTAGATAAATAATTTATTATATATTAAAAATATATTTTATTTCAATGATAAAAATTTACATGGTACAAAAGATACTTGACAATTGCAAAAAATTATACATAATATTTTACAATTAAATATCAAATTCTCTCTTATTATTTTAAAATCAGTATGAATGCAACAAAAAATATTGGTATCCCTCTAATTTTATCTAATAGTATAAGAAGATTGAGATTGAATATGAGAAAAAAGATCGAAGAAGAGTTAAATAATTGTTTTCTTACACGTAATTAAAACTTTGGAAACCTAGTTTTTTTCTCAGAAGATTTTGTTATTAATTAAAAAAATTTATTTTTTTAATATATTTAACAAATATTTGTGCCCCTATAAAATTTTGGGCCTTGGACGGTAGCTCTGCCAGTCCTACCCCAGGGCCAACTCTACAACTTATAGGTACTCTCGACTATTGTCAACTTTCTTTTATGAAAAATATATTCCTTTCAAATTCAGAGTCATTTCATAAATGATTGTCTAATTTCTGTAACGATGTACTAATTTAAATATATGTGCTATATAATATTATGGAGGAAGTAGATACTTTTCTATATTCTTAATACACAATAAAATAATAATTATTATTATTATAATATTGGAAGTCACATAATTTATTATACTGCTTTTAAAAATGTGTTAAAATTAATAGTTTTATTTTTAGTCTGCCATATCAAATGAGTTGTATTCTCAACCATTAATTAAATTGAAATCAATGTTTTCTTGAAAATAATAAAGTAAAAGCTGCAAAATTAATTTTAAACAAAGGCAATATATATTTTATTCTCCGTATACAACATATTTAAGCTAATTATTTGACAAAACTATTAAGACAAACACTACTAAAATTGCATAGTTATTAAATACCTATGCATCGCATGAGTTGTTAACTAGTAATTAAAGATTATGAATGAACTTCCTAATTAAGTTGGATAACTCATATAAAATTCTTAGCTAATGAGACAACTCATTAAAAGCAAGTTATTCATTCATCTCGCTTTTAGTGCAATTGTTTTATTTTTTTCTTATAAAATTTATCTCTTTAATAAGTATAATCAAACTTTGCCCAATTATAAGTAGATGTATTTCATTTCGAAAATATCACTCGATAATTTATTTCGTTGTGTTTTGTTGGACATAAAAATTACTCGCATTTGTTAAGACCTGTGACAATCTGATAGTTGTTATGTCTATTTATGATCAAACAAACGGGTCTTAAAATGATTGGGGTTGCTAAATGGTTAAAGTGTATTAAATATGGAGTCCCCATGTCCATACCTCTATGTGTTTCTTTCATAATTATATTCAAGCCAATGACATATTTTTTTTTCATATTAGATAGAGAATTTTCTCTACAATTTATTTTAACTATAAGGACAATTTTCAATATTTATCCCTAAAATGATGCGTACCCCCCCCCCCCCCTTTTAATAGTCAATTATACATTTATTATAATCTTTTATTTATTTATTTATTACTATCAGTGGTTACTAAGCCTTAGCAACAACCTCCGCCACCATTGCCCACCAAAACTCTGGGGTACTGGGAAAGGAAGTTGATCGTGGATTACTAATAAGTCTCAACCATTGTTGGAGCTCCAACAGTGGGCATTGAACCTTTAACGAGAATTTATGTGCAGTGAAAAACAAATTTACACTTGAATTTATATCTTTAATTGTTTGAGTAATTAGTGCAAAAATATATTTCCACTAAAATTTATGACATTAATTACTTGTAGATTTAGTGCAAATAACAAATTTTCACTAAAATATTTATCATTTGTGTTAATTGTTGCTTACAAATTTAGTGAAAAAAACATATTTACACTAATATATATATATATATATATATATATATCACTAGTTGCTTGTAAATTTAGTGCAAAAGTAGAGTTACACTAAAATATGTATCAATTGTACAATTAGTTGTTTGTGGATTTAGTGTAAAAATAAATTTGTAATACGTGTAACGGAACTCCAGTGAGGTTTTGGCAATCTCATAGTGGTTGCCAAAGTTTCAGCGGTGGGGGATTGTGGCGTGGCCGTTGCAGATTAATTTTATTATTTTAGTAACAAAAAAAAGAAGAAATGGATAAAGGGTGTTTTAAATAAAGAAAAAAAATAGTATCCTTATTTTGGAATGAAATTGTAGTGGTCGCACGAGTTCCGGTGATAGGAATGGTGGCGGGTCTGGTGGTGATTAATATTATTTTTTTAAGAAAAAAAATGGTGAAAAATTATTTTAAGTAAAAAAGAGTGTGCTTCTTTTAGAATGACTGATGTAAGGTATCTTTTTATTAAATATAATTATAAGGAGAAACCTTTTTACCATTGCCTAAAATAAAAAATAAAACAAAAACAAACAAAAAAAGGCAAAGACCATTAACCACCTGCCTGGCTTCTTGTTGATTCTCTTGATGTATAAGAGAGCTATAAATAAAGAGATCTGTTTTGCGTCATTGAAAATTATTACTTGGTTGTTACTTTGCTGAATCTGTGTTTGTTTTTTGGTCTAGTGTTGTTAACACTTAAGAAAATATGGAGTAATATTTGACAGGGAAATGAACACAAAATATATATATATATACTCACATGTCTATCTGAATAATTCTTACATGTGGACTTAGTACATCGAAATTTTGCTCTTGATTCTTGAATTTACTTATAAAAGAATATATTGCTCTTGATTCTTGAATTTAGTGTACATCAAAATTTTTAAACCCAATCTACTACAATTTAGTCTAACGTTTGGAAGGTTAATTTATTAGTTGCAGGCAATTCAAATTATGTATCTTTTCATCAACTTTTGCATAGTGTTTCTGCAATCAAGTATAAGGACTTATCAATATTTAGATCGAGTTTATGTTGTAGGCATGATTTTAATATGGTGCTTTTATTGCCATGGGTGTTCAAACAAAATTAAAAATTATCCGCGGGTGCTTTGAAAAAGGGTGTTGAAACTATTTTTTTAGGGTGCTGGTATTTTTCATTAAAAAAATAAAAATAAAATAAACCGTGCCTTTTCCTCTTGTTAAGTAGTTTCGTGTTTTCTTCTTCTTCTTCTTCTTCTTCTTCTTCTTCTTTTATATCCTAAGATAATCATTTAATGAGTTGTTCCATTAATTTAAGAATTTAAATAAGTTATTCCACTTAATTATTTAGGAAACTAGGAGGTTTTTTACTTAGAAAACACTTTAATACAGTTAAATATATATATATATATATATGCTTAGATATGAAAGTTAAAATAACCACGCGCGATTAAGGTGCACAAAATTAAAATCAACTACAACTATTACTGTGCTACGAAATGTCAAGTTTATTTGGTGATACTTTTTTAAATTTAGTGTAGCAATTGTTAGTCGTTATTTGATTTTGCATATTTTTACAAAACTAATATCAATGTTAGATAATGGTCAAAAATAAAATTTTATTTATTATGTTAAGATTTAATTCATTAATTATTTTAAAATTATGAAATGTAAAATTTGTGTTTCCTAGTAAACGAAAATCATACTTCTTGATTTAGAAGGTAAAGAGTATTGCCTTTTTTTCTTACATGTTTTCGTTTATGTGCTAAAGTATAATTCTCGATCTCTTCTTGAAACTGCACAATTTTTCTGGATATCCACACGTCCTTTTTTTAAGTAAAAAATTCTTGTCTTTTGAATCATAATGACAAAAAATTCCGAAACCATCGTCAAACTTAAGTCATATACGAGCAAATGATATTTTAATAGCAATGCTGTTATTTAGAAAAACATTTAATTTGGAACGTGATCGATCTATATATTAGCAAGTGATTAACGTCAATCCTCATGCTTATTTCATTACAGTTCGAACTATGAAAAGACTTCGGCTCTCTTTCCTCTGAGATTGATTCGTGAATAGATTAATCTATTCTATCTAGTTAGATCTGGGTCATATCTTTTTTCTTTTCTTTTCTTTTTGTCCAAAATGTTTAAGAGAAGACAGGGGCGTAGCCAAGAATTATAAATGACCCGAACTAAAAATTAAACAACGTTAAAAGATACCAACTTTTTATATACATTGGAAGTGTAGATATGAAATATTCAAAAATATACAAAAAATATAATAATTTCTCCTTATATCTAAGCCATGTACACTGTAACGAAATAGAAACGAAAGAGAGATTGAAGAAGGAGAATGAAAGAATTGTATTACTTTCTTGATGATTGAATGTACAATAGAGTAAGAATATATATACTAGAAATAAAACCCTAATATATGATACAATTAGGAAAGTATAATGGGAACACAATCAATACAATTAATACAATATGAAAAGTATAATAGAAATAGGAAACGTAATATATAGTATATTCTAACACCCCCCCTCAAACTCAAGGTGGTAAGTGAGAGACCAGCTGGAGTTTGGAAATCAATGCTTGGAAACGGCTAGGCTGGTGAGCTTTAGTGAAGAGATCTGCAGGTTGGTTATCTGAAGATACGGGCATAAGACGAATGTACAGATTGCGAATATGCTGGCGAATAAAGTGACAATCAATCTCAATGTGTTTAGTTCGTTCATGAAAGACGTCATTGTGACTGATTTGAATGGTACTACGGTTGTCACAATAAAGAGTAGTAGCAGAGTCTTGAGGAGCACCTAAGTCATCGAGGAGGCGTCGAAGCCATATTAGTTCTTGTGAAGTATCAGCAAGAGCGCGGTATTCAGCCTCAGTACTTGATCGAGAAACAACAGACTGTTTTTTACTACGCCAAGTAAGAAGGGAGTCCCCGATGAAGAAACAGTAACCAGTAATAGACCGACGATCCGTAAGGTCACCGGCCCAGTCTGCATCAGAGTAAGCCCTTAATACAAGAGATGACTTTGAGGAGTAGTGAAGCCCATGAAAAACTGTCCCTTTGAGATAACGAAGAATCCGAATAAAAGTATCAAAATGAGTAGAGCGAGGAGCAGCCATAAACTGACTGACAACATGGACAGCATAAGCAATATCCGGGCGAGTAACAATAAGATAAACCAGACTGCCAACTAACTGTCTGTATAAAGTTCCATCAGAGAGAGGAGTACCATCAAACGGAGTAAGTCTAACATTGGTGTCCAATGGAGTAAATGCAGTTTTACAGTCAGTGAGACCAGCACGAGCCAGAACGTCAGACGTGTATTTCACTTGAGATAAATAGTAACCTGTTGAATCAGAAAGGACTTCCAGCCTTAAGAAGTAGTTGAGACAACCAAGATCCTTTATTTCAAAAAACTGACTGAGAGATTGTTTGAGATCTGAGATACCAGAAATATCATCCCCAGTAATTATCATATCATCCACATATAGGAGAAGAAGAATAGTCCCAGAATCTGTCTTTCGAATAAAGAGGCCTGAGTCTGACGAACTGGATGAATAACCAAGCTTTGTGATGGTAGAGCTAAATTTTGCGAACCAAGCTCGGGGAGCTTGCTTGAGTCCATATAGAGCACGACGAAGTTTGCAGACCTGAGTAGACTGGTGTGAATAACCGGGAGGTGGTTTCATATATATACTTCTTCTGTGAGGTCCCCATTAAGAAAGGCATTTTTAACATCCATCTGAAAAAGATCCCATTTGCGAACGGCAGCAATAGCAATAAGACTGCGAACAGACGTCATTCGAGCCACAGGAGCAAAAGTTTCTTCATAGTCTATACCATACTCCTGATTGAACCCCTTGGCTACGAGACAAGCTTTGTATCGGTCAATCGAACCGTCAGATCATGTCTTGATTTTATACACCCATTTACACTCAACTGCAGATTTTCCAGGAGGAAGAGTCACAAGATCCCAGGTATGCGCTTTATCTAAAGCTTGTAATTCTTCTGTCATAGCTTGCTGTCAAAGTGGATTAGTACTAGCTTCCTTATAGGATGTGGGTTCATAGTGAGATATCATAGTAAAATAACAATGGTAATCACGAAGGTGATGAGGGAGCTCTCTTACCCGAGTGGACTGTCGTTGTGGTGGAGGTATGACAGGATCAGCAGGCGAGACATCATCATTGGGAGGTGCCGTATGTTGAAGCTCATTGGAAGAAATGACGTCAGGTGAGGATGGTTCAGGAGGTGTTGGACTGGGAGGTTGATGTGGTGATGGTGTGGCTTCTGGTTCAGGTTCAGGTTCTGGTGGGAATGTGACAACTGGACCCTCAAGTTCAGGGGTGAAAAGGTCAAGAGATGAATGAGTAAAGAACGAAAGTGGTGATTCTTCAAGGACATAAAATTTGGATAGAGAGGAGAACATTTTATGTTCCCAAAAGACAACATGACGAGAAATTCGTAAGCGTTTGAAAATAGGATCCCAACACCGATAACCTTTATGTTCTATCCCATACCCCAAGAAGCAACAAAGACGAGCACGTGGTTCCAATTTAAAATGTTCATGAGGCTGGAGTAACACAAAACAAGCACAACCGAAGACTCGTAAGAAATTGTAATCAGGAGAGGTACCATGAAGCCTCTTATATGGAGATTGATGCTGAAGGAAGGGAATAGGGATACGATTGATAGTGTAAATAGCAGTAAGTGCTGCTTCCCCCCAAAACCTTTCAGGACAACTACTAGAGATAAGAAGTGTGCGAACAGTATCAAGAATATGTCTGTGCTTGCGTTCAGAACGACCATTTTGCTGAGATGTACCGGGACAAGAATATTGAGAAACAGTGCCTTGTTCACGGAGAAATTTAAGAAATGAGGTTCCCTTATATTCCATGGCATTATCAGCTCGAAAAATTTTTATTGGACGAGAAAACTGAGTTTGAATCATGCGAGCAAAATTAATATAGATTTGGGGTAATTCTGAACGAGTTTTCATAAGATAGATCAAAGTAAAACGACTATAATCATCCAAAAAGATAACAAAATATTTTGAACCCCCCATGGTAGAATGTGGAGAGGGTCCCCAAACATCAGAATGAATAAGATCAAATGGTGCTGAAGAAATATAATCATTTTTATTAAAACATAATGCCGGTTGTTTTCCAAGTTGACAAGATAAATAAGACAATTTCTCAGACTTTATTGACCCTAACTGACCAGATGACACAATAGAACGAAGACGATCAAAAGACACATGTCCTAAACGGGAATGCCACAACTCAAATGAAGAAACAGTTGGTGGGGATGCAACAAGTGGTGTGGATGCAACAATAGGAGTGTGTGAGGTACGGAGGTGTATGAGCTCGAACATGCGGCCAACTTTACGGCCTATCCCAATAATTTGTCCCGTCTGAGAATCCTGCACATGACAACCAGACGAGGAAAATATAACATTCAGTCCAAGATCACATAGTTGACCAACAGAAATAAGGTTGATAGTCAATTTGGGAATATAAAATGTAGCAGGTAAAGAGAGGCTAGGAGTAGTAACCGTTCCAACATGACTAACAGATAATTGAGAGCCATCAGCAGTTTTAATGGTGGGTGTATGAGAATTATGACTTTTAGATGTGAAAATAGTATGATCAGAAGTCATATGATTGCAGCAGCCAGAATCAAAGAACCAAGATGTACCTGTGGTGGTGGCCATAGCAGAACCAGAAGAGGATGTAACCTGTTTCAGAAGAGCTGTGATGTCAGCTAGAGTCACTGGTGCAGTAGAAATGTCTGCTTCAGAAGAATCAGTGGTGGCAGCGGTGATGGTGCTAGAGGATGATCTAGAGGAGGATCTCCTAGATGGGTTCTTGTAACAATCGGCTTGAAAGTGACCTGGTCCCACCTTTTTGCAAAAGAAACACGTCCTAATTGGACACTTTAGTAGCATATGGGTGGTGGCATGACAGTACGAACATTCTCGAGAAAACGAGTTTTTGGTAGGTTTCGAGCTTGGAACGGCTAAAACAGCATTAAAATTGTGGGCCCGAGTGGCGAACCGAGTTTCTTCAGAGAGAAGCTCTGTCATGACATCATCAAGAGACGGTAATGGATTGCGATGGAGTAGAGCAGCCCGAATTGGTTCGAATTTATCGTGAAGTCCCATTAAAAGAGTGATAACACGCTGGTTATCTCGGTATGTTTCAAATTTTTCTGCATCATGCTCACAAAAAGAAGGTTCGGATTGGGCTAACTGATCCCAAATAGCTTGAAGGTCAGATAAATAATCATCAATTGATTGCTCGGGTTGTTGGGTTTTAGAATGTAAAGCAGTAAGCAACTGGTATTGATGAGAGAGGTCTTTTGGAGTGTACCTAGATTGTAGAAAATCCCAGACTTCCTTCCCAGTGGAAAAACGACCAATCTACTGCCCTATACGAGAGATAGATGTATTCAGAACCCATGTGATAATATCACCATTTTTGCTTTCCCAATCATCAAGGCGATCATTGAACTTATCGTCAGTTTCATCGGTTTTCTTGGTTGGCTTAACAACTTCTCCAGTAACAATTCTCCAGAACTTACGAGACTTCAGAAAACTTGTCATGGCTTGGGACCATTGAACATAGTTGGTGCCATTGAGAACGACAGAAATCGGACGCGAAAACTCGTGCTTTTCCATTGAGAAACGTGTAAAATAACACAATATCTGTAAAAACTAATCTGATTCTGAGAGATCTGAGGCCAGAAACGGATTCGGAGCGGTTGATTTAGTGGGGAATCGGTCTTAGAGTGAAAAAACCCGGGTTAGATATAGGTGAACCGGTCAAGGGAGTAAGAACTGGTTCAGAAAAAAAACCGGTTTAGGGTTTTTAGGGCAGTGGCGCGTGGCTGTGTTCCAGAGGCGCGTGGGAGCGCGTGCCAACTCCGATTGGGGTGATTTTGACGGCGTTTGGTTCGTATTGAAGAGACGAAGATTTTGGTATATTATATGGATGGTTTAGGGTTATTTATCGAGGTGGCGATTGATCAAGAAAGGAGGGTGCGCGTGGGATCTGGGCTGCGCGACTGGGGGATCTTGCAGAGGCGCGTGAGAGCGCGTGTGATGTCCGAATGGGGTGTTTTCAACGGGGTTTGGTTCGTATTGAAAAGACGAAGCTTTTGGTATATGTTTTGGGTTAATCGAGGTTCTGTAGGGCTTTGAACAGTGGATCGACAGTTGGATAAAACTAGGGTTTTTGATTGGTTGGTTGCTTGGGTTGATGAGGCTAGGGTTTTTGATTTGGATTTGGTTGATGATTAGATGAGAGATTGGTTCTAGAGGAGGATGAATCCCTCTGATACCATGTAACGAAATAGAAATGAAAGAGAGATTGAAGAAGGAGAATGAAAGAATTGTATTACTTTTTTGATGATTGAATGTACAATAGAGTAAGAATATATATACTAGAAATAAAACCCTAATCTAGGATACAATTAGGAAAGTATAATGGGAACACAATCAATACAATTAATACAATATGGAAAGTATAATAGAAATAGGAAACGTAATATATAGTATATTCTAACATACATCATAAATACAAACAAAAAGACATAATAGCCTATCGTAATTGAACCATGCGCTCCGTAAGAGAATCAAAATCATCTACTACCGAATCTAAATTGATATATTTGGCAAGTTCTCGTTCAATCCGGAGAATCATACAATAAGCAAGAAACTTATCATCCATTCTATTTCGAAGTGTTGTTTTGACAAGATTTATAGTCGAGAATGCTCTCTCTGTTGTTGCCGTAGAAATAGGAAGAATCAATATAAGACGGATCAATTTATCAATCAGATAATAAATCTCCTTCTTTCTTGTTTCAGTTAATCCTCTGCATAATTCAGAAGTTGTCTATATTTTTTGGAAACTCTTATGAGAAGGAACATCAATCTCATAATGTTTCAATTGGCTTCTCAAATTAAAGCTACTATATCATTCTTCGTGAAATCCTCGGGATAAAACTTCTCTGCTAGTTTGTAAATATCATCAATTTTAAATGATTTAAAGGGTATTGGGCATTTATTTTAATTAATATTATTTAAATGGAGAGTGGTAAATGAATGGATAAAATTTTAATAGGTGTAGAGTAATAATACTAAAAAAAATGAGGTGGGCTATACACATATATATACATATATATTTAAAAATAAAATTTAAGCCTATTACTAAAAAAAATATTTTTAATATTCAAAAGCTTTGAAATTAGTGGGAAACATAAAAAAATAAGTAGCATAAGGTTTACATCAACGCTAAAACTTAAACAGTAAAAATAAAAATAAAATAAGAAAACTAATACTTAAACGAATAAATACAAATATTTGCAATTTTGAATTAAAATCTCTGCTTAAAAGAATGGACTTATTTTTTTCCACTTCAATTTCTACGGCTCAAAAAAAATTTCTACGTTCGACAGAAAGGAGGACAAAACTCTAAAAAAAAAAGACGAAAACTTTATAAATATGAAAATTAATTTACATCCCAAAACACCGGTATAAAAGATGCCATTTATTTTACGCTTAAGAATACGATTATAAACCATAGAAGCCTTACTTTTTTGTTGTTTTGGCAAACCTTAGAAGCCTTACTTTGAATAAGTCTTTAATTACTTTACAAAATTAATAATTAAATGTGGAATTATATCAAGAAAACAAACAAAAACAGGTGAACAACGTGCCATCTTTATATCTTTTGTCATTTGGGTTCAATAATTGGGGGAATTGTCAAATTAAACCTTAAATTATGAGATCATTTGTTATGTTTACCTTGATGTCTTAAAAAGTTGTAATGTTAACCTTGAAATACTTTTAGTTTTGCAATTTAAACCTTCCGTTTAAAAAAGTTAACAACTCCTGACATGGCTCTATGATGTGACAATGACAGAACAAACCATCTAAATATATATTTACACACATATTTACATATATATGACAAGTTAAACCCTATAGTATGGAATTAATTGCAATGTTTTTCTTGATATTTTAAAAGTTACAATGTAAAACTTGAAGTGCATTTTCAACACATGTCGACACTTTTTGTGTATTACATTTTAGCTTGATACAAATATAACTATATTAGTGACAATTTCTCATTGTTTTTATGTGATTTAAAATTATTATAGGCCAGAACTATTTAGTCTATTGCCTATAAAAGCACTAGGAATATTCACATCATTAATATCTTTTAATGATATGCCTCTAATGTCAATATAATCATGAACGGTATAGGAATAATTTGCTTACATCTAGCACATGTTAGTGGCTCAAACCATAAGAAAAATTTATATCCATATACAAACTAAAACAACAAATTTAAAAGATTGAAGAACAAATTCTTTAGAAAATAATAAAATAAATAAACAAATACCTACGCACAAAAGCATCGGCAATCCCTTCTTTCCGATTTGGAATTTTTCCATGAAATCCATAGAAACAATTGTTTAGCTATAGTAATAAATTATTCAATTCATATTTTTTAGATTGATTTTCTTTCATTGTAAAAAAAAATAGAGTACACTATCTTAATTAGGTTGTTATAAAACTTTTGAAACATCAGGGATAGTATTGCAACTTACTCCATACTTTAAGGCTTAATTTATTATTTGTATATTTGTTTTAAATGATTTGTTCCATGTCATTACAACACCATCAAGCCATGTCAGTAACTAGTAACTTTAAAAATGGAAAAGGTTTAAATTACAACATTAAAGTACTTCGAAGTTAACATTATAACTTTTAAAATATTAGGGGGCGTTTGATTGCAAGTATGGAACTTGCATGTAAATAAAATAAGTTCTAGGCAATTGAATTGCCTAGAATTAATTTGCATGGAAAATGTCAATTAAATGTGTTTAATTGCCTTAATTTTCTACCCGAAAAATATTGTATTTTTCAATCTTTTGGTGTTTGATAGTTATTATTTTCTATGAAAATTGTAACTTTTTCCAACTTTTGTTGTTTGATAGTTATTATTTTTCATGAAACTTGTATCTTTTTTTATGGAACTTGTACATTTTCTACATAGAATTTGAGATATGATTTTTTTAAAAAAAGGTGTTTTATTTCATTTAAGATTGGAGTCGAATACAAAAAATGTGAAACAAGTTAGAAGTTCCATAGAATTAGCACGCCAAAAAAATGTGATTTGGAATATAAAAAATACCAGTTTAGGTGTAATCACATCAATATAAGGTGCCAATTGCTTTTTGTATGGTGTAGGTGGTGTCATTGGTGGTTTTTTGCATACATATATAGCCTTTTTTTTTTTTCTTAGATCATAAAAAAAAACGCTTAATCTAGTAATTTATACTCATGGTGTATTTGCACCTTAATGTAAATAATTAAATAAAAACCATAAAGAATTGCAAAATAGTTCAGCTCAAAAGAATCATTACAAAGCCACGTGCGTGCAATCTCAAGTTCAAATGATCATTAATTTGATTTACATAATTTGGTAGCTCCAGAGTTGATTTTATGTGGCTACCAATAAAATTATACTTCAAAAATAAGACTATTGTTTTACAAAACCATCTAAAAAAATCGAATTAGTTCATTGATTTTTTTTTAACAATTACTTCATTAAAAAACAATTCACAAAACAAATTACCAAAATTGCCATGTCTCAATATTGGTGCATATTTGCCCTAGAAAATAAAAACAAGCCCCCCCTCCCCCCAAAAAATGTTTTCAAGCTTTTATTGAAAAATAAGTTTATCATTATTAAAAAATGAAATTTGACCACCTAAAAAATTTTTGATAATCAAACATACTAAAAATGACAACTTAAATAAAAAATATATATTTTTCCTAAAAAATAATAATAATTAAACACACCCTCAAAGTAAATATTGCAAATAATCCCATACTTTAAGGTTTAATCGTCAACTTTCTCAATAATTGGATTGCGTGAACTTGGAAATAATTCCATAGCCATAATGACAAAAGTAACCCCCCATCATTCTCCACATCACCTCCAAAGTTGGTGAGGGGCAATTTCGTCCAATCGCTCTCCAAAACAAAACCCATGGCCTAGACGCCGCGTATGTGCAACATCAATCTACCAATGTCTTCTTCATCTGTTTGTACTACCCGACAAAAATGTGGGTACCACCCCATCAGATAAGCCTAAATCTAACGGTCCAGATAAGGCTACATTTGATCTATGGCTGTCATCCCACAATATGGGTCCCACCACCCAGCGGATCAAAGATAGGATAACATTTTATTTATTATTAAAACTAGAAAATTCACCAAATGAAAGCATTTTATACAATATCAGCATATTCGAGTATATCCATTACATATACATAACCCACATTCTAGATCAAATAATTGACCAAAACTGACGTGGATCCTCGCTGTCTGGTCCACCTTATTAGACTGTTAGCATGGGCTTCTTCAAATTGTTACATGCCACGTGGATAATCTCCCCTTCAAAAATTCTTGATAAATTTAGAGTTGACGTGACCTTCCAGATTTATCAAAATATTAAAATAATAAATTAATAATTATTATAAAAAAAATTATTTAATACATGAATTAATGATAGTAGAGAGTCATATTAATTTTTACTTAAGAAAAAAAATTAATAAATTTAAAACTCAACGCAGATTAAAAACAAATAACAAAAATACAATAATATGTCAAATGTATATCGGTTAATTAGTAGTTAATTTGCCTATATTTTGTTCAGGATGAACCAATTCTACTTGTATTTGACCATACATATACACTCAGCTCGCTCCTCATGTGGGTGGAGTCTGGTTAGTCCAAGTAGGACAACGAGTGGGACCCACAATGGATCACAGCTTAGTATATAAATTAGCTTCATGGAGTGGGAAAGTGCAAATTATTTTAAAGTGATCTTTATGAAAGCTTATTAGTGTATTTGGGAAAATGCCAGGAGCAACTGCCAGAATTCCGATGAGTCACCGGATTTTTACTTGCAATAGTCAAGAAAGTGAGTTTTCCAGCGACCCGGCAATGAGTTTGTCCGATACGGTTTTTGGGTTTCTTGATCCGGAATGGGAAGGGTCACCCAATAGCATCGTTAATAATAATGGGTATGATCAAGATGAAAATGAAAACGAAAATGAAGAAAAAGAAAATTTGGGAGATTCTGAGAATAATAAAAGCTTTTGGGAGACTCAACACCAACTTTTACGTGTAAGTTTCTTTTTAATGCATCCAAAAATGGTTTTGATTTAATGTATTTGTTTTGTGTAGTTTAAGAAAAGGAAAAATTTCGTATTATTTGGATGCTCTTAAAATACCACATAACATTATTTCAGTATGAAATTAGTGTTATGAATTCCGCGAACACCCATGTAATTTTGTTTACGAAGCGTGTCGCGTTTGACCTAGGAGTACCAATATGTTTTCTGCAAATTTCTAAAATCTTGATAATTGGCAATTAGTTGACATTAATTTCCTTCTTGTTATTCTTGTACAGGCTAGCTTATGTAGGACTAGTTCTTTGGAATCAAGAATTAGAAATGCTACCAAAGAAGCATTAAAGGAAACACAAACTAACGGAAATGCATGTAGTTGCCGGAGACCGGTCTCTGGTGGTTGCCGGAGTTGTCTAATGAGAGAAATATGTGGGCGTCTTCAAAATGCTGGTTTCAACTCAGCCATTTGCAAGTCTAAATGGAAGAGCTCACCAGATATTCCCTCAGGTGCATATCCAATCATCAATAACGTACAATTCAATTTTATATTAGTCAAGTGGTGATTTAAGTTTAAAAATTAGATCACCAGCTCTTCAAGTGGCCCATTTGGTCCAGTAATATATTTTGTAACGTTCGCGTAGGTCGTAGGGTGAGAAAGAATATACTTCCCTTTGATTAAACAAATAGCCTCAAATTATTTGAACACTTTTTTAAGAACACAGAATTTTAATTTAATTAAGGTAGAACAAATTTATTTGATATCGTAAAATTTATTACATTGTGGAAGAATGACTAACATAAATGTAACCACCAATATTTACCTTTATTTTAAAATGAAAAACGTACCGTACATCTTTCTTCTCTAAAGGATTCATTCACAGTTAGTTTAGTAATTAACTTCTAACACGCATTGTTTGTACAATTTTGCAGGCGAACACACATTTTTGGATGTGATTGACGACTCAAATCCTAAGAAAGGAGAGGTGAGAGTGATAATCGAGTTAAATTTTCGAGGTGAATTTGAGATGGCAAGAGCAAACGAAGAATACAACCAGCTAGTTAACAAGCTCCCTGAATTATTCATAGGCAAAATTGAAAGATTATTAAGCCTAATCAAGATATTGTGCACTGCGGCTAAGAAGTGCATGAAGGAGAAAAAATTGCATATGGGACCGTGGAGGAAGCATAGGTACATGCAAGCTAAGTGGGTTAAAATCTCCGAACGTAAATCACCCTCGCGACCATTGCCCACCGGATATTCTAACCGACCACAGAGATCGAGGGCATCAATGCTTACCGTGGACTTGTTAGAGAACTTACCCAACGTACATTGTACTGCTGTTAAAGTTGTATAAATGTGAAATAAGTTCTTATTATTCTAATCTATGTAACATGATGAACGCGAGTAATATGTTACATTTTTTTTTTTGTGTGTGTGTGTGTTTTTAGATAAAAAACAAACTAACAACTCAGCCAATCAACAAATATAAGATCATAATGTAAATTAATTTTGTGTAAATGTTAAGGTATATATATATATATATATATATTAATTGCAGATAAATATATATGGATCTGTACAATTAAACACATAGGATCTTAGACTAACATGATTTCACAATATTTTAATATGAAAGACTCACTAACCTCAATCCACAGCAATATCAAAATAATGGAGAGATTGAAAGTAGATGAAGTCAAACCATCAGGAACAAGTTTCTCTTGATCTATATACCCTTATATGTTGTATTGTAATTTTGAAATACGTAACTAATAAAATAGGTTATAACACCTACTTATGTGTTTATAACACCTACTTACTATCAAAATAGGTTAATGGTTGCTTATCTCTAACCGATAGAGATAGTGGTCCTTCATCTCTAACTAAAAGAGATTTATCACCAATTAATTAGATAGGCAATTATCTCGACTAACCATTCTTCTACTTAGCCCATATAATAAGTAATTTAAGTAAATAATCATTATGTGCACAATATATGATATCGGCCATCTCCATAATTCGGTTATCATAAATATTATATTAAATAAATACTAGTAAGAGCTAGTTATGGCGGTTGTACATTAATTAGATGACATACTCCCTTTCATGTACTTACAATACTAATAATTTATCTAATACGGTTTATAAGCGAGAATCGTACTTAATGGTCTTATGATCATCTTATCAAAAAACTTTCTATTACCATTCATTCTTCATAATACATATATATAAATTAACAGGAAATTAAAATCAAAAATAATTTCAATGAGGTCCAATGTGTTAAATGTTAAAAGAATATAATAATTCAAAAGTAACAGTTGTCATTGGCTATCTCAAAGACTTGTTCTTTAGACATATTTTAAATGTCTTCATGAAAGTCATTATCACTGTAATATTACTTATAAGCTATGTACCTTTGTCTTAATTAACAATTATATTTCTAAATGTCTTCTTTTAGGATAAGATATCTCTGAAATATTACTTATGTGCCATTGTTTTTAAGCTATGTACCTTTGTCTTTAATTAACAATTATATTTTTGAATATCCTTTTTATATAAAAAGACAATCACGACATTATCATAATTAATTTTAAGGGGCAATTAAAAAAAAGGGCTTATTAGAGAAAGATTTTCACACTAAGGCCAAGGAATAATTTTTTTTTAAATAAAGGGCCTATTTTTTATTTTATTGATAATATGACATGTGTCTTTTTTTTATTATTATAAAATGACATCCCAACCCTTAAAATAAACTAAAAAATATCAATATGCATTAAAATATGGACTGCAATATGAACTTTGCAGTCTATATTTCACTGCAATATGAACTTTGCAGTCCATATTTCACTGCAATGTGAACTTTGCAGTCCATATTTTTAGTGCAAAGTTCATATTGCAGTCCATATTTTACTGCAATGTGAACTTTGCAGTCCATATTTTTAGTGCAAAGTTCATATTGCAGTACATATTTCACTGCAATATGAACTTTGCAGTTCATATTTTATTGCAATATAAACTTTGCAGTCCATATTTTTTGTGAAAATTTCATTAAAAGGGGTAATTTAGGTAATACATAACATGTTTTTATTAATTAAATGATATTTAAATTTATTCAAATACATTCATTTAAAATATAAAACAAAATAGGCATCTTACACTAATTACCAATTAAAAATAGGCCCTTCATTCAAAAAAATATTATTCATTGGATTTTTGGTAAAAATCAATGTATAATAAGCCCTTCTACCTAATTTCTAGTAATTTTAATGGCTTGAAAACATAAGACTCCAAGTGTTGAAATAAATTTTTGAAATCATCAAACATGATTTGTATCTTCAAATCATGTTACAAAAATTAAGCTTCATATTTTTATAATGGATGAACATTCATTTATCCTCAAACATTCATTACTAGAACTTTTGAGTTTAAAATTAAATATAAAATAACTGATTTAAGGGGAAATTTTTATTTTATTCTGCGCTTAAATGCAATAAAATCCTACTTTTATGTAAAATAATTAAATTAGTATAGCGAATAAATAAGAGTCGATCTAAATTCAAGCTAATACTTTAAAAATAGGAAAATTTGTTGAAATCCAATAATTTAGGAACCTAAATTAAAACAATTTTTAAATTTTGATTTTTGAAATTATTTTAACTAAGGAACTAAACCAATTAAATTAAATCAAGCAAGTAAGTAATCAATAAAAAGAAATTCCAAGGAAAGAGAATCCACCACCATAAATATAAACAAAAGAGTATCTAATTATATTTTTAATATTTATCCTTACTATATAAACAAATTCAAAATCATCATCCTTCTTTCTTTAAAACTAATATAAATAAAAATAGGCATCACCTGTATCCCCAAATTGGTGATCACAAAAGATCCTATCCTTTATTTTAAAAACAATTAAAGTACTTGAAAGAAAACACACGTTATAATAATAGTAATTTCAAAATCTATTTTAATTCGGGACGAATAATTAAAAATCAATTAGAATTAAATTAAGCCCATTACATCCAAGGCGGTTTCATCCCTCCTCTTTAGGAGAGAATTTGGCTAAGCATATTAAATAAAGAACACATTAAAATTAAAATATTTAAATACAAACTATAAAAAATTAGAAAGAAAACTAGAAATCATCCATATTTATGATACTCGAACTGGCGTGTATCCACACGGCTTTACGCTGTCTAGTCTTTCACTTTCAATACTTTGACCGCACGGCAACTAGTATATGGAGGATTTTCTGTCTTTAAAACTCTCTAATAATATTTATATTCTAATTATATATCTCTAACTATTTTTTTCTATCTTTTTATTTATATTTTTAGCTCTAGAGAATGGGTCTATATATAGGAATAAGATATAGAAGTTTAAAAGATTTAGGAAAACTAGAGTTGTAGAAGAAATAACAAATATGAGTTCAGTTATGATTCTAATTAAGAGAGAGAATAATGGAGTTGTATTTGAATTATGAGAGAATATTGAATTAGAATAAATATTCTTTCTTCTTTATCTTCCTTTCTGATCTTTAATTATTTCTTCCACATTTTTAGACTTTTTATCACAATTTACTTATTCCCTACAAAAAGACAAAATAAATATTATTCTTTCATAATTTAAGCATTAATTATATACTAACAAAGAATTATTTGTGGGTTTAAATAACATTTTTGGGTACTTATCAATAACCTAACGTAACAATATATGTGATCGATCATGGAATATTACCATATTCCTATCACATGGATGTCTCTTCATATTTTATCTCATAATTCTTGTGGGTGAAAACATTTAGTCTCATGAAATAATTAAACAAGTTTACTAGCGAGCAAAATAATGTCAACTTATATAATCATGAGTAAATTTACTCTCACTAATCTTATGGTATACATGACAATCAAAATGATGTTTCTTAGAACCAAACAAAGTAATGATGTCATTAAATTTAAGATTCTATTGTGGAGATTTCTTGAGTATTTTCAAACCATATTTATATATTTCTAATGTATCTTAAAACCATATTGTACAGACTTTCATTTACTAAATTCCACTTCAAAAAAGTTATAATGAACTACCGATGCAATAATTATTAAAGGGGAAATCCTTTTTGATACATGATAGGAGAAATCTTTATAATTAATAGCTACTTTCTAAGCGAAACATTTGAAACAAAGTTTAACTTTATGTCATTTGATATTGCTAATAGAGTGTTCGATCTTAAAGACCCTTTACGCATAATTTGATTGTATCCTTTAGTAATTTAATGACTTTATATACTTCATTATGTTATATTATTTTCATTTTCCTTCAATGGCATATAAGTATATAACCAAATCTTAATTCAGATTCTAATATACAAACAACATAATTATTATAAAGAACATATATATGCACTTTCTCTTTAAGATCATTTTAATGTTATTCTTCGTGGTTATTCTTTAATGGTGACCACTTCAATGTGGATTTATTGATCATTCAATTGTTCATTGTTATTTCATTGTTTAGTAACTAGATAAACGACCATTTTATTCAAAAGTTATGGTCAAAATAAACTTCCACCCTAACTTTTGAATGACCATATTTTATTAATTGAAATTATTCCCATTGACTTCACCTTTTTTATAAAAAAATAAAAATTAGATATTAACATTTCTAATACAGTTATCAAACTATAGGTGGGACAGCAGCATAAAAATTTAACTATTCGAATTCTAATTTCAATCATGTGAATTATAAAATCTTAGTTCCGCTAGCTGACATTAAACATACACGTGTCTTACTAAGTTCCCTTGCTATATTGGGTTGTTGAAATTGCCTTACTAGGAACTTTGTTTAGAACATTTATAGTCTATCTAAGATAAAATTTGCAGCACTATATGTAATGAATTACTTCATAATTCTAATTACATCTATAAGTGTTGAATTATATCTTTGGCTACAACATTATTATAAAATAATTCTAACATGGGGCACTAATACAAATCCTAAGTTTTTTTAAGAGTTTAACTATCGGTAAAGACATAACTTAGTTCATCATACTACCCATAAATTCACCATTCCTAGTAGTCATTTATATCTTTTCACATATCTAAATAATATTGAAGAATCCATTATTATTTCAAATAATAATAGATATAATCATAACGTGCAAAATTATTCGTAAAGATGACAAAAATATTTTCTTTACCAAAATAAACATAAAAATGTTTATAATATCTTATAATATCTATATAGCTTCAAGAGACTTCTTATTTTTTGTAGTAACTTTATTTTGTGCTTGGTTTTTGTTTTCCCTTAATACAATCCATGAAGCCACTATAATTAGTAAAATCAATGACTCAAAGAACCCAATTGAGGATTTTACTAAATCTTTTATATCATAAGAAAATTGATTTTTCATCAACAAAATTCCTTGGTCCTAATCATTAATTAGGAAGTAAAGTAAAGCCGAAAGGATTTCGGTTAAAAGACATTCTAAAACATAAAATTTATAAAACCATTCACAAGAACATAAAAAACAAATAAAATGAGATTTCTTGAATAATTAGGTAAAAGCTTTATTTTTCAAATGAAAAGTAGCATCACAGTTATGTTTGGAAAGAGAAACCATATCTCAGAAACTTTAAAAGATCACAAAATATGAATCAAACTAATAACTAGAATCAAAACGTACATGATTACAATGGCTTTGGCTTGAAAAAATAACTATTTCCACCCGGATCAATTCACTAACTTAAAGGAAAATCCATTATATTTCATTGAAACATATTCAAATCACGCACTTATTATTTCCTAAATTTTTCAAAACTCTCAATTTTTCATACAAAATACAATAAGTCTAAACCCTTACGTGAGTGGATTGGTCAATGTTCATTAAGGACTAGCTCTACTAATTTACCTTTGAGGCTTTTCATAACTTTCTTTATAACCCCTCATGTTATCAGATGATCAATAAATTTATTATTTGCTGCTTAACCATTATTTCCTATATATAATTAATATACTGAGTAAATATGGAATTGAAAATAAATGGATAATAAATTCTTATCCCAATAATTTTGAACAAATTCAACAATTATAATTAACAAATATACTCAAACATAGCTCTAAAAATCATTAAAATGCATAATAATAGTAAAATGAGTTATTAACTTTCTTGTAAGAGACACATAAGCAATACATTTATTCATTAACATAATCATTAGTTCGAGAAACATTAGTTTTCTTATTATGTGTAACAATCATTCGCATAAACATAATGCTTAATTTGTTTGATCTTTTTAAAACTTTATGAAATTTCTTCACACTTTTAACAATAATTGTGAGAATCTCAAATAATAGTACTAAATCAAGATCTAGTACACTTAAGATAAACTAAACTTACTTATCTAGTCATTAAAATTATTCTCTTCAGAGAATAAATTTTTGATGAATAAATAAATATAATAACACTATGAATATATTATTTACAAACTATAAGTATACTTATTCATTTGTTATTGTCAATAAAGTTATTATTTAATTTACTAGTTGTCAAATAGTTGGGCCACCTTCGCAGCTACTGAACTATTTGTAATATGACTATTAAAAGAAATAATACGTGCATTTAACTTATGAGAAACACTATAATAATGAAGTTCAGTAGTAATATGTGAGTTACTCTCAAAAGATTTACTAGGGCTGGGACCGGTTCGGTTCTTGTCCTAAATGATAAGAACCGGAACCGAGAACCAAAAATTAAAAACGGTTCGGTTTTTAGCTTTTTTTTTCAAGAACCGAAAGTGGAACCGAACCGGTTCTAACGGTTCGGTTCTTCGGGGAACCGTTGGAACCGTTAGAACCGTTAGAACCGTTAATAATCGTAGGAACCGGCCAAAAACGGTTCTAACGGTTCTTCGGGGAACCGTTAGAACCGTTAGAACCGTTAAAACCCTTAAAATTGCTAAAAAACCGGTTTAAAACCCTTAGAACGGTTCCTAACGGTTCCTTTAATTAAATTGACCAAGGAACCGAGAACCGAACCGTTAATAATAATTAGGAACCGAACCGGTAAAAAAGTCCACTTTAATAATAAGAACCGAACCGAACCGGGTTTTTTTCGGTTTTTTCGGTTCGGTTTTCAGTTTTCCGGTTTATTATCCCAGCCCTAAGATTTACTAATTAATTACTAGTCATTAAACATTCTAGTTGCACCACTTTAGTTGCTAACAATTCTTATATATGTATATATTTGTAGAAGATCAATTTATAACTCTTTAATATTTATTAGGTTACTGAAGTTTGTCACCTTTGGGGAACAACAAATTTCCAATAATTAAATAAAAAAATTAACTCATAAAACAATTATTACAATTATAAGAATTATCAATTCACGTGTTATGATCCTCGGTCTATTATTAAATTCAATATTCATTGACCATTCTAGTTTGACTACTTTGATAGCTACCGAACTAATCGTAATATGAATATTATATTATTTAATAATACTTTATCCTCACGTTAACTTACTCGTGCAATTAAACTTAATTTTTGAAAATAGGGTAATTATTATACATGCTAGGTATTTCAAATAAACGAATCATTAATAACAACAACTATAATAATGTCCTTATAACTTTTATTTTTAACTTCCAAAATGGTGATACATGCCAAATTGATTGATCAATAATGTAATTCATAACACATAGGGTACTTAAATTGTATTTCAGAAAATCAAAACTAAGAAAGGACAGTAACTAATTATCTTAAATCTGCTTTAATTTGAAGATATGGTACTAAAATTTGGGTGAACACTTACATATTTTTAATTAAACCAAATTTTAGTGGCATGAAAAGTTAAGGCAACAATATTATATGTACACACATCTTCATAAGTCATGCCAAACTCGTCCATCATAATTGCCGTGTCCTTTAATTAACATAAATTTATATAAATAATAATTACAAAACTTATAACTCGTAAAAGCAAGTTACAAGATATATATGGGTTCAACAAATCGTACAATATATATATATATAGGTTTAACAAATTAAATATTAAAATTTAAACCATTTATTCACACGCTATTACGTCCTGCATAATAACTCCCTAAGGACAATAATTTTATAGGGTCAATCTAGTGATTCATTAAGTCCCTATAAAAAATGGCATCTTCTCTTCAATTACATAACTCTAGTTTAAAGCATTCTTCTTACTAGCAAGCTCTTCATTAGTTTAATGCTCACTTTAAAATACAAAATAATTAATTCTTATATATAAAGGGGGGCGGGTTAAAGATGAGAGCTGGATGCATAAAAAACAGGTCTCCGAGAGAGCAAATCACTGTGGCAAGTAATAATAATGATTACACTTTTTTGAAAGTGCCATTCTTAATACAAACAATGCAAAGGTGATGGTAAATTGTATATTTATTTTTCTTTTCATTTACTTTAAAATTAAGCTCAACAAAATCTAAAATGAAAGCTAAATTGTACATTTTTTTTTCTTTTCTTTTAAAGCTGATTAGAATTTTTTTAATTTTTCTTTTGAAACAAAAAGTTGATTAGAATTAGTTAGCTTGAACATGAATTTATGATTATTAGTTTATTACATCACATTATTTACTATACAAAACAAATAATTTAAGTTCAAGCCTTAAAAAACAATTCGTCGCGAAGCTCAGATTCTGTGTGGCTTGGCTCTTACCTAGCCCAACCCAGATTAAAAGATGGCTAAATTGTAATTTGACCATGATGTCACATCATATTTTTAGCTCTAGCTAAAAACTAGGGGGGTGATAAATGCACCCCCATTTTTTGTCACAAACACCCTCTAAAATATTTATTAATATTAAACTAAAATTTATTCTTACCACCCTCTCATTTCATAAAGATTATACAAACATTAACTATTAATTAACTTAATAATTAATCATTAATCACGTATACTCTATCACCACCCTCTTCTTCTCCTCTTCCTCCTACTCCTCCATCTCCGCCGCCTTTGCCTTCTCCTTCTCATTCTCCTTCTTCTTCTTCTTCAAAACATACACATATACATATAGATACACACACATATATATATATATATATGAGTACATTTCCTATACGGATTACTGTTCACGGATGCACTGTACATATTGGTCGATTTGGCACGCTTCCCGATGGAATTTTTTGATGAAATTTTTTGGGGATGTTCTTCATCGTGTCTAGAACATCTCCACCAAATTTCATCAAAAAATTCAACCGGGAAGTGGGTTAACTATGTGATTGAAAAATATTGGTCCAAAAATAGATTTATAAAATCCAATATTTTTCAATCACGTAGTTAACCCACTTCCCGGTTGAATTTTTTGATGAAATTTGGTGGAGATATTCTACACACGATGAAGAACATCCCCACAAAATTTCATCAAAAAATTCCATCGGGAAGCTTGCCAAATCGACCAATCCGTACAGTGCATCCGTGAACAGTAATCTGTACCTGAAATTTACCCTATATGTATATATTCAAAACATACATATATACATACACACACATATATGATATATATATATATATATATATATATTAAAATGAAAGAAAAAAACAAACGAAAAAATGCATATATATACACAGATCTCTTCTAAAAAAAGGTCATAGATCTGTGTAAAAAAAAAAAAAAAATTAGAAATTTGATTATTTTGAGATCTTGGTCCGAGCAGGCCAAAAAGATATCTTTCAGTATAAAAGAAAAGGCGCAAGTTATTTGCCATGTCGTTGTCTAGCTTGGCTGGTTGGCTCCATTTTTTAAAACAAGGGTTGCAGGTTCAATACTCGGCAGTAACAAATATTTTTAGCTGAGTTTATTTACTTCAATGGCCAGATCTATTAAAATAAGCTAAAACGCATATTAAATCTCAAAAGTATGCCTAGCCGAGTTGGTCTGGCATTCGGCGTGTACTCCATATCACGTGGTCTTGTGTTCGATTCTCGGCCATGACAAAATGTTTTTACTCGGCATATTATTTGCCGAGCTCACACAAGCCTGGACGAGTTATCAAATAGAAGTGCGGATAAAATTTCAAAGATGTTCTTAGAAGAGCTGGTCAAGCACCGAGCTCATAAGCTTGAGATATAGGGTTCAAATCCCGTCACACAAGCCTGGACGAGTTATCAAATAGAAGTGCGGATAAAATTTCAAAGATATTCTTAGCCAAGCTGGTCAAGCGTCGAGCTCATAAGCTTGAGGTATAGGGTTCAAATCCCGGCCATGACAGAATGTTTTTACTCGGCATATTACTTGCCGAGCTCACACAAGCCTGGACGAGTTATCAAATAGAAGTGTGGATAAAATTTCCAAGATGTTCTTAACCCAGCTGGTCAAGCGCCGAGCTTATAAGCTTGAGGTATAGGGTTCAAATCCCGGCCATGACATTATGTTTTTACTCGGCATATTACTTGCCGAGCTCACACAAGCCTGGACGAGTTATCAAATAGAAGTGCGGATAAAATTTCAAAGATGTCCTTAGCTGAGCTGGTCAAGCGCCGAGCTCATAAGTTTGAGGTATAGGGTTCAAATCCCGGCCATGACAGAATGTTTTTACTTGGCATATTACTTGCCAAGCTCACACAAGCCTGGACGAGTTATCAAATAAAAGTGCGGATAAAATTTCAAAGATGTCCTTAGCCGAGCTGGTCAAGTGCCGAGCTCATAAGCTTGAGGTATAGTGTTCAAATCCCGGCCATGACAGAATGTTTTTACTCGGCATATTACTTGCCGAGCTCACACAATCCTAGACGAGTTATCAAATAGAAGTGCGAATAAAATTTCAAAGATGTCCTTAGCCGAGCTGCTCAAGCGCCGAACTCATAAACTCAAGTTACAGGGTTCAATTCTTGGCCATGACAGAATGTTTTTAATTCGGCAGAATAATTGCCGAGCTCGCACAGACCCAACTGATTTATAAAGATGAAGCGCGAATAAAATATCAACAAAATATCTAGCCAAGTTGGTGTGCAGCGTAGTGTGTGACATTGAGGTTACAGGTTCAATACCCAGCCACGTCAAAATTATTTTTACTCGGTGATTATAATTAAAATTATGGTTGTTAATTGGAGGGTGGTAAAGGAGGGTGTTTGTGATAAATTTTTAAAAACTTAGGGGTGTAAGGTGTAGAGGGTGTTTGTGACAAAAAATGGGGGTGCATTTATCAGCCCCCAAAAACTATGTCCCTTCTTCTCATATGTCATGCTCCGTTTGACAATATATTACAAAATAAAAGCAAAAATAATTGATTGATGTGATGAGATAATTTTTTGCTTTTTTGGTTTTTTCTACATAATAATTAAATTTCCTCATAAAAATTATAAGCACGAGATGTAGCTACAAAAATTTCTTTTGAGATAATGGACTAAAAGGTTCCCTCCATAATTATATTAAATGAAAAAAATACTGTATATTTTAATTTTATAATAATGGCACTCATTTTTTTTTACCTAAAATACCCTTCCTCTATTTCTTTTATTTTCTTTTTCTCTTAATTTTTTTAATCACCACCACCATCCCGCCTCGCTAGAGCTCCGGTGATTATTGCCGGAGTGCAAGACCTTAGCGGAACTCTGACACTAGTATTATAAATCTATTTTTTCACTAAATTCGCAAGCAATTAATGATGAGTGCAAATTTATTTTTGCACTAAGCTTACATGCAACTAATGTTATAAATTTTAGTGCAAATGTGTTTTTTCACCAAATTCGTAGATAGATTAAACTATAAATTTTAGTACAAACTTATTTTTGCATTAAATCATCAAACAATTGACGATGTAAATTTGTTTCTGCATTGTATAAATATTATCATTTGAGCTCGAGAAATTTGGTTGAAGGTACAACAAAGGTCATTGGAATTCTGATAATTAATGGTCATCAAGGCTTCAGCCAAAGTCATCGGAGCTCTGACAAAGGTTGTCAAAACTCCGGTGAGCGTTGGTGGTTGGTGAGGCTTAACAGCCACCAATAGTAATAAAAAAATAAAAAATTGTAGTAAGATTATAATTGACCATTTAAAAAAAGTGTACCTTTTAATAAATAAAGATTAAAAATTATCATTATGAATAAAATAAATTGTAAACGAAGTCCTCTATCTAGTGTCGAGTAGAAAAAGTGTACTTTACTGAATATAACAATTGGGAAGTGACTTACAACCCATTTTCGCCTATTGGATTAAGGGTGATTTCATTTTTACAATTAATCCACCCTTAAATTATGAAAATTTTGAACAAAGTTTTATAATATTACCCTTTTCAAAATTAATAATTATATCCACTAATTAAAATTAATTTATAATTGCATAAATTTAGATTCCGTTTTAATTAAGATTCACAATCCAAATATATTATCTTTTTAATTTATTTCATATTTACCTTTAAAGAATTTTAAAACGATTTTAGGGTTAAACACTTTGTGTGGATTAATTTCAAAACAATTGAATCAGTACGTATTTTGTTCGACAAAAAACACAAACCATAATATCAGTACATAGTTTAAGCATACAACATGCTAACAAGAAAATCGAACAATATTTTACAACATGAACAATAATCTATAGTAAAATGGATTAACGCGGCATTAAAAGTTGAGAAAGAACTAGGTATTAGCGTTGATGACAATTTATTTCTATTGCAATCAGTAGAGGCTATACGTTCAATGGTGTGTTCTTTTTTGTTTTACTTATGAATCTATATTTAAGATTATATTATTATTTCAAATATGATAAAAGAACTTAATTTTGAATACGACATTACATAGTTTAGTAGAACCTGATTTAATATCTAATATCGGATATGAAAATATATTCTTTTAAAAAGTAGTATATTAACGCAAATTCTATGGATCTTTCGTTACAAACTCAAAATCTATATTAAAAAAGGGGGAAAAAAAGGTTGATTTAAGATTGGTATATTAACGCATATGCAAAGGTAAATTTTACCCATGAATTCGAAATATGTAATTTTCAAAATTCTCTCAAATGTGGAACCAAATATTTGAGTTATAACTTATCAATGACGGAGGCTTTGCCAATATATTTTCTTAGATAGCCTTGATCAATATAATTACTTACTATAAAAATGGTGGGAAAGAGTTAGAAAGATTGATATTTCGTTATTGCAATTTAAAATAAAGTAATGTTTGTATTCCCGAGATATACATCAATCATCAAAATATATGAAGAACAATTATTTTGTCAGCCTGAAAGCTTGAAAGTGTTATTTATTTATTTGTATCTTTATTGTTGGTGCTATTGCTGTTAGAGCAGAGAAGAAGTTCTGCCAAAAAAAAAAGTTTCACGTCGGAAATGAAGATCGAACCCCAAGATGGAATTGATGAAGGATACAGAGGAGACAGAGGACTATTTGTTTTACTTGCTCTTTTTTTTGACTTTTAATCCTAACCTAAAAGTATTGACTTTTTACAATGTAAAAGTTTTATTTATTTAATTAAAATAGATGTAATTATTAATTTAGTATATATTTTAATATTAAATTATTAATAAAATAATATTTATAAAAATTAAATTAATAATATATATTTTTTGTAAGTTTATTTACATTCACAAATTAATTTAATAAACAACTCAAATTAATTTATTAAAATAGATTAATTGCAAGAAGTCGCACAGGCCCATAGGTCGGCAAGAAAAAACACTACTCCACTTATCAGCGCCAAATCAGCGAGTGTTGGTCGTTCTAGATGGCAATGCAATATACAGAAATATTTCTTTCTTCTCTCTGAATCCGCTTCTTCTCTAATTCCTTCTCTTCTCTGCAATTCTTCTTCCTAATTCAACCGAAAGAACTGTCTTTATTTTTCGTTTTCAATTTTGTGGTTTGGTATGACGAAAAACGAACAGGTGGGGGTTTAAAGGGATGGCTGGCTTCACCTCTTTCATCATCATAAATTTAAAGCCGCTTTGCTCCCTGGGGGTGTTTCTTGTCAGGTTAGAAGGCAGAAAGAATAATTTGGGTCTTAAATTAAGAGTTCTATTATTATCATCCCTTTTTTCGTGCAGTTTCAAATTGATTCACTTCTCCTGTTTTTTGCCTGTGATGATCAAGTTATCCCAATATATTTGAAACTTGAAAATAAAATAAGATAAAAATTCAGATGAACTGTCTTCAATTGAAATATGCATCACCTTGAGAATCAGGGAAATTGTAAGCTTAATTCAAAATCACCTTGCATTTGTGTTACTAAAGTTTTTTCAACACTTGATGATTCTTTTTTTCTCTCTCTAAAATGTTTGAGCAGGCTGGTTCATGCATTTCCACTGCTCTGGCTTATGAGTATGAATTGGTTAGTTGATTTTCGTTTCTTCATTTATTATTTGTTCATGTTATTAACCCTGTCTCATCAAGATGCAACTGGCAAGAAAACTTTTGAAATCCTCCTTTCTAAAGCAAGTAGTATCAAAATGTTTTGTGTTTTGTCTTACTCAAATCTGAGACTCAAAGATTTAAAGCTATATTCAAAACTTTATGTAATAATTAGTAAACGAATGAAAAAATGATAAAATCACATAACATGCGCCTAAAATTTGGGATCCCACCCTTGAGGGATTAGATTAGACAACTAGTAAGAGCTATATAATAAACAATATTCAACATATCTCTCTTGTTATAAAAACATGGTTCCTTCTCCTAAGAGCTTAAGCTTTTGGGAGACATGGTTCCTAATATGGTATCAGAGCTTGGTTTTCTAGGGACCATTTTGTTAATCCAAAATTCGAAATTTGCCTGCTCTTCACGTGCGAGTATGAGGTCGCACGTGAGGGAGGTGTTAAGCATGATATTCATTACGGTTCCTTCTCCTAAGAGCTTAAGCTTTTGGGAGAGATGGTTCCTAACAGTGTCCATCAAAAAGTTGTGGTATGTACAAGACCTTCACGTCTGTATACCGATGACTTTATTTGTTTTTTATTAGGCCAGGGGTTTTCTTTGGTGTGAGACATTCCATATACTCTCCTTGAACTTTTTAATGGTTCCCATTTTGCAATGCTTATTTCTAGCTAGCTTACCTACCAAAGACTCTGAATGTTTTAGTGTTTTGTTTTTCCAATTTTAAGTCCAGTGCTCTAAATCCAACTGTACATTTCTATGATGATGACCACCTGTTAATTTTTTGTTACTAGTGATCTATGGTAATTGGGTAACCCAGCATCATATCTTGATTACTGGACTTCTTTCTCTGTAATGTGATCACCTTGGACTCCCTTAATAAGTTATAGAAATGAAAAAGTGGGTTATTCTAAAATCAATTCGTTATCGTCTTTTGATAACTATTTTATTGTTGTTGTCATTTTTATTTGTTTGTCAAGTAATTTTTTAGTTTGACTCCGTTCTGTAGGTTATTGTTGTTATTGATGTAAATAGAAGTAATGAGAAGGGTTATGAGACAAAAGTGAAAGATGGTTTCTGTGATGAGGTGGGACATTCTATTACTGAGTTTGGTAAGGTTTCAAGGATTTTCACTTTTATGGTTATCCGGTATTTCTTATAATCTCCTCTTTTCTATGCTTTTTTTTTAATAAAGGATTAGTCCTTAAATGTAGTTGATGAGCTGAGGAAATTATACTAGAAATTCCAGAATTTCTGAATGAGGTATTAGCTTTCAGTTTATATCAAATACTCCGCTCAGAAGTAATTGAAATTGAGTATGGTCTAATTTTATCTTACCAGTGCCTTACAAGGTGTCAGCATCAGCGTTAGGTTGGAGCTTGCCTGACTTCCTTATATATCCAGAGAAAAGAATTGATCCTTGTGTTGTTTATTTACATCAGATAGGTTAGTTTATATTCTGTACCAGACTTATAGTCCCAGTATTTACGGGTTAATCAACTTTCACGTAATTGGTGATAATTTTGAGCAAACAACACTACTATAAAACTATATATAATTCAGGGCGAAGCTGCAACTTAACCAAGGGGTTATATAGCCCCCTCCGGCCCGCATGAATAGCTCGAGTCATGCCTGCTTCGGCCTTTAATGCATTTTGTGGCAATGTCTGTTATTCCTTCACTATTTGCGTCCTCTTTCTTGACGTTTCATACCTCCTGATCAACCTTAATTGCCAAGTGGAAGGCTTGACTTTGTGCATGACTCTTGCTCACTTGTGTAAGGAGAAGGGCACTGGAATTAATAGATACATTAGCACTAGATCACACTATGGCAGATACTGAATAATTGTCTCAAACTCTTAAGATCTTTCAAATTTATTTAAATGTGGTGTTTCCTAAGCACAACTCTTCACTCCTAACAATTTATTTAGATATGATTTTTCGACACTTGAGAGGTTTGAATTGCTCATCTGGTCATACTTAAGTTGGCCATGTCTCTTGCCAAATCTAAAATAGTCTCCATAGCGCAAGCCTTATTTATGATCACTCAACATAACAGTGAATTCTTCTCAGCCTTTCTCCCTAACCTAGTTTGTGAATTCTCATATGCTTGTCCCTACTTTTTATTCGAGCCCAAATTCATATAACCAGCCTAAAGTCAGTTTTTATTTTCTCTTACCTGTTTTTTTGCTGATTACGGTTTGTTTCTGATTTCATTAGCTTTCTTCACTTCCTGAATTATATGCTTAATACACATACATACATATGATTAGAATGAGTAAATTATCTAGTTGAGTTGATGTTCAGATTCTTTTCCCTATGGACAAGCTTCCTTCTTCAGTAAACAAAACTTGGTTTTTCTACAGTTGTTTTCCAGGGTGAGTTTGTGGGACGGAAGGAAGGTGGGGGTGATTTTGAAGCAATTTCTCAGAAAATCAAAATTCTATACATGTACAGAGTAAGGGAGGAAGAGGAATAGGTTAATGCTGTATTTTTGGAATTGAATTTAATATGTATTATGATTACAATAAACTTGAATTCTTTATTTCTTGAGTATGTTGTCATTAACAGTAAAGGATTCTGCTTTATGACTAGAAGAAGACTTTGACCTTTCGACCCTTAGGTGGTTAACTTGATTATATCTTGTCATTTTTGTAGAGGTAGCACGTGTTTCTTACGTAATAAACTCTCTTTTCCCTTTTAACTTCAAAATATTTATGGAAATGCAATCATTCTGACAGATCACTGAATGCTTCTATATTAGTTTTCATGACGTTATATTGTTAACTGGAGAAATTAAGAAATAATAAGAGGACATATTAATTTCTGGCATGGACTCTGAACTCAGTACCCTTGGATTTAGTTCTGATGAAAATTTCCCAATACCCTGCCTAGTGATGTGAAATTTCAATTTGTTCCTAGTATATAAACGACCTCTGGCTTGGCCTTTAAGCAGCATAAAATAAATTTATAACAATCTGTATACTGAGTGATAATTGGCTAATTTGCTATATGTATCTTAACTACCACCGACATGCAGTCGACAAACATACAATGATTTCTTTTTAGTTTATATGTTTTAGGTAATCTAAAGGTGTTGCTGATAAATTTACATTAGGAAGACCTAGTTTGCTCAAGACATGCAATGAAAACTTTAATGGTGGACAACTGGAGTGTTTGAACTTTGAAGATAATTTTATTAAATTATATCAAAATCTAGACAAATTATTATATCATTTCGACCCACGCAAATTATGATCATTTGGATACTAATTATCCTCAGATCCTGGATTTTTATGTTATCAATTTCATCTGGTGGGATTCTTGTTAGAGCTGTTGAAGCAGAAGACAAGAAGAATGGAGACTTCATGAGGCTGGTACTGCTGTTCTCTTCTCTGTTGTTTTATTTCTGCTGATGGGCAGGAAAACACAAAGCCATGCCCACCATCTCATGTTAAAAAAAAAAAAAAAAGTTGGGCACCTAGACCTATAACCACACTTAATATGTGAAAAGGACCAACTGATCTCATTTTTGTGATTGCTATGCGAGCAGGAACATGTTGACACAAAGCCATGCCCACCATCTCATGTAAAAAAAAAAAAAGGCGGGCACCTAGACGTATAACCACACTTAATATGTGAAAAGGACCAACTGATCTCATTTTTGTGATTGCTATGTGAGCAGGAACATGTTGAGGGGTACCTTGAGCTGTCATCTAAGACGAAGATAGACTTTGCTGGTGCAGTTGCTCTTTGGGATGTAGACTTCTACGTTAAGGTGATGATGATGTAGGTAAATTTCTATATATCCTTATAGCTTCTTGCAATTTGAAATTTAAAAATCACCTTTATTTCTTGGGTGGACTTAATAAATGCTTAAACTTAAATGACCATGGGCTCTGGGTCACTGAAATGCTATAAAGTTTTGAATACGAAATTAACTTCTCTAGCTTGAAACGGTGTTAGGCAGCACTTTATGATTTGCATTATTAGACAAAAGTTGAATATTACATAAAATGGCTGAAATTTTCAGATGAGATTTTCACCTTTAAAACTCCTACGCGTAGATAAGATTTTTCCAAATTAGTGTTGGCAGCTCTGTGCATCAGCAGTGATTGGGCAGCTTTTTGGTAGACTTTCCTCCATCCTTGTGTCCATTTTATCAAATCACAATGAGTTACTCACCTCGTTGAGTTGATGTTGAGATTCTCTTCTCCATAGACAAGCTTCCTTATACAGAAAACATTTTTTTTTTCCCTTTGGGTGAGAAGATTGGTTGGGGAGGGGGGAGGTCCAGTTCTTAATAGTATCAAAAAGAAATTTCGCGCAAAACAAAAATTCTGTACATGCATATACAGAGGGAGGAAGGAGAAGGAATAGGGTAAGGCTATATTTTTTGAAATTGAATTTGGTGTAGCATGCTTAAGTTCTTTATTTGTCGAATCTGGCTTATGTCTATGAATCTGTTAGTTGCTTATCGACCCTGTCTCATCGAGATGCAACTGGCAAGAAAGGTTTGCAAATCTTCCTTTCCAAAGCAAGTAGTATCAAAAGATTATATTCACAACTTGATAATAAATATTCAAACAGTACCACTCTTATTACTGTAATAACATGGTATCATAATTAATCAATGCCTTTATGCTGTGGCCTATATTTATTCTTTATTGGCACCACATTCCATAATGTTCTTCTATCTTGAAGTTTGTGTACGTCAAATTATTGTTGACGGAGTTCAAACCTTGCCTACACATTTGAAGAATGACAGTGATTACATATGCGCCATAACTCATTGATTGTGATTTTAGTTGCAGATTACTAGATTTTAAATTATTGATCAAGTCCGAGTGCCATTCTAACTAGCTATTTGAGTAAGGATTGTTTAGTTGAAAGTTAGGGTGCGCACGTTTATGTTATTTAGATTGTTCATTCATGTGGCTTTCCCCTCACCAAGAATACTATTTATCTTCTTTCTAACTCTTTATAAATTACTTTTTTGGTTCTTATCGTCCACCGTGAATTGAATCATCATCCTTTTTGCCATGTTTATGCATCTATGAGATTAGCGTTTACCATCCTCAAAAAAAGTAAATTATTTTTCACACAATCAATGTACTAAATTCATAATAATACGAGTGCCCGGACTTTTAACTTGTCCCATATTGTCATTGAACAAAAAGTTCGTAGTTCAAATTAATATATGCATAATTAAGGCCCACTACTACTTGGGAATATTAGATATAATTATTCCACTACCACAGTAGCTTGTTGCAAGTCAATAGTGCTATTGTGCTACGATGCTATTAGAAAAACCTATTGGTATACTATTATTCGTTGTAAAAAAAAAAAAAAAGTATTTTAAAAAGCATTATTTAGATATCAGAAGTTTCAGCTATAACCAATTGTTTAGTAGCTTGCCCACTTTGAATTCATGCTGAATTTAACCGAAGTTTTTTAAGTTGAATTTCAGTAATAATAAATTTATTATAATCATCAAAATGAACCAATTATTAGTGGAATTAGTCGAGTCATATAAAAGTCGGCCCAGAACAACCCGTGAAAATGAACTTTTGAAAGAAAAAAAAATACATCAAAAGTTTGATAAAGAATACAGTTGTCTAACGTTAACATTTTTCTCCCGCTCGTTGGTGTATTCAATTTATCTGGCTTTTGAGGAAACTGCTAGAACCCAATTATCTAGACATATGGGTCCCACACACACAGGGTCACAGACACTGCACATTTTTTATTTTTTTTTATGGGTAAAAAACACTAAGGGCTTGTTTGGTTGCTCTCCTTTTTTTTTTTTCTCAAAATTTTAAAAACACAACTCAAAACCAACTCTACTTTCACACTTTCCAAAATTTATTTCACTATACTTTCTCTCTCTAAATTTTTTTTTTAAAACGCCATAACTTTAAATTCAAAAATCAAAAAATAATAAAAAATATATATTTAAAACCCATACAGCTTTTACGCCATTGGTTGAAAAAAAGTCCTCCTTCCTCTATAAAACATTCAACCAAATACCAAATTTTTAAAAACTTATCTAGTTACTCCCTTCCCCATTACCCTTTTATCCCCCTCTCACAAGCCCTTTTCTTTTTGGCTAAACCTCCCTAAACTATCACAACTTAATACTTTATCCCCTAATTTATAAAAGTGTGTAAACCATGGGTGGTGCTAAACTAGTTGTTACTCCCTTCCCCATTACCCTTTTATCCCCCACTCACAAGCTCATCAATCTCTCATTTCTCCTGATCACCTCCTCCTCCCCTCTACTTACCAATGCCTTTGATCTCTTCAGCTGGACAACCCACTCCACCACTACCCACCTTCTGGCCCCTGCCCCCGCCCCTCACCATCACAAGGGCCACCACAACAAGGGCCACCACGTGACCCAACCCCCGGTTCACCCTCCCAAAAAATCACCGGTTCACCCTCCCAGTAAGGCACCGGTTCACCCTCCCACCCACATTTCACCGGCTCCAACCCCAAGTCACCCACACGCGCCGGCTCATGCTCCGAGTCATGCTCACCCACCGGTTCATGCACCAATGCCGGTCCGGAAGTTTGTGGCGGTTCAAGGGGTGGTGTACTGCAAGTCTTGCAAGTACACTGGTGTTGACACCCTTCTGGGAGCCACTCCTCTTCTTGGTATAAATTTTCTCCTCTTATGTTTAGTGCCTTGATTGTTGACGCACTTGGATTTTCATTCCCACTAAAATATTTTAATATCTTGGCTAATAACTTTACATTGTCAAAGCTCTTTCTTTAAGGTAAAAGACAAAATGTTTTGCCCCTTTTTACCTGGTATATTAGGCCCATCTTCACACCCAAAATGCTAAAAAAGCTCAGTTATAATACGCTAAAGTTACCCTATCAATATAGAGAAAATCATACCACAAAAATGTAAAGTTTACACGAGACGATACATAATTTCATAAGGCAGGTTCTTGGAGGATACACAATGTATTACCCTAGTAAGTATAAAAAAAAGTTAGGACATTACATTGGGATGACATTTAGGGCTTGTTTGGTAGCTCTCTTTTTTTTTTTTCTAGATAAGTTTTTAAAAATGTGGTGTTTGGTTGAATGTTTTGAGTTAGAGTTGGTTTTTTGAAAAGTGAATTTGGTTTTGTTTGATTTTTTTTCAAACAAAGAAAAAAATGCATAAAAAATTTCAAAAAATAGTCACAATGGATCTTATTTTATAGATCTCGATGAGTAGGTTTCAAATATATATTTTTTATTATTTTTGAATTTTTGGATTTAAAGTTATGGCGTTTTAAAAATTTTTTTAGAGAGAGAAAGTAAAGTTAAAGTTTTTTTGGGAAGTGTAAAAGTAGAGATGTTTGTGAGTTGAGTTTTTAAAATTTGTAAAAAAAAAAATAAAAAGAGAGCTACCAAACAGGGGCTTAGTTTCCCTTTTTCCTTTGTTCAACCCTCAAATTTGGTTTGTGGCGTGCATAGAGACGACACGACTTCATGAAGTGTGAATAACATTACGAACCAGTATTTCTGTGTTGTTTGATTAGGTTTTATAAAAAAAAATTTGATTTTGTTTTTAACCAGTATTTCTGTGTTGTTTGATTAGGTTTTACAAAAAAAAAATTGATTTTTTTAAAAAAAAAAAAATCTCAGTTGCACTTCCATTTTAATTTTTTATTATTCGAGTAAAAAAGAATTTTATTTATTTATGCTTTAAGAAAAAAAATTTAAAAATAATGAACCGCACATAACTTAAATTAAAACTTTTTTGAATTTAATAATTTATTTATTTAATTTAATGAAGAATAATACACAGCATTAACATCTTTCAATGTAATTGGTGCTAGCTGTGTTCCATAGAGTTTTCATCCTATCCTTTCCATTCCTCGCGCGCGCGCGCGCGCGTCAGGGGAGGTATTTCTCTTTTTGACACGTAAAGACGAATTCAAGACCATTTGCCAAAGCTTCACTAGTTTCCAAAAAAAAAAAAAACTAAAAAAATTCATTTTTTAATTACAATAATATCATCATACCCAATAAAATGTACTCTGTCCAACTCAATTTAATTGTCCGCTATTTTATTTTTAAATGTTCTAAAATAATTGTTTGTAGGTCATTATTACAACATTTTTTATTATTTTTAATATAGTACTCTTTAAGCTCTCACTATTTTTTTTATTTTGAGTTCTGTCAACTTTTTTTATTGAAAGAAAAATAAAGGGCATTTTTAAAAATAAGTATTTTTTTAGAATAATTATTATGTCTTTTAAATTTTTAACTTTTTAAAGTGTGATAATTAAATTGGGATAGCGGGAGTATTTACTTTTGTAACTGTTTGGGTGTGTGTATCTTTTTGGTCGATTAAATATATAGATATAGACAGATTTCTAATATGCATGTGCCTTGAGTGCTCTTTTTAATTTTTACCAGACATTTAATTAATTTACAAAATTGACCTCATTATTTGTGAATGTAGGAGCCGTTGTGAAACTGCAGTGCAACAACACCAAGTACCCATTGGTACAAAAGGGGAAAACAGACAAGAATGGTTACTTCTTCATCATGGCACCTAAAACTGTAACAACCTATGCTTTTCACAAGTGTAAGGTGACCTTGATATCCTCACCGATGCCTACATGCAACAAACCCACTAACCTCCATTATGGTCTCAAGGGTGGCATCTTGATCCCCAGTGTCAAGCCCCCTCCTCCCCACCTTCCAACTTCACTTCCTTACCAAGTCTTCAATGTCGGTCCCTTCGCCTTCGAACCATCAGCCAAAACTCCGTGCCCCCGTGATCGTGATGGTGGAGTTTAGCAATCCCAAGTATTTTGTGAGAGAGAGAGACGGAGAGATTATCTAAAATTAAATTAATGTGTGTCTTGCTATTGGATGTTCTATCTAATGCTCGTGTAGAGATAAGAGTTTTTAATTTTGATTGATGTATCTTTTCATTATGCTGTAAGAAGTTTCATCGTGTCCTTCTTGTTAATTAATTACTCTTCTTATCTTATATATATATATGTGGTGTGAGAATGATATCTTTATCGTACCCAGGACTAATAAATGTTTAATTATTATTTTATCTCTCTACCGTAATTATTGTTTCAAATCAATATTTACTGTTTGATAGTAGTTCGTAATAGAAAAATATTTTGAATTTCTAATATACAAGGGCAAGTGAATGCCATATTTTCGGAGGAAAGGGGGTAAAGTGAATGACATTCATTTTTTTTTTTTTGATAATCAAAACGATCAAAGGCAAAAAAAAAAAAAGGAACAATCCAACAAACATATCCTCTTAATCAGATCATAGGGTTCATCAGACATTTATTTGAGCCTTATATTGTAAACTAGTGTTTTATGATTACTGGGTATTTTTATTACATTTTTTTGGCACTCCGTGAAAAAAATTAATCAAAATATGTGAAAATTAGTTCTAATATTTTTAACATAGATAAAAAAAAAAAAAAAGTAAGATGTATATATAAATTCATGAAATACAATGTTGCAATCATGAGGCAAGGACATTCAATAGAAAAAACAAAAATTCAACTCAATTCGTTAAAATTTGTGCCTAATAAAGTTAAATAGCTGCCTACTAGTTTGAAAAAAATAAATAAATAAAGCCTTATATACTCAGGTATTTGTTGTTCTCTGAGCACTCGCATAGAGGATTAACCATAAGTCAAATATGAAAAAAAACCAAAAAACTTGGATACTTCAGGTATTTGTTGTTCTCTTTAAGTCTTTAAAATATGATTAATTTATTAATGTTTAATTAAAATTGGTGCCAAATCCAGCTGCCCATAGTCAAATTCTTTTTATTTAATTTTTTTTCAAAAAGAAAGTATTTTGTTATGATATATATTGCACTTATCACTTGCACTCTATTATTACAATGTAAAATTGTTGTATACTGGAATCTAACGGTCATGATGCGGGGGTGCATCAGTTGTGGGAGACAAATGCATGGCAACTTTTTCTCCTCATGGGGAAAAAGTTAAAAAAAAAAAGAAAGTAAAATCTCGAACTTTTTATCTTCGCACCTCCCGAGGCATTATAATAACGTTAAAAAAAAGGGCATTATAATAATAATAATGATGATGATAATAAAAGGGGAAGTAAGTTTGAAAAGAGAGAGACTGAGAGAGAAGCTTTAATCACTGAAAATAGCACTACCGGGTTGAAAAGCGAATTCAGAAATCTTAAGAAGAGTGAGTTGTATGAAAGCGATCTATTAAAATTTAATTGAACGAGTAAATTGTTTAAAATTTAATCATCGTAAAATTTTAAAAATATATATTATTGTTAATTATAAATTTAAAAGACAATTAGATATAAGAGCTCATTTCAATGCCCCTTTCTTATTTAGCGATTTACTAAAAGCCTATTATAAATTAGCATAGTAAATTAAGAAAATTACGAGAAAATAATACTAATGTTCTTTCTTTATTTAACTAATAACACAATAAATATAAATATAAAATATCACGTCTCCAAAATCTTGATCATAATAATTCAAAAATTCACAACGGTTGATCATTACATCGACAATTATTTCAAAACCGTGGCTAAAACGCTTTCATGGTGCTAAAAGTGTTTATCACCAATAGAAAACAGACAATAACAAAATTCAATGTGTTAAAACATATTTAATACAAATTCTCTAAAATATAGTAATTATCTATATGGTATTAAAACAGATTTAGCACAATTTTTGTTTAAAGTAATTAATCACATATTGTTAAAACAGTTTTAACACTAATTATCCAACACTATAATGGTGCTAAAATATTTTTAGCACCACACGTGAATATACATAATTAAATTGAATGTGTTAAAATAGTTTTAGTACACATCCAATGCTACACAACAAGGTACTAAAATATATTTAGTACCATTTTTCTAGAACATAGTAACTATTTACATGGTATTAAAACAAATTAGCACCATTTTTGTCCAAATTAAGTATTCACCAATTGTCCAACACTAAAATAGTGTTGAAAATGTTTTATCATTATAGGTGAATATATATAACTAAAATGAATGTACTAAAATAGATTTAGCACTTATTAAATGCTACATATCAAAGTGATAAAACATATTTAGCACCAAATCTCTATAATATAGTAACTATTTACAAGGTGCTAAAACAGTTTTAACACCAATTGTTCAACACTAGAATGATGCTAAAGAGGTTTTAGCATCACAGGTGAACACATATATCTAAACTGAATGTGCTAAAACAGTTTTTGTACCCATCCAATTTTACACATCAATGTGTTAAAACAGATTTAGCACTAATTATCTAGAATAGAGTAACTATTTACATGGTAATAAAACAAATTTAATACCAAATGTCCAACAAATCAATGAAACAACGAATAATGAAGAATGACAGTGTATCTTGAGTAAAAAATGAAATAACAGTGTAGAATAAATGAGCAACGAACAAAAAACAATGTCGAATCAACTGAGATCTTGCAGACAAATTATATAGAGAGAAAACTTTTAATCGTATAGATAAAAGATAAAATTTTGACAGTGGTAATTATGTACGAGAGAGAGGAAAATTTTCAATTGTCCTTTAAATAGGAAAAAAAAAGCATTGTTTCACGGAAATGTTTAAGAGATGTTTATATTATAGTTATTGTTGTCCATTAACATTTATCATTTTTCTTAAAATAAATGAATATTATGAAAAATGTCCATATTGTAAAATCAAATTATATAATTAATATTGCTTCCTTTTATAAAATATGAGCATATCCTTAAAGTCATAAAATAGTATGGAGTAAGGCACTATAATTCATTATCTGTAAATTTAAATTCAATTAGTATTTGTAGGAGGTAAGAATTTGAATAGAATAATTGAATTTGCCATAAGATGTGACAAAGGAGATGAACTTGAACAGTAAAACAACGCTACCAATTGAGATGAGATTTAATTATGGGGTAGGTTCCTCCAGTAACTGTTATTTCCAATTCGGCAATACATTTTCTCTTGTGTTTGAGTGCTCTCACTTGGCTCTAATGACTTTACTGAAAATAATAACAGTGATAAGGGTTTTCTCTTATAGATAATATGTGGGAGAATGTTAAAATAATAAGATCCTTTAGCTATAGGTTTTTCTTTCCTATTTATATGTATATGATATGGTTACATTAAGGTTTAAAATGTTAAAAAAATACTATAAAGAGTAAACTTAATTAGTACTTAAATTTCACATTAACAAAAGTAGTTATTTCATATTATTTATCCTCCAGCTTAATTATCTTGTCTTTTGCATTCAACCACCCATGAATAGCCCTTAATGAACGTAACATCGACTCTTGATCAACCAAAGGATGGTTCTCACAACTTCATGGGCCTTGTTCACAAATTGACGGGTAGTCTCTGAGTATTAAATTTAGGTCTTGGTTAAAAGCTCATATCTAAAATTCACCTTTTCACGGTATTTAAAATCAATCACAAATACTTAAAAGAAGAATGTAATTTAGTGTTAGAAAAACAAAAGGAAAGAAAAAGAAACCAAGAGGGACAAAGATGGTAGTTCGAGAAAGATTAATATTAAAGACGGAATTTGAATCTGCAATCTCTTATTTAAAATAAATAAAGCATTTTCAAGAATAATGAATTATTATTTTATATTATAACTAGACTAAACTTATATTAATATTAAAGAAGATATTAGAATATCTTACAATCGACCTGGGCCCCTTAAATCTGCCAGTGGCCCCGTTTACGTACAACATTTACCAGAGAATAGACATGATATGGGCACTCACGTGGACTGTTTAAATGGCTAGCTATTTTTACTCACGTTTAAACTCCAATAATAATAAATAAAGATACTACTATGATGATATGTTCTGGGTATCCTATGAACCAACATCATAACTCATACCAATGCACCTAGTCGATCTTTATGGATCACATCATCATTTGTTAGAAAAAAAAAAATTAAGATGGTATTGGTATCACGCGTATAGAGGAATGGGTGACCATCCATAAAAATATTCTTAAAATATTAATAAATGTTACAACCAGACATAAGTTATTCTCATTCATGTCGCATATTTAAATACGATTTCAAATATGTTCCACTATAAAATTAAAAATTGTTTAATATTATATTTATATTAGGTTTTAATTAATATTAAATACAGATACATAATTGTAACGGAATTCTATTCAATATTACAAAAAAGGTAATAAGTCTGATATATAAATTGAGAAGCAAATTGAATATGTACATGTAGCTAGAGCCTACTGTATTATATGTGTTTTATCATAGCTAATAAATATAAAATAAGAAATTTTGAATATATTATTATTTGTGTTTTTAGTAGTACTCCTAGTTCTGCTACAATACCAACTATACAGATGTGTATGACATATTTCTCTCTCAAATGCGTACGGTACAAGAAAAGGTTTGCTAAATTAAATTCACATTTCTACTGATTTCACACGTGTTATCAAAAAAAAAAATGGAAAAGAAAAACTAGTTTCACACATCATTGGGCCTCTATTTCAGTCATTAATTAAGTGTATCCTATGCATCTGATAAAAAAAAAGAAGCATAGCCCAATTTTCTTTCTAAGCGTGCCTTATTTTACATATTTTCTAAAGTGTGTGTTAGCCCATCCTTATTAGGCTTGGTTTCCCCAAACATATATGAATACGTGCAGCTACATCCTTAGGGGTGATAATTTTAAAAAAATACACGAAATTAAATTAAATTAGTATGAGATTAAACCTAAGAATTCTTGTTCCTGATTAAATTTTTTAATATAAATTTGTGTCATGTTCAATTTTTGAAACAAAATTAAAGCCATGTCATATTAATCATGCCAAGTGAGTCTTATTGTATCTAAATAAAAGAAAATCTCTGTTTCCACTTGTATTATAACATAATTGGGAACCAAAATTGCAATCATGTTTGTCGTCTAGTGTTTTAGGCTGGTCGGCTCCGTAAAAATGACGGGACTTCATTTCATTTTTTATTATTTGTTATTGTGCAATGTCGTATCTGTCAGACACAAATACGATCCAAAAAAACAAATTACTACCTTAAAAGCCATAGCTGGGTACTCAACCAGTCATGGGATATCCCTTGAGAAGTTGGACCTTAGGCACCGTTCAAAGGTTTTAAATTGTAACCTTTTGTATTTTATATTAAAATCAATTTTATTTTATTTTTAAAAAAAATATTATTGTCATAGTTCAAATGGTCAAGGCTGCAAATGCAACTACTGAGCTACCGAAAATGAGATGTTCAGAGGTTCAGATCGTTTATAGCTGATATAAGTCACTTGCAAGACTAATTCTTCTATATGAGCATATGACTGCATCTGAAAACTTTAACAATGAATTTTTTGATTATTTAGAAGAAAAAATGACCCATTTTATTTATATATATATATATATATTTTCCTCCTTCCAATTGTAATCACTAATTCAGACCAAAATGTAAATTTTATTCTAATTTATAAAGTCGTAAATATTATTTTATTTCTTTAAAGTAAAGCCCCTAAATCTTACCAAGAGAAAAGAGAGAATACACCTCACTTCCTCTTCATTCTGATACAAAGAAGACCACTACTATCATTTCTTAACTATACCTCGAAGCCTTCTTGGCAAACTATCAAAATCAAACGACCAAAACTTTCTAGACTTGCAACCTAAATTAGCAAGCCAGTCAGCAGCAGAAATAGCTTCCCTATACACATGATCAGAAATACTATAATTCAGCTTACACAGCAGCTCTTGAATCTTCTTCATCTCATAAAGAACTGACCAAGGAGTAGAGCCTCTCTTCTGAACCATAAGCACCAATACCTTGGAGTCAACTTCAATACCTTAGAGCTATTCAGCAAGATAGCAGCTAAATTATATTCAACATTCGCTATTAGTTGAGAAGACAATAGCCTTTTGTTGCCAAATTTGCTTCTGTCCATGTTCAGCCACAATTCACAGCAGATACATGTTGGGACGAGGGATAAAATAGCTTTATGGCACGGGGATCTCACCTTAGCCATCCACCATGCACTGAGCTTGAATTGAAGTAAAGAAGCTTTACCACCAATACCCATTTTGCCTTCAAAATACTCTCTTGGCCACTTCACTGTTGATAAACACATGATTTATAGATTCACATTGAGGATTAGAACAACAACTACACCTAGAAGCCAATTGAATCCCCTTTTTTTTTAATACGTTGATCAATAGCTATGCCCCCCTTTGCAAGCTCTCCACACAAGAAAAGCCCATTTAAATGGCACGATTGTTTGCCAAACAGAAAGTTACATTTACTTCTAATTTTATCCCACGCAGATTTCACAGAAAAAGCACTATCAATAGATTCAAGTCACACACCTATATCATTAGTATCATCCAACTTACTTAGAGTACTATAAATTTCAGCAATAATATTATGAGGCATCGTACCCTCACAACTTTGAAACCATAAACTCCTATCTAGTAGCTTCCTGGACAGTGAGCTCGTGTTGGAAACCACCATATCACTCAATCTACCGTAATTCAACCATTGATCAAGCCAGAAGTTGATTTGACCCTTCCCCACAATCTACCTGATAGAACTTTCAGCTGTATCTTTGACCCTTTGGCCTTTGCATTCTTTGCCAAGTCACAGAAGAGCCCATTATTTTGTTATTCTCCATAAGGTGAACATTATAGCAATATTTAGCTCTCATCAACTGAGCCCAAAGAGATTTCAAGGTTTGAAATTGCCACCAAAGTTTCATAGCAAAAGCCAAGTTCAGGTCATGAAGATTTCGTATACTAATTCCCCCCTTCTTGAACAAGAGAGCAGCAATTAGCCCAATTAACCCAATGACATATGTTCCCAAATTCATATTCACCCATCCCCGACCCCTCTAAAAAATTACTGCAGATGCTAGCCATTCTATTTAACACAGCCTTAAGAGGTTCAAAAGCAGCCATGGAGTACAAAGGAAAATTCTGTAAAACATGCTTTATAAGCACAATTCTACCCCCATGAGACAACAATTTAGATTTCAGCCCACTAATTTATTCTCAAACTTACTGATTAAATCATTAAAGCATTTCATTTTTTTTCGTCCTTCAAACAAAGTGCAACCAGGCAGCTGTTTTTCTTGGAATCCTGTAGTAGTAGAGATACAATTTTACCTGCTGTTATCAATCTTTTTCCCCCACAATGAAGCAACTATTCTCTTTATTCACAAACTGACCAGACTCTTATTCGTAAGTGCTGAGGAAATCCAACAAATATTTGAGAGAATTTTTAGTACTATTAGTAAAAATTACCTTGAAGTCTGCAAACTCCAAATGAGAAATAACTGAGCAATGATTACGAGGAGAGTACGGCACTAGCTTCTTAGAAACAGACAAAATGATTAAGACCCCTACTGAGAACGTCAGCTGCAACAATAAACAGTAGTATTTTTTGTTTGGGTTGGAGTAAAAATTAGGAACCCAAATACAAATAGTATTTAAAAGTTCAGTTCGGTTTTTAAATCTTCCTATTCCAAACCCGAACTAAACTTTTCAGTTCGGTTTCGGTTGAGTTTTATTTGGTTTATATATATATATATATATTTAAAAATAAATAAATTATAAAACAACATTTATTTTGGTCAAAAAAATAATAAATCTATACTTGTACCTACCTATTTTAGATAGAAAAAAATATTAACTTTTACATTTATAATATAACTCTAGTACTTATAATAGTTCAAAGATTGATTTCTCACCGGATCTTGTAAATTTTAGAAATATAAATTTTTATATAATGAAGTAATATTATTTTTGAGTCACATATGCAACGATTTGGTTCGGTTTGGTTTTGCAATATCACACCCCAAATCCAAACTAAACATATTTAATTTCGATTTGGTTTCTTTATTACGGTTTTAGTTTGGCTCACTACGGTTCGATCATTTGATTTTCGGGTTCGCTACAATTACCATTAACAACCATAGAATAGCAGCAATTAGAAAGTAAATGCCACACCAAGTCAATAAGTCTTTCATCAAACCCAACACCCCTTCGAGTTTTTAGCAGAAATAACCAAGAGAGTCGGTCATAGGTTTTGGCCATATTTTTTTTTAGCAAAATCGTCTAAAAAAATTGAAAATTAACGGAAGTTGGATGGTGTCAAATTTTAGGGGTTATGTCTAACAAAAATTATTTAAGGAGGTTTATTCAAATAAGGCTATTAGTGTGGAGGGTAAAATCAATAAACCCCTTTAGGAAATTACTTCTCTATCAAAGAAAAGTCATGATCCCGTTGATAATTAGAAAACTGCCTCCTGAAAAAATCAACACCAGCATTAGTAATATCTACTTGCTCAGTAACCCAAATCCCCATTGCCATTTTGAATTTTGAAAATCTTTGCTTTCTTTCGTTCTCTTCACATTAGCCACATCATGTAAGAACTTGGTATTTCTCTCCCCTTCTTTTAACTGCTTTATGTTAGCTCTTTGCCTCCAAAATTTTTCTTCACAATCAAGAACAAAATTTAAACTCTCTTGAGCATTCTATAACACTAATATATTTTGAAAAGATTAATCCAACTCAACAACAGTATTTGCCTCTCTCACCTTTTCTTCAGCCTCCACCACCTTGTTCAAAATATTCCCAAATTGATTCCTATTCCACACAATTAAGACATATTACAGTTTCTTTTGCTTCTCTGCGAAAACATACAAAGCATTACCTTGAACTGGCTGACCCCGACTTTGTTTAACTACACTAAGAAATGCATGATGCTTCAACCACGTGTGTTGGAACTTAAAGCATCCTTTATGTCCCTCCTGCTCCATATCAAACTTTCCCAACATGGGAGAATGATTAGAAAATTCTCTACACAAGTGATGAACATTGCTATCAGTAAAAACTGTCTTCCACTTCATATTACACATGTGTATCCGACAAGCTTTTGCCACATATAACTCCCTAGTTTTTGCCAAGTAAATTTACTCCCCGCTATAGCAAATTCCACGAGACCATACTTAGAAATACAGTCATTAAAATCATAGGCAGCCCTGAAATCAATTGAATTTCCCCCAAATATTTCGCTAGCATCCGGCCATCACAATGTTGAAATCACCTCCAATTAGCCAAGCTTTTTCTGTATCAGCCGAAACTTCTATATCATGCAATAAAACCTCCCCTTTCACTTCCGGAGCAGTCACCACAAAATTTTCCTCAACGATACCATGTTTACAATTCAGAGAAATACATTGCTCTAAATTCTGAATAATAGTACAATTTAAAACATCTTTCCAGAAAATCCAAATACTGCTACTGAGGTTTGAACAAGCATGATCAAAACCCAACTAAAGTCCAGAGCCGGCCCTGGGCATAGGTGACTCAGGCTATCACCTAGGGCCCCTCACTATGCCAAGGCCCCTGATTTTTCTATGCCCATTTATATGTATGTTAGTTAAAATAATTTTGTACGGAATTATAGTACTACTAAGTTTGTTCAGCGCAGCAGTTGGCTTTTCAAAATCAATTTTTTTACACATTAGTCGCGCTATGGGCGACTAGACTTTAGGTCTATGTTAGATAAGAAATAGTCTGCTTTTTCTTTTAAATACTTAAGCTCAATCACTAATTAATAATTAAGTCTAACTATCAATTAGAATGTGTATAATCATACACCTTAGATCCTTTAACCTTGACAAATTTAAAGAACAAGCAACCACTTCCAATTTACAAAAATTTAGTATAAATTATTTTATTTTCAATGAGGTCTTTCACTTCATTAAATGATTTTTTTTTATTTTCTTACGAAATTTTTGTCTACGTAGTATTTCGTGCGTACCTCTATATTCACAAGTTTTCAACACAAACACTTTCTTTGATTATATTTATTTGATCTTTTTCCATCTTTCATTGTCTTTAGTTCATGGGGATAATTAGACTCAACGATTTCGTCTCACATCCTTTTGACCTGAAGACTTCACAATTCTTAACAATTTTCAAACATTAAGATTTATTTCTCTCTATACATATCAATATATTAGTATTACAATTCCACTATGTTAATTACTTGACTTTTAAAAAAAATCTATTAATTTAGTTTTTGTTATATTTTTTTTTCTAATATGAGTTTATTAGTTTTTAAGTATTGTGGTTGTTGATTAATTTTGATGAGTTTTAAAAAGAAATTTTATTTATTCTATATTTTTAAAATAAATTTCAAGTGTCACCATACACATATATATACACATACATATTTGCAAATTTATTAGCATATATACCTATCCAAGAATAAAAACAAATGGGTCCCAAGATAAAATTTCGCTTAGGACCTTTCAAAACTCAAGACTGGCCCTACTGAAATCTAACACTAAGAATTTTGAATAAGGATTTGTTAACCCTCCTCTAAAGATAGTAACATTTACATTTAATTGGTGGAGGTAATAAAATAACAATAAAACAGTTTGGTGAGCCCCACACTTTTTATTCTATCCACTAATCAAATGTAAGGGTCACCAAGACCGTCTTTAGAAAAGGGTTAACAAATTCCTACTCAATAATTTTACTATCATTTGCCATAGGTTCCATAACAGACAACAAAGAAATACTATTACCATGAATTAAATGGTGAAGTCTATTAATAGTAGAGGCATTTGCATGACCTCTTAAATTCCAAAAAATGAAATTCATTATAATTTAGTTTGAGAAGTAGTAACTTCTAAAAATTTGTTGTGATATTTTAATTACTCATAAGTGCACGAATCAATCTATATTATGGTTAAGGCAAGTGCAATGTCGAACCCAAGGAACTTGGATGAATAGAAGGGAAGTTTTTCTACTCACTAATTTTAATTAATTCATAATCTAGTTTATGAAATTTTGATTGGTGGTGGATAAAATAAAAACACAAAATAAATATCAAATAACAAATTACTAAGATGTCAGAGTCATATATTTAATATCATCGTCCTTGTTATTATTGTACATAAACTCTATTCTTATTGAGCAATAATTTGGTCTCTCAACTCTATTATTTGCAAAAAAATAAAATCAATTAAGTGCAATTAATTTATAAAATTCAATTATAATTCTTCCGCAACCAAACTTATGTATAAGATCAAAACATTCTCTCCATATCTGCCAAAATACCTTATATCCATTCTCATCAAATCATAATGAGAATTCAGTCTTATTTTTAATCGATTAAAATAGGCATCCAATAAAATGATTTTTTTTGAATATTGAAGCACTAAAATTGGTAAAATGTAATTGGTATGAACACGTGTAATAAAATCAATAAAATAAGTCATCTTAATCATAATACAAATTTACACTAATATAGAGAAAATTAAATAACAAGTAAAGTTAAAAGAAAATTTACTTGGCACTAAAAAAAATTAATAAATTAAATCTTTAAAGTCTCGAACATATTTAAAAAATAATAAAAATATAAAGAAACTAATGAAATTGACAAAGATAGGAGAAAAGAGAGCCTCAGTAATCCGCCGAAATCCCCTCTAATTGTACTGCTATTGCCTTTTATGAAGTGGATGGGATACTTTTTTAATTTCCTTTAGGGCTTTATTTAATGGGTAGACTCAAGCTCAAGCTTGGTCAACATTTGAGTACAAAAATTTGCGAGGCTTGTTTAATTTAAATATTGGCCACCAAATAAACAAATATACTGATTATCGCACATTACTCTTTGTAGCATATTTAATACTGTTTTCAACTAAGGAAACCTTAAAATTTGATAAAACTCAAAATATAAAAGTTGTAAATCTTTAAATTATTTTTTCAACGATATAAGTAAGGAAAAAATTCGAGTACTTAGCGAGAATATATGCTTATAATACTAAATTGTTGTTATAATTTCCTATTTTTTTTAAAAATATTCTTTTCATTAAAAGTTCTTCATTTTAAATACAATTTTTTCATTCGAAAGCCAATTTTCTCCGATTTTTATATAACACCGGGAAACACTAAAAATAATAAAATAATAATAATATGTGCTCTCCCAAATATAAATTGGTGAGCTAAATTATACCAATTTTTATCACATCATTGTGCCATCTTAACTTACTTTCGAGCCGCCTTCTTTTTCCTCCCTTTCTGCTTCTACATTGGTTGCAACTACTTCAACAAGTTTTGTTCAGCACTCATAGTCTATTCTGCTTTATCCATAACTTGAGTAGTTGTTGTCATTCTTTATTGTTTGTGAAAAAATTTCCTCCTCATCACCCAAAGAAATTTTATTTTTTTTATGAAAAAAGAAAGAAGTAAAATCTATGCACATCACTCAACTTATTTTATAACTCCCATAAAAATTAATTATTTTTGTTATCATTTTCCATCTTATTATCAAACGAACTTAACAGAATATCTCACAACATCACTTGTCTTATTTTTTAAATTCTCACGTTATTCAATTATTTTTGCTTTTATTTTTTAACTTATCATCAAACAAAATTTTAATGAAGGGCAAAAGATGTACAAATTATTTACTATTAGGCTCTGTTTGATAACAACATGAAAAGTAATAAGAAAAATATTTGATTTGTGTGAGAAGATAAAAAATAAGTTAAAGTATGTAATAAAAAACTTTTTATCTCATACTTATTTTTATGACTAAATGTCTTTCGTCTTTTATTATTTTTTGTGAATTTTTTTTTCTTCTTAAACCAACAAAAAATATTCCATAGAAAAAGTCACAAAATAAAAAGACATCTCACATATGCTTCAACTTATTTTATAACTTCTTATAAAAATCAACTAATTTTATTTTTATTTTTCGTATTGTACGTTATCAAGCAGATCATAAATTATTTATTATTAAACTTTTTAAATAAGGTATTGATATAATCAAAACAATTATTTTCTTTGACAGAAAATAATACTACTTTGAAAATTTGTGTTGTATTAAATATATATATATATATATATTAATATTACTTTAACGGAAAGTATATTTACTTCGACAAAAAATTCACTCTTTAATTATTTGTGCTTAAAATCGCATGCATACTGTTTGGACGCCAAAAATTATTTAATTTGATGATAGGGTGTTCCATGATAATTATTACTCAAGCTAAAATTGTCATTGTCATTCTACAAGTCAACTCATTGAAATCTTCTCCTCACAAAATTTACCTCCATTTTCTGTTCTTTGAAAGCCAATTACCAGTTGGTCCCCCTTCACCCCCCCCCCCCCCCCCCCCCTCTTCCCCCTTTTCTTTCCCCGCGCTTGTTGTTTACTTTCTAGCTCACTCCCACCCATATTCGACTTAAATCGATTGATTTAATTCGATTCAAGGTGTGTGTGACAATATAATTTCAAACTTTAAAGTCTGAAATTGATTGCTAAACATATTCAAATAAATTTTACTAAATACGAAGAGTTAGTTCTATTTTGTTAAAAAAAGAAAAGAAAAGAAATGTTGAACCGTTTTTTGAATTTGATTAAAATTAATATAATATATTAATTTGAACAGTGTGACGTATCTTTGTACGATTAAAAGTAATATGTTAATATAACTTACCTTTATACATCATTTTGTAAAGAGAAATTAAGGAGAGGGTATGAAAACAATAAGGGTGCGTTTGATTGCAAGTATGTAATTTGTATGGAAAGAAAATAAATTTTAAGCAATTGAATTGCCTAATATTGAATTGCATGAAAAATGTCAATTAAATGTGTTTGATTGCCTTAATTTTTTACCCGAAAATATGGCATTTTTAATGTAGAAAAAGTTGTTGGTCTTATTTTTTTTACATAATTCTATAATCACGATGGATCTTATTTAATTTATTTTGATTAGTAAATTTTGAATATTTTATTTTAAATTATGACATTTTTAACGTAAAAAATGGATAAAGCGTGTCTTAAAATTTGTGCAACTTAGTCTCAAAAATAAAAACCAACCCCCCTAAGAAAATGTTTTCAAGGTTTTGGTGAAAAACAAGCTCATAATTGCAAAAATATGAAATTTGGCCACCTAAAAAATTTTGACAATCAAACACATTAAAAGTGACAACTTGAGTGCAAAATTCCTATTTTCATGAAAAATTATGGCAATTAAGCACACAGAATAATAACAATAAAATATCTAAAGACTAAGGCCTCGTTTGATTTGAGTATTAAAAAGTGGGATGGAATTGTTAATACCATTTTTTTTATAATACCTTGTTTGATTTGTATAAATGTGCTGGGATTACTAATACCAGTATTAACTTAATACCACTCTTTGTGGTATAATTTAATACCAGGGAAAATGTGGTATTGTTTATCCAGGATTAAGAAAAATGAACCATATATTTTCAAAAATGCCATTACTACTATAATATTTTAAAAAATGCCACTACTACTACTATATTAATTTCTTTTAAAAAAAAAATAATTTTTTTTTAAAAACTTTTTTAAAAAAAAATTATTATTATTTTGTAAGTCCAAAATATAATCACGTATACGAGTTACAGAATTAAACATGGTATTAACATTATCATGAGACATCTTAGTATTAATACTGCATGAATCAAACAAGGTATTGATATTAAATTAATACCAGGATTAATAGTCTAGTATTATTAATACTGGTATTATTAATCTCACTGACCCTAATACCTGAATCAAACGAGGCCTAAATATATCCGATCCAACATTTACGGCCAATTATGATTGAAGGAAATTGGATTGAATGATATTGAATCTTTCTGAGTGGCTTAGTTTCATTTTAAACTATACTAAATTCAAATTACCTAAAATTAAGATTGTAAATGGACCGAGTCGGACAAATGATCGTTCAAGTTTAATTTGTTAAATATTTCAAATTTATAAATTTATTTAAACTTATCTTGATTGGCTTATAACTAAGTTCAACAATTCAATATTGAACCAAACTCATTAAAACATCTTAATTTCTAAAAATGTTTAAGCACAAATCAAATTTGAGCCAATTTTACTCGATAAATTAACTTCAATTTGTTTTACGGGATACCTAAAATCCATCTGAATTAGTGTTTTCAATCGCCAAAGATCGCGTGCAAAGAACCAAATACCGCCGGAACACAATTCTCACCAAACCCAAAGAAATTAAACAAAGTCAGTCAAAATTCCAAACACCCTGCAAAACTCACCTCTTCATCTTCTTCGTCATCCCCTTTCTTTCTCTATCTACAAAACTCTCTCTCTCTCTCTCTCTCTCTCTCTCTCTTAAGACCCAGCAATGGAAAACTCACCAAAACCCCAAGAAAACAATTACCCATTTCTTATACCATCCCCAAACACCCATAGAACCATCACTTCAAATAGTAATAACAGCAACAATGGAGTATCACCATCCCTACCCGTTAAGAGATCCGAATCCAATAACCCGTACCCGACAACCTTCATCCAAGCAGACACTTCCTCCTTCAAACAAGTAGTCCAACTCCTCACCGGATCCTCCGAACCCACCAAAAGGCCCGACCCGTTAAAGAACCCAATCCCACCCGTCAAAACCGGACCCAAAAAACAAAAATCTTCTAAACTTTACGAGCGAGTAAACAGCCTCAAGAACTTCAAGCTCAGCCCACTAGTACCCGGACCCGCGGATAATATATCTGGTTTGACCCGAATTTCCGGAACACAGGAGGTTTTGTCGCCAAGTCTGCTTGATTTTCCGGGTCTAGTTCTCAGCCCGGTGACCCCTCTCATAACCGACCCGCTTAACAGGTCTCCAAATAGTGACGTGAGTCCTAATACGGAGATGGAAGGTGAGAAGATGGCAATTGTTGAAACGGGTTTTTATTTGCATCCCTCGCCCGTGGATACTCCGAGGGATTCGGAGCCCCGACTATTGCCTTTGTTTCCACTTACTTCCCCTAAAGTTTCAGGTTCTTCTAATTCTAGTTCGTGAATTAGAAATGTTCTATTTTTTATCTTTTAATTGTATGAGTGTACATAATGGAAACTAATTTTTTTTTTCTTTTCTTGCTACTAGATTTATGGTTTGAAATCGTAGGATAAATAGAGTAAGGCTATTATTACATAACATTGTGATATGTCGTATATTCACATGCCGAGTAAAATTGAGTTTTATATTACACACAGATATCTGATGTTTGTTTAGGATTCACACGGACATCATCTGACACGTTTTTGTTTGTGATACTTAAATGACTTTTTTTTTTTATTTGAGGGTTATTTCACAAGGTTTTTGAACTAATTTTTGCACACTTCAATTAATTTTATTCGAGGTATGTGGGGGTTATTGGCCGGGGCGGAGAGAACATGGGCACAGTGGGGGCTTGGATTTGGAAAATCATATGGTATTTTTATTTCAATAGCAACTTATGAGGTTGTTTTTGTAAAATTTTCAAAACTCTAGGTTCTGATTTGCATTTTGTATAAGAGAGATTGATCTTCATCTTTTAACTTCATTAATTATACAAAAACATATATAGACCTTCAAAATTTTAAATATGGTAGGTTAGCCCCCTCATATAAAATGATTTATATCAATTTAACAGCTAAACAAACAATTAAATATCTAGAGTATTATTTATTTTTAGATTGAAAGATCAAAACCCAAGCATATTGTATTTTCGAGATATATTTTATCTTCTCTCATCCTACTTCTTTTTTGAACTAAATAAAAGAAATGTTTAAATCTCTTCGTCCTAACTATAAATAACGAAAATCCCCCAAACCTCCTAGAGAAAATGCATGAAATGTATGTATTTTTCCAAAAATAAATTATTAACATTGAGAAAGTTGCAATAAAAAACATTGGAAATGAAAATATCTTTCAATGTGTTCAAGATATGAAATCACAAATATCAAAAATTTTCGTGTTTTTTTGTACATCGCCTTACATAATTGATGTCTAATATACATTTTTTTAGTGTTATTCTCCCTTATAATTAAAAAAAATTATTTATTGTTAATCAAACCCCCACTAATCTTAAATCTTACATCTGTTGCGCCAAACCGCTCACAACCGAGCACGACGCAACTGGGAGGGTCTCACAAGCCCAAATGGTTTACCCGAAAGAAGAACCGACACAAAAAAGCACACCCACAATAGAGAAATAGGAAATATATAAACAATTGCGCAAGACAAAGTTTTACCGTGGTGTCGGCGTAAAAGCCACTAATCCACACAGACGATAGCTTCTATTGATAATTGGAACAAAGAGTGATTACAAGCACACAAGAAAAAATTTCTCACTTTTAGCTCTCAAGTCTTACTTTTTAAGTTATTTTCACAAATGAGCCAAAAATTAACTAAATAGGCAAAGTGCAGTACCCATGATCGATCATGGTATACCCCATGATCGATCATGAAAGCCCACTGGAATTTCTGCCGACTCCATGATCGATCATGGACATACCCATGATCGATCATGAAAGCCCACTGGAATTTCTGCCGACTCCATGATCGATCATGGACATACCCATGATCGATCATGGTCCACCAAATAACAAATGTGAGCCAATCTTCACAAATCTCCACCTTGGCGAACCATGCAGCTATTCATCCAGCAAATTGGCTACCTCACTCCACTTGTTCCTCCATCAATACTGCCATAGCATCACACCCGGCCCCGAAGAGCCTCTACCCCCGAATGGGGCCTTAACACCAAAGAATATTAACCAAAGTCGAGCAATGCTCAAACTTGGTTATCGGTACCACCTTCGTCATCATATCTGCGGGATTATCCTTGGTGACAATTTTCTTCAAAATTACTTCACCACTCTCGATAATCTCCCGTATAAAATGAAACCGAACATCGATGTGCTTCGTCCGTCCGTGATGAACTTGGTTCTTGGCCAAATGAATAGCACTCTGGCTATCACAATGTATATCGACATTCTCCTGAACCATCCCCAAATCACCTATCAAACCCCGAAGCCACAATGCTTCCTTGACTGCCTCTGATGCTGCAATGTACTCTGCTTCCGTAGTAGACAACGCCACTACACCTTGCAACATCGACCTCCAGCTAATCGGACAACCACTAAATGTGAAAACATACCCCGTGGTCGACCGTCGCTTGTCAAGATCCCCAGCATAGTCCGAATCAACATACCCGCAAATAATAGACCCCTCGGTTCTCTGGTACACCAATCTCTTATTCTTCGTTCCTTGTAGATACCGTAAAATTCACTTAACGGCATTCCAATGCTGTTTTCCCGGATTTGCCATGAATCTACTCACAATGCTCACTGCCTGAGCAATATCCGGTCGAGTACACACCATGGCATACATCAAGCTTCCTACTGCACTAGCATACGGAACTTGAGCCATATACTTCACCTCTTCATCTGTTTCTGGAGCCATAGTTGCCGAGAGCTTGAAGTGAGGAGCCAATGGGACACTCACAGGCTTTGAGTCCTGCATCCCAAACCGGACTACCACTTTCTCTAGATATTGCCTCTGAGTGAGGCACAATCTTCCCTTCTTCCTCTCTCTAACTATCTCCATTCCCAGAATCTTCTTAGCTCCACCCAAATCCTTTATCTCAAACTCGAGACTCAACTGAGCCTTCACCGTGTTGATATCAAACATACTCGATGAACAAATAAGCATATCATCAACATATAAGAGTAAGTAGATAAACGAATTCCCCTTGAGTTTCTTGAAATAAACGCAATGATCAAAATCACTCCGCTTGAATTTCTGAGCCATCATGAATGTGTTAAACTTCTTGTACCATTGTCTAGGCGATTGCTTCAACCCATACAAGGACTTATTCAGTTTACAAACACAATCTTCCTTGCCAACAACCTTGAACCCCTCCGGTTGAGATATATAAATCTCCTCCTCTAGATCCCCATGCAAGAACGCCGTATTGACGTCGAGTTGTTCAAGCTCTAAGTCAAACTGCGATACCATAGCTAATAGCACTCTAATGGAAGTGTGTTTTACTACCGGAGAGAAGACTTCATTATAATCCACCCCTTCCCTCTGTGCAAATCCCTTAGCTACCAATCTTGCTTTATACCGAACATCCGAATCTAGAACCCCATCTTTCTTGACAAACACCCATTTGCACCCAATTGACTTTTTTCCCTTTGGCAACTTGCAAAGATCTCAGGTTTCATTCTTGTGAAGAGAATCCATCTCTTCACCCATGGCCGCCTTCCATTCATCACAATGACTATCCGCCACTGCCTCCCGATAAGAAGTCGGTTCATCGCCATAAACCACCAATGCATATGCCACATTATCTTCATAGCCAAATCGTTGCGGTGCTCGTCGAGCTCTAGGCTCTCTTCCACTCGCCAAAGACGGTACCTCTCGTTGTTGTTGACTAGACCCCTCAATAGGAGTCTCCCCATTCTCCGAATCACTATCGGAAGAATCAACCGGATTAGTCACTTCCGATTGCACCGGAATAGTCACCACCGGCGTAGTAACTTCCGTTTGCACCACTCCACTCTTCTCACTCTCATCGAGAGTCTTCACATTTTCTCCCGTAGGCATCTTGAGCAAAGACGCCTCATCAAATGTAACATCTCTGCTAACGATCATTTTCTTGTCTTGAAGACACCATAACTTGTATCCCTTGACTCCAATTCTTGAACCCATAAAGATCGCCTTTTGGGCTCTTGGATCAATCTTATCTTCACGGACGTGATAATAAGCAGGACACCCAAATATGTGCAATGAATCGTAACTTGCATGAGATCCTGTCCAAACATTCATAGGAGTTTTGTAATCGACCCCTGAAGATGGCAACACGTTCACGATGTAGCTCGCATAAGATAAGGCCTCCGCCCAATACTGTTTCCCCAAATTTGCATTTGACAGCATACACCTCACTTTTTCAAGTAAGGTACGGTTCATCCTCTCAGCTACTCCGTTTTGCTGTGGTGTACCTCTAACCGTGAAATGGCGAACAATTCCCTCATCTTGGCAATACTGCTTAAACGGATCACTAGTGTACTCTCCGCCGTTATCGGATCTAAGCACCTTGATCTTCCTGTCAAGCTGATTTTCGATCATTTTCTTCCACCTTAGAAACACCCCAAAGACCTCGTCTTTGTGCTTCATGAGATATACCTAAATCCTCCTAGAGAAATCATCTACAAATGTAACAAAGTAATGATTACCCCATAAGGATTTCGTCTTGGAAGGTCCCCAGACGTCCGTGTGTATGTAGTCAAGCAACCCCTTTGTGCAATGAATAGCCGTCCCAAACTTTACTCGTGTCTGTTTTCCGAGCACACAATGCTCACAAAACTCCAGCTTGCAGCTCTTCGCACCCTTGAGCAAACCTTGCTTACATAACACCGTTATCGCCTTCTCCCCGGCATGTCCCAATCTCATGTGTCATAATCTCGTCGAATCCGAACTTGTACTTGCTCCACCAGCTTCCGTAGAAACTGAAGCACTGCCCGTCACCGTACTACCTTGAAGGAAATAGAGATTACCCTCTTTCTTTCCCTTCATCAACACTAAGGCACCGGAAGTAACCTTTAGCATTCCATTCTCGAGCACAATCTTGCACCCGTTGGAATCTAAAGAACCCAAAGAAATCAAATTCTTCTTCAGATCCGGGATGTACCTAACTTCATTCAGAGTTCTGATTGCTCCGTCATGTAGCTTCAACTTGATCGTTCCAATACCCTCCGTCCTACAAACGTGATCATTGCCCATCAAAACCGTTCCTCCATTCACCTTCGTCAAGGTATGGAAAAGGTCCTTGTTTGGACACATGTGGTACGAACAACCCGAATCTAGAATCCACTCGTCCGTTGAGCTTTCCCTAGGAGTAACCACTAGTATACTCTCGAAATCATCATCCCCTGAAGTAACAGAATTCGCGGTATCGTCCGCATTCTTCTTCTTCACTTTGTCTACCCAAGCGTCAGGACAATTCTTTTTCATATGCCCTTTCCTTTTGCACTTGTAACATTCCATGTTATCCAAGTACTTAGTACGTGACTTGGACCGAGAGTTATTGTGCTTTGCTTGTTTCCGATCATCTGTCCTTCCCCGCGTCACCAACGCATCGGACGATGTACTACATTTCTCCCTCTGTCTTTGCTCATTACCAAGCAGTGCCGAAGAAACGTCCTCATATTTCACTGAATCCTTACCATATAACAAAGTGGTGCTTAAATGGTCATAGGATTCCGAAAGTGAATTGAGCAACAAGATAGCCTTATCCTCATCTTTCATGTCCTCGTTCAAGTTTAACAAATCAGAAATCATCTTGTTAAACTCATCGACATGCTCACTCATTGATATACCTCTAGCATATTCAAACCGGAACAGCTTCTTCTTGAGATAGAGACGATTCTCTATACTTTTCATCATGTACTTCTCTTCCAGTATCCTCCATATGCTAGCCGCGGATTTCTCACGCATAACGTAGTATATCACATTTTGAGCTAGATGCAACCGGATAGTGCTACAAGCCTTCAAATCATACTCTTCCCATTCAACATCTGTCATCGTTGTGGGCTTAGCTGTCACACCCAACAATGCCTTATGCAACTCCTGTTGGATCAAGACATCGCGCATTTGGCATTGCCACATGCCGAAATTGACCAACTTTTCGTCGAATTTCTCTACGTCAAACTTTATCGCTGACACCTTTGAGGTCTTAGAAGTAGTCATCTTCAATCACCAAAGAACTTGACAAACCAACAACGAGACAAAGATTGAAAAATCTCACTTAGGAATTTTATCAAACACTTGGCGTGCGACACAAATTCCACCTTTCTCGTTTTAGGCTCTGATACCAATTTGTTGCGCCAAACCGCTCACAACCGAGCACGACGCAACTGGGAGGGTCTCACAAGCCCAAATGGTTTACCCGAAAGAAGAACCGACACAAAAAAGCACACCCACGATAGAGAAATATGAAATAAATAAACAATTGCGCAAGACAAGATTTTACCGTGGTGTCGGCGTAAAAGCCACTAATCCACACAGACGATAGCTTCTATTGATAATTGGAACAAAGAGTGATTACAAGCACACAAGAAAAAATTTCTCACTTTTAGCTCTCAAGTCTTACTTTTTAAGTTATTTTCACAAATGAGCCAAAAACTAACTAAATAGGCAAAGTGCAGTACCCATGATCGATCATGGTATACCCCATGATCGATCATGAAAGCCCACTGGAATTTCTGCCGACTCCATGATCGATCATGGACATACCCATGATCGATCATGGTCCACCAAATAACAAATGTGAGCCAATCTTCACAACATCGACCACTGTTATTGGCCGAGCATTATTTTGATGATCCCAAGAATCTATCTCAGAAATACCAAATCCGCACTAAAATTGTTCAGTAGCAGCCTTATTCTACCGGAAGATTCTTAATTTGACGCTAATGATTAGTTGATAAAATTGATTGAATAATTACCGTCTTCAATCTATATTGTAATTTTTTCACTAGCAAATCATTGGGGTAAAACAACTGCTCTTCGTTTTTTAATTTATTTTTCTTTGTTCAACAAGCTTTTTGTTAATCATTATGTTTCAATAACCTCGTGTTTGGATCAAGGAATGGGGAATAAATTAAATAAAACGAGAACAGGGAAAGAACGAAATAAAAGGAAAATACAAATAATTGGATCATGGTATTTTACTATTTTTTTCTCTTTTTGTTAAAATGAAATATGTATTTATTATTATATAAAATTGGAAGATAACTTATTTGTTTGTTGTTGAAATTATATTAGGTTTTTGATCGTTCTGAATTTGTCCTTGTACTTGCAAGAGTTATAAGGTCATCTCCAATGGTTATTTTTATATATACAAATTTTTGTGATTGAAATCAGTAAGAGCATTTCACACCAGATATGTTAAATGAGCAAATTTAGCATGCTCGTGTTCACAGTAGATATGCTTATAGGGTAAAGGTCAGGCTTGTATGTTAGAAAACGAATAAACTTATTATTTCTTTAAATTTTAGACATACGAGTGAAGGACACTCTTATGGCTTATACGAGTGAAGGACATTCTTACCAAAATTAAAATAAAAAAAAAACATATAAGTCTGGGACACTCATATGGATCATTTTTTTAAAAAAAAAAAAATACCCCATACGAGGGTGGCAGCCTCGTATTGTTGTTTCATGATTATATATATATTTTTATTTTTTTTTTGTTTTCTGAAACCCATACGAGTCAATGAGCCTTGTATAAGCTTTTTTCAATTTAAAAAAAAAAAACAAAACCATACGAGTGTGGGAGCCTCGTATAGTCGTATGGGTATTTTTTTTAAGCACAAAAATCATACGAGTGAAGCAGTCTCGTATCTGTATATTTTTTACCATTTTCGATGTGTGCTGCTTTAAAACTTAACTAGCCATATAGTAAGTTTGGCCTAATTTTTAATCATTCTGATGTGGATACTCCAATAAAAAAAATGCTCTAATGGGGTTTTATTAGATATTATGAAACTCATTAATTCTCTCTCCATCTCTTTCTAAATAAATGCCAAGTGAGAAATAAATAAAGCACCTTTGGAGACCGATTTTTGCATGCTTTTCTACTCATAAAAAACACTTATCAACTAGATATAAAAGTATTCTAAAAAAGTATCATATTGCCACATATGATAAAAATGAAAAAAATAAAAATTACCATTTAAGATAGCCTAAGATACTTTAAACATTGTGTCACTTATTAGTTATTTAATTTATTTCCTTTAGAGTAATATTACTTATATTTATATTGCACACGTGTTGCGTTTGCTAAAAATCTAGTGTATATATGTGTATGTATGCTTAGATGGCTTTGAGCGATGTAATTTATATATACCATCCTAGGTTACTAACCATAAATTTAAATTCAACTTTGAAATTGTATTAGAAGAATAAGTTTATCCTGTGGTAATTAAACGTGCAATAGACCTACATTATTCTATTGCCAGTTAACGTATAAAACTCAGCTATTACAATATGCACTGTAGATCATCGAATGTCCCGATTTATTAAAGTCCAATTAAGTTTGGTGCTTTAATAGGACATTCAAATTTTGTGAAGAATAGTGCAAAATCTGGAAATGAGAGTGGGGTTGGGTCAGTGGAGACGTGAGTGGAAGTTAGAAAATGGGATTATACAGATGTCTTGAAAAGATTAGAGGAAAATGTGGTCACTATATTTAACTTTATATTCATATGCGCGTGTGCGCACACACATATATATGTATATAAGTAATTGAAATATTCAGGTGATTTTAAAAAAAAAAGATTAAATAATTGATAAATTCTGATGATTTAAAGCGGGGATCTATTAGAGTTGGGTTCGAATATAACCTCCTGTAAAAATATTTACGTTTTTAATCACTTTAGTTTAAGTTGAAAATTAGATAATATAATTAAAAGCTTTGGTGACAAAAATTGGAACCCAGCACATGAATGTTTATTGTTAATTTATTGCATGGGCTTACCCAAATGTAATAAGTCTGCTCACTTAGTGCCGACCCGATTTAATTAGTTAAGATATTTACCTAATTCTAGATAATCCCCATATATATAGTATATGATAGCAACCCTCGGGTTTTAACCTATCATTTATCATCCTAGCCTCCATCTCTCAAATATACAGGCTTTTATTCTCTCAAGGGTTATCACTTAAAGAATCATACTCCCTCCGTCCCAAATTGTTGGTCCCTTTTGGGGAACCCAATTTATTAAAGACCCAACATTATCATTACACTTTTTGGCTTAATTTGCATGGACTTTCCCTTTTTACCTTTTACTTTATTCAAAACTTTTACTTTAAAAGTGAAAGTACAAAAGAGCAAAATAGGTATGCATTTACTTTTTATGGAAAGTGGACATTTATTTTGGGACATCCAAAAAAAAAAGAAGGACTAGCAATTTGAAACGGAGGGAGTAAGATTTATGATGTGGAGAATAAGGGGTAACTCTAACAGCCAACTTAATGTTATCGTTTTCTAATATGCCAATCAACAATCCTTTTTCGCATATTCTTTATTTTTTTTGTAGAAGGTTTATCTAAATTCGTTTAAATTCATAATCATACAAGAGGGACCCTTGAAATATAGGGACACCTCAATATGTACCATGGGATAAAACAAGCAATAACCAAATTTGGCCATTAAGTCAATATGCTTTAATGGTGACTTTGAATAGATGTGAAGAAAATGTGCAAAAGGTGGGTCATTTTTTCTTTGTATCTTTCCACTCAAAGACTCCTTTTTTGACCCTATAGAGACCAAACCACAATAATGAAATAGCCATGAGAAAGTGAGGGTGGAGGCAACTTGGGCTTTATGATGATGAAAGAGTTTGGGAAATAGATAAAAGACTGAAGAAGAAGATTAACGCTAGAAATATAAATAATAAATCAAAAGTTAATATAAAAAGTATTAAATTGGTTAAAATTTTAGATAATTTAAAAAGTAATTGAAATCATTTAGTTGTTAATCAATTTCTCAATTGATACATTATTTTAGATAATATTAATGCGCATATTATCATTATAAAAGAGAAACCATGGTGAGGTTCTCATGGTTTATTTGTGTTTTACCTCTTGGTTTCTCTTGGCATGATTTGGACTTTACGTCTAATGGTTGGTGGATAATTAATTGCAAGTTTGAATAGGTCGATTGTTTGTGGTCAATCATCAATTTAATTGATTACATTTTTTATTTTAATACTTTTGAAAATAGTAATTTTAAAATAATTACTAGTGAATAATGTAGTTATCTTTTATTATGAGTTTTGTAAATTAATATGTCACAAAAAATTAAAGAAACTAAACTTCTTTTTAACAGTCACTAAAAATAAAAAATAAACTCTTAATTAAAATGATGATTAATTACGTATATGCTCCACACGTTTTATATAAGCATTTGTATTTGATTTTCACGTTGTTTTAAGGGCATGTTACTTTAAATATAATCAACGCTCTTAACAATAAAACTTATTTGCTATATAGAAAGATTTAAATCACTATTTATTTTCATTTATAATAACCGGTGAATCATTAGTTCTACGAGTCTTTTTTACCCTTATTACCACCCACATCCTAAAATGATGCTATATTTTTTTAATGAGTAATGCTATTTAGAATTGAAACATATGTATAAAAAGAAATTTGGAAAAAACAAAACCAATGCATCTTGATCAAACATTTTTCTGATTTTTATCTCTTAAACTTTTGAATTGGGTACAAAATTTATTTTGTACAAGGCAATTGGTTTTATTTTTTTCTCTTAGGGAGTTCTGATTAACAATGAATTAGCATAATTTTTTAAACATAGTTAATCAGTTTGTCTTGTTGCTGATTTTGCGGCTGGACCAACTTCTTAAGATTGTCAAGTGGAAAAATAATAATTTATTTTGTATATAGAATAATCGAAGCGTTGCCCATCAGGATAAATAACAAATTTCCTTCTCTATACAACTCATTTTTCTAATGGGCCATTCAGCATTAGTTTAATTACTTCACAAGTCTATATATTCCATTTTATTTTACTTTGAAATCATTGCCTATATATCCTAATTATTATCAGGTTGATTTAACGTCCATAAGAAAAAGACGAGATCGAATAAAATTATATCTTATGTTTGGTGTTAATTATAATTAGATATTAAGATGAATTATTAATCCTACAATTGTCTCTTATCTCATCAAGATAAAAATTAAAGAAAATAAATAAAAATCCACTTACGAGGTGAGATCCTTTTATGATCATGTTCAGATAAAATTAAATAATCTTATCCGACATCTTATCCGATGAGTCAAACATACATTAAAAGTTTCCACATACATTAAAAGTTTTCACATAATTCGTTAGAGGGCGTTTTCTAAAAGATATAGAGTAAATATTATCAATGGCTACTAAATTATTGGCAAATTTTAGTAGTGGTCACTATACTTCATTTTGTTACAAACGGATTATTAAACTTTTAAAACGTACCATCAGTGGTCACTAGTAGAACTTTTTAAAAATTTAATGGTCCAATTATAACAAAATAAAATATAATAATCACTAATAAAATTTGTCAATAATTCAGTGACCATTAATAATATTTACTCAAAGATATAATAGTATTCTAGTCGTCTTTCTCATTCTTGTGGATTTTCTAGTAGGCTAGGTTTATGGCAAAGTTGTACAAAAAGCTTAAAATCTCCGATCTACATTGAGGCATGTAGATGGAAATTATAAAGAATTAGATGACCAAAAAAAAAAAAAATTTGAACTTGACCGGATATACACCACAACGCACAACAAGAAGTGTTTTTTTTTTTCTCCTTCTAAACTCTCTCAAGAGATCAATAAGACTTTGAATTCCTATTTTATAAAGAGTAAGGCTGTTAGCACTTATAATAAGATTTAAAAACTACCATTCATACTTTTCGACGCTTCTAGAATATTCAGGTTGAGGTTAAGTGCTAAATGATGTAAAAAAATATAATAATAAATAAATAAAATAGAGTAAGCGAAATGATAAGTACTTTTTACTATACATTATAGTAGATGCTTCTCTAAATTAAGACATCTTTAATTTTGAACAAGTGATTTAACATTTTAATTATGTTTACATGATATTAAAAAGACCAACGGTTTAATTTGATAAGTTTTTTGGAATTAAAATTATTTATTTTGATCTTTTAAGTAATATAAAATATTTACTATAGCGCGTGCATACATACCATAATAAATCACACCATACTATTATTTACCATAAATTAGCAAGAAAATCAAGTGCTTACCGTATTAATCATCGTATATATATTTAATATATAATATTTGATGGATTATCGTTCCTAAATACAACAAAAAAAGTACAAATTTAGAGAGGTAATTATCATAACTTATAATAAAAAATACATACCATCCCGCTGTTCTAAATAAATAAACCAAATTAAAGTTTATTAAGTGAAATACTTGGACCAAAACCCAAATCCAAACAATAATAAGGTTTGAGGTGGAATATCATCTGCATTGGACATTGGAATAGTTAACGAACTAGCCGACTGATCCAAAAGACTGGTTTTCTGTACAAGTGCGGCAAAGCAATAATCCCCGGCCCAAATTACTCCTTTGTTTTTTCTTTCTTTTTCTTTTGAATTTTTAGAACAAGTCATAAGTTTTGTTTTTATTTTTATAACAATAATAATTTTTTTATCTTTTCTTAGTCCTTATTTTTAAGAATATGTGTAAATGTGTGTTTTGTCAAAAAAAGGGACAAAAAAAATATAAACTTTTACGTGTTTGCTAGAAAAACAAAAAACAAAACCATAGAGCTTCCTTCCTTCCGAGTTCCTTCCTCTTTTTTTGCCTCTTTGTTTTAAATATTGAGTCTTCACTTGAGGAAAAATAAAGCAAATCTAGTTGAATTAATTGCATTTTTTTTTATCCTTCAAAAACATTCATATTGTATTTTTTATTTTATTTTTCATAAAACAAAAAAAAAAAAAAAAATTAAAATCCACTGCGAAAAACAACCCTAAGTCATCCACCAACTAGATTGGTGGATCAAGGTCCTTACTGAATTTTTTTTATTTTGAGTATACTCGAGTCTCGCCATTTTATCTGCATGTCTACTTTATTAAAAATTAAAAATGTTCTTGGAATGTTTCAAAAATAAAATATATTTAGTATATTAAATTAAAATTACACTCACTTTCACGCATTCCTGCTTATAATATTCAATTTTAACTTTCTAGACCCCATTGTTTCGCAACTACTCATTACTTTCGATTAAATATCTCAATACTCATTACTCATTACTTACAAACTTGTTATGTCATTCAAAATTTATGGCCGGAATCTAAAACGTGTCAAAGTCAAACATTTATTTTTGTTACAAGAATACATTAACATTATCTGCACCATCCACGTCGTCACCTATTTGATTGTGGACCACCACACAGGATATCATATGTCGGTGTAGCAAGTATACGTCTCCTTTTGCACCGCTGGATCAAAACCATCTCTTGATATTTGCAACAATCCCGGCGGCCAAAAACGCATATGGGGTCGTAGTCCACGTGATGTAAGGCTATTTTCAATGTTGATTTTCATTTATATAAATTTTTATGATTAACAAAATATATATAAAATATATATTTTAATGAGATCTTTTATAATTAATAGAGAATTTATATTACTATTTTAAAAATTTATACAATTAATAAAGAATACGAAAATTGTAGTTTATTAACTAATGATGTTATTAATAAATAGAGATCTAATGGATGTAATTTTATTCATATAAGGGTGTGTTTGATTAGTAACATTTTTCATGAAAAATGAGTATTTTTTACTTGATTTGATAACTTAAGGTGTTTGATTGGGTTTTTTTTTTCAGGCAATTCAATTCTCACTTTTACCTCACACATGTGCATTTTCAAGGCAATTGAGAAAAATGTTTTCTTTGGGGGGGAGGTGGTTTTTCGTTTTCCATGCTTGGGTACGGTTCACGAGACATGGTTTTACCATTTTTTACATTAAAAATGATATAACTTAAAATATAAAATTCAAAATAATATAAAATTTTAATATTTAAAATCTACTAATCAAGATTAATTAAACAAGATCCATCGTGACTATATAATTATGTAAAAAAAATACTAATAATTTTTCTACATTAAAAATGCCATAATACAACAAATATTTTTTGGATAGAAAATTAAGGCAATTAAACACACTACACTACATTTTCCATGCAACTCAATTCTAGGCAATTCAATTGCCTGTAACTTATTTTCTTTCCATGCAAATTCCATACTTTCAATCAAACGCACCCTAAGATTAATTCAAGTTCCAGTAAAACCCTTAATAGTTAAAGGAGTCAACTCATCTATTTTATTGTATCTAAGAGATGCAAGATATTTAAATTACGTACTTAGTATTTTAGATATAATGGAGTTAAGTTTGCATAATGGACTTGTCTATTTCAATTGTTTCCCAATTTTACCTTAAGTTTAATGGAGTCAAGTTACCATTTTTACATGTATAAATGGTGATAAAAAATTTTAATGTGACACAAGACATCGTCATTGGATTCTCAATCTTAAATAAATGCCAAGTAAAATAAAAATGGTACTATTAAAGAAATTTTATTTAAAATTTTTCTATCTATATAATTATATTGTCAAATAAATATATAATATATTAAAAAATTATAATATATATGATATAAATTAATTTATAAAAAATACCATTAAAAATGGCTTAATTATATACCTTGATGGCTCGTTTGGTTCAAGATTTAAACCATTACAGGAATGCTATATTCCATTCCGAAACGATTCCCGCGTTTGGTTCAAGTTTTAAGTCCGGAATAAATGATTCCAAGAACAAACCTTTCCCCCAAAGTTCTCCTATTTAAATCATAAGGAATAAACCATTACCAATGAGCATCTTTTTTAATTTTTTCATGTTAGGACTAAAATAACACTCTTCCTTATGAATAAATAATTCTTTTTTCATCAATGTATGAAAATATTGTTTGGATTTTTTTTTAATTATGCTGTTGCACAAAAATGGAAAAAAAAATTATTTGAAACTTTTTTCTTGTTGTAATTTTTTTTAATTACAAAAATTGTAATTTTTGTAAGATAGTTATTAGCTAGGTATGTGTAATTTTTGTAATTTATTATAGTAATCGTCTCTTTTGAAAAATTAGTAGGTGATGTTTTCTCATCTTATAAAAAGAAAGATATTTGTGTAATTGATACTTTATTTCATTCCTATTCCCGATTGAACCAAATATCGGCATGGCATCCTAGATATCAGGAAAATAACTTTTCAGGAATCAAGTATTTTCATTCCATGCTCATTCCATTCCCAAAACTCGAACCAAACGAACCCTGAATATGTTTAGATTGACCTTTTTGATATGATGCAATAAGCCAACAATAGTAATTTTTTTTTTTTGGTTGGACAATTCATAGAACCACCGTAAACGTCAATTGAGTCTTATTGCCTGTCCTGAACAAGTGTAGCATCTCTTCGCCTATTTATTTATTTAATTTAATAAACAAAAAAAAAAGATGTGATGCAATAATGTATCTTTGATTTGGTTTTAATTGCGCCAGTCATCAACGTAACAACTACTTACTTATTATGCCCACGTGGGCCAGAAGCAGGCCCTTATCCATTTGACCATTAATTAGTCTCACTCTCCCCCAACTTATTCTTGAAGAAAATATTAATCATAACTATATTCTATTATTTGTTAAAAAATAAAACTATTTTTTTACATTTCTACTATAAATTAATACAAATAAATACATTAAATCCTCCTGTGATTTGTTGGTTAACGGATCGCCCCCCTTAAACTATTTTTTACCGACACTAAATCTCATATATTATTGATATTTTTTACTTTATTCTTACCTAGTTAGAAACCGTGAAATTTTCAAATAGAGGAATTCACGTGACACTATTAATAATAAAATCATAATAATGCAATTGTTTAGGATAAAATAAGGATCCACTTGTAATGAATTAAGACATTATTTTTAAACATAATGCAATATTTTTACTAACAATATTATAACAATTTTGAATATATCAAGGACTTTATAATATAATGTAACATATTGAAAACGTATAACTATTATTTTAATAATATTTTTTGTGATAGAGTAAGAAAATAAACTAATTTTTATTTTTAACAGACTTTGGCTATGTTCAAAAAAAATAATTGAAACTATTAAATTAAGACATATTAAAATATAATTGTTATGGGAGCATAAAACTATAACCCCTATTTGGGCCGGTTATTTGGGGGCAAGTCTAGAATTCGTGGAGCAAGTTCGATAAGGAACAAGGATTCACAGCAGCCGAGTAAAGCCGTGAGTATCCAGCCGAGTAAAAGTATTCAAGCTGAGCATAGCTGCAAGAATAGAGATAACTGAAGTACCGATATAGGCGTTCTAGCCAATACGAGAAAGACACATGTACTTATAGGCACGATTAGTGCTTGTTACCGGATATGGCTACCTGGGCGAATAACAAAAAGACAATTATAAAGTGCAAAAGTTAGTTATAGATAAAAACTTACGCATACGTGAAAAAATGGCTAAATTGGTGAACAAGTTATACCTTTTATAGTCATTTTACCGTTAACCTAATGAGTATTGTGACCCTAATTATATACGTGTAAATAGAAAGAGAGAGTTCACTCAAAAGGACCCCAACTTTATGATACAATACTCAATCCCATGCATTTCTTTCTCTAAGAGCATAATTATCACCACTGTAAACATTTATATTCAGGTCATTGAAGCCAAGTGAATAACACAATCACACATAGGGAGGATGTACTGCCAAATTGTGTATAACAGCTATCGGAGGAACATATTCCACAAACCAAATCCCATTTTCATTATTGCAATTTTACTGTTCATATTCACCACCTTTCGGGCTTGGTTAGATTTCTACCATCCATAATTGTAAAAAAATTATTTGAGATGGTCAAACTAAAACTTCAATTTAGAATATGATTAAATTACTATCTTTTAGTATTATATACACTACAAGAAAAGTGACTTTTTGCAACGTTTTATGTGAGATGTTTTCTGAAAATGTTGTCATATGTACAAAATCACGTCATTTGTACTAGGGCTGGCAATATTTGACACGACACGCTAACCCGACACGAACTCGACACGGAGTTAGCGGGTTTGGGTCAAGCATAAACGGATTCAGGTCAAACACTCTTAAGTCTTGACCCGCAAACTAAACGGGTCGTGTTCGGGTTAACCCGCTCACTCGAAATTGACGCGCAATTAACACAATTATTCTTTTTGTTTTTTTTGCAGCTATATATATATTATTTGGCCATCTTGCTTGAACAATTATATTCTTATTTTGAGTATTGGTAGTAGATGATAATTATTACGTTTTTTATAATGGATAAACTACTAATTTTTTATATTTATACTTCAGTTATGGAATGTTATATATTTTGACTCTAGATTATTAATATTAAATTTTGGTATTCGGTGATGCTTATTATTACTTAATAAAAATTTAAAATTATTATAAAACAAGTTAATTTTTTTCACATGAGACTTAATTGTCATTATAATCTTAAAAGATTAATCTTGTTGTGTCGAGTTGCAAGTTTAACACGACCTATTTATTAAACGGGTTAGTCGGGTCGTGTCGTATAACCTGTAAAATAAACAGGTCGTGTTCGAGTTCATATAAATGACACGATTAATTAAACAGGTCGTGTTCGGGTTGACACTAATACTGTAATATTTGTGTGTTGACACGACCCGAACACGACACGCGAACCCGAATTGCCAGTCCTAATTTGTACACTTGCATTGTTAAATTTTGCGACATTTAATACAAATGTTGCAAAAATTTACAATGAAAGTATGTAAACGACACGATTGGATACAGACCACGGCGCTTTCGAAAATGTCAAACAATGAACATCACAAAAGTAATTTTTTTTTCTTTTATCAAAAGTAGTGAATTTTGCGTCATTTGTTAAGTAAAAAGTTACAAGTTTTACAACATTCGGGAGAAAACGTCATAAATGAGTGTATTTTTGAAAAAAAAAGAAACAATTTTTTTTGTTTATTCTAAAAGGATTGTGTCATATTTTCTATTATTGATTGTTTTGCATTATTGTATAATGATGAATTAAATTAAAATAGTATTTTCTATTTAGATTTTAGATATAACTAATGAAGTGTTAATTAATAACTAATGTATGATTTTGGTAAAGTGGTTAGTAGCTTTGTATAAGATTATAGGTATGAATTGTGAGTTCAAGTCTTGCTATCGGTGTAATATTAAATATAAGGACAAATTTTAAAACATGTAACAAAAAATTTATTGGCTGAAAATAAAATAAAATATTGATTTTTTTTTTGAAAATCTTACAATAGTACAAGAGAGTTTAGTGTCGAATAAAATAATTTAGGCTGAAAACAGGAGGTGTATTGTATTTTTCCCTTTGTTCAAAAAATAAAATAAAATGTATTTTTCCCAAATTAATATCAACTTGTATAAGATAGATGGACCAAAAAAGAATATTGACTAGGTTGTTATGAGGGACAATATATTTAGTGGGAGATTTTGTGTTTGAATCCTTTCAGATACATTGTTTTTTTTTTTTTAAAAAAAACTACTAAATTTTTGTCCTTTTTGAAGGCTTGAAATAAGCTTCGTCCCTTAATAAATTGGACCAAATAATATGTTAAACAGAACCATAAAGAGATTTTTTGCCCTTTTGTAAATGTTACATGGGCCAGCTTTAAAAAAGGTACACTGACTAATTATTGAATTTTTCCCATTATGCGTATTTCAATTAATTTTTATTTGCGAAAGAATTTGAAATAAAAAAGTCTCAATTAAAATTAGGACCGTTGTCAATATGTTAGTATTATTAAATCACTTGCTAGTGATTGTGTTTTTAGTATTAAATCTATGTGATATTGTGATTGTCGTAAAATCTCATTTGCATAAAAAGCATAAAATTATTTACGTATATATGTGACAAACTCATATTGTACCGATGATTTCATTCACGTCCTATAATTATTTTTTCTTAAATTATTGATATCAAAGAAAAAAACGTGTAGAAATGGGTTGAAGACTTATCTATTTAATTTGATCATCAAATACCAATGTGATCTCCATCAATGGTGATCATGGATGCAAAATACAACTAACATGGTGTGAGAAGTACCCCATCAATTCTTTCGAGCGTGGCTTGAATTACAAGGGATCCTTCTAGTATTTAATCAGATAAAATAATAATGGTGACAAGTCCACTTTAATCTATTTTCCACCCTTTTCATTAATCTCACTATAAATAAAATAAAATAATAAATTAAATAAAGTAAGTAACGGCTTGATGGGCTTCTAAGTAGGATAATCATAAGACGAAAACCAGCCACCTTTTACTTTGTCTGTTTCACATCTCTACTACTCATTACTTTCCACAGAATAATTGGCCAAAACCCCTTGCGTTCACTTCTCTCTCTCTATTTCTCTCAAAATTGTAACCTTGCTATTTGGGTATTTGGTACTTGATATATAGTTGAGGATATTGTTTTTTCAAGATTTCTTTATATATTCAGTGGAATTGAAGAGCTTTAATCTTGGGCTTTGTGTGTTCTTCAGGTACCATAGCTTCATCTCAACCCAGTTTCTTTCTCTTTCTGACCAACTTTATTTAGATTCTGATTAGTAATTTTTGAAGGAAATTTGATGAAATTTTCCTTGCTCGTGTTCTTTGTTTTCTTCTTCTTTGTTCTTCTTCTTCACTGATTACTGTTTCTGTGAAATTTTGGGTGTTGAATTGAATTGGGTTACCAGTGTAATTCTTGTGTCTGTCTTCACTGTTTATAAATTTGTAACTAAGATTATAAGATTCTTATCTTTTCATTTTCTGGGTGGATTGTTTGCTAATAGTTTTAAGAACAATGAAGTATAGTAATTTATATATACAGTTGAAATTATTTCCCAAGCTAGTTAGGTCAAAATAAAACAAAAAATTCTTAACTTTTAGGGAGGGTTTGGTCATCTATTTTAAATTTGAGTGTAATATGCAGTTTTGATTGACTATTTTACGTAGTTATAAGTATCACTAGGAAGATTAAGGTCAAAATGTGACAAGATATAGTAAAATACATGAATTTGCTTGGAATTGTTCTGTGGAGAAAACTTCCTGACAAAAACGTTGGTGGGAGGTGGTTTTCCATGGAAAATATGAAAACTTGGGTATTTCCATGGAAATAGATATAAAATCAAGGGGCCCTTCTATTTTTCTTAAACGTGACATTTGGATTAGTCCTTGTTTTTGTTATATATCTCAAGATTTTATTGACAACAAGTACTCAAAATGCCAAAAGTATTATAGTTTTAGTCGATGTCATCAAGACATGATTTATCTTTTCTGTTCAATCCCCCCTTCCCCGTTTTTTCTTTCTTTCCCTTCAATTACTGATGTATGCTTTTTAATCGGTTAAAACGAAACATAGTCATTTGTTCCCCGTGCCTTATGAGATTATGTACAACTGAAGACTTTGTGCTCAGCAACCATGAACAACGATGCACCTGCTCTACTTGAAGATCACAAGGAAAAGAAAATTCCTTTTTTCGAGGTGATGTATTGAAGCTGGATCATATATACATTTAGATATACGTGTTCTCTTTTATGCAAAAAATTCTTCTTTGAGCTCCCTCAATTCAAAGCTGAAACTCCTCAAACTTTTATGGTTTTCAGGTTGTTAATGTGGAAAAATTATGGTGGGCTCTAATGTTATCTAAAGGTCTATTAAACAAAGACGTCCAAGATTTGTACCGAAAAGCCCGTGCCGGTTATGAGAACATCATCTTGAATGATCATGACGTTGTGGAACTTCAAGAAGTTGAATACTCATTGTGGAAACTTCACTACAAACATATCGATGAATATCGAAAAAGAATACGACCTACTTCTGCTAATGGCACTAATATGCAGAACAACATCGACATTCATATGGAAGGATTCAACTCTTTCTTGTCTGAGGCAATCGAATTTTACAAAAAATTGATCACAAAAATAAGAAAATGTTGTGCACTTCCCAAGGAAACATTTTCTAAGAAGGGTGGTGGTTCTAATTCTGTTGAAATTGCAAAATTGCATAAATTTCGATATGCTCACCATCGGTTTTTAGTTTGTCTTGGGGATCTTGCTAGATACAGGGAACTTTGTAAAAAACCCGATAACCGTAAGTGGTCAGTTGTAGCCACCTACTATTTAGAAGCAACAATGGTTTGTCCAGAAGGTGGAAACCCACAAAATCAGGTATTTTCTACAGCTTGATAAACCTTGGGATCCGTCCCAAATTAAGAGTTTGCTATTCCTTTTTAAGATGTCCCAACTGAAGAGTTCACTTTCGTTTTTAGGACATAATCAACGCACCAAAACTTACTACAGGAAACAAGTTATGTTCTAAACTATTGATTATGATGAAATTAGTGCATTCTTGAAAGATATGAAAGTCAAACAAAGACTCTTAGTTAGGGACTGGGGGAGTAATTTCTTTTGTTGTGTGTTAAATTTATTAATCATTGAACTTCATTTTCCAGTTGGCTTTATTGGCAACATACGTCGGTGATGATTTCCTCGCATTGTACCATTGTGTGAGAAGTTTGGCTGTTAAAGAACCTTTTCCTGATGCAGGGGACAACCTAGTGTTACTCTTTGAGAAGGTAAGATTTGTTCTTCTCACCTTTTATGATCTAATCAAATAAAGTTTTGTTGCAGAAGGTAGAAAATGATTTCCTTGGAATATGTTTACATGGCATTTATTTCCTTGATGGCCTTTGACTTAACTACTTTCTAGCTTGAATGTGGCTCATAATCCATTTCAACCTTTTATTTTCCATGGAGTTGAATTCTTATCCCGTTTCCTAGGAATTGATTTCCTTGTTTATGAGGAATCATATGGTAGCGTTGCGATCCCATGGAAAGTCTTGCACCTCAAAAGGATGGAAAATGGCCCCTTTTGACCAGTTTCCATTGAAAATCTTGCCAATCGAACAGAATTACAGACCCCAAAGCTCTGTTTAATAGCAAGATGTACAATGACAGGAAATACAAGTGATTTGGGTGAGAAGTTGGAAAATAAGTTGAAGGATGTGGTGAGATGCTCTCTTACTTCTTGGCTATTTCCATGGAATTTTTTTTGGGTGGTGAGGAAGAAAAAATTTTCACAAAAAATTAAGGATGGAGGACATCTACGATCTACTCATAAAAAATGGAGAGCATCTCACCACATCACTCAAACTTATTTTTCCAACTTCTCACATAAATCACTTGTTTTTCTTATCATTTTCCATCTTGTTATCAAACGCATCCTAAATATCTTTTTTTCCTTCTTGTTTTATATTTACATCACTTTCAGCTAGCAATATGTTCCCCTTGGACTCAGCAGTTAGCCACTGTACTTATGATTTTGCAGAACAGATCATCTCATTTGCCTTCACTTTCTAGTGAAGCTCACTTTGATTTCAAAAAACCATCTGAAAGAAGCTGCTTGTGGACCAACTCTCAAGGAAACAGGAATTCCTTGAACATACTTAAGATGGAATCCACTGAACTTTCCTCTGGAAAAACTGATTTATGGCCTCTTTTTGTCAGAATGATAAGTTTCTTCTTCATAGAATCCAGGTATTCAGCACAACAATTATCCTTCCAATATTTAGTTCTAGCCAATTTTCTTATACTCCCTCTGTCCCAAATTAATTAAAAGTCAGTATTCTTTTTTGGGATGTCCCAAATTAACCAAATTTCATGGTAGTAGACAAGTTTGTTTTTGCCCATTGATTCTGTTGAAGATTGTACTTGCTTAAAATGCTGTGAAAGTCAAACTGGACTCTTAATTTGGGATAGAGGGACTATAAAGGTTGCTTAAATAGCGAATGAGGGTATACTGCTAATTTGATAAAAAGTAGGAAAATGATAGATGAAAACACTGCTAACTTTTTTGTGGAGTAAAAAGATATTTGTTCTATTTTCCATGGGTTCCAATTGTTGGGGGGATGGGTGAGAAAATCTTACCATGAAAAAAGAGGAAAAGATGGAGAACATGTCACCAAATTACTTATCTTGTTTTCCAACTTCTCATAAAAATTATTAGTGATTTCAATCATTTTCCAACTTATTTATCAAAGGGATTCTGAATATATTACTAGGACAAATTTTATGAAAACTTCCAAGAAGTTTTTGCTTTTGATCTTTCTAAGCTGCCAGGTTGGGAATTGGAATTCCGAAACACACAAGTGTTCTGATACATATTTAAATTTCACTCAAGTTCTTACATTTGGCTGCAACTTTTTACTTTAATGCAGTTTAGAGGACTTCCCTTGCACTTTTGCATCCACCATGAGAGAATTGGAATCCTTATTAGCACTAGATGATATAAAACTAAAAACCTCATTAGAGTCCTATGAGCACATGGATTCAGCCCGTAGAGGCCCGTATCGAGCCCTTCAAATTGTTTCCACACTCATCTTCATCATCCACAACCTAGCTGAGAACCCAGAATTGAATAACCAAAAAGAGAAAATTCATCTTGCATTAAATGCTACATTCATTTGCATGGGTCGGCTTCTTGAGAGATGTAATAACCTGGATTCTTGCCGTCTTTTAGGCGCCGTTCTTGTATTTATAGAGTGGTTGGTTGTCATTCTTGATAGAGCAGAAAAATATGGTGCTGACGAAAAAGTTGGTAGTGCTATATTGTACTTTTTTGGAGCTTTTGCTGATCTTTTGAACCTGCTTGATTTGAAAGATGCTGAAGTGGATAACAATGCTATTTGGGAAGACTATGAATTGAGGGGATTTGTGCCGATTTCCCATTCACATAATTCATTAGATTTTTCGACCCATTTGGAATATGTGGAGAATTATGATAGTGGAAATGAATGCCGTGCTCACCGCCTTTTTCTTGCTGCTATGAAGATTGTTGAAAATTCTCAAAAATGGATCTCTTATGATAAATTGAGAGAGAAATTCTATGCAAAAGAATCGAAAAACATTGTAGACGAAAGAGCCGAGGCCAGTTCTAGTCTTGAAGTAAAAGATCGCTACCAGCATAAGTGCGGGCCAGGTAAAGAGCATGAGAATGATAACCCAGAGGAAAGTCAAGCTCAGCCTTGTGCTAAGGGTGAATCAGTTGCCATTGAAGAGGAAGAAGTCATTCTGTTCAGGCCAATCACAAGATATAACTCTGCACCAATTTTTGCTGATGAAATGTGTGGTGAAAATTCAAGGGAACAAACAGCACCGTCTGATGAATGCTTGAGACGTGCTTCGTCATTGTTCGACGCACAAAATCGAGCCCGACCCAGTAACCCTTTCAAGCAGCCGGAGTACCCACCGGCCGGGCCCCCATCGCTTAGTGCTTGGGTGGTCAACAGAGAGAGCCTGAATATTGGAAAAGGAAGTACACGGGACTTTACTAAGAATGAGCTAAGTCCTATTCAAGAAATAGCTCCTCAATCCTTCACTAGTCTTTCTATAAGTGATTCTTTAAATGGTTCGGGTCACATTTCGGGGCCCACCCATGATTCTTCATCGTATGTGGCCCCGGTACCTTCAGCTCCATTATTACCTGAAGATGCTGTTTGGTTTAGGGGAAATTCGCCAAATTTTAAAGAAGCAGATGGTATTCTTGGAGCATCACCCCTCGGAGGATATCCAAATAGGCTCGCAAATCCTGGACCGTTGGATTATAGTCCTGGTCTTCCGGGTTTCATTGATGGGTACTTACCATTTTCCGGTATGAGCTCCTCGGAATGGCTTTACAACTACCAAAACAGTCACAATCTCGAACGAGGCAGTAATCATGTATGGCCAGCTCATTTGAACCCGCTTGGGAACTTCAACGGTCATGATGCTCCGAGGTTTGATGTCCTTAATCGGACGGTGTATATGGAGGGTCCGCAATTGTATCCGGGTCCGAGCCCTTACGGGTGTGGAGCCGGTACGGAGGTAAGAGTGGAGCAGCCTCCACTTCTGCAATATCTGAAGGAGAGAGAGTGGCAATTGCAAAGAGAGAGAGGTCCACATTATATGGGGAACTGATCAAAATGTACAATTTTTAATCACCACTGTACTGGTTTTCAAGTGTTAGAGCATCTCCAATGCTAACATGGATTGGATGTACCAAAAATATGGACATGTAAGCATATTTAAAGACATGGTTCCTATGTGGCACTAAAAGTATTGTTCATGGTCAAGTTCTAAAAAAATCATCTCCAATGGTGTTGTCTATAAAATTGCTATTGACATAATTCGTCAAATTTTTTAATAAAAAAATATAGAGTATATGGATTTTGTTTGATAGATCTTGGAGAATATTTTTTAACAATATAAATTTTATTGAATATAGAATTGTAAATTAAAAGTTAAAATAATTTAAAATTTTAAAAATAAATTATTAAGGTAAAAATGATGACGTGGCATCTAGACATCGTCTAGAAGACCCTCTAGATGTAGAGGGTCACCCTCACAATGTCCTCCCCTCTTTTTGACACATCACTTTCATGGTCATTATACATGGTTGCATTGGAGATGTATTTTTTAACTCATTGTCTATATATCCTATATGACACTCCATTTTTCTCCAATTCATGGTTGCATTGGAGATGCTCTTATATTCAACTTGTTTGCCTTATAATATGTGTGTGTAAATATGATCCCCGTACATGTTTGTAAATGGTGTATGAGAAGATATGATGTGAAACAGGATTGCAAAAAGTTCACCTTTGGGGTGTTTATTTGCTTGTTATATTTATAGAACTTCGCTAAGCTGCGCGAGTGGAGCAGTTCTCTTTCTCACTAGTCTAGCAAAATGTATTTGCCAAAATTTTTCAGTTATGTGTTAAGACAAACTAATTGATTATAGAACAAAAAAAAAAATGAACTAATTGTTTGGCTTCAGCCTTTATAGACGTAACACCATTTTTCACTTTAGCGATTAAAGACGGTCCACACAAATTGATGATTGAATAGGCAAAATTTAATCTTAGAATTGTTTGTTTACACCACTTAAATTTAAAAATTTAAATTTTTTAGATTTAAGTAGTTTTAAAGTTGATTGTTAATTGAAATTTTAATCTGAAAATTAAATTTTATTTTTTTTAGTTTCTGCCACATAAATATTTTCACATCACATTGAGATGGGACTTAGAATTAAATTTTTTTTATCAAAAATTTTAAGTAGTAAATTCACCGCTTAAGACTGAAAACTTAATTTTAAAAGGTATAAAATATCTATTTTACTTTCTTGATGGTGAGAATTATGTGATCGAAATAAACTAATAGGGGCAAATACTAAAAAAAATTCAGTTTTTAAATATATTATATTTAAATAAATAATATTTTTTTATATAACCAAAAAAAATAAAATAAAATTTTCAATTTCAGTGAAAAAGAATTAAACCCCCCCAAAAAAACCTACCGCTTATACTTAAAAAAATAATAATTAAAAAGCAATTTATATTGGACCCCAAGATCGAACCCCTAATTTCATAATCTCTTTGAGTTGCCCAACTCTCTCTACTCTCCCCCTTTCTCTCTCCACTCTTCCGCATCACAGAAGCTGTAATTTCAAACAAAAAATGGAGTCCAAACAATCTGACGGAGAAGATGTATCATCGGCAACGGCAGTACTAGTCGGAGCCTTAGCTCCTGGTGTTAACGTCCGTACTCTTCTATAATCAACACCTTTTTTTCTTCTCATTTTTACTTTATTGCAAGTAGTGACGATTTGATGATTTGTTGTTGTTTAAAATACAGGGTCCAACTTGGAATACGCTAAGAATAGCATTCTTGATGTTGGGTGTTTGTCTTGCTGCTATGCTGGGCTTAGCTTTCTCCTCCAGTGACTCGTCATTGATATTCCATGTTACATTGCTGGTCTTCATCACTGGTACCCTCTTCTTGCTTCTTACCAAGTAAGAATATTCTTCATTTAATTTACCTCTCAATTTTACGCTTCTTTGTCTGCTCACTGATGTATTTGAAAATGGCTCATTATTTCCGCTTTGACATGGATATAAACACATTATAGGATTATTACTTTATTTAGGGTTTGAAAGCAGAGTTGGGATCACATACACTCTTTGAAGTTTGAGATTTAGAATTCTAAGATCGAATGGTGCTTGTCCTTTTTCCCCTTTTCACTTTCATATTGTATCACTATGATTCTGGAGCACGCTTAAGTTTTTATTTAAATCAAAATTAGATTTTCGGGTTTTACAATATGCACCATTCTCCAATGTTCTAAAAATCGCTAGGCGGTCCTAGGTCGGCAAGGTGAAACTAGAGTCTAGGGGATTAATCGGACAAACAATTTTTCACTATAAATGTTATTTTAAATAATTTAATACTAATAAAACACAAGAAATCATACAATCCTTTTCAAAATGACATTAATTCTCCCAACATCCAACCAACTAACATGCATATCCAAAACAAAGAAACAAGTTCAAACCCACTAATACCTAGTGTGAACGTCCCAAACACAATTTCAACCTTTTCCCGATTAATCCCCGATTTTTCCCAATTTTCTTTATCCCCTGTTTTCTAAAAAGACTAGGCCTAGTCTCCAAGGTCTCCAGCCGACTAGGGATTAATCCCCAATTAATCCTGATTTTTAAAACACTGCAAGTCTCACAGTGATTATTATTGTATATGATCTACATAATTGGCACTACTTTTAAGCATTCCGGTGGTGATTTAACGAGCATGAAAAACAGTTTTGTTTGATGTAGCTCTCTAAGAGGTTTGCACAACCCAAGTTATTTACACTAAAAAGGAACTTGATGATTTACATTAAAAAGGAACCTGATGTTTGATTGACGCAAGGTTAATAGACTGATGTTACTTTGTTAGTTGTGTAGAAGAAAGATCGTTCTTAACCTTTCTACTTTTTATTGGTTTTTGCTTCCCAAATCCTCTTTCCAGCAACTGTTCGCTGAATATCATATAGTTAGTTTTTGAGACTCTTATATTGATGTTGCTAGTTAGTCATCTCGAAAAATACCTATCAACTCTCCTTGTGAACCAAATTAAGCCACTTCTTGAAGCATTTTAATCTTCAAATCAACACTTTCTGTTTCGTATCCAGTAAAGGGGAGAGTTGAGGGTAATCTTTCTTCTTTGTTTGGGCGATGGAAACAAATCAATCTCCCAGTTCTTCTTACGACTACACAAACAAAATCGGTCCACTTTTTCAATATTTGCCATTTTTTTTCCCTAAGATATTTGAATGAACAAAATGAAATTGAAAACCCAAGCTATGATTCGAATATTTTTATTTTGGAATCAACATAACGTATTGTGGTTGGATTTTCTTGTAGTTTTCTAGCGCAGACCGGCCTGGTTTCTGTAGAACATCAAATGCAGGAGATCGGCTTAGCGCCCAAAGATAATGGAGACAAAAGCGAAAAGAGCGATTGAAGATATGTTTACAACTAATACACGATTACAATTGAATACATCAACAATATTTGGAGGAAACCTTGAAGAAGCCTACTTAAAGTTCATACGAGACGTCAGGTACAATTTTTGATACCTCCATCGAAGAAGAAACCAAGAGGAGTTGCTGGCAAATTTTCCAAGATTCTTCTTCTACTTTGAAGTTGCATATTTGGTCTTCTCAATCATCCTTTTTTTCCTTTTCCTTTTCCTTGCCTTTTTTGGCCTTAATGAAACAGAAACAAGAGCAGCAAGGTAACTGTAACAAGAACTTCATTTTCTTGTGGTTTCCAATGATTTCAACAAGATGAGGAAAAAAAGAGGCTATATAGAGATTTGAAACCTCTTTTTTCTTACCTTTGTTTCCTTTATTTGTTTTCTTTGGATTCTATTCCTTTCCTTTGCAGATAAAAAGGATGCTTAGCTTGTTTGGTTACATGAATAATGCCACTGTCCTTTCAAGATTCCTTTGGTGGAGAATATTACCACGTGGATTAGAAAAAAGGAGTTGCTTTATGCATTCTTTTCCTCGGAGAATTTCTTTTCCTAGCTGCATTCCCAGTAGAGAACATTCCAGGGATGTCAAACTAAAGGTCTTTTGTTTTTGAGCAAACCTAAATTTTTAAACCGGGAAAGGAAAATTAAAGTCTTAAGATGGTGAGACTCAAAGTTAGGATTTCTGGCTCAAGGGTATGTTTGTTTGTTTGTTGCATGTTATTGTTAATCCCTATGAAATAGTAATTTCTTTTTAAGTTGGTTCCCACTTGAAAATTTAGGGTCCATTTGATAGCAAAGATAGGAAATAATAGCAAAACCGATTGGTTTGTGTGACTTGTTGGAAAATAGGTTAGGGATACGGTGAGATCCTCTTTATCTCATACTTATTTTTATGAATAGATGTCTTTCATCATTTTTCATTTTTTTGTAGAAAATTTTTCTTCTATCACCACCCAAAAGAGTATTTTCTAAGAAAAAAACAAGATGACATGTTACCACAACCCTTAACTTAGTTTCCATTTTCACACAAAAGCATATTAATTTTTTAATTATTTTTTATCTCGTTACCAAACTAATCTTAATGTATACTCAAGGGCTATTGGTTCATCTTCAAATAATTCGTTTGGGTAAAAAGTGAATGCTAGTAAATACTTTCACCTTTTTTTTCTTCGATTGAACAGAAGTGGAGCAGAGTTGAAAAAGAAACAGAAGTAAATGTCATGATTACAGTTGATCAAAATTGTAGTCTAATTATGTTATTGTTAAAAATCGTAATATAAGGTTAAAACAGTAATATTTGCTTTTTGTGTAATTGCAACGGGTGCCCCCGAACGCACAATAGGGAGTTTAATTCCACACCGTCAAAAGTGTGGTAAGTGATGATCAGGCCTACAAACTATAACGAGTTCGGCCCATATCTCTTTATTTCTCGAAAATGATTATATACATCTTGAATTTGTCATTACTCAAATGAAAAATGATAAAACTTTTTTTCTTGGATTTCAAGCAAGACGAACAAAGTAGAACACATCGAAGCAAAACATCATCTAATGCCTGATGCAACAAAATCTTTAGCTAACGAACTTAGGGGGTGTATTCAATTCAGATTTTAAAAAATTCTAACTGACTTTTTAAAATCCGTGGATTCTGTTAAGTCTATGGATTGTTTCAAATTTTTATAGAGTTTGACATATTTTAATGCATGGATTCTTTTGGATTTATGCAGATTTTAATAAGTCTATGGATTTCTGCAGATTTCAATAAGTCCATAAATTTTTGCAGATTTTAATTAGTTCTATAAAAAAATAAAAAAGACAAAAGACAAACAATAAAATAAATTAATTACGAGTTTAAAGTAACATTATCAAAAATGTAAAGACAATTAACGAAATATATTATAAAAATTCATACTGCACCTACAAAATTAGACTTCTCACCCCACTAGTATTTTTTAATGAAATTGACATGAATTGTTTTTAAAAATTTAAACGATAATTAGCGGTCTAATCATTTGAAATTATGTTAATGCGTGATAACCACATTAGTAAAAGATAGAATAAAGACTTTATAGGGATGAAGAAAAAATTATAATGCATTCATCACATAATAAGAAATTTGGATTTTGAGAGAGAGGGGGAAGGGGAAGGGTGGAGAGAGAGAATGTTGAGTAAAGTTCTTAAATGAATTAGAAATCCATCTGAAATCTCTAGGTAAGTGAGAAGATTTCAAGATAGATTTTTATGTATAAAAAAGTCTTTACAATCCACCAAAATCCACCACTAATTAAAATCCTACTAAGTCATTAGACTTTTGAATACCATAAAATTTAGACGGATTTTTTAAAATCTTAATTGAATACATCAAGATTTTAAAAGACTTTTTAAAATCTCAATTGAATACATCATGATTTTAAAAGACTTTTTAAAATCTCAATTGATTACCCACGAACTTTAAAAGTCCATAAAAATCCTATAGATTCTAAATCCAATACACCCCCCTTAGAGTATCTCTAACAATACTCTCTATTTATATTATTACTATAACGTGTGCCGCAATTTAATTAGTTGTCAATTAATATATGAAAAAGTGGATGTTTAATTTGTTATTTTTTTAAGGCAAAATATTAATACAAAGCCAAAGAGGCTCTCTAGATATAAAGAACCAAATAAGGCTCTCTACTAATCCTTTATATTTTAGCTATGCTGTTGGACTTGATTTTTTGGGTAGATGTTAGCTATTATAAAAAAGATTTGTGCAATGAAGAGTCTCTTAGAGATACTCTTACAAGGACATCGGGCATATGAAATTTCCACGATGCCGGGAGAGAAGCATTCTTCATAGAAGTAGCCATCTAGTGAGCAACTTCGTCAGCAGAAATACTGAAGTAGACGACGCTTCTTTGAACATGAGTGACAAACCAGCTATAAGACTCAAAATTTGAGTCCAAAGAGCTAGGTTAATAGACTCCATCACCCACAAACAATGTTGGGGACTCTTGTAAAGTGCGTGCGACTCAAATTGAAGATGATAAATTCTTGAGAAAGAATTAAAGTAAGATTTGATAAATTGAAAATGACAAGTGAGTGGAACTAAAATGGTACTCGATAAATATGTGTAGGACTTGCATTAAAAAGAATAACATATTTGAGTGAGAGTAAAGTGGAGTTCACTAAACATGAACATAAATGATAATAAAGTGTATGGGGCTTAAATTGAAACTAATTACGTCTTGAGCGGAAGTAAGACGGGAATTTGATAAATATTAAACGATAATCTGAGTAGGATTGTAATGGGCATCAATAAACTTGGGTGGAACTAATATTGAAAAGGATCCAGTATAAAAGAAAACTCAAATCACAAAATTATAGGCTTGAGTGAAACTAAAGTAGAATTTATAAACATCTTGAAATTGTTGTTGAATAAGACTAATTTGAAATTTGATAGAAATAGTTACATAGGTGGAACTAAAATTGAAAAGGACAATATGTTGAGTGGAATTAAAAGGGGACTCGATAAACATGAATAATAAGGCTTAAATAAAAAAAAGATAAAATGGGTTTGACTCAAATTTAAACATCAAATTTAAATCCAATGGTTTAAAATTTTCAACAATACTAGAGTAATTAAATGTCTAAGTACCACATGTCGTATCTTGGGATTCCAAAATTTTTTTCTCTCCACCCCAAAATCAAACACTAGGTTTATCGTTTTCAATATTCCATAAAAATCAATTGTTGTTGGTTCTTTCTTTCTTTCCCTTCTTCTTCTACTTTTTTTTACTATTTTCAACTTTAACAAATCATTCAAGTTATTTTAGCTTGAGCAGAAATAAAAATAAATAAAAAAACTTGAAAAAATAACACTCGACACGATACAAACTTATAAGTTAATAATGAGTGAAGTTATAACAATTTTGGATTGTATTGGTATACGTTAACATGATAATAACTGTTAAAATCCAGTAATAATATACATAGTTGTATAATATTGTATATATAAATGTCTATATGTATATTGTGAAGCATAATTTTGTACATGAGGTCTTGGCCCAAGCTTAATGAACGGGCCACAGGCCTATTTAGGAAGCTCGAACTCGTTCTGGCTAATGAGACCGATCACGACGTCTAATCGGATAGTGGGCCAATCACTAAGTGACGATTTATGAATAAGAGGGAGCTGAACTGGAGGATAAACGATGGGAAATAATTATTTTTACTAGTGTGAACATAGTTGTTAACATCTGTAACCTTAGAGTAGTGATCAAGTTTACTTTTTATAGTAATTTCTTACCCCACAAGATCCTATTCAAAGGGTATAAATAGATATGATAAACCTTTAGCGAGGGATGAGCAAATAAAGGATAACAAGAGCAATACATTATTTCTCTCTCTAACATGTACCTCTTTACCATTAGAACCTAGTGAAGAACACTATTACACATTCTGGGAGGATGTACTGCCGGATTGGGGATAAAAGCCACAGGGGGAACCTATCCACATAAACAAAAATCCGTTGTCTTTACTGCTGATTTACTGTTAATTACTGCCACCTTTGTTGAGTTTGGTTACTGACTCTATCGATTTGGGCCAATTCGATCTCATTTGGGTTCAGTCAGATTTACACCACCTACATATATTTTTAATATAAATATATATAATTTGTATAAGTATTATGTATTTGTTAATTTAAAGTGAGTTTACAATATACCCATATCGAGTAATTCGTTAAGACTCAAAATGATAACATTATAATACCCCAACACACGATAACACTCAATAAAAAAAGCGATTCGTTTAAATTTGAAACGATTAACACTTGAAATACGATAAAAACCAAAAACTCGAACCGAACCAAACCGAACAAGACCCATGCCAAGTCAAATAAGTTATTTCCATACTATTGTGATAGATTGCAGTAACTATGCATTAAACCTTCAGCTGCTTAAGTACATTAATGTTCCAATGATGCTTTAAACTTCAAACTTGAAGTTACAAAGATTGACTGGATTGGAGATGTGGATAAGAATTTTTAAAAATATTCATCTTCCAATCAACAAAACTCAATTATGGTAAAGCTAATATTATACTACTCACCATCATTAGTCTTTTAAGAGATGATGACTTAATTGAGAATTCATGATTATTTTTCATCTCAACAAAATCTAACACATAAATTATTTGCAACCGCTATATTTAGTAATTAACTAGTTTGTATCCTGCCCGATGTACGAACGTTGTATCATTTAATTTTTACATAATTGTTCCATAAATTATTATTAAGTCAAAGTTTGAAAAATATATATATATATTATTATTATGTTCAAACTATTTATGGATACTCACATTTGATTTAATTTAGAAGTATTAATACAAACATTAATTAACCTACAACATTATTATAAATTTCTTCTTTATATGTTTGATACATTTTTATTGGTGACTATGGGAAATAAGTAAGTAATGGTAGGAGAAACTGAAAAATCAAATTATACAATTAAATAATTACATTTAACGTGAATATTATACTTCAAACTTTTGATTTGTGGAAGAAAATTGATCGCATCATTAAAAATAATAAGAAGAGGAGGAAGATGGAAAATAGCTGACAATTAAATTAAAGGAGGAAATTAATTTATGGTAATTAATGGCATAATTAACGTAATAATTATGAAGAACTTCCTCCATTTTACTATTATAATAATAATAAATAAATACTCGGTCTGCCATGAACTAAAATCCGAATTTCACTTTCACAATTTTTCGAAAATATTTTTGTTTATAGAACCAATAATCAATGGTCATTAATAGGGATAGCAAAATGACCCCACTTCGTTTTTTTTAATATTCTAATAATACCTTATAATTATACTGGAGCAGCAGGATATGTCAATGTGGGTTAAGGGATCAAATACAAGTGTACTCGCAAGTGGTGCAAGATCATATTTTCCAATGTAAAGGGGACTATTCATGCCATGAATTAAAAGAGACACTTAACATTGCGTTTATTGCAATTAATGATAGAAAAACAAGGAATTGTTTATTTCCATTATTTTTTGGTCAAATTTTGTCCAATATGGTCTACCTCGATGGTTAAACGAATGAATTTTATCTTGAAACTTGGAGTAGATGATCTTTAGCGGGTTTGGGTCAAATATAAACGGGGTTTGGGTCAATTTCAAGTCAGACACGCTTAACCCACAAACTAAACGGATCATGTTCGGGTTAACCCGCTAACTCGAAATTGACCCGCAATTAACACGATTATTATAAAAAAATATACAATCTAGAAGTGAGTGAGATTATCAATTTTTTATGTTTATGTTTCGGTGATGGAATGTTATATATTTTGATTCTAGATTATTAATATTGAATTTTGGTATTGGGTGATACTTATTATTACTTATTAAAAATTTAAAACTATTATAAAACAAGTTAATTTTTTTTACATGAGACTTAATTGTCATTATAATCTTAAAAGGTTAATCGTGTCGTGTCGAGTTGCAGATTTAACATGACCTATTTATTAAACGGGTTAGTCGGGTCGTATCGTGTAACCTGTAAAATAAACAGGTCGTGTTTGAGTTAATATAAATGACACGATTAGTTAAACGGGTCGTGTTCGGGTTGAAGTTTTATTGCCAGCCCTAGAAAATGATCTTTATGATGAGAATGATCAATTTTGCAAAATTTTATAAAAAAAATTCAATCTAGAAGTGAGTGAGATTATCATCTAAAATTTTAATGGTAAAAAATGAGTATATGTATCATTCATTGAACAGATGGAAAAAATTATTCCTTTAATACTTAAATTAAATTCATTCATTGAACAGAATTAAAACGAAAATAATAATGGAAATGACTCAAGTTCGAAAAATAAATAGCACAACTAATCGCACTCCCCTCGAATCTTTAGGCGAAATGACTAAAATACCCCATGACACGGAGGAAAATTAATTGCACATTCACTCATACTTTTTAAAATGTTTAGAGCATGTTTTCTTTACGGATAGATTGGATTTAAATAGGCTGCCGTTTACTACACCCAAAATAAAATTTATATATTGTTATAATTGAGACATTAATTATATCCAAAAAAGAAATATATTCATAAATTTTGACGTTCTAATAATAATAATAAGTGCCAGCAAGTTGCTAATTAAATAGTGTTGTCCCAAGAAGGAAAGAAAAGTGAAGAGCCTGGATTACCATAATTATAAGATATATATATATATATATATATATATATATATAAGTTAAAGAAAAAACACATAAAATTCTGAATTTTATATCCCGTTACAAATGTGGTCCTGATGTTTCAATTGAAATAATGTAAACTCTAATATTAATTTTCTTACAATGTTGACCATATTACTAATTATGTCTCTTATAATAGACATAAAGCTGATATAGATGATGATTTATACACTTAAGAGTTGATGTGGATGCCACATGGTTGTCACATGGAATTTCAGTCATCAAAATGTGATTGTTGACACCAAAAACACCATTTTTCTTGCTAAAAATACACCATATCTAGTAAGCTAAGCAATAATTGGTTCTCAAATATATATATATATATATAGATGAAATTGCCATTTTGGTCCAAAAAGTAAAACTTTTTTTGCAATTCGACTCTCATTGTCGTTATTTGACACATTTATTTATTATGTTTATGAGATAAAGTTATTGACACCATATTAGATCAAAATATTTCCTCCCAGGCAAAAAGTAAACAATCGAAGAAATTGCTACTCATACTCTATCTTACACAAAAGTTTTAATAATAATTAACGTTCCACCAACCATATTGAATTGCATCCCATATATTTACTTTTTTATTTTCATTTAATTGATGTTATTTCAATTTGTATAATTTACTTTTTAATAAAAAGTAGAGTATTTTAAGCATCTCCAAAAAATGGGACTTATAATTTCTTATATTAAAGCATGACTAATAATATATAATGTTTAAAGAAATATATGGATTACTATTTTGAAACAAAATAAGTCAAGTAAAAAGTTAATTTTATACCCTTCGTATTCTCTATTTTTACAAAAGTGTCTTAAGGGAGTGCCCTACTAATTTTATTAAGTTGTGTTTACCTTAATATTGTGTTTTTTTAGAGGGAAAATGGTGTTTCTGGAGCCAAAAATCACATTTGAATGTCTGGAATCACATGTGGCAGACACATCATTTTTAAGCGTACAAATCATCACCCACGTCAGCTTTTCGCCTATTAGAATAGAAGAGACAGAATTAACGATATGGTCAACATTGCAAGAGAAAATTAACTTCAGAGTTTACATTGCTTCAATTAAAACATCAATATCACATTTTCAACGCGTATAAACTTAAGAGTTTTTGTGTTTTTTTCCCAAAAAAATTAAAAGTGTTTACGGTAGAGTCAAAACAGTGAACCACTAATTGTCTCTTTAATTATAAATGGACAAATTCAGTTTTGAGCCTTTGTCTGCTTTCAATTTTTAAAATTAATGTCATCTTTGGAATTGTAACGCTCTGTTTTCAACTGCTCCGTTCGGCAAGAAAGGAAGATAGAGAAATAAAAGGAAACTGAAGAGAAAAGAAATAAAGGGATGAAATTGTTTATGGAAAACATTTCTTTCATGGAAGGACTTTAATTAGATAGACATATCCCCTCCCAAACAGGCTTCATTAAATTTACTTTTTCTTTTTCTAAATAATTAATATATTAAATTACACGTTATCAAATAAGTTTGTTTTTAATTATTTATTTATTAAATTAAATGGGAATGAGTCTCTAACTTGGGCACTTTATTTAAATAGAGCATAAAAAAAATTAAAAATAGAAACATATATAATAGCAAGTGTGTTATATTGGATAAATGATTCTTCCTAAACCTTAAACTTTAAATCTCATTAGGTGCCATTGCTATATTTTTCAGTCTCTCGACATAATAGTGTAGAACAAGCTACTTTAGTTTTAGTTGGATTCGTAAATCTCGGATTCAAGTCTCACTTGGAATCAAATAAGAGAGATTTTTTTTAATTTAAAATTACCCTCTAAATTTTTCTAAAATAAAAAAAAATAATTTTATGATGAAGTAAAATCTGTTAATTTGTTTATTACAAAAAAATCTAGAATAATGCACATTGATGAAAAATTCTAGAATAATGAAATAATTTTATCATGTGGGAAAATATCTTGATTTGTTTATTAAAAAACAAATGATTAGGGCTAACTCTCATCATTATCCCTTATTAAGCAACCATTAATTAAAAAACAAGATTTTCTTTGTCAAAATGTAATACTGTTTTGAAAGATTATAATATATAAAAACTTGCTAATTATTCTTTACAATAAGCATAATTGTTGTAATAGAATATTATTGTAATTAAATTAAATTAACTAATAATGTTACAACTCTCAATTAAAAAGTAATAATAAGAAAAATAGAAAAAAAAGGTTATGCATAATGTCCCCACAGAAATAGTGTAGACCCTCATCTACATCCAAGTACTAGTAGTCCCTCTCACGAAAGAGACCCAAGCCCCATGTCCCGGTTCATTGTTTTTCTTTCTCTCTTTTGAATAATATTATATACAATACAAAAACCCCAGTTCTCTCTCTCTCTCTCTCTAATTTCTCTCTCTAGCGCTTAAGCTTAGTAGTACTGTAGTAGCAGTAGTAATAAAAGCCATGTTTGTTTGTTTGTTTGCACTTTTTCTCACTCTTCTCTTTCTGCATGGCGCTCTATTACTTGGTTCTTTCTCAACAAACTCATAAGAATTAACAATATCTCCCCCCATTCTTCTCTAGAATATTTCATTCTAATTCTCAATCTCAATCTTCCCCTTAATTTTCTCTTCAATTCCAAACAATAATGGCCGATGGCTGGAATCCTTATCAGATGTGAATTCCTTTTTTTTTTTTTTTTTTCTAATTCCGCCCTTCTCACTAACGATTTAGCTACTTTCTATAGGTTTTAATCTCTAATTTTGTGTTTTTGTTTTTCATTAGGCTTGATTTGTACATTCATGATTATATGGTGAAAAACAACATGCCTCACACTGCTGAGATTTTCGCTCGAGAGGCTAATGTTTCTCCTCAACATCGAGTTGGTACTTGCTCATACTCTCATTCTCTTTAATTAATTCTTTGATTACTCTTATATATATATATATATATATATATATATATATAAATTTAGGAATGTACCGATGGAATAAGTGATTGATTTGTGTTGGTAATGTTTATGCTGTTTTTTTTTTTTTTAAGGATTGTACCGATTGAATAAGTAATTGATTTGTGTTGGTAATGGAACTAAAGTTTATGTTTTTATTTAAAAAAATGAATAAATTCATTTTAGAGTTTTTTTTTTTCTTTTTTTTTTTCAGGATTTACCTATTGAATAAGTAATTGATTTGTGTTGGTAATTTTTTTTATTCATTTTAGTTTTTCTAATTTAAGATTGTATCGATGGAATAAGTAATTGACTTGTGTTGCTATTGTTGATTATTTTACGATTAATGTAACTGATTTTGATGGCTCTTCACCCCTAAAAGAGGATTTGGGTGGTGAATTCATTAAATGTTGATAGACTAACAAGTAATAGATATATAAGTATTTACACATTTAGGATTTGTTTATTTGTTTAATTATAACTTGGGGTATACAGTTCCCTTTGAGATTCTACTAATCACGCTGTGTCAACCCTCACACGCCTGCATGTACTCATTTAGGATTCTTGTCCTATTATTTTGTTGTGTTGATTTTGCTCTTGAGATAGTTGAGAGATTTTTTTTTTCTGTATTCTTTGTGTTGCATAATGAAACTTTATGATTCATTTGGCTGACTATAATGTCCCTTTGGTAGCTTCAATTTGCTTGTTTCGAGTACCAAATGATAAATTGACCCACAAAATAGCGACCAAAACAAGTATATATGAAATTCAATGGAAATTAGATGCTGGTAACTTTATTTTACTTTGAGTTGTTGCTCTGATTCTCCCATGTATATGATTATCTTGGTTATCAACTTATCATACCTCCCGAGAATTTCTTTTAAGGTATCTGATCATTGAGGTTAATTTTTTTGGGTTTTTGTTACAGCAATTGACGTTCCGGAAGGATTTTTGAACGAATGGTGGTCAATATTCTGGGACATGTATTCCGCTAGGGCACGAGGGAATAACACAGAGGGCATGGCAGAATCCTCGTCTGCAGTACTATTACCTTATATCTTTGATTTCTCTTGTATTTTTTATTGATCAAATTAAGAGTCACTCTTTGAATTTCAAGGAAATCAATGGTCAAGAATAAATGTTACTTATCTATCTTTAGATTTCACGCATAAATTTTAGAACCCAACTCTTAATTTGGGATGTCCCACTGTCCTAGAGTATGATGTTATTGTTTGTAAGATAAAATGCATATGAGATTTGCCTAATCTAATTTTCAGGCCCAAAAAAGGATGGGGGATGAACTACAGAATATCTATCCGTCAGAATCATCTTCTATGGTATTATTACCTTGTAGTCTTGTACCTTTAATTTTCTTTGTACTCCTTCTGCTCTAAATCAAGAGTCAGTATTTGAATTTTGCACTTTATAAAGAAAATAATGTCAAGGAAATCAGCGGTAAAGAATAAATGTTACTTATCTATCTTTAGATTTTGTACCTGAATTTTAGAAGCATGACTCTTAATTTGGGATGTCCCAGAGTATCATGTTATTGTTTGCAAGGTAAAATGCATATGAAATTTGTTTGATCTAATTTTCAGGCCCAAAAAAGGATGGGGAGTGAACTACAGAATATCTATCTGTTAGAATCCTCTTCTATGGTATTATTACTTTATTCTTTGATTTTCTTTTGTGCTCTTCCGCTCCAAATTAAGAGTCAGTATTTGAATTTTGCACTTTATAAAGAGAATAATTTCAAGGAAATCAACAGTCAAGAATAAATGTTATTTATCCAGCCTTAGATTTGGTACATGGATTTTAGAATTCTAACCATTAATTTGGGACTTCCCAGAGTATCATCTTACTGTTTTTAAGATATCGTATCTGAGATTTGCTTGATCTAATTTTTCAGGCCCCTAAAAGGATGGGGGATGAACTAGAAAATGTTTTTATGCCAGAAATGAAACGGCAGAGGATTGGGCAATCTCCTTTCAATATTGACATTGGGACGATGCTAGGGCAGCCGACACCATCTATGTTGGATGCAAGAGTGTACGGGGAGGAATATCACAGGGTTCCTCCCATAAATTTACGTTCCAATATGCAGCTTCTTGATTTGGATAGACAGGATCATATAAGGCCATCTGCAAGCAATGCTAGGTACGAATTAGTGCAAAATTTATTCATTGAAATATTACATTGACCAGCTGCGGTCTGTTTATAAAATCACCCGATTCACTTGAGAAAATATTGGAAAACATGGAATTCATGAGTCTCAATTGCATTCTCGTTTAGTTGTTATTGGGGGTGTATCACATGTTCATCTGTCAGTACACTTTGACCTATACTGAAGCTCCAACTTAGTCCCACCATCAGTTCCAGCCCAAGGCATGGCCAGCGAGGTGGCTGCATGGGCCCCCAACTTTTTGAAAATTATAGGGGCTCCCAATTTTTATATAAATGTATACTCAATAAAAAAAATAAAATTTGATTGGTTCTAAGAAATTTCTTGGAATAAAAAAGCTAAGGTGCGAGGGGTTAGGGAGTGGGATGGCAACTCTAAACTTTTCCACAAAGTGGTCAATCACAAAAAAACAAATAAAATGATCTCTAAACTTGAAAAAGAAGATGGCTCAATTGTGAATTCCAAAAGTGAGATTGTGAATGAAATTCTTAATTACTTCAAAAAATTGTATTCTAAGAGAGAGGCGTAGTGTGGATTTTGAAGGCCTTGAATGGGGCCTAATTGGTCCCGAGAGCAAAGGGTGGCTTGAAAGACCATTCGAAGAAAGGGAGATTAAGGCAACGATTGATTTTTGTGAGGGGGATAAAGCACCGGGTTTTGATCGTTTCACTATTGAGGCCTTTAAGAAGGGATGGGAAATCATTAAAAGGGACATCATGGGAGTCTTTAATGAAGTTTATGAAAATGGAGTTGTAAATGCATGTATGAATTCTACATACATTTGCTTAATTCCAAAGAAATTATCTTCGCTTAAACTCAAAAACTATATAGACCTTAGCCTTGTCACAAGTCTATACAAGATATTGGCCAAATTCTTAGCATTGAGGATAAGAGAGGTAATGGGTGAAACACTGGGGTTAGCACAAGGGGCGTTTGTAAAAAAGACGTAAAATCCTAGATCTTGTTTTAATTGCTAATGAAAGTGTAGAGGAGTATCGGGACAAAAAGAAAGAAGGAGTGGCATTTAAAATTGATTTTGAAAAAGCATATGATCACGTGGAATGGGATTCGGTTGATCATGTGCTTGAGAATAAGGATTTTGGGTCTCGATGGAGGAAGTGGATTAAGGGTTGTCTTTATTCCTCCAATTTTTCAGTTATGGTCTATGGGAAACCAAAGGTTATTTTTAATGCCTCAAGGGGTATTAGGCAAGGGAATTCACTCTCACATTTTCTCTTTGTTCTTGTGACGGATGTCCTTAATAGATTAGTGGGGAGAGCAAGAGAGGTAGGTCTTATTTTTGGGTTCGAGATAGGGAGGGACAAAGTAGTATTGTCTCACTTACAATTTGCAGATGACACCATCTTCTTTTTATCAAAAGACGTGATTAAACTGAAAAATTTGATAAACGTCTTGGATATTTTTGGGTTAGCTTCGGGGCTTAACATTAATATATCCAAAAGCATGCTAGTTGGCAATAATTTGAAGGAGGAAGATTTAGTGTCGTTAGCAAGTGTGTCAAGTTGCGAGATGGGTTCGTGGCCTATGTCTTACCTTGGGATACCGCTAGGAGATAACCCCCGTCGAGTAGGGTTTTAGAACCCGGTAATTGAAAAGATCTCCAAGAGGTTAGAGGGTTGGCTAAAAGGTTGTTTGTCGAAGGGAGGCAGGTTAACTTTAATTCAATCGGTTTTAGAGAGCATTCCCATATATTACCTATCTCTTTTCAAAATGCCGTTTTTGGTATGTAACGCCATTGAAAAACTAATAAGAGATTTCTTTTTGGAAGGGTACGGTGAGAGCATGGGGGAGCATTTAGTGAATTGGAACACCGTATCCAAAAGCAAGGAAAAGAGTGGGTTGGGTATTGGTAACCTTGCTTTTAAAAATGTGGCTTTGTTAGGGAAATGGCATAGGAGATTTCCTTTTGAACAAAATTCGTTTTGGTGCTCAATAATCAAAAGTAAGTATGGTATTCATGAAAATAGATGGGATACAAACATGGTTACTAGAGGCACTCACAGAAACCCTTGGAAAGCTATCTCTAACTGCATCGAAATATTTAAATCATTCACGCGACTTAAGGTGGGCATGGGCAATACAATAAGATTTTGGGAAGACAAATGGGTTGGGAATTATCCTCTTGGTATACTTTTCCCTCGGTTGTACAGTATTTCCTGTAATATAAACAATTCGGTCGCATCAATTGTTCGTTGGCACCATCATGATTCTTTCTCATGGGATTTATAATTCCAGAAGAATCTAAATGAGAGGGAAATTGGGGAATTTTTGGAATTGCTAGACTTGGTCTCTCATTCAAATATGTCTAAAACAAAGTAGGATACTAGATTTTGGGTGGTGGAAAAATCGAGAATTTTCTCTTGCAAATCTTTTTTTCATTTGCTTATTAATTCTCCACAGGATCTTGCCTTTGTGCTGTGCCTCACAAATTTATTTGGAAAACTGGTATCCCTCAGAAGGAGAAAGTTTTTGCTTGGTTGGCCTTTTGGAAGAGAGTAAACAAATGTGATATTCTTCAAAAAAAAAGGCCTAATTTAGTGATTTCCCCTTCTTGGTGTATTCTGTGTAAATAGAAGGAGAAAGCATTGACCATATTCTCTTGCATTGCAATTATAATACCTACATGTGGAACAAGGTGGGGGAAGAACTTGGTATAATTGGTGCTTTGCCAAATTCATGGCATGCTTTGGTGGGAATGGAATGGCAGTTCATAGGGGTTCAGAAGAGGTGTAATTTGCTGTGGAGATGTTGTTGCTTGGCATTATGATGGTGCATTTGGCAAGAGAGAAACTCTAGGGTATTTGAAGATAAATCCAATGAAGCTGCAGTAGTTTGGCACAAAATCAAATTGTTATCTTCAATTTGGGCTAGCTCTTCTAATCTTTTTGGCAATCTCTCCATTTATAATCTTTGTTTGAATTGGGGTGCAACTATCCAATGATGTAGTTGTCTTTTGAGTTTGATCTTGATCTTGATTGTTAATTTTTTGCTAAGTATATTTGTATCCTAAGGGGTTTGGTGGATTGTTGGTTTACCAATGATGTACTTTTCTCTGTTTACGCTTTGTTTATTTGATTAATAAAAGAGTTTTTGTTTCCGATAAAAAACAAATATGTTAAGGGCCCACTTTAATATTAGAAGAATGAGTTTTTTTTTGGGGCGGTGTTATTTACGCCCCATATTTGTCATAAACACCCCCTAAGGTAAATTTATTATCACTAACACCCCCTTGTCTAAATAAGGCCCGCCTAATAAGAGGTGAGTGCAGTTACATGCACTCGGCCCACTTGGGGAGAGTTTGTTGGTAAGAACTCACCTAACATTAGGCAATGGAATGCTGAGTGTACCATAGTGTTTTCCAAAGAAGGCTTGCCTAATGAGAGGTGAGTGCATTCACATAAACTCGGCCCAAATGGGGAGAGTGTGTTGCTAAGCACTCGCCTAACATAAGGCAATGGAGTACTGAGTGTGCTGGTGTTTATGAAAAATAAGAGGGGTGTTCAGATGTGTTTTTAGTTAATTCTGGAGGGGATGTTTGTAATACATTGGGGGTATAAATAACACCGCCTTTTTTGTCTTAAGTTAGGAAGGATTGTCTTGACATTCCATGTTTTCTATTAATGTGACTTCCTTTAAATCAATCTGAGAACTAAATTGACTTGAAAGGATCAGCTTGTACATTGAAGTATTGAATCCACCTACTTTTACACTCTTATCAAGTATGAATAGCTCTTGTATTTAACCAGGGAATTTAATGCAGGGTCCATTAATATTATTTATTTTTCATATTTGTAAATAGATTGCCCCGATTTCCTCTCTGATGTGTATTCGTGTGTCACAGCTATCCAAATATGCAAATTTCTGATAGGACTCAACAGCGGGATGTCAGAGTATGTTATACATCTAAGCAAATCTAGTTTAAATTATAGTGACTTTAATGGAACTAAGGTTCAATTTTTTACTTGTATTGCAGGTTGATAGAGATGGAATTGGCATGGGGATATCTATCCCCACGGATTCAACTGCCCATGGAGTCCCGCCAGGAGCCATTCAAGCCAGACCAACACTTCGAAATGCTGGTTTGTTTGTATACTGGAAAATGTTTCTTGAGTTTGGCCTGTAGAAAAATTTGGACCATGTTGGTCTGAACTAATACTTGGTACTTCGAATAATCGGATGTTATCTGCGTTATGTTTCTTGTGCTTTATTAAAGAACAATATACTTTAATGTGATCTCTGCTCTTGCATGACTATTTACTTACTGTTATATCTTTCTTTTTTATCAACGATAGGATTTGAACCCTCCACTCGTACAAAACCACCCACTTACTATTGTGCAATAAGGCTATTGGCACTTTTTGCTATATCATAAATATCTAGTTTTCTTGCTTGAAGCACATGTTGATTATATGTGGTTGAAGTATGAATTTATTAATTCTGCAAGTATATCAAAACACTTAATTTCATTTAACTTTCTTAGAGAATGTGTTCAAGCTTACAATATGAGCCATGTTTTTTGATTTCTCTTTGTATTCTATATATATATGTGATATTCTAACACACCCACAAGGCCACAAACATATTTGTACTCGCATGCATATACGGAATCTTCACAAGTAGGCTTTTAGGCTTCCATGGTGGAGACTAGGAGTGGTGGGTGGGATCTTATTGTCCTTTTTTTTTTCTTATATATATATGTTTTGAAAATTAATTTTTTCTATATTTCAATTGTGGGGAATGTTTGCTAGTGAATTTCTATGCTTTTTCAATAAGTAAAGGTAATGGGCCATAGAAGTGGAGAGGCGCGAAAGCCACTCAGTACTTAGGAAAATTCCTAAAATATATTTTTGGCCACCTAAACACCCTATCTTTGAAAGTAGTCTGCACTATCACACACTCCTATCTACTTTGAAACCTTTTTTCTTGATGTTTCCTTTACTAAGTTGATAAGTCTGTGTTCGTCTACGAGTGGAAAGTACTTCCTTTGCCTAAGGGAGCAAGAGAGATAATAATATGTCTTTATATATATAGATTTTTACTTTTGGTGAGGAAACTATAGAGATTATATATCACTATTACCTTTGAAAGCGATATTAATCCCCTAATTATAAGGAAGTTGATACAATCCAAAGTTTTTTAGGAAAAAAACTGTTTTAGACATAAAATATACAGAAAATGGACGCCTTCTCTATATTCAAATTTGTTTGAATCTGTCGAGTAATTTAAATCTTCGGTCTTTTGAAATTTAAACCCTAACGCTTTTGGTTCGAGTCTTAGGTAAGGAATTAGCATTTTAGATTCTAGGAAAGCTCCTCTCTGGCATTTAAGATTCCTTCCCACTATTTAGTTAGGATGGAAACTCTTCTTTCCTCATATTGAGATAACCTGCAAATATCTTTAATTAAATTTAGATACCATATTATAATATTTTAAATATTACTTCATTATATGCAAAAGAAAAATGTCTAATTATTTGTTAAAAATAATGGTAATTTTGTCAAAAAGCAAAAAAATAGGAAAGGATTCCCGGAAATCCTCTAAGATCTCCCCCATTGAATATAGGAACGGATGTAGGAAGCTCTCCTTTTCTAGGAATCCTGGATTCCTTTCCAGAACCAACCAACCAAACTTGGAATCTTGAATGAACAGGAATTTAAGATTCTAGGAACGATCCAAAGAACAAGCCAAATGGAACTGAAAAGCAATACTTCTTAACTAGCTTAACATTTAGGAAATTGCCAAAAAATTCATGTCAAAGTTAATGACCTCACAATAAGTTGAAATTTTGTTAGATGAAGCTCATAAATAGAAAGCCAATAATCATGGTTTTGAGAAAGCGTTCAACCTGAGTTTATGAATATGAAACGAATTGTATACAACAAATGCATGATAAATTATTTTACCTGTGGGTGGGCCGCAACCTTGCTGAGAAAGTAACAAGTTTTGGGTGGCAGAATGTGACTGTCAGAGAAAATTCATCCATCCAGATTCATGCCAAAATGTAATCACAATCCAAATTATCTTGAAAGCTGAACTGTAACATATGGTGATTCTTATCCTATGTTTCAGCAAATATAAAACCATTCTTTGATGAGTTGATGTCACACTAACAATCAAATACCGATGACACTCTTCTCATTTCCTTATGGTTCAGAAGTGATATGGAACACAAATGATTTCTATTATGACTTGTGATGGAGTCCGAATGATGTGAGACTAGACTTATCACACAAGGGCACCCAAATATGCATTTTCTGTTTTTGGAAATTATTTGTTAAAGAATTTGATTTAGGAAACTCTAAATTGAGTTTCTAGTTTTTTTCTTCTTCTTATTTTAGGTAATTTCAGGCTTTCTTAAGGTTAATTTTTACCTATAAATCAGTCGTTATTTAGGAACTCACTCAAAAAAGCTCAAGATGTTATGTTGCGGGCCAACAATGTATATCATGCTCCCCAACACTACCTCCTCACGTGCACCCCCTGCTCGCCCATGGAGAGACAAACCAAGGTTCAACAAGTGCTCAATCAACAAAGAGTGAAAATTTACTAAAGCAAAGGTGGAGCCAAATGCAAACTCTGACTCAAATCCAAGACCCTGGGAAACCTGAGCTCTGGTCCCATGTTAGGAACCATCTCTCCATCAAGCTTAAGTTGTTAGGTAGTGGGGCAACAATGTTTATCACGCACTCCAACAGGAAGTAGTTTGAAGATAGTATTTTTATCGGAAAATTCAAAGGGCCCGGTATTTAGCTATGGAACAAAATGACCTTGTATAGACATCACAAAACAGAATGGTACATTAGGCTTGGCATAGTAGATCAGAAGTCCATGCTGTCCATTGTTGTATTACATCTTCTTAGATTTTTTGTTACTGTTTTCAGAAAAGGGGGAGCCATCCCCAACCCCAAAAGTTTTATTGAAAAACAAATGTATGAGGGACAGGGCCCAAGATAGAAGGGGCAAGGCCCACAGCCCAACAATCATCAACCCTCCCTCTAATGGTAGGAAAGTCCAATCTAACTCCCGTGCTCTTAGACGGGTTTGGGCTACAGGTCCACGGGCCAGCGTAGGAGCAAAATTTGTATCCAGTTTTTTAGGGGAATTTATATGGGTCTGTTCCAAGTTGCCATTCCTTGAAACAAACTTTTGTATTTCCACCACTCTTTTCAATCTATGCTCAGGCATGTCTCACTCGCTGAATGCATCAATTGAACTTGAGACCTTTTTAACTCTAAGCAACGAACGTAATGGATGCAAGTCTGCTAATTGCCTCTAGACGTGAAATTTGTCTACATAGCCCCCTACAAGCAAATAAATTCTACATTTAATTAAAGAAATGTGGCGTCCAGTCACTTTGATGAGCATTTTTATTTCCTTTTAGGTTGCCTTGACGTAGGACAAGTAGGAAGAGAGCAGAATGAGGAAGAAGAAATAGAGAGAAGGGAGAGAAAGGACCAGATCAGAGAGAGAAGATAATTTAGATGAGAAGATATTCAATATTCAATATCAATCCAAGTATGACTAAATGAATATATCTGAAGCCTTTGAATAGGCAAACCATATTAAGATGGAAACAAATAAAACCAAACCTTATCTAAATACCTTAGGATAAGCGCTACACTAATGGAATAAATCCAAATAACAAATTAAAATATAAACTTGATAATTAAACTTAATTCTGTCCAAATTTATATTTATATCACTACCCTATACCTTCTCATTTCTCATCTTTTGTCCACCGTGACACTAATAAGCTATAAGATAAAAGCATTTTACTCCATCCTATAGGTCTCACCCCTTCCACAGCTCACCTCTTCTCCAAAGGACGGTCCAAGCTTGGCTTCGCTATGTCCAACCCCATACCGGGGTGCTTGTTCCCAGCTGCACTACGTCTGGTGTCATACCTGTCATGGTGCTTGCACCGATACTTATTGTTACAAGCCCATGGGTAGAAGTTGCCCCTGAAAATTGGCTTGGAAAGGAAGGGTGGCCCTGGGCTCATACACTAATCCCAAATCTTCTAATTTTTCCTTGTGGGACTTGGGTTTATAACATGGGACGTGTTGACAAAATTAAATGCCGCATCTAAAGTTTAAAGCCTTGCAACACTATACATAGGATCATTGAGCCACTCAATTATTGCAGTTAGGTTTGGTTGGATGCTCTGACTCTAATGAAGACCTCTATACGATATTGTGAGGTCTATATAATTTGAATTTGGTTTATTACGGGAATATCTAAGATAATCCTAGACAACAGTAGTAGTATCAAAGAAATCGATGAATACAAAATGTTGTATCCCAATTCATCCGATGAAGTATTATTCTAACCTAAGTTTTTTTGCTTAGTTATGGCCCTGCATGGTTTACACCATGTCAATTGGTGCCAAAGTTGTGGATCGGCGAGTTGAGAGTGATTTCAGGGTAGATACATTGATTTTGGTAAATTTATTTTATTTGGTTGTGGATTGCTAAACAACTAAGGAGATCTATAAATTTTGGATATTTAGTTTTTGAAACTCATGCATATTTACCGACTGTTGTAAACAAGAAGACCAAGAAATTTTAGTTGATAGTTTCTTTAAATGGTGGAAACATAATGTAACTTTCACGTATCATCAGTTAAAACACAATATTAGGTCTAGAGAGGTGTTTCCATAACTGAATACAGTCACTGCAACTGGAGTATATGTCAAATGTCTCTCTTTGTTATTTATATGAGCCTAACTGTGTAAATAAAAATGGAATAGAAATTTCCCAAATGGAAGTTGGCACTATATCCTTTCTTAGACAATAATTGTTTTTTCTATATTATATTTGTTAACATATGTATCCATTTTCAAAATGATAGTCTATGGTATTTTTGTGGATTTGAATTGGATTGTAAACATCCACTATGATAATGTTACAATGGGTTTATTGGTTTATGCCATAATTATTATAAGTTTCCTATGGAAATTCCTATATTCCTTCTGGTTGCTACCCATAAATCTTTTCCACTGCCCTCTTTTTCGATTTGCTTATTTTTTCTCCGAGTCTTAATGCTTGGTCATTATACTTTCCAGGGAGCAACAACGAGGTTGGTCCTATGCCACTGCCAAGGTGGCCATTAACTGTAAGTTGTATTCCAATTTTTTGTATCCGAAACTATGCCATCTTATGTTTACTCATTCTGTGCTAGTCATCATGTCTATCATCAATTGATGAGGTCAGTTTATTTTGTTCCTCTCTCTCTCTCTCAGGGAGTTGGGTTTGGATCTGTTTCTTCAGGAATGGGATCTCAGCCACTAAATTCAAATTTTCTTATCCCGCGTCACCAGCAGCACCAGTTTCAAACATTGACTGCTTATCCTCAATTTGAAGAAAAGCCACGAACACCATTAATGGGAACATCTACTCTTCATGGAGGCCCTAGCTACTTGAGTAATCGTAGGCATCCAGTTCCCGAGTTTCGCGAAAAAGATGCGCGAGTAAGTTGAATAACGACTCAAGTTTCATTTTTTTTATTAGTCTAAATCAACAGCATGTTCAGTATAATCAGAATGCACAGCATCACAGCATGTTCAGTGTAATCAGAATGCACAGCATCAGGTAATCTTATTAAAAAAGAAGGAAGTCTAAAAAATCTGTGTTTTTCCACTTATTTTCCAAATTTAGTGTTGTTTTATTGCACTGATTATCAAGGAATTAATTTTCACGGTACAACTTGTTTTAACATAAATTGTCTCTCCATGGAAAGCAAACTACCTCTCCCCTATTTTTATTTTTTTCCCTGTGCAATTTTCATAAAAAAGAATGCCAGTGAATCCAAGTCTAATCAATGTAGAACAATGACACACACCCTAAATGATATTGATGGAATTGATTTTGAAATGGTTATAGTTAGTTGGACTTGAAGTCAACGTGGTAAAGAGACAAAACTTTGTCAGAAATACTTTTGTTCCTTTTACTTTTCTGATGATTTTTTTTTTATTTGACAATCAGATGATGCCCCCTAGTACACAAATAGCTGATAAACAAGCAGTGGTAATCGCAAGAAAAAATACACAGCAACGACAAAAGGATCTCCAACAACAACAGTTAGATGAGGTTGTTTGGAATGTCATAGCAATATTAAGCCATTTTTGCGACCTCCAACCAACACCCCACCAATTTCATATGTGAATTAGACTTACCTCCTGTTTTCACAATCGTTAGCCGTTGCCCCTGCATACGGGGGAATCTAAAAGAATTACGTAAAAGGAGGTTAAGTCAAAGGATTGTGTTAAAAAAAATAGACATTGCCCGCATTTTTACGTAATTCCTTGTGATTCCCCCGCATGTAGGGGCAAAGTCTAATTTTGCATTAAGAACAGGGGGCAAAGTAGACCTTCATTTTATTATGAAGCTTCATGGTGTCAAAAGTGCAGGTGATTATTGGTCATATATTTCTTAAACATTGATGTTTTGTATCAGAATACCAGAAAGACGAAGAGTAAGTCAAACAAGTCAAATGCACCAGGTGGAGAAAGTGCTTTGGTAGGTTAAACACCGAAAGAAAAAAGTGAATACCTTTTTTTGGGTGGGAATGTTCTTTTTCTTTACTGTAGAGCTATCAGATTTCGATATGTTCCAGAGAATTGTTGTATCATCTTTTCTGGTCTTCTCTTTAACACAATTTATAATCTTTAACAGTGCCTATACCTTTTGTAATTCTCGTTCTCTTTTTTCATCTCTTTTCATTGTTTTGTAGGTTGCTACCAATGCCGAAGTGGATAAACAAGTGGATGAAAACGTGGAGTCTTATTTGTCTCACAATGAAGACAATGCTGATGTTACGAGCAATACCTTCAGTACTTTGCAACCAAGTTCGTTAAATTGTAAGAAAAATGAACTCAAAGGTATATTCTTACTAGCTTACTGTTTCATAACGAACATAGTAGGTGAAAATAGGAGTCCGTCCCAAATTAAGAGTACAATTTTATTTTTGGGATGTCCCAAATTAGAAGTCTAGTTTCTTTTCTGGGACACTCATTGGACCAAATCTCACGACAATACACGTTTTGTTTTTATTCATTGATTATGTTAAATGTGGTGTATTGTTTGAAAACTATCAAAGTAAAATTGGACTCTTAAAGAGTCCTTCTTAAGGGGGTTGCTATTGACACACAGTCCTATTTACTTGGCCCCTAAGCACCGAGTATATTTGCTCATACTCGGTGCTTAGGGGCTGAGCCATTGTTAGGTACAAAAAAAAAAGAGTACATTGGTGTGTGTCAATAGTAGCGCCCTTTCTTAATGAGATGTCCCAAATTAACAGTTCTGTTTCTTATTTGTGGGACATACTCAATGTACCAAATCTCAGGGCAATAAACAGTTTTATTTTTAACCATCGATTATGTTGAAATTAGTGAGCATCTTTTTCTTTCACTACTCTCTCGTCACAACTGAAAAAACCTCATGCGGATCTAAGCTCCCAAAAAGCTTTCCTTATTCTACTATTGAGCTTGTTGGCTAGCTCTATACTAACTTGACTGACTTCAAGTTGAAGTTCTTCCTTCCCGCTAATGAGTGGCCCATTGGAGGATGGGGCACGAGCGGAATGTCCTAAACAGCAGCGTAAGTTTTGCCCTAGACACCACCTTAATTTAAAGAAGCAAAATTCGTGGAATAGCTGATTATTAAAAAACTGTGATGGTCAAACTGGACTCTTAATTTGGGATGGGCCTAGTACTTGCAACCTTCTCCTTTTCCAGTCCTACTCTTTGAGCCTGGGTTATGAAGGAATTTCCTTAACTTCTCTCTACGTTGGTATCACAATTGTCTCTTAGTCTTCTTAACAATGCCGGCAAGTGGTGCAATGGCTGATATGAAACTTCATAGAGTTTCACCTATATGTTTAAATTATACAAGGTGAGCTTTAAAGTTGGGGCCTAACTAAAAATATATAAAAAAAATTTGTTATATTGCAGGCTTCTCTTTTAAGGAGGTTGGCAGCATACACCCAAGCACTAGCAAGGTTCTGTGCTGCCATTTTTCGTCAGATGGGAAGTTTTTAGTGAGTGCCGGGCATGAGAAGAAGGTTTCATTCAATCCATATTTAATGTGTAGATTAAGTTCTTATTTGTTTACATTTATTATCCATGTTATTTTTCCTCATGACCTGAGACCTTATTGTTTTTTCTTCTGTACAAGGTCTTGATTTGGAACCTGGATCTTTTTCAACCGGCTAAAACCGCTGAAGAGCACTCTCATATCATCACAGATGTTCGATTTAGACCAAACTCAACCTTATTTGCAACTTCTTCTTTTGATAGAACTGTGCAAATATGGGATGCCTCCAGAGTAAACTACAATCCTTGCCCCATATCTATTAACACTTTTGTTGCTTTCCGTTACAGAACTTATAGGGTGCATTTGATAAAAATGTTGGAAAATGATTGAAACACTACTGCATGAGAAGTTGGAAAAAGAGATAAGTAGTGATTTGGTGAGATTTTCTAGTACTTTTTCCTTTCTCCATGGAATCCAAATCTTTGGGTGATGGGTAAGAAATTTCTTCCATGAATAAAGAGAAAAAAATGGAGAATATCTCACCAAATCACTCATCTCTTTTTCCAACTTCTCATAAATTTAGTAGTGTTTTCAGTAATTTCCAACTTTTTTTATCCGACAGATCTTTGAAAATTTTGTTTTCTTGTTTAGAACAGGAATTTTGTATTTGGATGTCATTTTTTCTTGCAAAGCAAGAAATTGTGTCTCTTACACAACTCTACAGGGATTTTACGCCATTTCATATATACTTTCTTTTCATTGAAGAACATTTTGATATATCAAGCACTGTTCTCTTAGGTCACGGTGGTAGTATTGGATATATATCCAATCCAGATATGCATTGGGTACATTGTGATACACACTAGTTATGCTTCGTATGTATCTGAAAATTTAATACTTCCAGTGTCTCAAAAAGATAGTCCCACTTTACTAGTCCCGTTTCCTTTTCCGTACATAATCAATTTACCATATGTCACAATAAAAGATGAGTTGTAATTTTGACCATTGATTACACTGAAATTGGTGTTTCTCAAAATGTACAAAAGTCAAAGTGGGACTATCTTTTTGAGATGGAGTAATTATCATTTTTTAGTAACTTTGGGACTTGTGACTAATACAACTATGATCACCATCACAAAATATCCATAGTTGGAGTTCCTAAGTTTCAACGTGTAAGTAGAAATTTCTCAACTTATTTTATGATTCCTTAAAATACCATCTTATACGAACTTGGTATGAAAGGGTCTTTTTTTTCTCTCTTTTGATGGGCAATTGTTTATGTGCCTATGATCTTGTTTTCTGGAAATGCATTTCTGTCTCCATATGACCTTGGATTTCAGTTGCACCAACAGTGATGACCTATTGGGCAAGAGAGTTTTGAGGTTTAAGTGGCGTTACATGCCCATGATGAGAGAGCTTCCTGAGATTAGTCTGAAGTAGAGTTGACTGGCAAGATAATTTGCTAAATCCATTGTATATGATTTATGCATAAATTGCCGAGAAACAAAACTGATTGGCCTAATGAAACTCGAAGTGGTTAATTGTTGAAATGAATTTTGAGTTTATCCTTCATTTATTTATTATTTGTGCCTTTCTCTCCTCCTCCACCACTACACCAACCTTCTCCTTTTCCTCTTTTTGTCATTCATTATTTAAGCATGTTGTTGCTTACATGTTTCATGCCATGGGTATTGTAGTCGAGCAAATCTCTGCTGAAGTTTGTTGGGCATGGGGAGCAAGTGATGTCATTGGATTTTCACCCAAGAAAGAGTGATCTTCTCTGCTCTTGTGATAGCAATGACGAGATCCGACTATGGAATGTCAACCAATCTGCTTGCACTAGCGTTTTTAAGGTCAGTTTTTGTATGTGCTGAGATGAATCTTTCAATAGTTTCATTCTTACCTTTGACTTTTAGGGCGTGTTTATATTGTTGCAAAAGGTTATAAAGTATGAATTGGTTTCCATTGAATTTGTTTCCTTTGAAGGTGTTTGATTCTGCAGTATTTTGTAATAAGTATGAAGTAGCTTGAAATCCATTCCTACCCCTTATCTTCTGTTGAAAGGAATTCTTACCCCATCCCCCCATGAATTGATTTCTTTGTTTCTGAGAAGTTGGATGATAATATGGACATCCCATGTAATTTTGCTGCCATGGAAAATGTTGGATGTCTTTTACCTTGATTGCAGGGAGCTAGCAGGCAAGTAAGGTTCCAGCCTCAAGTTGGGAACCTTTTGGCTGCTGCTTCAGGGAGTGCAATAAGCTTGATAGATGTCGAGACTAAATGTGTCCTACACAAATTGGAGGTATGACCAACTGTATATATATATAATTCATTCCAAGCCATGTTATTATGTATATTTAGACGTGTAGAGTAGCTGTCACTCCTGGTCCAGCCCAGTAAAATATGTCTGCTTTGGGCCTGAGCTCTCACGGTTTGCTTTTCCTTTTAAGGCCTCTAACTAGGAAGGACCAGTAACCACACATATATATATAGCACATCAGCTCACATCACCCAAGTGATGTGGGATGAACACCCATAGTGTATAGCTTGCCAGCATCTACTATAGCCACATGGAGGCACATATGATAGTGCGCCCCAACACTAAAGTCGTAATAGTAGCGGAGGGAAATATTTATATATATAACTTCCTATCTCAAACTTTATAGGGACATAGTAAAGACATTCGCTCAATCTGCTGGGATAAGAGTGGGAATTATGTTGCATCTGTTAGTGAAGACAGCGCTCGGGTGTGGTCTGCCTCAGGTGGAAAGTGCATGCACGAATTGAATTCCAATGGCAACAAGTTTGGGTCGTGTGCTTTTCATCCCGGATATTCTCTGCTGTTGGTTATTGGTTCTTACCAGGTATTTGAGTGTAATTTAATAATTTTATTCTGTGTGTTTGATTGCACTACTTGTCCATGGAGATTGGGGACCGCCGAAGATTCCATATAATCTCTCTTTAATTGTGTGAGACTGCAATAGCTTTTCCAGGGAAATCAATTTGTATGGTACAACTTGCTTTTGCGTAATTTCCATTTCAATGGAAAATCCAGAAACCACCTCTGCACTAAGTTTTTGTTTTCCATAGAAAATTATTCCATCTAAATTAATTTAAAAGGAATTTAGGTATTTTCCTTGTAAATGAACCAAATGCTCCCATATTTCTGATTCCACCACTGTCCTAATTCAAAACTCTCATTCTCTGTTTTTATTTTCTGTAGTATTTCTTTTTACACAAATCATTTTCATGAAATTGAGTAATTTTCCATGTAAGCAATCAAATGGATCCTTATCCTTTTTTATTGTTCTTGCAGTCACTTGTATTGTGGAATTCGACGAAGAACAATGAAACAATTACAGTTAACGCCCATGATGGGATAATTGCTTCCCTCGCTGATTCTCCACGGACGGAAATGATTGCTTCTGCTAGTCACGACCAATGGGTGAAGCTCTGGAAATGATCTCTCTCTATCTTGGGTATGTGGGAATTTTTCGTGTGCCTAGCTGAGTTGGGTGTAAATTTGATGGGATTTGCATAAAAGACAATAAAACAGGTAAAACTGCCTGAAGTTTACATAGCTGGGGGATATATGCACAAGTGAATAAAACAGCATATTTTACAGGGTATACAGGTATATACTAGACACAGAGATATAGTTCAAATGGGCTTTGGCTAGTATAGAATATGCCCCTTTTGCGGGGTTTAATGGGAGTCTAATTCAAAGATTTTCCTTTGTAACTTTCTGTGAATGATTTATAGCTTAATCTTCTGAAGAACTTATCCGGAAATGTTAGGAAGTTGAGATCTTTTTGCAAAAAATATGGTCACATGGTCAAAATTGAAGATAAAAACCATGTGAGAACCTCAAAACCGTTGAAATGGACCTTGACTTTAGAGCAATCAAGATATACAAGTACAAAAGTTTGCGGTGATATTCTTCCATAACTTTTTGAGAATCATTTGTAGCTTAATCTCCTGATGAAGAGCTACCCGAATAAAAGAGAGTTCCTGAGTTCGAGTCTCATTTGAGGTGGGGTAATCTTTGTTATTATTATTTTAGTAAAGGGAAGATATTTACACCTTTTTTTTAAAAAAAATAAAAATAAATAATCTCATGAAGAACTTTTGAAAAAAAATATGACGTGGTCAAAATTTAATATAAAAAATCTTATGAGACCTCAAAATGGTTGAAATGGACCTTGACTTTATAGTTTGAAGATATTTATGTTCTAAAGTTCACAGTGACATTTTATTTCACGCTGTAGTAACGTGTAATGAAACACATGTTGCACGATTTTTAATTGTTGGTAATTTGCTTGATTTGGGAATGCAAGTGGTTATTATGTATTATTTATGTTGCAAAAAATAAAAGTTTAAAAGGCCAAACTGAAAAAAAATAATTAGTAATAATAATAAATTGATTGTGGAAACAAGAAAAATGGGCTTAAGTGAAGTTTGTAGGCCGAAGGGAGAATTAACTAAAGATGGAGGGCTGTTATGAACAATCTAAAGTTGAGGGCTTATGTGAGACTAAAAAAGGTTGGAGGATGGGCAAAAATTAAATTAAATGAAAATGACGGGCCACATTGATTAAATAAAGATAAATTGTTAAAGTTTGAGAAACAAACTGGAAATATTTGAAACTAGAGGGCTAAAATTTGATCAATTGAAGTTTAAAGTTGAGCCGTGCAGATTTGAAGTTTGTCAAGGATTTTAGCAGGGATAACCGTAGCTTTTACAAAAAGTGTGACATGTAAATTTGTCATGGACAAGTACCCTCATAAAACGTGATGCATTGAAAGATTTTGCCTAACTTAGTTCACGTTAGGGGTGTTATGGAGAATCTGAAAATCGACTTAAGCGAATCAATCAGTTAAAAATTAAATTGAAAAAATTGAAACTAGAGTGAAGAAATCGATCTGAAATTAAATATATTCAGTTCGAGGGTGTGCCAATGCAAACAAATTCAAACAAAATCAATTATATGTGATGTCGTTATTTTTTTTCTTTGAAGCCCTTTTACTTCTTTAATTATATACTTAGTCAATTATCTAACTGAGTTGATAGTGAGTTTCTCTTTTTTAATTATTAATTATCTCTAATAATAAGAATGAATAAATAAAGCAAAATAATTGTTAGATTGATTTTGTTTAATATAGTAGAGGTTTTGGATTTATAGGTACTCGCTCACTCCTATTCATCTTACTTTCATCATGGAGTGGCAGCAGTGGAAAGCTCTTTGAGTGTATCTGTAATGAGCTAATTATTGTCCTGTAATTGGTTTAGAAAAGAAAAACATATATATACATACATACATACATACATACATACATATATATATATATATAATCGAACAAACCCAAACTAAACAGTTTGGTTTGGATCTAACAGTCACTATAATCGAAATCGAACCGAAACTGAATATAACAAGTTCAATTTAGTTTTACCACATTCTCACCCCGAAAACAACCTTAATTTAAATTTCTCCAGGATTAGGGCCTTGACAACTGTAGCCAAGACAAAGGCAATAGATTATATTAAGTAATATTGTCACATATATAAGCTTTGACAAATTGGCATGACAGGGGTATTATAATGGCTCAGTTTTGATTGTCACGGTCATTGGCCATGATAAAATTATCAGAATAACTCATTTTAAAATTTCACTTAAATTATATCGTGACAAATGTGAATTGACAAAATATCAGAATGGCTTAGTTCAAGATTGTCAATGGCTCATCTTAAGATTTCCATGAACTACCATAATAAATCTTGGCGTCATTAAACATCATAGTGGCATAGTCACATTGTCACTGATATAGGCTGTGATATCTACTATCGTACCAAAGCTAGAATGGCTTATTTTAATATTGTCATTAACTACAGAGGGGACAAGTTAGGGCCTTGATGGTATATTTTTGACAATATTTTTATAATTGTCACAGAAGAAAATCGTGACGAATTCTCTATACAAATGCAAGACCATTTCATAACTTTTGCTATGAATATAAACTGTGACAAAGATGGCCACTTTACCAGTTGACATGTAGTCTTGTTTATGGCACCCTTGTCTTAATTAACAGGATAACACCCGTAATTAAAAACTGGAGCATCACTAACCCACATAAGACTAGCTAAAGTAGGTCAAATATAAATATTGAAATAGTAAATCCAGGTAAATCACGTAATATTGAAACAGTAAATCCATATGATAATACAAAACATAAATGCAACATATATACGTGTATTCAAAAGGCATACAAATCCATATCAATATGTAGATTAACATACACCATAACTTAGGCTAGCAGTGGCTTGCCATATGAACATATACAAAACAAAATAAATCCATATTAGAGGCTTATATTTCGTTCGCGACCTCATCGTTTTCTTGTCTTATCCATCTTCTAGATACCTGAATAGGTTGCATAAAAACGGGGTGAACTCACAGTTCAATAGGGCGAATATACAGGAAATATCATGTTTAAAACATAATAACAATTTAATAACAGTTTAAACTACAACCGTTTAAAAACCAATGCATGCATATGTATATGCATATTACCTTCCATGTATCAACCATTATACCATATCGCCAAAAATATCGGGGCCGAACCAAATCATAATCATGAGAATAAGAATGGGCCTGACTTCCTCATAAAATCATCCGAATATGATAACAATAGAACAATCTCCCGGTCCAGGGAAAATCATCATCACATCATAATAGAATTGGACAACACGTCCATCAATATCATATAAATATAACACCAGTGCATTGCTGTTATCTAGATTTTTGGCCTACCCACCGCTAGCTTTAGATTGCCAAAGCTTTGCTACCTTTCCGGAGGTTTAGGGTTTTCAACACAAATGCACCATGCCATACTTATTTTCATACCGACAAGTACCAAACAATACACATTCCCTTCATCATTAAAGGTTCATAATCAAATTCACCATGGGATCAGATCACATCCCAGAATGTTACAATGAACATAAGGAACTCCCGATATTAGAGATACAAGATATATGCCACATGATAGGCCATAAAAATATTTCGAACTTGCCGAGTGATTTCTAAGATCCCAATGGCACAATAATGATGTATAATATGCATAGTATGCTAATGAATGCACATTTGGAATAACTTATGCCATATAAACTTGAACAAGTCTTAATTCGTATCCCTTGATGTATATAATTCATCAATATACCAATATTATAAATATGAAACATCCATACATTCAAGGGATATCTCATATGAATCAAACAACACATAAGTATCAAGTATAAATAGCATATTTTGCTTAAAATCATATACTCGTGGCTTTACAATCTTAAAACATCATTAACTTCATCATGTAATAATTTCTAAAACAAATATAAATTAGATGATGATTATCGTAGAATAAAACCAAATCATCGAGTTTTGAAAACAAATAAGCCTGTAGGTCGGAAAATACCCTAGAGGGGGGTTGAATAGGGATTTTGAAACTTAATCGTATTTTTAAAAACAATTTAAAAATATTATGTCTATATTTATCAAACAATCAACAACAAAGATAATTCCAAGCACAATGAACAAATAGCACAATATAATAAAGCAAGAGATATAAAGATAGAACCGATTAAAGTCGAAGATTTTTTTGTCCACACGGTTCAGCTTGTTCCCCCTACTCCGATCTCGGTTAATTCCCCAAGAATTTCCACTATAACCGATCTCCTTCCGGGTGAAGATCAAATCTCTACAAGTGTATTCTTCTCACACACTCTTACAAGTATTGAAATACCCTCAATACTCTTACAAGAAATCTCTCTTGCTAATTCTATGAGATACACCTCTCATAAAAATGATTTGAACAAGTTTTGGTGACAAACACCAATGTACAATAGCTCTCGTGTATAACAAATTTCAAATAAAGCTCACACTAAGAGATATCAAAGTTGATCAATGAATATAAGCTCAAAGAAAGAAAAGATTGATCAATGCCTTAGCTTTCAAACTTGAATAATGTGAATATGTGAAATGTGGGTTTGTAAGATCATTCAAGTTGTTTAAAATGAGTCTTAGAACTCATATATATATGTAAAAAAAGTTTATAGCCGTTTGAGGTGAAAAAATAAATTAATGGGGCAAAAGTGGACTTTAGAAAAAGTTCCAACGGCTATATTTTGCAAGGTAGTCGACTACCCAGAGCACCATGTAGTCGACTACATGGTGTAGTCAACTCCCCCATAAACCATGTAGTCGACTACATGCTTCTGGAGTGGGGAGGTTTTGTGCATTTTTCGAATTTTTGCATATTGACTCCGAAATTGATTTCAATGCTTGGAGAATGTCAAAAAAGGTTTTCTAAGACTTCTAAAATAGTTTTTGTATCAAAATTCATTCATATGAATTTATAGTGAATTTTTCAAGATGACTAGTTTTCGGTAAAAATTGTTTTCAAAGTTAAAACTTGTTTTGATCAATCTTGTCATGGTTAAAACATTGTATGAGCTATATAAATGATCAATGACATCTTTTACATAAAATCTAAGCACTCACTCAATTTTATAAATGCTTCGAGTCTTCGTGATGCTTGATTTTCTTGAGCTTGACTTCACTTGATTGATGTTCTTGATTCTTTCATGGTTTGAATAGCACATGTAGATCATTTGAGTTTGTTCTTTGTGAGTTGAAGCACTTGTGAATCTTGTATGAGAGTTTGTCTATTTCGGTTTGAAGTTTACACTTGATTGGAAGATTTATCGGTTATGGTGGCTATCATCATTGGAACAACCGAATTAAATAACACATTATTAACTTATTGTAATTATCAAAATAAGATTAATTGACTTTAAGGTCAACAATCTCTCCCTTTTTGATGATGACAATAGAGTTAATGTGTGTTTATAAAAAGATAGTAATTGAAAGCATATGAAAAATATGCTCCTCCTAAATTGGTGCATAGATAAAAATATACAAACAATTATTGAAATGAAAAGTACTTGCATTGATAAGATAAATTAGGTGATGTAATGTTATTTTCCTCCAAAAGTTAAAAAATATTTTCTTAAGGGGAGACGTTTTATTTTCTAAGTAATTGCACATAGTCATGGACAAATTCAATTTTATGACTTTACCCCTTGTTATATATTATATTTCTTAAGGATGGGATGTTTTATGATATTGAATTTATAGGACATATTTATCTATCATTGTTATATATTATATTTCTTATTATTATAGTATTTTTTTTAACATATCTAAAATTTCATGTATAGAAGGTACAAGTTCCATGGAAAAAAGTACAAGTTCCATGAAAAAAGTACAAGTTTCATGAAAAATAATAGCTATCGTACAACAAAAGTTGAAAAATAATGACTATCAAACACCAAAAAAGGGAAAAGTACAATATTTTCTAGGTAGAAAATTAAGGTAATCAAACACATTTAATTGACATTTTTTATGCAACTCAATTTTAGGCAATTGAATTATTTAGAACTTATTTTCTTTTTATGCAAGTTTCATACTTCAATCAAATGCACCCTTAATTTCTTTCTTATTCCCCCTAAATGGTCATCCATTTTTTTTTGTTAAAGTGAAGGTGTCCCCCTTTATAACGTAACTATATACAACTAGCATACAAAAGAGATTTTATTTCTTTAACAAAAAAGAAGGATGATCATTTAAAGGGATGATTAGATGAATTTTTTATAAGATTTTGTAGAGATGATCTATATTGTGAGTAGATTGCCTCTACCAAATTTCATAAAAAACTTCAACCTAAAAGTGGGTGAAATGATCATGAAAAAATTTAACAGTTAAAAATATATGTATATATCAATTTTTCTAAACACCCACTTTCAAGATGAATTTTTTTATAAAATTTGGTCGAGATAATCATTTCGACCAAATTTCATCAAAAACATATCCCGGAAGTAGGTCAAAAAGTCCGGTCAGTACTATATGATCCACGTATTGGGTGCACATTTGAATCGGACCCTATATATATGTATAAAATGTTTAATTGAAATTTAAAAAAACAAACTTTTTGATTCGTATTATTTATAAAATACCTTTGAATCGATGTTGAAAAAATTCAAACCAATTTTTACTTGAACCAACTTAAAAAATATTTAATTAAAATGACAAAAATATTCATCAAACTTACTCGAGAAATTGGACAAAATGGCCTAAGTGAAACATTTTTTAGTTTAAGGGACTTTAGAATAGTTTACTAGTTTACTCAATAGATGTTTGGCCGTACTATGTTTAAACCATAATTTTCGAATAAATATATGAATGCCCCAAGATATAACATTCTGGGGTTTCAAAACAGAAAGAGATAACAATCTGCATTGCATGTATTGAAAAACAGAAAAATAATTACTTCCGACCCCTACAAGATTTGATTCGGCAAGAAATTTCTACAAAAAGGAAAAAAAGAAAAGCCGGATAATAAAATACAGCATTTTTCATTAGAGTCGGTTGCATCATCACTTCCACAGCTCTTCCATAGGGATGCCACGGTCGCGAGCAACTTCACTGAATTGGCGCATTTGGAGAATTGCTTCAACAGTTGCACGCGCATTATTTAGAGCATTGTTGCTACCGAGCTGTTTGCCCAATGCGTTCTCCACACCAGCCATTTCCAGCACATCTCTCACCGACCCTCCTGCAAGAACTCCACTTCCCGGTGAAGCTGGTCGCAGCATCACCTTTGCTGCCCCATAATCTCCGTCGGCCCTGCCCATTTATTTGATTGTGAGGAAAAGAGATGAGAGCTCGAGCATATATAGAAAGAAAAATCAAACAGTCGAAAAGCAATTCAGAGCATATGGATGCCAAGAAAACAGATAATATTGTGAAGTAGACAATTTTCAAAGTCTAAAAAAGTTTTAAAAAGAGTTGTATTGCGTTGTGTAATGTCTTCAAAGTTCAAACAAAATACACACATGCAGGCTATCTCTTTCAAGCGCTTTTAGGAAGACGGAGGGAGGGAACTAAATGGTTGATACTCTTACCGGTGAGATGATCATCAAAATTTTCAAAGGTGAAACATGGGCGTAAATATATGGCTAGTTTCCTCTGCGGAATGTCTGTATTGGACGGAATTTTAACATCTCCAACTGGATTGGAGAGAGAAAAGTTGTCACTAAAAGACTGGTTACGGACGATTCGTACCAGATATGGACCCTCTCTGCTCTGTATGTATGAATTTTGCAGTCAACTACTTCCAAATTGAATAAATGAAAATCAGTGGGATGACTTTCATAACATGAAGACCTGTTTCATCTACAAATTCAATCATTTATTATTTACCCCTCCAAAGGGGGGAGATTCACAACTTTCTTAACAAAAGAAGTACCCTTTCTAGAGATTTTCACATATATGCATGTAACTAACTTTGAACAATGTGCCGGTTGACCTTATTCTCAATAAACCTGGCCATCTAGAGTTAATGGTTTAGTTTTGAAGTTCCTCAAATCTACTCGAAACTTCCCAAATTAGTAACAAGACAAACTGAAGTCCAAAATACTCATCCTACATGAATACATGATGTATTAAATACTAGTATAACATTTACCAATGAACCATGCTAACGATCACAAACTACAACAGTAAAACTTAACGCATAATGGTCTGCGTATGAATGTAATTAACCACAAGGATACGATCGCGTCATTGGAGTTTTGCATAATTCCAATAGCTTGTCTAATAAAATATAAGCACAACTGCACAACGCAAGCACACATGTTAACTATTCCTATTTCTATATAATAGAACCATGTGATTTCCTATTACAACATTGCACTCAGTTAAAAGTATCAAATACTTCAACATTCCCCTTAATTTTACTTAAATGAATCAAAAAACTCCAAATTACAACTATAACCCTAGACTCATCTGTTTTCAGGTCTAAAGGCGTGGATAAAAACACAATGAGGTGAAGGGCAGGACAGAACTTTGATCTTAAGTATCTAGCTTGATTACCAAGAAAGTTTTCCAAGTAGGCTGATTGTAAACTTCGGGATAACCAAGGCTAACCCCTACATCCGTGGAGAGTTCACTACTTTATCTGTGGATAGAGGACACAATATTGCTATGCTGAAGGTTACCTCACAGAGGTTTGGTCCGTTTAGACAACTATAGCAACCCTGGTGTCGTGGGCAGGCTACTGTGTCCTGTGTGTTGTGTGGCTACATAGGTTCTGGCTACAAACTAAGGGGAGTTACATAGCACATCGCATGGTGAGGTGAGGTGAAACTGATGCACCAAGTATGTGTGGTCAATAATCCTTCCTCGTAAGAACAGAGAAACGGCTAACTAGGATGGATGGGGATGTCCAACAACAATATCGTATGAAAGATTGCTTGAGTAATATAAAATTAAAGTGCGACGTCATGAAGAACTACAGGGAAGCGGGTGAGTTTGGTCATGGACATTGAGACACTTTGTTGATGGAATATAATGCAAACAAACACGTGAAAGAAAGCAAATCCAAGGAAACCAATTATTCTCCACCTTCTGCAGTCAACCTCACACTCACTTCAACTACCTGACAAAACATGAATTCATTTACGACCATGGCAATGCATACCCAGGAAACTAGTTCCTCCAAAAAAATAGTAATCCAATCAAACACACCCTTAATGTGACACTCTATCCTTCAAAACCAAAACCTAGAGACCGACAAATAGAGTCAAATTTATACACAGAGGTTCAAACTAGCCCAAAACTCCCTTCAAGCAAAACTAACAATTTTTTGCATTATGAATAAATATTCAACGGCGAAGAAATCAAATATGCAATGTCAATTTTATCACTATTCAACACATTATTGAAACAGAAATTAAACCCTAAAGCATCAAAACCCAATTTTAATTTCAAACCAAGAAAAGCAGTAAAATGTAGAAATGCAAAATTGGATTACCTGTGAGGAAAGGTGGAATACTTGGTTAAAGGAACAGTGATAATATTCCTGCGGGCATCAGTAGCAGATTTCTGAACAGCAGGAATAACCTCGGTAGCCTTACCGACACCAACACCAACATGGCCATTCTTATCCCCAACAATCACAACAGCCCTAAAATGCAATTGCTTACCCCCTTTCACCACCTTAGTAACCCTCCTCACTTGCACAACCCTCTCCTCAAACCCATCTTTAACCCTATCTTTCTTCTCAACCCCAAATTCACTCTCCTTCTTCTTCACCTTGGAATCCATCACGTATATATCATTCCCCAATACGCTTATTCCACTGTATGCAGGGCCGTAGAGCTCCTCGTACGCCGCGGCGATCTCCTCCTCGGTCTCCTCGGGGCCTTCGTCGAAGGAAGGGGGTTCGACGAAGTCGTCGGGGACTTCGGGGGGGTCGAAGGTGTCGATTGCTTCGGGGTCGGCATTTTCGTAGTATATCGTATCTATTTGGGCTTGGACTGGGGTTGGGGTTGGGATTGGGATTGGGGTTGTTTGTTGTTCGTCTTCGGCTTGGCATTTGAGTTTAGGTGATGATTTGGGGGTTTTTGAGAGAGAGGGGAATGGGGGTTTTAGGGTTGTGGAGAAGAACGGGGATTGGTGGTGGTGGTGGTGGTGGAGAGAGGTGCGGATACAGAGAGAAGATAAGGCAGAGAGAGAAGTTGCCATGGTAATAGAGATTATTATTATTATTATTATTAGAAGAAGAAGAAGAAGAAGAAGAAGAAGAGTAGAAAGAGTATTCTGTATTATTATTAGAAGAAGAAGAAGAAGAAGAAGAAGAGTAGAAAGAGTATTCTGTAAAGAGTCTGTCTCTTATCCCATAGATAATGGATGGATGAAGACGATATTGACATCTTTTATTTTATGTTAGTTAGCACTCATGGATCAAAGTATCGAGCAGTTAGCTTCCCTTCGATACAACAACTAAAAATTGAAATTAAAAATTAAAAATTTTAAATTTAAATTTAAATTAAAAATTAAAATTAAAATTACAAAAATTATTTATTTCATTCTAAAAATTATATCTAAAAAAATATTGTTTGTTTAAACATAACACATTTAAAATTTGAATTTTATCCTTATTAATTTATTTAGATCACATGATTCTAAGTCAAAATAAAACTAATTAAGTATTAATAATCATATTTTCAAATCATTGAATCAATTATAATAATTTTATGAGTTAAAATAGTAAAAAAATATTAATTATAAATAATAATTTTCACTACAACTATAAAACTCTAAAAAAAAGTACAATTTTTTTTTTACTTTTCTTAAAGAGACAAAAGAAAAGTACCCCCCCCCCCCCCCCCCCCCCCCCCCCCCCAAATTTTCTCAAACTCCTGTACCAGAGGAGGAGGGAAAATCAGAATTGTTGAAGACGGTGTAGCTTGAGGAAGAAGGGGAAGAACATGAATAGAGGAGGAGGAGGAGGATGAGGGTAAAATAAGTTTTTTAAGTAGTTAATTTCCAGATTTCAGTTTTAAGTGGCAAATTTGCCACTTAAAACTTTTGATGAATTTTTCAGTTTTAAGTGAGTTAAGTTTTCAAATTTAAGTTTTGCCAAACAAACAACTTTTAAACCACTGAAATCTGAAAACTTTAAGGGTGCATTTGATTGCAAGCGTGGAATTTGCATGGAAAGAAAATAAGTTACCGGCAATTAAATTGTCTAGAATTGAATTGCATGAAAAATGTAGTGCAGTGTGTTTGATTGCCTTAATTTTCTACCCGAAAAAATATTAGTTGTATTATGGCATTTTTAATGTAGAAAAAATTATTGATATTTTTTTTACATTATTATATAGTCATGATGGATTTTGTTTAATTGATCTTGATTAGTATATTTTAAATATTAAATATTTATATTATTTTGAATTTTATATTTTAAGTTATGGTATTTTTAATGTAGAAAATGATAAAAACCTTATCCCGTGAACCGTGCCCAAGTATGGAAAACAAAAAACCACCTCCCCCAAAGAAAACATTTTCCTCAATTGCCTTGAAAATGCACATGTGTGAGCCAAAAGTGGGAATTGAATTGCCTAGAAAAAAAAAAGCCAATCAAACATCTTAAGTTGTCAAATCAAGTGAAAAATCTTCATTTTTCATGGAAAATGTTGCAAATCAAACACACCCTAAGTTTTCAAATTTTAGTGGGCAAAACAAATGCCACCTTAGTCTTGACACAATAACCTATCATAATCGATGAGTATTCTCTTTCCTTATTACTGTAATTTATATTCTTATTCTAAGATTAATTGGCTTATATTTATGATTTATAAAATTATATATATTTTTTAATTTATTAAATTATATTATTAAATGTGTTATATAAAATGAGACAATTAGGTATAAGGGTCCATTTTAATAATAACATAATTATAAAAGATTGATGGCGTGAATTTATGATTCAGTCTACACTGCCAATTTCGAGCTGACACGTGGCCGTTCATGTCAGCTACCGAATTCATTTTTGGGCAAGGAAGCTCGGAGGAAACCTATGATGACCTTATAAAAGAAATGGATCCCTTAGGAGGTCTGGGTGTTCACTTAAGCATCAACTGTGAACGACGTATTGCTAAACGCTAGTTCCCGGAGCCCCTTCGAACAAGCTCCAAGATTGTCTATCTCTTTCTTCGCCCAACCACTCTGCCAGAGTAGTTGGCCAGGACATGGGCGACTGTCACCTGCAGACCTTTATTAAATGCACGACAACCGCATTTAATGCACCAGAATTCATGGAGAAGCAAGATCAGAGTTGGTACTGATAGCAACATGGCTCTAGCCCTACTCAGGGAACTCTGGCCACGCGTTTCCTCCAGTCATATATATACAAGAAGCATTTACTTCTCCCACCAACCAAAAAAAAGGAATAAGGGTGCTCTTCAATCAAGAGGAATAGAGAAGAAATATACTCGATGAATTATCACAGAGTAATATAGGCAAAGATAGACACTCAGCTCCCGAGCTCCTCTGGGCAGGAAACTAAACTAGTGTTAGCTTAGTTTCCCAATTCTACTGTAATACTAAGGAAACAGAGCGATTAGAGAGACCTTTGCAAGTATGTACATTTGTAAATATATTATTAATACAAGGCAACCCGAGTCCCGAGCTCCATTCCATAGGGGGGTTAACCTGTATCTTCATACGAGGCCAACCTCCTCTATAAATCATTGGCTCTCTCAAATTTAGCATTTTCTTTTTATTGCTCTAATCATTTGTCATAATCAATTGACTGCGTGGCGCTGGAACCAACCTTCTAGTTTTTAGCACCAACAGTTTGGCGCTATTTGTGGGAAAGACAGTTTTTTAACCAAAGCCACATACCTCTCCTGAAACTACGTAACCACCCGAGAACTTTACTATGTCTTTAAGACAAACTCAACCAGACCCTATACTAGCTTTACAGGAACGGCAAGCTACCCTTTAGATCCGAATCGACAGGCTCCTGGCCTGAAGGCAAAGCCCCCAAGTTAGCACGAGGAGCAGGTCATCATCAGCCTATGTGTCTGCTAACGTTCGCCTGATCCCTCCATGAGTCCAAGTCAGAGAAAGACTGGGGGGCCATGGTAGAGGATTCGAGGGGAACCACGGCAGACCTGGTGAGCTCGAGTCCCTCCATTCCAGCTCTAATTGGGAGGCCTTGTATAAAAAAGTTCCAGTCTCATTCTTTCCCCCACCAGCAAGGGATCTGCGGATTAATGTGGTTCGTGAAAGACGCTCGAACGAGTTTTCGCAACATCCGGAGCCTGAGTGCGGAACTACCTCCCCTTCCTATCGAATAGAAGGCCGGGGCGTGAGACTGAAGTCAAACCCAGGGGATCCGTTTTTGATATAATCTCTCATAAAGAATCGATCGAAGAGGTTGAGAATAGACTCGATGATGCAAAGGAAAACTGGTCTGAAGAGCTCCATTTGGTACTATAGGCCTACAGAACCACAATCAGGGGCCCAACTGGTGAAACCCCTTTCTCCCTGACCTACGGAACTGAGGCGGTCATCCTAGTGGAGATGGGGGTCGCGACCTATAGGATCAACCACCACGACCCAGCTCATAATGACAAAAACCTGTTGGCTAACCTACACCTCCTCGAAAAAAAGATAAAGCAATCTCGAATTAAAGAAGAAGCATATAAAAAAGGCATGGTCAGAGGAAACAACAAAAGGGTCAAGCATCGAAGCTTAAGTGTTGGCGATTTAGTGCTCTGAAAAGTCACCTTGGCAATGAAATATTTTGAACATGGCAAGTTCGCTGCTAAGTGGGAAGGCCCTTACGTGGTCACTAAAGTTAGCAGACCAGGCACTTATTATCTGAGGACTGCAGACGGTATGGAGCTCATGAGACCATGGAACATAGAGCACCTCAAGAAATACTACCCTTGAACTAAGGGCATCTTGTACCTTTTGTAATGGATTCGTTCAAAAAGAATGTGAATGAGATGTTTTGTCTAAAATACTCCGTTATTTTAAGCTTACATCCAGTTTAGTGAGTGCTCAGCTCACCAGAAGCACACTCGCACTCTGTTTACAAAAAACTCTCTCATAAAAAGGTCAATTTAGTGAGTATTCAGCTCACCAGAAGCACACTTGCACTCTGTTTACAAAAACCTTCTCATAAAGAGGTCAGTTTAGTGAGTGCTCAGCTCACCAGAAGCACGCTCGCACTTTGTTTACAAAAAAAACTATCACAAAGAGGTCAGTTTAGTGAGTGTTTAGCTCACCAGAAGCACGCTCGCACTCTGTTTACAAAAAACCCTATCACAAAGAGGTCAGTTTAGTGAGTGTTCAGCTCGCCAGAAGCACACTCGCACTCTGTTTATAAAAACCTTCTTACAAAGAGGTCAGTTTAGTGAGTGATCAGTTTGCCAGAAGCACACTCGCACTCTGTTTACAAAACCTATCTCACAAAGAGGTCAGTTTAGTGAGTGATCAACTCGCCAGAGGCACACTCGCATTCTATTTACAAAAATTCTCTCACAAAGAGGTCAGTTTTAATGAGTGTTCAGCTCGTTAGAAGCACACTCACACTCTGTTTACAAAAACTCTCTCATAAAGAGGTCAATTTAGTGAGTGATCAGCTCGCCAGAAGCACACTCGCACTCTGTTTACAAAAACCCTCTTATAAATGGGGTCAGTTTAGTGATTAATCAGCTCGCCAGAACACACTAGCACTCTGTTTACAAAACTCTCTCACAAAGAGGTCAGTTTAGTGAGTGTTCAGTTCGTTAGAAGCACACTCGCACCCTATTTACAAAAACCCTCTCATAAAGAGGTCAGTTTAGTAAGTGTTCAGCTCGCCAGAAGCAAACTCGCACTCTGTTCATAAAAACTCCTCTCACATAGAGGTCAGTTTAGTAAGTGTTCAGCTCGCCAGAAACACACTCGCACTCTGTTCACAAAAAACCTCTCACACAGAGGTCAGTTTAGTCAGTGCTTTGCTCGTCCGAAGCATACCTACGCAATATTTGTCTTGCTAAGTTTTGGTCACTTTCGACTAAGTTGTGGGGGCATTAGTGTACCTATACCTACGGAGCTCATAGCTATATCTCACATAAACAACTCAAGCGAACGCAGATGCAAGACAAATAGTTAGAAGGCTATTTTTAGCACCAAACTGTCATTTCTATTTCACGATGAAAACTCATTACAAGGGTCCTAAATTTTTATACAAAAGGATCATTACACGGGTCCTGAATTTTTATATAAGATGACTATTGGAGCTGCTCTTCATCACCATCACCAACTCCTGCACCGGACCTCGAATGAGAGGGCTTGCCAGTCTCCCACTTAGTAAGCACATCAGGCTCCTCAGATTGTATCAGCTGCAGCACGGCAAGAGCATCGGTTCTCTTCTCTGCGATCTTGGCCCCTAATTCAGGAGTCATCTCGATCTCTAAAGGGGCTTCTAACTCCTCGAGCTCCTCTGGCCGTTGTAGTGTTAACTCTTTGCACTTATAAAAATCCGATTATAAAGGAGTCGGAGATCCTTAGTAACTGCCCCTCGGAGCTGCAAAAATCTTCGATGGCTTGAGCTCTTACTACCGGGAGGGACCCCTTCAGCTCATTTAGCTCATTTTCCAGGTCGAAAACTCGGATCTGGTTATTCTTAAAAGTGACCTCAGCGTCTTCCCTCTTTTTGCGCTCTAATTCAGAGGATCGTTGAGCCATCTCGAGTGTAGACCCAACGGCCTGGAGAACCCTTCTGGTGCTGATCAGCTCAGTCTTGAAGCTGAATGCCTCCTACTTCGCTGCTTCACACTCTTGCCCTAACTTCTTATACGCAGACTCCAGGAGGGAGAACATGGAATTGAAGCTGTCCATTTTGTTCTTCAGGCCTTTTATCTCCGACAGGGCGTTCTTCAGCTAGTCCAGCATGACCCTTTTATATTTCTTAGCCCTCTCCAAATCGCTCTTGACAATATACAGCGTTCTTGTACGAAGAAGGCAGAGTTTCCTTGGGTGCTGGGCTCAGGCACACCTTTTTCAGTTTGTCCCTTCGAGGTTTGCTTTGGGGCATCTTTAGCCCCAATGATCACCACCTCCTCTTCCGTTGCCTCGAGCTCTTCAACAACCGCGGAGCTCTTACTAACAGGACTATGGGACTTTTCTTCTGAAGCCCCTCTTCTCTCTAAAGCGGATTTCTCAAGACTGGGGGGAGGGAGATCTTCTAGGGGAGCGTTAATAAGCTCCACCAAACCTTGTACATCCTCTGGTGGAGAGCTAATGGGCCTGACAATGATCGTTGGAGTTTGTTTGAGAAGCCCGAGGCTACTTCGGGGTGGCCCCATTAGCTTTATCTGACCCCCTAAACCTCTTAGATATGAACAAGCCCCTAGCCACTGCGGTCTTTCTTTTGGTTGCCTTTTCGGTGTTCACCTTAAAGGCCAGGGCTGGGAAGGAAAACGACAAGGTCAGAAGAAAGGGAAAAGCAGGGATTATGAATAAAAAAAAGAGCAGCTTAGAGACTTACTTCTTTTAGGTACCACAGGCACCTGTTGAAAAGGGGCTACAGTCAATACCCTGTCCCCAGGAGAGACAGGCTGGGTTCCCCCTATAGGGCCCTCTCATTGGGCTCTAACTTCGGGAGCACTTTCACTATCCTCTTTCTGAATGGTTTTGGAAGAATGGAGTCCGGGGTCGTTCCGCTCGGACAACAGAAGTATATTCAAAGGGGGAAAATCCTCCACGGTAAGGATGTGGGACTCTGTGTTGGAAGGCCTGGGGCCCAAGCCGTACCTCCACAGCATTCCTGGGAGTTACGATGTCTTGCGTAATATTTAAAGAAAAAGTCTTTGGCATCCTCCATCCAGGACGTTTTCACTTGAACCGGTTTTTTTTCTTTAACTGAGAAATAAGAAACGAGGAAAAGAAAGTCAGAAATTCTTGGTGCTGAATACATAAGCAAGCTCATTTGGCACTAAAGAGGAAACTTACTGATGGAATATGGCTCTGAGAACCAACATTTGAGGTCGTGGATACTGGAACACCTTGAATCGTGCTCCCAGTCCTCCCCTAAAACGAAGAAGAACTATTTTTTCTAGTTGGAAGTACTGTCGGGGAGGCCATGGATGATCTTCGAGGCCCCTAGCCTTGTGGGGTAGTTGAAGAGGCCTTTATTCTTCCCACTGCTGTCCTTGGTCTGGAACAAGGAAATAAACTCCTCTATGGAGATGTTGTGGCTCCCAGCAGAAATGGCCCTCAACAAAAATGGCCCTAAATATCAGCACCGATCCTATCAGGCAGGACCACATGTTTGGACTAATTTAGGCGGGGGCAAGGTCCATAGTCACCAATAACTCTCTCACATGATCGTCCATGGGGAACCTTAGCCCGTGCTCGAAAGTGGCCTCATAAAAGCAGACCTCCCCAGGCCTGTAGTAGCAAGCCTTTTCCTTTGGGCTTGGAGCCCTAATCTTGACCGAGTCGGGGAGTAGATGTCTGTCATTGAGTCTGGGGATGTCAGGTGCAGAAAAGGTCGAATAGATACGAAAACTGGCCAGAAAGCTAAGATACTCTGAGTATTGGTCGATGCCTTTTAAGTCGTCGGACACACAAAGAGGGAGACAGATGCGAACCAACTCTCCCTCACTGTCCAAAACCTCAATGGATCTCACGTTGGAAAGAAGGCTGGGTACGTTCACCTCGGAGGGGCCCTGCTCTACGATGGAAGGGTTTTCCTAACTCTGGGTCTGACTAGTAAAGTGTTCCATCAGAACCGTTAAGGCGTGGAGAGAAAAAGAAAGAGCGAAATGGGGAATCAACCTGATGAAGGTGTCTAGAGAAACGCTCGAAAATCTCTTAAAGGAGTTATCAGAAAAGGGTTTGTAAGCCAGGGTAAAAGGAAGATGCGGCAAAATGATGTTTTGGGGCTCTAAGTCTCTAACGCGCCTAAGGTTTAAGAGAAAAAGAGATGGAAAGTAAGAAAAATTCTCTAAGGCAAGAAAGTCTTTATAAGATGTACTAGAGAAGCTAAGTGTCTTTCCAAAAGCCTTAACAGTCCAATCGAAGACCCACTTTCATGCGCCGACACGATCTTCAAGGAATACAGAGCGACCGTACTCATTAAATAGTAACGGCCGGCCACGCCGAAAAAGCTCGAACCAGGTCGAAAGATCCTAGACTCGATGCATTCGCTATGTTTGGGGCGAAAAATTGGTTCTAACCTCATCTGAGGGCCCCTGCGCATGCTACTAAAAAATAGAGCTCGAGAAACCCCCCCAAAAGACCTAAAAGTGCCGACTCTTATCCTCCCCAACCAGCTCTTCCGAGCTGAATGACAAGGATAGGGCAATTGATGGCGCGAATTTATGATTTAGTCTACACCGCCAATTTTGAGTTGACACGTGGCCGTCCACGTCAACTACCGAATTCGTTTTTAGGCAATGAGCTCAGAGGAGACCTATGATGACCTTATAAAAGAAATGGATCCCTTAGGAGGTCTGGGTGTTCACTTAAGCATCAATTATGAACGACGTGTTGCTAAACGCTAGCCCCGGAGCCCCTTCCATGAGCTCCAAGATTGTCTCTCTCTTTCCTCGCCCAACCACTCTGCCAGAGTAATTGGCCAGGACATGGGCGACTGTCACCTGCTCTGCAGAGCGCGCAGAGTTTCCCTTACCTTCGTTAAATGCACGACAACCGCATTTAATGCACCGAAAATTCATGGAGAAGCAAGAACAAAGTTGGTACTGATAGCAGCATGGCTCTAGACCTACTCAGGGAGCTCTGGCCACACGTCTCCTCTAGTCATATATCTACAAGAAGCATTTACTTCTCCCACCAATTAAAAAAAAAGAATAAGGGTGCTCTTCAATCAAGAGGAATAGAGAAGGAATATACCCCACGAATTATCACAGAGTAATATAGGCAAAAATAAACACTCAGTTCCCGAGCTCATCTGGGCTAGAAACTAAACTAGTGTTAGCTTAGCTCCTCAATTCTACTGTAATACTAAGGAAACAGAGCGATTATAGAGACCTTTGCAAGTCTGTATATTTGTAAATCTATTGTTAATATAAGGCAACCCGAAGTCCTGAGCTCCATTCCACATGAGATGGATTAACCCGTATCTTCATATGAGGCCAACCTCCTCTATAAATCATTGACTCTCTCAAATTTAGCACTTTCCTTTTATTGCTCTAATCATTTGTCATAATCAATTGACTGCGTAGCGCTGGAAACAATCTTCTAGTTTTTAGCACCAACAAAGATAATTATAAATTAGCATAGTAAATTAAAAATATTGTATAAAAAAGACACTAATGCTTCTTCTTTATTTAATTAATAACATAATAACATTAATATAACAAATTAATTGATACATGAACGTAATTCGTTGTCTTATTTCTCTTTTCTTACTATATGTGTTTCTTTATTCTCTACTTTTCTTTTCGGTCTCTTGATTTGTAGTGCCTTCTCTGTTCTCTTAATTGAAGAAAAGTTGCAATACTTCTACACCTCTTTTTTTGATCAATAATGTTTTACAATATTTATTTAGTTTCTTCCCTAATTTACCAAATATTTTTAATTGTTGGACAAAATACTTCATTAAAATAGCTTGGAAGATATAAAAGTGTATATATATAAAAACAACTCTCCGTTAAAAAAATATAAACATACTCAATGTAGATTCAGCACCAATTGTCCAGAATAGAGAAACTATTTACATGGTGGTAAAACAATTTTAGCATCAATTGTCCAATACTGAAATGGGGCTAAAAGGGTTTTAGCACTAATACAAAACAGAGAGAATAACAAAATTTATGGTGCTAAAACAGATCTAGCACTAATAAAAAACAAAGAACAACGAAATTCAAAGTGCTAAAATAGTTATAGCACCAATAGAAAATAGAGAACAACGAAATTCAATGTGCTAAAACAGATTTAACACCTATCCAATGCTACACATCAATGTGTTAAAACGAATTTAGCACTAATTTTTTAGAACATATTAACTATTTACATGGTGCTAAAATGCTTTTAGCACTATTTTTGTTCAAAGTAACTAATCACATGGTGTTAAAACAGTTTTATCACCAATTGTCTAACACTAGAATGGTAATAAAAAGGTTTTAGCACCACAAATGAATACATATAACTAAAATGGTGATGTTAAAAAAGATTTAGGACCCATCAAATACTACACATCAAGGTGTTAAAATAGATTTAGCACTAATTTTCTAGAACATAATAACTATTTACATGGTACTAAAACAGATTAAGCATCAATATAAAACAAAAAATAATGAAATTTAAAGGTGATAAAATAGATTTAGCACTATTTTTTGTCCAAAGTAACTAATCATATGATGCTAAAATAATTTTAGTACCAATTTTTCAACACTAGAATGGTGCTAAAAAGGTTTTAGCACCACATGTGAACACATATAACTAAACTAAATGTGCTTAAAATAGATTTAGCACCCATCTAATACTATACATCAAAGGTGTTAAAACATATTTAACACTAATTCTCTAGAACATAATAACTATTTATGTGGTGCTAAAACAAATTTAGCACCAATAAAAAACAAAGAATAACGAAATTCAAATGTGCTAAAATAAATTTATCAACATTTTTGTCCTAAGTAACTAGTCACATGGTGCTAAACATAGTTTTAACACCAGTTGTACAACACTAGAATGGTGCTAAAAAGGTTTTATCACCACAAGTGAACACATAAAACTAAACTGAAGGTGCTAAAACAGTTTTACCACTTATCTAATTTTACATATCAAGGTGCTAAAACAGATTCTAAATAGTGCTAGAAAAGTTTTATCACCATAAGTAAACACATAAAACTAAACTGAAGGTGCTAAAACAGTTTTAACACCTATCCAAGTTTACATATCAAGGTGCTAAAACAAATTTAACACCAATTGTCCAACACTAAAATAGTGCAAAAAATTAAAAAAACAAGAACAAACAAGGACATTACTTTATTTTACTAAATATATAAATAGAGAAATAACCCCAGACACATCAAATTAGGATTGCTAAAATTTTAACAATAAATGAAGTAGAATGAATAAAGACAAGAAAAAATAGGGACACGCTCAACTAATTTAAAGTTCCATCGAGAATGAGAACCATACCAGTAAGATCTTCCATATTTGTAGGCTTCACATCAACAATATTAAAACTCTTATTACTAATTTTCAAGTTCCAAATGTTTATTCGAAGATTATCAGCCAAAATAAAAGTTTCGCCATCGTCACAAATGTATTTGTTCATGGAAAGGTAGAGATTTTTATATTAGGGGTATATTTGTCCATCAACATATATCATTTTCCTTAAAATAAATTAATATTATGAAAAAAGTGTCCTTATTGTTAAATCAAATTATGAAATTAGTACTACTTCCCTTTATTAAAAATGAGTCCGCCCTTAAAATTATAAAACATTACGGAGCAAACCTTATAACCCATTATCTCTTATAAAATTATATTTTTTTAATTTGTTAAATTATGATTTTTAATTTTATTATTAAATGAGACATTTATTGATATTTTAATATAGACAAGAATTCATACTAGATAATGATATAATACTTATCTAATTGATCCATCTTATTAATTTCATATATTTTTAATTTTTTTTATGATTTTTTGGACCTTTTACATAACGAATCAGTGTGCATTGCCGAAACTGATACCAATATTCGTATTAAAAATTGAGTGTTCAAGTTGGACTCCAAAACCCAACTTTAAACCATGGTTGCACTACACACAATATTTGTTGATTTGAAAATCACTAATTTAGTCTCATAAACGATCTTAAAGTAGAAGAGTGGGCTTTTGCCCTCTTTAAGGGAAAAAATAAAATAGAGGAACATTATATATAGTAATATATATAAGTGGAAAATTGTAATATTAATATTGTACCAAACTGTGTTATTCTGTATTATTGTCAAAATGTATTGAAATTTATAGGAGTGTATTCAATTCATATTTTAAAAGATTGTTAAAATTTGTCGATTCTGTTAAGTTCATGTATTATTTTAATTCCTTATAAAATTTGACAGATTTTAATACATATATTATTTTGGATTTATACAAATTTATATAAGTTCATAGATTTATGCAAATTTTAATAAGTTCATGAATAAAAAAATCAAAAGACAAAACAATAAAAAAAATTAATAACTTAGGTTTAGCCATTTTAGTCTATACACACTCGTCGTTTAAGGTTTAGAGCGATAGAGTTTGTGGGTTTAACTCGCTGTTGTTCTCTCATTTTTCTCCGCGTGTTATTTCACTTATATATATATATATAAAATCATCAAAATAACGTAGTACACACTAGACACGCTTTGCACACCTTGAGGTGTGCACCTTAAACTTGCCTCAAGCTGGAGAGGTGTAAGCCTCATATTTTGCCATAAAATTCACGCCTCAAAGCATTTTATCCATGCCTTGCCTCGAGACGTACGCCTCAGGGCACCTTTTGAAACATTGGTCAGAATTGGCTGTACCAAGTTATTTTGAAAACGGCACTGGTACTCAAAATTATTACCATACAATATCGAATATATTGGTATTGCCATGGTTTACCTTACCGTACCATTATCAATTGTGCCATTACACCAAATATCAAAATAATACCAATATTCCACAACATTTAAAATTTTAGATCAATGGTCTAGATTTATGCTAACAAATGACTTCACTTTTCACACTAATTTAGGGTTTTCACTTTTGAAGCTTGCTACACATAACACACGCCACCTCTATCTCTCTCTCATCTCATCTACTCTTCTCTTTTTTTTTAAACTGCCATACCCACTACCACCCCACCACCACCATACCCACCAAAAGTTCAATGCATCCTTGGGTGCTTTTTCATCTAAAAATTGATTAGTTGAAGTGTTAGATATTTGTGTTTGGTTTTGAATTTAAATTTGGCTTGTAACTTTAATTTTTAGTTTAGACTTTTTAGTTGTATACCTTTTTTATACACATTTTTTTAAGTTTTAATTGTGCCACTTTGGATATTGTGTGGAACTTTTAATTGTGTCTACTAGGCTATTGTGGAAAATTGTGCCCAAGTAACTATTGTTGGAATTATTTGATATTGCTTGTTTTGACTTTTAATTGTGCCATTTTTTTAGTCATTTAGTTATAGTTTTTTTTAGTTATTTTCCATTTTTCTTTTGCATATATCAAATGCCCAATTTTTTTTCTTTCATTTAAGCTTGATTGTTGGTAATATATCACAACATGTCGTATCATACCAATTTTTTTTGTATATATATTGAATTCAATATACTGAAAATTTTGGTAAGTAATGGTAATGGATACGACCTACCAAATTTTTGGCACGGTACATGGTATGTTTGGTATGGTACGATACTGTACTAAATCCACCCCTAGTAATATCCTATGTATACCTTGGGTTCAGATTTTCCATGGACAATCCTATGTTTTCAGACATACAAAAATTATTTTGTTCTTTGTTTTTATACAAAAATTTTATTGTTAAAAGTGTAGTTTGTATAGAGACAGTCCGAAATAAGTTCTTGTCATCCCTTACTCCATAATAAATATGCAGTTAATCTACATTGTCAAAGAGCAAGCCAAACCTTTCTTATTTCTATGAATGGTAAAGAATCTTAAAATAAACACATCATAGTAGCAAACTAAGCTAAACCTTTATTCTTTCTATGAATGGTAAAGAATTTTGGAAACAAGTCCGCATACAAAAAAAAACTTCCAAGTTCTTAGGGCTAATCCATGCTAAAAGCCCAAAAACATTGTGAAATATTTGGAAACAAGAAAGAAAGGTCATTGGAAAGCTCAATATCCAATAAACAATAGATTTTTTTTATCAAAAAGAAAATGCTTTTATTAGGAACTAATTAAACAATAGTTACACAAACGTGATTCAAGAAAGGTGTACATAAATTCAAGTTCTCAAATAGTTACACAAACGTGATTCATGTGAGAAGAAAATTTCAAGTTCTCAAATATGTGTACATAAATCTTGCATTACAGTTCTCCAAAATCCTGCCTAGTCCCATTGTGGTGATAGGTGACAGCCTATGACCACTTTGCCTAGTTAAAAATTCCAGAAAATAAATTGGAGTTTTTTTTACTAAATATGCTTCTTTTTTATCTGTATTAGCAAAATAGGGTAGTTCTTAACTTATTTATGAAAATGGGGTAGTTTAAAAAATGTTAGTTCCAGTGGCCCTTTTTGCCTTAAAAACGCCAGGTTGGATATCGATTTTTAAAGACATGAATTTTTCTTACACTTAAAAACGCTGAGGTGGGTATCGATTTAATGCATAAAAACGTTACCAGGAGTAGCGATTTTAACAATAAAATCGCTAGCCTCTCTAGCGTTTTTATGCTTCTTAAAAATCTCACATTACCACACAGTTTAGTTCATTCGTGAAAGGGAAAAAATTCAAAACACAATGCTCCAACTTCTTCCCTCTCGTAGCACCTCTCACATTTTTTTCCATCTCCTGGCACTTCACAATTTTCTTCCCTCTAGCTGCACCTTTCTCCTTCTTCATCCCTCTTGCCGTCGATCTTTCCTGCATTACAGCTCCAACCGTGCACAGCTCAGTCGCTGGTGTCTTCACCTTTTTTCCTCCGTCCACTCCACCAGGTACACATATCACAAAATTTTATTTTTGCAAGTTGTTGTGATGGTATATGTTTCGATTTGCATGAATTTTGTGGGATTCTCAGTTTGGAAAATTTGAATGGGGGTTATGGGGTTTATAAGTGTTAACACCCCCGCCTTAATTTACAGGAAAACACCCGTAATTAAGACCTGAAGTGTCACTAACCCATCTTAATAGGACTAAGATAGGTAGATATGAGGAGTATAAACCAATAAGGATACATATATCATACAAAGATAAGCATGGATTATGCATTGATACTATAGTTATGAGCATGCTTAATAGATATACAAAAATTTACCATATGAACATTTAAAAGAAACACATACAAGTGCCTGAGCTAGCCGTGGCTTCCCAGACCAAAATAGTTATTATAAAAATAAACCATAATATCAGAGGCTCTACTTCGTTCCCGAACCCTTCATCTCTTTGTCCCCCTAGGACTCATGAGTACCTGTAATAGTTTTAGAAAACGGGGTAAGCTACACGCTCAGTAGGGGTGAGTAATGACGAAAGCATCATGTATAGAACATAAACAAGTTTAGAACTAGTTATTCAATTAGCAATGCATGCACATGCCAATGCAGGTTACCTCCCTTGTGTCAATCATAGAACCACTTTTTTAGAATATATCTGTACTGCCAGAATAGAACATGGGCCTGCCCGCCCAAGTGCATAATCCGATAATAGTCATAAGTTGGCCCATTGGCTCTAGAGAAGATCAATAGATCATAATCAATTTGGACCACAAGTCTGCCAATACTATCATCGCAATAGAATCATCAGTGCCTTATCGTTGTCTAGATTTTTGAACTATACACCGCTGGCTCTAGACAGCCGACGCGTTGCTGCCCTCCGGAGGTTTAGGGATTTTCAACCAAAGGGCACTAGGCCCCACTTATTTTTCATACCGGTAGGTACCAACCAATACATCATCCCTTCACAATCGAAGTGTCACAGTAGAATCATATCAGGATCATATCATATCACATCCAACATAATATTATGATCATAACGAGCTTTCATAATCATCATCATCATCAATATGAGATATACGCCCATACGTTGGGCCATAGAAGTAATCCACATATGCTGAGAATCCTCCAAGTGTTTGGTTGACACAATAATAATGTGTATGGCATGCAAACATATAATTTTGTGCATATACCAAGCAATCTATGCTATATCCACTCAAGTCAATCCCATTTCGTATCTCTTGGTGCGTATAATAAACCATCAATAAATCAATTTTTCCAACCAACAACACCCACACCACTAAGATATACCGTATATGATTCTAATAGCAATTTACAACAAGTGTGTATGGCATAGTTTACCTTAAATCATGCAAATATAACCATAAAAATAATCAAACACCATATAATTTCATTACTCATGAGTTTTCAAACCAACACAAGTCAAATACAACAATTATTAAGCCAGGAAAATATTTTATCAAGTTTTAAAAGTAAAAGAACCCCTACCTCAAACTTATAAGCCAAAAGAAGAGAGAGAAAGTTGATATTCAAAAATCAGTCCGATTAAATCTTAAAATTCATAACTCACCTCGATCCCCTCGATGCGTAGAATAACTTTTCTTAAGGTCGAATTGAAATCCAAAACGTGATTTTTGATAAATTTTAGAGAGAGAAATACAAAGAAAAAACAAGCTCTTAAAGATGGAACAATAGAACTGAGAAAATGACCAAAAAACCATCTAGAAAGGCTTTTAAACTTTTTAATCGACATTGCAATAGGCGCCTGTTGGCCCAATAGGCGCCCGTTTTTCAAAAAACAGGCACCTCTTTTATAAAAATAGGCGACTGTTCACTCCAGAGAAAAAAACTAAAAAAAATGTCCGGGACTCGGATTTCAACAGGTGCCTGTTTTTCCACAATAGGTGACTGTTGTGGATAAAAATTTTATATCAAAATTTAGCTCAAAATCTAATATATGGCTTTGGTTTCACTCAAAAAGAAGTTAAAATGAATTTTTGGTGAATTTCGTAAGTTTAGTCGTCAAAATCGGTTTCTACACGGGAACAATAAAACTTTTTCATATATTACAACTATTTACCATGGGTTCTCACACAAAGAAAACAAAGTAACTTCCAATACATTAATATAAATACCAGGTGTTACAATAGGGTTCATGGTTGTGGGGCTTATGGGGTTTGTGATTTTCGATTTTTAATACTCAATAACTTCCATTTCAGAAAACTGGAGACAATTAATAATCTTCTAACAAAAATAATGTTAATTAATTACGAGGTAAAAAAGAGTTAGAAAATTGCAAAAGATTGGTTTAGATTCTAAATGTTTTACTGGGAATCTTCAATCCTAAATATATATATATATATATATATGTACATATGAAATCTGATGAAATTTGCATAGTAGTTCCTGGTACTTTACATGTAGATTTACATGCTGCTAATAATGCTTGTCAATTTGGTTTTAAGTCGACTAATTCCAAATTAGCCTACGATCTCTCTTTTACACAAACAACTATAAGATTTTTTTTATTTTACCTTAGAATCATCAGAACTCCATCACCTTTAGCTCCAAAAGAGATAACATCAAAAATGCTAGACTGAGTCGGATAAGCGTCGTAAGGAGGAAGTTATGGATTTGCATGGTTTCCATTGGCATTCCTTTGTTTCTGATGCTTATGGGGTGTGCTCTTCTTATAGTGATTCTTTTTTGCTTTAATTGATATATTTAAAATTGTTGGTGTAACACTCTGTGTTTATTTTATTGTTAATTATGTTGTTTTAAGTAAATATGGTGTGGTATTTATATTTGTGAAAATTTTTTGTCTCTAATTTGGAGAAAAACTTTTTCCAAAATTTGTAAACATCTGAATTACCTTTCTAGGGATATAAAGATCTTCTTGATCGGAGTTCCAAAGAAAAAGTTATGGCTAAAATAAGAATAGAAAAAAGTTTACACGCGGATCGGTATGGGAAATTTGGCATATCAGTCCGATAAATAAAAATTAGAAAAAAAGTTGGCTGCGGACCGGTATGGAGTTTTTAGCATACCGTTCCGGCGTGAAAAATTTAGGAAAACTTTATGCTGTGGACCGGTACTCCATTTTTTACATACTGGTCCGCCATCCGGAACAGTGCACCGACTTAACTCACTTTAAGTGCGTTTTATTTTTTTTTTCTCTCATTTTCGACCCAAAACTTTCCACAAGTATCTAGAGAGTTCTAGAGAGAGAAGGAGAGGTGTTCTTAAGCGAGTTTTCCGTAGTTTTCATCTCTGATCAAAGATTTCCGCTCCAAACCAACAAATCCTCTTCTATATCACTATTCATCATCTTTCACCTTGGGGATCTTTGGGATTTCACCAAGTAAGGCTTGGATTATCATCTTTTCTTCATCCTTTCGACTTATCAACTCGAGGTATGGGGGTTTCTTTGCTTTTAAAAATTAATAAAATAGTTTAAACTCATGTTAATCGTTTCATTTGAACTATGTGTGATTTAGATACTGCCACGTAACTAATTAAATGATGATTTATGATGTTTAAAGCCATGAGCATGTAACTTGGAACATAATATGCCATTTACACTCACTATATGTGTATTATTTGCATCATATAATCTATTCCTTAGGTGTATGGATCTTATTTGTTGATACACGGATTGGTTAATGGATTTTAATAATTTTATACACCAAGGAATATGGAATAGAACTAGTATAGTGTATATGGCATAAGTGTTTCAATATTCATCATTTAACACATGTTTTTCCATTGATAACATAAAAAGTGTTCAAAGTGAAGCAATATATGCCATTTAAACTTGAGACTTAGTATTATTTGATCTCTATGGTTGCCCTTGAGAGTGTATATACAATTATTTGAGGAAAATAGTTAATAAAAGGTTGTGTATACACAACAAAGGACATATATGAATGATTAATAAAGTTTACATGGCATATGCTATTTTTAGAGCATATTGGAGAATGTTAAGCATGAATTGCATATTATGCATTATTATTCTGTTAATCTAGCATCATGGCGGTATTCTAGCAAGTTCAAATATCTCTTATAACATATGGCACGGAGGCTGTTTCACACAGACTTTATATTTCTTTATTTATGAATTATGCTTATGGCGGAGTACCCGAATGATAAACGGATTCTTATTTCTTATGGAAATTTATGGAGTTAACCTGCATATGCATGAGCATGCATCATTATGAAATTGTTGTTTATGAACTGTTACAAATAATGTTCGGATTGTACTATGAAAAGGTTTACTTTGTTTACCGTAACGAATCTATAAATGTTTTCAAAGTTGTACTCCTTCCTTCCCCCTATTGAGTGGTATGCTTCCCCGTTTTTCTAAAACTCTACAGGTATTTAGGAATCCAAAAATTACAGGGACATGACGGAATCGGGGATGAGTTAGTGGCTCTGATACATATTCATTTTTGTCATATATGTGTTTTTACGGGAAGCCACAGCTAGCCCGGTGTGTGGTATATTATCTTGGGTTTACTCAATTGATTATGTAAAATGATTATATACATGTCTGTATGTTTGTGTACAGTACTTTTATCATCAATATGAATATGAAACGGTTGTTTGACATGTATTGTTTGTATTTCTTTGTGCATTTATATATATTCCCATTTTAGTTAATCTAAGAATGGTTAGTGACACTCTAGGCTTTAATTACGGGTGTTATCCTGTAGATTAAGGCAGGAGTGTTACAAATTGGTATCAGAGCGTAGGTTTGACGATTACTTGGGCTTGTCGGGGGCGAAATGTGTTGTAACTCTTGATAGATATTATTTGCTCTTGGTAATCATTGAAACAGTTTGATATTTTTTTTTGTTTTTGTATAGTATGAAGACACGATCTGATGATAAGAAAAGTGGGAGTACACTTTAGAAGTCTTATTCGATAGAGATTCTAGATGTTGTTCGATTAGTAACCTGATAGTTGACCAAAGTGATTAAACCCTCAAATGATTTCAGAAGAGGGTACGTAAAGATAGAAAGGCTGTCCGTTATAACCAACGAAGTAAGACGAAGAAGTACTATGAATTTTGACAATGAGGCCATAATAGAGAAGAGTGTTTGCAATTACAATTAAGGAAAATAGATATGGAGGAAGTTGTGGGTCCTAGCAATGCCGTTAGAAAACTAATAATCTTTTTTGAATGCAGGCAGTTAGGGTACCTTAGAAAGGAGTGTCCCTTCAGAAAACCTAAATTAGCATCTGTAGGGAAGAGTGAGGGGTCGCGTACTTTATTTAACCTTCCTATATTAAAAAGTCAAGCTCCTTCTCAGTTGATTATAGGGCCATCCAAAGTAAAGTGTTAAGTCTATGAAAGGATGGGACATACGCAATATAGTTGTTCCTTGTGGTGGGATATAAAGAATCAGCAGATGAACCCCACAGGTATCTTTCTCACTAATTTACCCTTCATAAGTATTTGTCATATCTTGTATAATATATTTTGACTGGTTATGTCTTGTGGGAAAACTTTATGGTGGGTAGACAAGAAATTTGTCGTATATGGAAATAATTTTGAATTGGTACTTTTTCATATATACCTGAAACTACTGGGTAACTTAAAATATTGGTTGAATGTTGATAACACTACATGGTACTAACGCGACTATAAATTTGGGTTAAGCCAGAGAAGTTTTTTTGAAATTGTTATAATGTGGAATTTTGAAAATTTTAGAGAGGAATTATTTTGGATATATATATTCATACGCTTCGGTTATAGTGAATAACGATTCGTGGATCGCTTCTTTGTGGAAATAAGGTATTATTCTCTAGGAATGATTCAGGATTATCTTATTTATCACTACATTTTAGATTCTTTTGGAACTTTAGGAAATATGGTGTTTTAATGGATGGAGTCTGAGCTAATTATTATCTATTTCACAATAAATGGTTTTGTATGATATTTTAGGTAAAGTTGGACTTATGAACGGGTCATTGGATTAAATTGATTACTTGACTAAAACTGAAAACTCCCGTAACACCGAAAGATTATTTTGTATTGTAGTATAAGGCTATATGGTTTTCCTTCATTACTGTATGGCATAATTGGTTAAATCTATGAGTGATCAATGGTATGATTTGAAAATATGATTTCGGGTATTGTGGAAATTTAAAAACTCTCTGATTCATATTTATGGTCGTTAATATTGTTGGACCGTGAGACTCATGCGATTTTGTGATATTTGGTATTATAACTCTTTACACTCACTTGAATTTATGTGATATGAGTTTTGTTCTCATAAGACATTTCTTCTCATTGTAAAATAACTATATTGTGATTTGAAACAGTTTGATACTCCTTTTGTTTTCGTATGGTATGAAGACACGATTTGATGATAAGAAAAGTATAAGTACACTTGGGTGGTTTGTGTATGATTTGATCACGTTTTGCTTTATTTTCATTATAATGTTAGCTTAAACACATAATTAGGGGTTCATGGTGAAAGTATGATGAATTAGTGTGTAATTGTAGTTCAAATATAACCGTGGCTTGAATTCTCATAGGTTATAGGTCATTTAATAAGTCTGGACAAAAGTGTAACTTTTTATGCATTAAAAACATGAATATTTAAAATTCTTATTCGACAAATGATTTGAAAAATCCTAAATTATATATTTTTGCACTAAAACCTTGACGGGGCTGAATAGAGGACGATCCTTATCCCCTATTTAGCTGAGTTAGTTATCCAAGTAATTTATGAGATTTAAGCACTATTTTGGTATCAATCTAAAACCGGTATCGAAATAGTGTCATTTTTAGCTTTTAATAAGTCTTTAAGAAATGTTTTGACGTATGTATCACATATACATAATTAAACCTTAGACATTAATTAAACTTTTGATATTAACTAAAATTGGTTAGACATAGTTTGTTTTTGTCACGCATTATCATTATTAAGGGATAACTGACATTTGTGAAGATCGTGAGTTTCATTATAAGAACTTAGAATTAAATGTACTTATGCGAGTTTTGTCATGCATTTTTTATAATAAGCTTGTGAATTCCAAGATTTGATAATTGACAAGCTAAAGGAGGTTTACTTTTAGTAGAAATCCAAATTTACAGCTTGTATTTTGAACTGCCCAGTCACCCTATTTAATATGTCATAGCAACCATTGTGAAACTTCAAGGTTTGTTTTATTGTTTTCCTTTACACTTTTATTGTAGGCCCACCTGAATATAATCTTTTGTTGAAGGTTCTTTTTCAGGTTAATGATACAATAAACCCTAAAGTTTGGGTCAAATTTTATTCGTATACTTAATGTTTCAAAAGTTGCAAGAGGAACCCTGAAGTACATTAAGTGACATATTTTAAACCTTCCGCCTAACCCCGTTAGATTTTGTGGACGAAATGCTGAGTTGGCAATATTTGTGGATCATATTTGGCAAAAAAAAAATTACAAAATACATAACACGAAAAAAAAAAGAGAGAGAAATTTCCCTTCCCATTCTTCTTCCCCACCGCCATTAATTCCAATGGCAGATTCTTCAAAACCCTCTCCTCTCTTTCATTGATGCTCATCCTTTTCCCCACAATCCCCTTCACCTCTCCGGTCACCATTATCAGCACAAAACCTTGCAATTCTTATTAAACCCCCTTCATTTTTTTTATTTATTAAATGTTATTATACTCCTTGGTAAAATCTATGTAGTCGTTGATGATGGGTTTTAGTTTCGTTGATTTTTGTATAGCTTGAAGATGACGAGGTAAGCTTTAATGTCACATAGAGTTGTGAGCTCCATTGTTCTCGAGCTCGGTTATTGGGTGAGATTGCCCCTGTTTCTTGGTCTCCATTAATGGTGGGGGTGAGATTCCCACCCCCCACACACCACCACCACCATCCATTCCAATACCAATCGTATTCTCTAAATCGAACGAGCCCCACACACTCCACACCCAAATCCCACTCTCTCTCTTAGTGCGTGTAAGAATATATATACATATATATGTATGCATATACATGTATATCTAAGTGATAATTTATACATATATACACATATGAGTGTCTATATATATATGTAGAAACATCTACTAAGTTTGTATGTTAACATATGTATTATGGAAGGTTGTAGGATTAGGGCTTGAAGAAAAATGGTGTGGGTGGGGCTTGAAGAAGAAGAGGAAATCAGGGTTTTTTTTTTTTTTTTAATGTTTGGTCAAAAGAGTTTTGGATTTTTGCCGACTAGTCTTGCCAATTAACTTAGCATTCCGTCCACAAAATCTAACGGGGTTAAGCAGCAAGTTTAAAATATGTCACTTAATGTACTTCAGGGTTTTGCTTGCAACTTTTGAAACTTTAAATATACAAATAAAATTTGACCCAAACTTTAGAGTTTATTGTATCTAGGGATGGCAAAAATAACCGCGGGTTCGGGTACCCGCGGGTTTTTACCCGAACGGGTCTATTTCGGGTAGTAACTTTTGGGTATGGGTCCGGTTCTAGGGCGGGGAGAGAATAAAATAAGCGGGTCCGGGTCCGGTTCCAGGTATCTAAATACCCATACCCGAAGACCCGCCCCGAAATATATACATATAAATATTTTATATATATATACATATATATAAACTATTAAACAATAAACATAAGTTATTACTTTATTAGCCTAGGGTTTCTTCATTTTACTTTCCTAATCTTTGATTCCACAGCCGCACACAAACATACCCATTACCCACTACCCACATTCGTAACTCACCCAAACGCCCACTCTCCGTCTCCGACTCTCCGCGGCACAGCCGTCTGCCTGTCTCCCTCTTGGCCTCTCGTCATCTTCGGACAATCTCACAGTTCAGCTCCGACAGTGCGACAGGTCGGCCTCCTCTCCCTCAAGCTTTCATCAAGTAACTCTCTCTCTCTCTCTCTATATATATATATCTATCTATCTATCTATTCATGTCAGGATATGATTTCTTTTTATTTATGTTACCCTCTTTCAATAATAAATTAGAAGGAAGGAATTGGGGTTGATTTCTATCTATCCACGTAATACATCAAGATGACGAAGCTGATGAAGTTTGTTTGAAAAAACAGCATTGTTGAATGTTTGTGAAAATACAGTGGCCTTTTTTCAAAAATAAAAAATAATTTTCGTGGGTACCTGTGGGGTACCCGGACCCGAAACTGCCGGTTCCGGGCACTACCCGAACCGATTTACATGGTTCTGGGGCCGGGGCTGGGGTTGGTCCGCGATTCCGGGGATGGGTAATATCTATCTGGCCCCGACCCGCCCCGTTGCCATCCCTAATTGTATCATTATCCCTTCTTTTTGAAACTTTCATATTTGTTTGACAAAAGACAACCTGTAACAAACACAGGAACAAACAACATTACTAAGAAGACAAAATCTCAGGGTCCGCTAAAGCCAACTTTGACAAAATTAGAGGAGGATTACTAGGTGAGTAGACACAATCTCCAGAAGAGCGAACAAACGAAGGGGACCAAGCAGCAAGCCTATTGGCCGACCTCCTAACCTAACCACCGCAAAAGAAAAATCAAACTCGGAAGCCATAACGTGGACATCTCCTAAGATAGTGGCAATCTCCCATGGAGAAGAGCACCATTTGATGGCCGTAGACTAAAGTTGACAGTGGAATCAAATGACTCTACACGAGGGGATTCAAAGATAAATTTGTTTAGCACACCAGCAAATAATAGAATTTTTTTCTGAAAAGCTGCTTCGATTCCGTAACGGAGCAGGCCGAGCTAACACATTTGAGCCACCTACCAACTAAGACAATTTCCTTCGAAACCCAGGCCAATTTCCCATAGCCTGATAGACCACACTTCAGTCACGTGGTCATAGCGAAAGAGCAAGTGCTTGATGGACTCCGATCCGGTTCATCCTGGACAAAAAAGGGGAGTGAAATCATTTCTTAAGGAATAGGTTCTGTCGAGAAGCTACTGTACTGCATTGTGAGTATACTACTTTTGTTATTGGTGCCCGAAATTAAATAATCGTAAATATGATAATTTAAATTAATTTACTAAAATTTATTTAGTTATCTTTCAATTTATGAATTTAAAATTACTTAAATCGTGAATGATCTAATTTGAGAATTCAGTAACAAAATAAACTAATATTTTAAGTCATAAATTTAAGTTAATATATAAGACATTAAATAAGAAACGTGAAGACATAGCTTCAAATTATTATGTAAGTTCATGTGGAAAAAATCACACCACACAAATTTTTGTTTAAATGATTTTTTTTACAATTTGTTAATTTACATTAAAACAATTATAAATGAGATAATTTATACAGTTAAACGAACCCAAAATTTTAAAAATAAAATTATGTTACTCAAGTTAATATTTGAAATTACATAATTATATAATTATGGAACCCACTTCAATTCTAGACTTCAAAGAGTTTACCGTTGATGCTACTAACTCTAGACAAAAATTTTATTAGAGTAATTTATAATGTATTTTTATTCAAAATTTTGGAATTTCTCTATGAATTAGAATTGAATTATTTATAAATGCACAAATTTAGAATCAAAACAATAGTCTAGTCAATATATTAGTTCATTTTCAAATTAGCTGACTTATTTTCTTGTGGGATATCTTAGAGCCCATAGTCGCATCCTTATTTGTAAATGTAAAAAATCTTCTTATAATATAAAATATCAGTTATATTATTGATGATTGAGACTATTAAAGCTACTGTTATTTTAAAATAAAAGCCGAAGTAAAATTATTAAGTTTGAGACAAGCCTCATATAATTTTTGTGTAGAAATCATTCCAACAAGCACTAACTAAACTCCTATTAATTTTTTTTGGATGCATGTGTAGTTAATAATATTTAACAACAAATTTGTGTAGGCGGAAAGAGTATAATTTTCATATTAGGAGAGAGGGTAATGTTGTGGTTGACTCTCTATCTAATTATGTAAAATCCAATGAGAATTATGTGATTTGGATGAAAGAAGCTCCGATCTTTTATTGCGTCAATGCTTTCTTTCATAAAAAATAAAATAAATCTTCGTGTAGATATCGGGTCAAATTGGGCTGTTGGTTTCAACTGCGCTCTAGTATCTGGAATGTAAGTTGGGCTGAGACCCAATACTTAGCTCCTCTAACTTTTGGGTCTACCCTACTTTGTACCCGGACCAGGTCGGCCCGGTCCTACAAGGGTAGGTCCACGTCAGATTATCTCACAAAAATTTCAAATATCATTATTGTGCTATAATAATTTTAGTTTCAATAGTCTTACACTATCGTTAGGAGATAATATATCCACGTGCGTGTAATATGATACTTAATTTTATATGACAATATATAATGACATCTAATTAAGTGGTAATTAAATGTACTCTTAATTAAGGATGGCATTTTAGTATTACATTATAATAATTTTTGGTAATTTTGTAATTTTATAATCCTCAATGTTTAATATATAGTATAGATAGATTATAATAGAAATAAATCCCATGTACCCAAAGATAAACAACTTTTTTTTTTGATAGATGTAATGGGGTACATTTAATTAGATGTTTGATCGGCCGGGGAGGGGGAGGAGGAGGAGGAGGAGGAGGAGGGGGGGAGAGAATTCAAACTCGGATTTTGTACCAATACAAACAACACATGCAATTGTCAATGATAAACAAATTGAAACTTGATTATAACAAATCTATAAATAACTTGACGTATAATCATATCATAGTAGCTTTCTAGTGTAGTAATGAGAGAAGGTACAATTCAATAAAACCACCCATTATAGAGGCAACTATTACATGGAATCCCTAGCTAGGCTAATAGAGTTTTTGGTAAGTAAAGCCTAGGTTAGGCGAGACATTTAATTTAGCCTTTTTATTTTCTTCTTTTAATTAACATTTCTAGGCTGTCTACAATATTGTACACTCTTATCACTCACTTTCATTTTGGACTTCAAACTTGTAGACCATAACGTTCAAATGCAAATTCAATCTAATCACTTGGAATTGATATTGTAAGGTATATTAAGGTTCCGTTTGATTGTAAGGTAGAAAAGAAAAATAAATTGAGTTAATTTTGGTGAAAAGATGGAAAAGAAGTTGAGTGATAGAAATAATATCCTCTTGATTTTTATGTTTTTCCATGAATAAATTTTCTTTGCTTGGTGGTGAGTAAAAATTTTCCACTAAAAATATTGAAGGATGGAAGATATATACTCATAAAATGAGTAACATCTCTCACTTTATTTTTTATCTTTTCACACAAACTAACTAAATTTATTTTTCTTTTCTATATTTGCAATCAAACGGAGCCTTAGGTGATGTTTGGTTGATGTTTTGAGTTGAGTTTTTAAAATTTGGTGTTTGGTTGAATTTGGAAGTATGTTGAAAAATGAATTTGATTTTTGTTTGAGTTTTTTTCAACCAACTAAAAAATCTTATAAAAAAATTTCAAAAATTAGTCACGATGGATCTTATTTTATAGATCTCGACGAGTATGTTTCAAATATATATTTTTTATCTAATTTTAATTTTTGAATTTAAAGTTATATATGGTATTTTAAAAGTTTTTTTTAGAGAGAGAAAATAAAATGAAATAAATTTTGAGAAGTGTAAAAGTAAAGTTGATTTTAAGTTGAGTTTTTAAAATTTAAAAAAATAACCACCCACCAAACAGGGCCTAAATGTTGAAATTTTAACCTTCTTTTAACTAAAATTAAAAATGTCAACTGACGTTAATGTCACTTGATCACTAAATCTAGCCACAATGTGAAATATTTAAAATTCCTTAAAACAAACGGAAAATAATAAACTAAACCCTAAATTTAGGATATATGTGGCCAGTTGCGATATTTCACAAGTTATATATAATCAAGAGAACCATTGCATTGACCAATGACTAGCATTACAATATTGCAAATACAAATATTAATTAATTTTAACTATTTTTTAGGTTAGTATCAATTATTGGCCAATGAGATGTATTTTCCATATAATTTTCTCCAGTTTTTTGCCTAAATAGACCACTTTTTTAAGTTATTAGTCAAACTAAACCATTTTTCAACATATTTGTCAAACTAGCACATTTTTTAAAATAGTAATTTCGAATCACTATTTTAAGTCAAATCCATTAAAAGAGTGATTCGAAATCACTATTTTTCCATTAAAATAGTGATTCGAAATCACTATTTTAAAAAGTGTGCTATTTTGATAAATATGTTAAAAAGTGACTTTGTTTGACTAATAACTTAAAAAAGTGACTTAGTTCGGGCAAAAACTTTAATTTTCTCTCTATCTTATATTGATTGTAGACTTTTCAACATTTTCTTAGAAGATATCAATTTCAGTTTAATGAATGATTAATGATATAATCTATTTTTTTTTATGAGATTTAGCTAGTACTTTGATTATATTTTAAAAAAATTAAAAACTATTATTTTAAAAGATTGCAGTGAAATATTACTGTTGGAAGTAGAGTTTGATTGAGGGTATTCCAAGATAAATGTCACTGATATATATAAGATATTATTTTTTAAAAGGAAAAGAGAATAAAATATTCTTCAGAGAGATGAAATCTAAATATGGCAGACCAAAGATATGCTTTGCCTTTGCTCGAATACCGTAAACCTTCTCCACACCTCTCCCACTTCCATTCCTTGTGGAATCTTGTATGTATGAAATATAAGTTTCCCATGGATCTCACTTACAGAAAATTAAATAATCAATTATGGTTATTCAAATTCGCTCATCCTTTTTCACATGTGCATGTATTCATATTATAGTAATGGACCACTATTAAAATTAAACTTTAAGGACTTGCTTGTTTGTTCTTCAAATCGTGAATTGTACAATATATAATTTTTGTATTTATTTATATTTAGTTGTGAAATCATAAATACGTATTCATGAAAACTCAAATTGAGTCATTTTAAGTAAAACTTGAAATTGCCTAATTTTAAAATTAAGGAATTTAGTCCAACTCTATACTTTGAGAAGATGTGTTTCTACACTTGATCGATGTTCATATCTTTAGACAAAATTTTAAACAACATATATAGAGGCCAGATTTTCAAACATGTTTTTATTCTAACATATGAAATTCTTCATTTAAGTCTCCATTAATTAGAAATAAATTATTGATAAAATAAACAAGTTTACAATTTGTTAATTGAAAGTAAATTAATTTTAAAATTAAACAATTTACGCAACCAAACGGATCCGAAGGTAATACAATAATTATTGTCAAAGTTAAATTCACCTGTTAGATTAACTAAAACTTTACTTGAACGATTTAAATTAAATTAATTCTTATGGTTTTTAGAAGATAAATAGATAGTGTTAAAATTAAATTGGCATGGATTGTCGTCACCCTAACTTGTAATTAGAACTAAAATCACATCTCAAGGTTGTTACAAGTTAGAACTTGGCAATGTGGTTGTGGTTGTGTGTTGTTTTTATAGTATTGTTTTTACATAAATTTATGTGTTTAGGGTTTTAGGTGATGTTTGGTTGATATTTTGAGTTGAGTTTTCAAATTTTGGTATTTGGTAGAATTTGAAAATATTTTGAAAAGTGCATTTTATTTTTGTTTGAGTTTTTTTCAACTAACTAAAAAATCTCATAAAAAAATTTCAAGAAATAGTCACAATAGATCTTATTTTATAGATCTCGACGAGTAGGTTTTAAATATATATATATATTTTATCTAATTTTGATTTTTGGATTTATAGTTATAGTGTTTTAAAGGTTTTTTTAGAGAGAGAAAGTAGAGTGAAATAAATTTTGGGAAGTGAAAAAGTAAAGTTGATTTTAAATTGAATTTTTAATATTTAAAAAAAATAAACACCCACCAAACATACACTTAGTGTTTTATTTGTATGCTTTAAAATTTTGTTAGTTTGAAGTTTCGTACTCTATTTCTTATTGGTCCTTGATGTATCCCGTCAATAATGGAGCTTTTCCATACTGATTTCTATAATATAGAGAGCCACTCTCCCTTTGAATCCAAGAAAAACAAAATAAAAAAGGTAACTTGTCAATCTGAATTGGTTCAGGTGTGTCCACTATATATATATATATATATGTATCACCTAAACCATTTTATCACATCACAGTTGAGTGTCTACATGTACGTATTTGTTAGTTACATATGTTAATTATAGGATGATTAGACCAACACTATATATTGCAGTAGATGATAATGACAAAACTGATCGATGTACGTAATTAAATCAATGAATTATATGTTAGTTAATATGTTAGTTTTTTCTGTTCTAAATCAAATTAAAGATTACGTCTCTGACTTCTTTTAGATGTCACAAATTACAAGTTAGTTTTATTTAATTTTTTTTAACTTAATAATTGTACTAAACCTTATGATTAATTTTATTAAAATCATAGTACAATATCTTTAATGTATTAATTTGTATATATATACACGTGTGTATGTGTGAAATTCAAATATAAATCTCAACTTGAAATAGAGGGGTATATTCCATAAATTTTGGCGTGGAGTCTATTAACACAATCAATCTATTGTTTGAAAACTGATCTCCTAAAACCCTAACGCTTATGGTCCTCAAAATGTACTTAATTATAAGATTCACAAGAGTGGGTGAAATTCACTTATGTTTCATAACGCCAAGACATGGCAATTTGTGAAGTGTATCGAGCCATATGCAAAAATATTTCTCTATAAATATATGTGATGATCGAGTCATAAACTCAACAAATTATGATTGCTGGAAAATGACTTATCGAAAGATAATCAACGGGATCTAAACATTTTCACAAACAAACTTTTCAATCCGTAGTATTACGTAATAACCCAACTTATATATGTAAAAAAAATTCACAAAGAGAACTTAAAAATTGATAACTATTTTATGGTGGTACTAGTGTCAATGTATCATGGTTATTGAGCCCAAAACAATATACAATATACAATATTAAAAATATATAATATAATTTTTTAAAATAATATTATACTCTAATAAAAATATAAATATTTTATCCATAAAAGTACCCTGTTGTATACGCATAAGAGCATCCCCAGTGGGTAGGGTAAATTGATAAATTTACCCTACCATTGTCCATAGCGGAGGAAGAAGCAGGGTAAATATTAAGCAGGTAGGATAGAGAACGGACAAATTTATTATATCACTAATTTTTAGTTATACGAGTGTACCTTACTCGTATAACCCATACAAATTTAGGACACCTGTATAAAAAGAAAAAAAAATACGAATGTGGGTCATTTGTATGAGTCATACGAGTGTGGTCTACTCGTTGGAGACATATCTATATATATATATATTATTTATTTATTTATCATATATAAAGCTCCATTAAAAGCAAGCATTGATGGTTTGGATGGTGTTAGATGATGGGTTAACTTTTTAACTTTTGGGGGTGAAATTGAAAATAAATTTTGTCTTTTAAATCTAATTAAAGGTAAAAAATGTTGAAAGGTTCAAAAGTATAATTAATAAAAATTATGTGGCAAACAGTGCAATGAAAAAGTTAAAAAAAATAAAAAAAAACAGCAAAATGATCCATACAAGCATGGCTCACTTGTATGGCTCATACGAATGAAATTCACTCCTATAAATCATAATTTTTATTTATAATTTTGGCATAAAATTATATAAGTGTGGCATCATCTCTGTATCCCTCCCTTTTCTATTCTACCCGCTTTGATGTTCTTCAAAATTTTAATGAATTTATGATAAATTTAACTAAATTTTAACGTATCCACTAAAGATGCTCTAATTAACCATGGCAATATATATGTATATATACATATATGTTTGTATCTGTAGAGAGAGATTGTCAGATTGATGAAGTAAAAGCTTTTAAAACCGTCGGTGAGATTAGGGGTACCCCCACATGCAGAAAACCAACGTCTTGTCCATAAACTTTTACCAAAAGATATGCGCTCTCTTCCCTATCCCATGCACATCTCCCCCCACCCCCTCGCTTTACCTAAAGTTCCCTCTCTTTCCCTTTACACAGTCTACAAAAACCCTAATTTATTATCAAAGCACTAAAGCAAACTCCTTTTCCTAAAACATTAAAGGAGAATTAAAGCAACCCAAAAGAAAAATCTCAAACTCATTTATTTTTATTAACTCAAAAGTCTTTCAACAAAAAAACGCATAAATTAAACCTAACCTAACTCTCCCCATAAACAAAAAAATCTATAAGAAGGCAAGATCAAACTATTTGCTCCACACAAACAAGTCATGTAACTTATTACACCCAAAATCCAATCAAGTACAAAAAAGGATTGAAGATAAAGATTCAATGGAATTTGTATACAAAAGTAGGAAGAAATTAATTGAAAATTTATGCTTCTCGAGAATGTTACAACTTTGCTTGATCAACAAATTCACGGTAGATCGTGAGGCCATTGATTCGGGTTCAAAGAAGATCCGGATGTGCTGTTGGTATTGTTCCAAAGGGTACTACTATTCGGTGCAGCCGAAATATTATTAGTAGTATTGTTGATGAAGCTTTGAGTCCAAGAGCCCAAGGGCCTGTTTGGCTGAACAAAGTTTTGATGAGATGAGTACAAGGCTCCTTCTTCTTGTTCTTCTATGTTCTTATCGCGATTAATACCCAAGTGGTACATGTCACTCTCCTGCTGAATTTGAGGCCTAAAGGAATGAAAATTCAAACCTTGTAATAGGCCCAAATTATTAGCACCACCAGTATTGTTGGCTTGTTGATTAAATCCTTGTGGGCGGCTCAAAGACTGCATAGCCGCCAAAGAAGATAAAAACCCACCACCACTAGTATAATAATTTGGGGTTGTCGTCAGATTAACTGGTGGCAAACCCAAATTATTACCTAAATTCATTGGAAGGACACTGAAAGCCTGTCCTTCAGATGGTGGTGGAGGTGGTAAGGATCTCGAGATCTCCCCAGATGACGAGGAGGAAGGCTTGGCACGCTTTCCCTTACGACAACCGCCACCTACTGGGACGTTCCTTAGGGTTCCACCTTGGGTCCAGTACCTTCGGCAAGTCTTGCAGAAGTAGCGAGGCTGAGAAAGGCTGTAGTTGTTGTAGTAGCAGAACTTGGTGTTGACTGACTCGCAACGCGGGCATTTCTGAGGCTGTTGCTGAGGCGGCACTTGCTGCTGATGAGACTGTACCTGTTGCTGAGGAGATTGCAGCTGCTGCTGCTGCTGCTGCTGCTGAGGTTGTAGAGTATTTTCTGGGGGCTTAAGTCGTCGACGCGTATGGTCTTGCTGACTCATCATATCCTCTGTTACTCTCTGCTCCATCTAATCTTGTGGATCGATCAATCTTAATTTTCTTGGCTTTAGGCAATATATATATATATATGAAGAACTAGCTCTTAAAATGAGAGGAGCTAGCTAGTGTACGTTTCTGAGATTGATATATAGTAATTAAGAAGATCGAGATGTTGAAAGTTTCAATCTAGAGATATGTATGAAGTTAATTCAAGTGTTTTGATGGACTTGGATTGTGAAAATCAAGAGATCGAGGCCAGGGAGATTAAAGAGATGGCCGGGGATAGAATCGGATTTTGTTATTGCATGTGCTGATTTGCACTTCTTCAACGACCTACCAAAACAAGTAAAAGAGAGTTTGATAATAGGAATAATTAAAGATGGTATACATACTCATAATCAATCAAAGAAACTAAATCTATCACTAACTAAACCAAATCTGGTCAGATTTTCACCTCCTAAATGAGGTTAGAGAAAGCAGGTGTGTTTAGAGAGAGAAAAAGGAAGACTGAGAAAGCCACCTGCTCTCTTTCTTTCTACAACTTGGAGATCGAGAGAGATAAGGAAAAGGAGAGAGTGAGAGAGAGAGATTAGTGTGTACGGATGGCGCACGAAGACAAAGTTACGCGATAGCAATTTTTATTAGGGAAATGAAACAGTGTAACTCCCTCCGGCACAGTAATAGTAATTATAATAATACTTAAATAAGATGGTACTATTATTAAATTGATCAATTATTCTTATTATTAAAGTAATATATAATTTTAAAATTAACTTACAATATAAAATTTTAAAATAGTACTATATTCTAACACAATAAATATAGCTTTGGCAATATAGACTACTTATTAAATAAAATAGTTAATACTGCATTTAACTATTTTCTTACAATTCTTTGGTCGTTGCATGTAATTAATTGCAATCTCAGTTCCAAATTTTGAAGTTTATCTCTGGGCAGTGTTTGGCACGTAGATAAAATGCTGAAATATGACAAATTTATATTTTCTCAAATTAGTATTAATATTCGGGATAAATGTTTTATCTTACAAAAACTTCTTATTATTCTCTTACCTTAAATAAATATAATTAAAAAATTATATTTAATATTTTTATTCGACACATCAAATGCATAATTATATATTAAATTTGTTACTATAAGTTATCGTTACCGATAAAAATATATGTTGGCATCAGTTAGTTATTAATAAACCATACATGAGGGGATTAAAAAAAATAAAATCAGTTCAACTACTTTTGCCAGAGGGCCTATACATGAAAAATTGGCAAAATCCCACTCAGAGTTCACTTTATCAGAAGTACATCCCGTGCAGCTATAACTCAAAGCAAACGAGGAGAAATGAAAGAGTGCGTGTGAGTAGCACGTGACGCTATATTTTACTCCGTAATAAATATTTCACCATGTCCATGTTAATGCAGGCTCGTTGGAGCTAGTATACAGTTATAAGATATCCAAGTTAGTTCACATTTTTACAATCTACTAGAAAGAAAAAAATTACAGATTTATTATTCATACTAAATTTATTAATTATACGTTTTAAAAATGTATAGTTCATCAATACTCTGAGTAAAAGTAGTCAAACGATGAAAGCGATAAATACGTGTAGTATTTCTACTCACAAGAATAAAATAAATAATACATGACATGTTTATATACCGTACATTAAAATTTTGTAGTGCTTTGATATTTGCAAAACTACTTTTGAAGTAGTATTACCTTTCACAATATAAGGAACAAAACACCCAGTGAGATTTTGATTCATTTTAAAATCATTGAAGCATTGTGTGTATTCTCATAACTATTTTTATCACTGCAAATTGATACTCTTGTAACTTATTTTTCATTGTAAAATTTAATACATTTATTATTTTGAAAAGACAAATACAACTATTGACTCGAGACATAAAAAGGAAAAATTAGAAGATTTAAAATAGGAAGATACAATTGCTAGAATAATAGTTTATTACTTTTAAATTGAGGTAAAATTTATTTTTATTGTTTTTAAATTGAAATAAAATTGCTCTTACCGGAAATCTTTGCTTTTTAATAGTATCTCCTTTTAAGATAGGCTAATATATTGTCAAAATATAATATTATTTAAAAAAATTATAAGTTGAATGTCTCTAACAATAAAGAAAACTAATTTAGGAATAGGAGATGAAATATATATATAGTAGGTATATATGTAAATAGAAGGTATGCATACTGCACATATATGAAGGTGGTGTGGACCACAGAGAGGGGGAGTTATGCTTGCAGTGGCGGCAGCTAGCAGCGCAGCCTGCCAAGGTGGCGTGGCTGTCGTTCATAGGTGGAGGCTGTGTCAGACCACTCAGCTTCTCTCTCTCAATCTATCTCTGTCTAAATATTCTATCTTATGCTATTATTTCCTCACTCTTTAATTGATTTTATACAATAATAAATCTTCTTATTCCATTATTTTTTTCTAGCTCTTCTTAATGCTGCCCCCCCCCCACCGGCCACATCAATTTGGACCAGCCACACCATTACCAATTTAATATAATTAATTTACTTTTTTCTTTGTACAACATTTTTTTCCCGCGCAAAATTATTTTTTCCCCTATATATGCATCGCGGGTGTTTATGGGCTAGATTTTAGACTTGTCAAATTAAATGGCAATTTTTGAATGGGCCAAATCCTATGAACCCCCAAAAAATAAAAAAATTGAGTAGCCTGACCGTAGAAGCTATATTTCTAGGCTAATTATGTTAATATGTGGTAAAATAAATATGCATTACTTGTTACTTTCTTACCTTTTATTTAGTTAATTTGCTTATATATATATATTGTATATGTATTGCATGTGTATAAAAAATTAATAAAATTTAAAGTAAGAGACACTTATAAAATATTTTGAAACTACATTAACAAAAGAACTGGATATAAATGGAACATGAAGACAAAAATGAGATTTTACCTATTTTTGCTTTGTGCACTATTCACCTGATCTATTGGTAGTTATCCCCTCTCAGACTCAGAGTAAAAACCCAAGCCAAAAAGAAGTAGATAGAGAGGGGATTATTATAAAAAGGATTTGTCAACAAAAGTAAATATGCTCCTTTGACCGGAAAATCCCATGCTCTTCTTGAAGTGAATTACATTAATTTGCATAATGATGATCCTTGCATTTAAAAGAATAGGACAAAGGTTAAAAAGTTACTCAAAACATGTTTTTAAAGAACTTTTATTAAGGTTATTCCCTTGCACGCTTATTTCTAACTAGATTGCCCCACCATGCAATCTTGAAGGTGCTAACAATTCCATTTTTTTTTTTAAATGCCAGTATTACTTTCTTTTTATACAAATTAATATAATATCACTCAAATGAATGAATGGGTAACATATTTAATGTATTATTTTTATTTATTAATATCACACTAAACTTTAAAATAAGGAATTTCTTGTCCCAAAAAATTTTAAGCACTACAAAGACTAAATACATTATATTATTAAAATTAAGTCTAAAAAGATCAGATCTCGTGGCGTACAAGAAAAATTAAGAAAGGGGACATGAATATAACCCCCGCATAAAACATAAAATTAACCAAATTCCAAAAATGAACTTTATATAATAGCCCATTTCAACTTATAAGGCACAAATATGGTTCTCAAATTTTTGATGTGTGACGTCACTATGAATTCTTGATTAGTGATCGTATACGTAAAATATAAAAGTTGATCAAGGATTTTAAAGCCATCTTAATCGAGCGATATTGAATATTGGTTTGAATGCCTTAATTAGATTGTTGCATGTTAAATTATATTTTCTTATTTCTTATTATTTATTTAGTTAGTTTTTTTTTCTTTATTGAATTATGTTAGTTTTCTTTTTTCTTTTTATTGAATTAGATTAGTTTCCTTTTCTTTATTGAATTAAGTTAATTTCTTTTTTCTTGTTAGATTAGTGATTTTCTTTTCTATTATCTTGTAAGGCTCTATGAATAGAGTTCACTCTTTATGTAATATTAAGAATACATACAATCAGTTCAATAATATTTCTCTCTTTCCTATAATCTTAACATGGTATCATATGTGTAAGATTCTATTCCCCGTAAGATTCTCTTGCCTTTCCACTTACTGGCGGGCGATGTATATCATTGTCCGCCGGACCAAACCCATTGCCAGTACCCTGCCAAATAATCCCCAATCTCCTGCCGAATAAACCCACCACACAGCTTCAACCACCATTAAACCCACCCGCTGCCAACACTTTCCTATCCCAAAATTACACACCTGTCCAATTCACGTTACAACCCATGAGCCGCCTCTCTTTTGCTTTCGTTGACTGCCATGTCATCCTGCCACATCAGCATGTTCAAGTCTCTGTTAACTCCACGTCAGCCTTAAACCAACCTTTTCGATTATTCCTGTATTGATCCCAGTATTTTCGATTATTCCTGTATTGACCCCAGTTTTTTTTCTTTTTCTTTCCTTTGAACCTGGTTTTCTGGGAGGTTCAAGGTTCAAGCATTGGCATCTCCATCCCCCATCTGTTACTCTGAACTTTGTTTCTATGTAATCCTGTTCCTGTCTGCTTTTCACGTGCAAATATGGGGTCGCATGTGAAGAAGGGTACTCAGACGATCTAGTTCTTCTTTTATTCAGATGATCCAATTCTTCTTTTATTCAGACGATCCAATTTTTTTTCTTTATTCAGACAATCCAATTTTTTTTCTTTTATTCAGACGATCCAGTTTTTCTTTTCTCAGATTTTTTACCCAGATCCAGTTTTTCTACTCAGGCCAAGTTTTCTATTTCCTGTTCCAGTTTTTTTAGTTTTTCTAAGATTTTCCTATTTCGTTTTTTTTTCAGTTTTAAATTCCAGTTTTTTCTGTCAAAATTCTTGAAGACTCAGTCATCCTCGTCGGCTCGCCCGTCTCGTTCGCCTACGTGCTAGTTTGTCTACTCGCTTGTCCTTTTCTAAACTTAGAATGCTCCCTTAGCCTTCTTGAGTTTGTTGGGGGGGGGGGGGGGTGTTAAATTATATTTTCTTATTTCTTCTTATTTATTTAATTAGTTTCATTTTCCTTATTGAATTGGGTTAGTTTCCTTTACTTTATTGAATTAGATTAGTTTACTTTCCTTTGTTGAATTAGGTTAATTTCCTTTTCCTTTTTAGATTAGTTATTTCCTTTTCTATTATTTTGTAAGGCTCTATAAATAGAGTTTCCTCATTATGTAATATTAAGAATACATACAATCAATTCAATAATATTTCTCGCTCTCCTATAATCTTAACATTGCAAACTAAGGATTACCCAGTAAGGGTGTTCGGTCGGATTTTATATTAATTTTTTTAGGCTAATGCTACTATTCAAAAATAATTCTCATAAAAAGTAAAAAAATAAATAAAAAAACACTAAAACATGCAACCTCGGTCATATTTTCTTAATTTTTTTGATTCTGTTTAGCCACGTTAACTAATTTCTTACCTTTTCAAGCAAAAGTAACACAATTTTATTTAGGGTTATTTAGGTATTGGTTCTCATTTGGTTTTCATAATTAAGTTTGGTATCCACTTTCATTTTTTTTTTACTTTAGCCCCCATTTTAAACGGTTTTGTTAAGCCAACGGATCAAGCCGTTAACTATGTAAATTTTATAATCAATTTGCCGTAAATACCCTCATAAAACTTTCCAAACTACAATACCAACCTTTCTCATTAATCAAATTAGTTTATCAAATATATTGTATTCTTCCTCAAAACAAGTTCCAATAGTTTAACATCATCACCATATTACCTACAAACTCTAGCATGAATAAATCATTAACAAATACTCTTAATTTGTATTGGTCTAACAAAAATCTTGTTTATAACTTTATATACTTTGAAATTAACACCCAATTTGATCCTGGCGATTCCAACGTACTAAAGTAGAAAACCCAAAAATTGAACGACATCATGTATGCCCAAGGTTTGCCTACTACAAACCCCCAAAACCCAGCCGCCTTCATATCCACCAACTCATCAAAACCACCATAGAAACCGGTGAGCTTGACACTTAACCACCACACCTGATCGGAACCCTAATTGTCCATCGCCGCCATCTGCTGAAGCCAAACCTAACACTGCTACTTAGCATATGTTGTATGCTGCCGCCTCATCAAAATTAACCCCTAAAAAATCCTAACCCTAATTTTAGCCTTAATTTAGGTTTCATCATCCTCATTCACTTTTCTAATATCAATTGCAAGCCGCGTAAGTAAGCCCTAAATCTTGCTAGTAAAATCTTCATTATATATTCTTATATTTGTGAAATATGTACTAATTGATGAAAATTAAGCCGATTCATTTAAACATGTTTTTAAGCTCTAGAGCTCGAATAGCTTAATTTTAAAACTATATTATATTGTATATAATCAGCTTATCAAGCCAAGCTTAATAATATAATTACAAACTTTATTGCAAGTTTTAGTTTTCTTTATTAATCCATAAGGAAATCTCGATAGAGCCAAACTCAATCAATCAATAGTTTGGTTCATGTTACAAGTTTGACCATACGGGGTATAATATCTTTAAAAACAACAATACTATTCATATATGTCAAAAAAAATCATCAAAAATTTAATCCCAAAGTAACTTTCAACTTCAATTTTTACCATTAATTACTTTCTTTTCTTCTAAACTCCAGTATAAATTAATATATATATATATATATAATTTAAATTCATTTAGGCGATGATTCTTCCAACATTTTTTAAATTACATAGCATCTCTTCATTGAGAATCTCTCTATGGGTGGAAAGGTAAGAGATTAAAGTAACCAGCTAGCAATACCAAGACAAAGAATAATGAGTGGATATGTTATTTAGTTTGGAAAATCTCCATTCCTTTCCTTCTTCAACTTCCTTTAAATTTCCTCCTGCTTTTTAGCTTTAATCTTTTTAAAGGGATTAGTGACAAATGCATGGAGGAACAATCCAGTGTCTCGCTTTAACACCACATTTCCATGTACAATGATGTGAATTGTGGGTCCCTTCCTTTCTTTCTTTCCACCTCATCATTCATCATATCTCACAACAAAATGTAGTGGTATGTGGTCCCACTTTTCCATCACAAATTCCCATCATTGTGGGGGCTTCTGGCCCTACCGCACCATCATTTGGTCATTCTCGGTCTTCTAGTTCAACTTATTATTGGTCAATTTGGTTTTGTGGACTAACCCTTCTGCATGATGATATATTTCTCTACTCCATTACACAACTATTTGGACTTGTCCGTTTACTGCACGTCTTGCTTAATTGCTATCCTCGATCTCCTCTTGAAATGCCTACTGAATTCATATACATATGACATTACTGACGTAGAATATTACTATAATAAAATAACTCTTCACTACGTATATATATATATTTTTTCCGGTAAGAGTCCATTTGATCCGACAAAAAAAATAGTAGAAAAAATTATTGATTTGTACAAAAATTTTCAAAATAAATTAAAAAATTTAGTGAGACTCACTCTTACTTTTTAGCATTTTTCATAGAAAAAAAATCTTTTAAGGGTGAGGAAAAAAAAATTCTTCAAGAAATAAAGAATGATATATGAAAGACAATATTCATAAAAATGAGTGTGAGATAGAGAGCACCCACCACATATTTCAACCTAATTTTCAACTTTTCACACAAGTTAGTTGTTTTTTTTCTATGATTTTCCGTATTCCTATTAAACGTAACCTAAAATTATGTTTTTGGGTTTCAAATCACCTCAGTGGCAAAAGATTATATCACAACATGGTCATTAAAACTACACCACTAAAACTCTTAATGGCACAAATTGCTTTTTGTCACAAAAGATTTTAGCCACTAAAAAGTCCCAACATTACTAATTGTTTGTAACACTCCTTCGTGACAAAAATGTATTCTGTAAAATTATTCAAAAAGTCGCTAAAGGTGCATAGCTTGTGATGAAAACACATTTTCGCCCGAAATAATTTGTCGGAAAGTGAACATTTTATTATGGATTGACAATAAAGCTAGTTTAATTCTTTCTATACTCTTGATTGAAATTTCTGAATTTAAACAAAATAAAAAAAAATGCAAATTAGACTCTTAATTTAAAACAGTGGAAGAAAATAAAATGGAGTACTCATATTTTGGTATTATTTGTGCTTTAATTTGAAATTAGTTATTTTTTTTTCATTGCACTATATTCTTATAGTATCTCAGAACTATTCTCTCTCATTAAATTCATACTCTGGCTCTCGTTGGACACTGATGACTTAACTTGTGCACCCTTTTCACGTGAATATGATTAGTAATAAAGTTATCTTGAAGAATACTTTACCCTAATATTTAAGCTTCGTTTCTTTAATCCACCTTGTTTTCCACTTCACTACATATTAATTTGTTGGTATTCACACACACACACAAACACACACAAACACACACACACACACACATATATATATATATATATATATATTTATATGAATTACATAAGTTTTGTAATAAAAATGTTAATAGCTATATGGGATAATGATTTCCCCTTATAATTTGCTTCTTATAAAAAGTTTCTATAGCCAATATAATGCTTGGAATTTCAAGAGGATGAAAGAGTTTATGTTTGTCTTGATACCATATTTTCCTTTCACAATCTATTAACTAACTAATAAAATCAATCAAATACTAACATTGATCAATTAATTACTTATCATAGTATCAAAGCTCAATCAAAATAAAATTGCGTTCAAAGCTAAATTGAGATCCAATGTACGCTTAGTATATATAACCATTTAAGTAATTTACTTGTACATTCTTAACAAATTTTCTTTCTCTCCAATTCACTAGTTGTAAATAAGTTATATATTGTTCATTTAGAACAAATGCAATTGATCATAAAGATTTATGCTTATTTTTTTCGGTACAAGAATGCGTAAGCAAGATGGTACCTTACAAACCCGCCATAACCGTACAAGCAATGCCTAGGTTTAACCTTGGAGATGGCTCAAACCTAAGCGTAGAGCGAGGATAACGTCTGTCCTTGCCAGTAGTCAACAATACCTGATAGTGCGGTCTCTCTCTAATTCTACAACTTCAAAGGTTTCTTATTGATTTGTGGCTGCACTCGCATAAACTTAGTCATAAAATTGTTTTCTTCAATAATTTTACGCATGTAAAGAAGTTTGTATACAAAATAATGTTTTAATTTTTGAATTAATTAATAACTAAATGATTTCAATTACTTTAATTCAGACAAATTTTTAATTCATAATTCATTAAGTGTATTGTTTGTATAAACTTTTTTGTATGCGTACTATATATATATATATATATATATATATATCAGTTTAGGGTGATGATAGAAAACACCTGGCCTAAAGTGTAGTATCATCATCACATATATTATTATTAAAATATGATGTATAACTACCATAATAAATAAATGTATCACACTTTAATAATACTTTTATCATCACGCTGTATCTAACATTAGTTTAAATTTCCTTTACTTTTATAAACAATATAAACCTAATCTAAAGAAGGGGACAAGTTAGGAGGCCTATATTGATTCCATTGGTTTGTTACAAGATTATGGGGTTGACTACATGTGAACAAATTAAGCCCTAGCAAGACAAGAAACTAACCCATCTTTTTCCTTCCAAAAGTGGGGAAAGAATTAACTTGCGTAGAAGCCAAGAGTTGACAAATCTCGCTCTATAAATATAGTCTTTCTTTTTCTTTCCCTTAAAAAAACAAAATTGATGTGAGTTCGACCGCAATTTCCAACAAATTTAATACAATATTTTTAATATATCTCTATTCATTCTTTTTATTTATTAGCGTGTCTCAAAAAAGCCAGAGGAACTGCACATAATCCCGCCGAGCAAAATATTTTCCAATTTAAACTTAAATTGCACGTTGTAGTTTTGATTTTTTTCCCTAAAAATACTTACTATGACAAATTAATTAGTACGTAATCAACCTATACAATGTACTATAATTTGTGGCACATGCGATAGATGTTTAATATTGTACTTAATAATTTCTTACATTATGCAATTGCACAATAATCTCAAATAATGACACCTGGTCTAGTAGTAATAACATGCCTTCTTCATGTTTAAGGACATGAGTTCTATAATATGGACATTCTTAAATTTAAAGCGTGAAGGATAATTCCGTAATTTTATATACATGCAAAAAATCACCCTCTCACTTAATATGTAAAAATATAGATACATATACATATATTAGTTTATTCCACATAACATATATACCTTAGCGATATGGAATGAGATGAGCAAACTCATCGTTACAAACAATAATATATTTATATGCACACATAGACTCCTCCTCACGCATTTGTGCCCTATATATCTAGTAGTTATAATTGTCACTATTCGTGGAGAGGGTGTGAAGGGTATGTCATAATGGTCTAATAATTTAATGAAAATTTCAACTGCTCATTTCGTCATGTTGTCTTCTTCTGTGTGGCTCCTTGAGAATGATTCTGGCATATATTATATTATATTATATTATATTATATAATGCAGCTCAACTCATTACCAAACACTTTGCAATGCATTTGGTGGTTTTATTAACTTTAAATTTGTTAGGGACGTTCGGCAATATTACTGATTTAATTATGTATATATATATATATATTTTCTTTAATAGCCATTCGCATGTTCATCAAGACTTTAGGTCCTTAGAGTTCAAAGAGAATTTAGAAAATTGCAGTAACACAACCCATTGCAAAAGAAATTGATGAAATAGAAGATCTTATCTATTTTATTTCTCATAAATGTTAACTCTTACTTGCTCTTTAGAAAGTCTCAAGTTAAGGGTGCCATTCTCTTTTTGGACAATCATTGCATCACATCAATCCACAAAAATAAATAAGTTGTATTCTTTCTTGGTCGACCATTGTTAGTTATGTTGAATTAATTGGTGTTTTTTATCAAAAATTGCAAAAGATACCGTGGGATCTCAATTTGAAGTATCAGACTCTTCTAAAGGGATCGGAGTTGAAAATATCCAATCCATTTGGTTAAAAGTGGACTCGAACTTGACTTTACTTTTTAATTATTCAAAATAAAATTTTATTAAAGGCAAAAAAATATTTGATAAATTTAAACCATCTAAGGTTCAAAATATTACTATTCTAGATCGAGTGATTACCCTAGCACTAAAAGAGCCGGATACAGTTTTAATCTTTATTTTAAAAATATACTATTACATTAAGTAAAGGAAAGTGTTACAACTGCGGTTAGTGAGACGGTTATTAATTTTAAGTCCTTAATTAAATAATTTTATGGACATCAAGCCGACAATCTGTTGATACACAAAGACAATAAAAAATCTAACTTTGGGCCTGTAGTAAAAGGTTTTGGTCTTGCTCGTAGTGAGTGAGTGAGTGAGCATATCATTGGGCCTTGTGGTGCAGATGGGACCAATACTTCCATACTGAAACTTGTAACGCATTGGACGCATGTGCGCTGTTATACACAATAATAATGCGATAGAATTTACTTGAGTGACATGCGATAATAATGGAAGTTGCAAGTTTAAATCCCATTGAAATTAGCATTCATTTTCAAATTAATGATGTGTAATTTTTTATTTTCGGGTTATATAAAAAATAATTGCGTGTCAAATTATGCGTAATATAATAGACAGATATATAGATACAAAGGTAAGCTTACCTAATGTTTGGAGATTAATTTTTTTCAAGCAAAAAAGATCAAAGCCCCTAAAATTTTATTAATCAGAAGAAAAGAAATAAATACAACTCGCTCTAACTCCTATATATCCAATCTAAAAAAAGCTTTCCTCTAAAGAATAAAGGAAAAAGAAAAAATGCTTTAAAGCAAAAGGAACCAACTTCTAAGAACAAGAATTACAAAAAACAAGCAGGTTAATTTACAAATATTTCTCTTTTAGGCCTTTCGCCCACATCAACACTTGCTCAGCCATTATGTTTGGATATACTACATTGCTTTAGAATTAACAATTTATGATTTGTCAATAGGATCTCTCTTTCTCTGATTTGAATGGCTCGATCAGTATATATATACATATATGAAGAATGTTCAACTTATACTAGATGTAAAACAAAGAAGTTTTAAGTAAAAATAAGTATATTAAATTATAAACCATATAAAATTTAAGTAAAAATAAATATATTAAATTATATATCAAAGATGCATGTATAAAATTAAATTAATCAGAGTTGTAAAAATTTCTCATATAATTATGTCATAATTAAATTATGAACCATATAAAATTTAAGTAAAAATAAGTATATTAAATAGTTACAAATATCTGACTAGTTTAAAATTTTGCTTGGTGGATAAACACAATAAAAATAAATTATCTAACCATAGAATTAATGAATTGTGAATATAAATACAAAGTTACAAAAATGTGTGGAACTACTTAATCTTATACTAAAATAATTTAAACTTTTTCTCATTCGTACGTCTGTGTGTATATATATAAGTTCATATCTCAAGAATTTAAATAAAAGTAGAAAGCTTCTATCAGTGCTAAAGCTGAGCCCCGAAAAAAAAACCACTCAACAGCCTTTAAAGATGAAAGGGTTCACATGCAATAGAAAAGTAGAAAATAAATATACTAAACGTACTAGGATTTGCATATTCGATCACTAGCTGTCTTCACCTTTTCCTCTCTCCCTCTCTCCTATTGTGGGAAGCTAAATTTTGAATTTGCTTTTTCAAATAAAAATGAATAGTTCACACTTTTTATTATTAATAGGAATTATTTGAACTTTGCAGCTATGTTAAATTTGACCATTCATCAGGGTTCTTTTAATTGTATAAATTATTTTATTGTAGCAAAAAATTATGTGCTGTAATTTTTTTGCTTGAACTTATACAACAATTATAAATTATATGATTTTAATTATATATTTTTACGTTTTCTTTATGTATTAACTTAAGTTTTTGACTTTATATACTAGTTTATTTTTGTAAATAAACGCTCAAATAAAATTAGATAATTTCATGAATTAAATTTTTTTAAATTGCTCAATTCGTAAATTAGAGATCGAACAATCAAACGAGAATGAATCATAAAATAATCTAGTCCTGTAATATATAATATATAGAGCAGTTGTTCAATACTACTAGCTATGCGTGCACGCAGTGGAACAAAGTCACTGTGATGTTTAAATGAAAATTTATCATTAAATCAAGTATATCATATGTAGGCATGCTATCTAACTACACTAAATCATATTTCCTCCGATAAATATGGCGCGTCTTAAAAAAGATATTAACGATTCTTCCAATAAATATGGCTTGTATAATTGTATTCAAAGAAAATATAATTCATCATCTCATGTTCATGAATTAACTCTACCCCCCAAGTAAACACAGCATGCACATAAGAGAATGCACCATGTATATATATGTACGTACACACATATACTTGTATATACATACAGACAGACATAATTATACAGATAGGGGGCTTTAAGGTGAACCGTCACCTGGCGATGATCAATCTTTTAGTGACAATTTTTGTGGCTCGTTTGGTTTGAGTTTTAAATTATTCCTGAAATGCTACATTCCATTCCAGAAGAATTTTGATGTTTGGTTCAAGTTTTAATTGGGTTAGGAATGCATCTTTCCAAGAATGGAGTATTTTTTCAAAAATCTCACTCTTAAATAAATGAGAATAGAGGATTACTCTAGGTATATATTCTCTTTTAATTTTTTTTTCTAAGATTATCTCTTAAAACCAAAATATCCCTTCTTCTTACCAAGACAATTTTTTTTTTCATTTATATTTTTTTAAAAAAGAAAAAAAGAGTATTTTTTTATTAAACCTTTTCTTTTTATTATTAAATACATACTTTTCACAGTTCGAGCTTAACAATAAAAAAAATGTTTACCTTTGTAAAATTGTTAAAACTTGACTTTCAATTTTATAAAATGAAAATTTTAATTGGTAATTTACACACATTTTACTCATATTCTCGTTTGAACCAAATATAAATAGGTAAGTTACCGTTTTAGGAAAGAAGAATTCATGTCTGAACCAAACACGGGCAAAGCATCTTAGATGCTAGGAAAAAAACTTTTCAAGAATGTAGGATGCCCATTCCATTCTCAAAATTCGAACCAAACGAGCCCAATGTTATTATTAAGAGAGAAAATCGTCGCTAAAAGTTTTGTCCGTGATTGCACTATCCTCCTATGAGATAGGCTGCAGACAGCCACAAATATCCAAGCCACAATTTCAGGACCATTTTTATCTAAAATCTTGCCTAAATGAATTTTGAACTTACATTACTTACTTCAACCTGTATATATATCTACAATCTCGCTCTAGATAGAGAATGAAACATTTTCAGTCAAGCCATTACTAATATTCAAGAAAAATCTCCTAATATGTTACATCTGTCTTAAATTGAGACTAACTAAATTTCTAGAGGTCCTAATTCACAATCCAGTTATATATATTTTAAAACGCGGTCTGTGCATCGAATCTCATGATATAAATTTAGTTTTGTACTTAATTAAATAGCACTGTTTTCTCTTTCACTTTTCTCCCCATTCTTAATGCCGAGTTAGCGTACTTACTTTTGTTTTTCATAATCGTTTGACTTTTAAACAATAACTCATACTTAGAGAGACGGGTACAAAATTAATTATGAGAAAAATAATTGATATTTTTGGAAAACCATTACCAATAACATCGTAAATAGCAGACTTAATTAAACCGAATTGAAAAAAATAAATATCCCATCTTCTATACCATTATACCAAATTCATTCTATCTCAAAAGAAAATTGAGGATAACAGCAATAAACCCTCCCCAACTAGAAGAAATGTCATAGAAATATACATACAAACAATTAAATATAGATTAAAATCAACTCACTGGCCCAGTAAATAATGACATTGTACCTGCAGAGTTCTTTAGAGGCAGCTCTTCAACACTTTTTTTGTAGTTGATGATGAGATGATTTACGGATCCGAGGTTCCTCTCAAAGCAAATGAATTTCCTCAACCTTGATCATAAAAAAATTAGAAGGCTGAAATTTTATATTGCAGCTGACATGATCGCTCCGATCCAAACCCATCCCCACGCATATCCAATAAATCTCGCTATTTTTTGATAACTGCCAAAGCAAGTGCTGTATTGACCAATTTATTTAACTAGATTTGTAGTCCAAATGATATGACAAGCATGCATCAATCCTTTATGAGGTCTCACAACACAAACAACGTATATTTGTCACATCGCTTGAGCTACAAAATCCGATTAGATAATTTGGTTAGTATAGCACATAATATTTGATCACTAGAAAAAAGAAGCAAGTTAATGAGAGAGACAGTTCAAGTAAAAAAAAATGGAAAAAGAATGATCAAAGTTTGATTTTGGCTAGATCAAAGAAGGGACCGAAGAACCAATATTTGCAGGATCGAGCATCCACAAAAGAGAAGAATCCGATGAAGAACCTATATGTTGGATCTGGTTCTGCAAACCATTAGGAACGATATTAACCCAATCCATCTTGTTCTGCGTATCCTTAGTTTTCATGTCATGTTCATCATGCGGTGCCTGACCAGAAAAATTGTTAACTGACACGTACTTTTGTTGTTGCTCAAGACTAGAACCTATCAAAGAAGCCATCGAATTACTAGTTAAAGATCCAAAGAAAGGATAGCTTGAAAGAGCTGAACTAGAGCTAGCAAACCCTAATTCATGAACCGTGTTCATCTGAGTATGAAGATCATAACCGGATACCTCGTCCACGTTCATAACCTTAAAGTTGTTGAAACTGTAATAAGAAGGATTGGTGGGTACGCCGTAAAACAAAGGAGGATTCAAATTAGGGTTTGTAGTAGTAGTGGGGAGTGATGATGAAGGCGAATCAACATCCGAGATTGAATGTTTCTTAACCTTCTTGTTCTTTCTACACCCACCGCCAACCGGGACATTTCTAAGGGTACCCCCTCGGGTCCAATAACGCTTACAAGCTTTGCAAAAGTGCCTTGGTTGTGATAAGCTGTAGTTGTTGTAATAACAGAATTTGGTGTTGGATGAATCGCAGCGAGGGCATTTTAGGGTTTGTTGTACTACTTGTTGTTGCTGTTGTGGATGATGATGATATTGGGGGGTTTGTTTTTCCATGATCAAAGTCAGGTTCTTGATCATGTACTTAATTTTGTCACAAAAGGAAAAAGAAAGGAGAGGAAAAAGGGGAAAGTGGTGCAAGGGTGGTGTTTTTAGGGTAAAAAAGAACAACACATGAGAAATATTCTGCTCCAAAAGCATAGATACAAAAATGGGGTCATGCTTTGTCTAATAATTGAGAGAGAGGCCATAGTTACCCACCATTTTTTTTTTTCAAACTCAAAGGAATCGTAGAGTTAATACAAGGAGTAAACAGACAAACAGCAAGCGGTGACTTCAGTCTTTCTTGACGGGGTTGAAATTTTTAGAGAGGCCGAGAAACTTAAAACGTATCTTTAATAGGAGGTTAGAAAATGATTGAAAAATGTTATTAATTGTTACGATAAGTTAGGAAAAAAGATAAGTGATTTAGTGGGTTTCTTCCTCTCTTTTTTTAAGAAAAAAATGTCTTACTAATCATCCAAAAAACTTTTAATCCAACTAAAAACCAAAAAGTAATAAAGCGCGCAATTCACCGAATCACTCGGCTCTTTTATAAACTTCTCACATAAATTAGTAGTATTTTAAAAAAAACTAAAAATCAAACACGCATTTAGTTAATGTCTTATTCTTTTTCTATAGAGTAGTGCACTCGTATGTTTACTTCATAGTTTCAGGTTCTTTAATTAAATATGGGTGTGGCTACTAGCACTCTTTAAAAATTCTTAGACATGCACTTCAAAATATCTTTTAGGAACACTTTTCCTTATACTAACCTTCGTAATATTTTCTATCCCTAAAAATTTAGGAGCGTCTAAGAATTTCTAAAAGAATGGGAATAAATATTTTGAATGTTATTGTTCTTGTACTCAAATCTATAATATTTACGCTTGCACTTACTTGACAAATTAGGTGGAGAAAAACAGTAAGCGATTGTTTAACTGATTTCAGTTTCACGTTAAAGTATCATCCTAAATTTAGGATACGTTAAACCACTCAGCTCAGACAAATCGAAAGAAACAGTTTGACTATCGATTGAATAAAACGAAGTTAAAATCTTCTGACCATCATTTCTCTCAAAAGAATGATTCCCCCAATATTAGGTTTAGAGCTTTATGTAAAGCTTAGGAGAAAAGAATTAAGAATTGTGAACTTCAAGAATCTGACGAGAGAGGGAGAGAGAGAGAGAGAGAGAGAGAGAGAGAGAGAGGGGATAATTGAACTATGATACGAATCTTGATAGAATCAAGAAAACATAACATTCCTTTGTTTTGGATAAATAGAATTACTAGACAGAGCTAGAGGGATCCCTAGAGCTAACTACCCTAGCTAGGAAATTGAACTATCGCATCATATCATATCATGTCATATATATTAACAAATCTCACTTCCATTTTGGTCTGATGAATGTAATATTTTATTCCCATAATTAAAAACAACACCTATATATGGCATAGTCCAATTAGTCTTTGCAAACCGTCATCTTATCTAGATCGTTATAATATTTTCTAGTTTTGGGAAATAATATTTTGTACTCCATCATGTTTTTGCATTTATGTGGGGGGACCTTATCTCAAAGCATCTCTTGAAAAAATGAAAAGTTAAATAAAAACACTTATTTTTTAAGAAAATATACTTATCAAACACACCATAATTTCCTAGGTATAAGCTATTCGTCTGCAACGAGTGAAAAAAACAATAATAAGTGAAAAATGATAAGACAATCTTGGTAATTAGGGTAAATCTTCTTGCTTATGCTATGAGTTAATTTTGTCTACAAAAAGAAGTGTTAGTGTGTAATCTAATTAGACTTATTTACTGCTCATTTAGTTATTATCTGATAGTAGTCAGCTTGCATGGTATGACTTGGACGTTAATAAAATGAATAATGGCAAAACAAGGCGGATAGAGGTGGTTCAGTCCTCTGGGAGTCTTACTACACTCCTGTTAAATGAGTTTGGAACTCGGAGGGACCTTTCTATTAGAATAATGTTACAAGTGAGAATAAACACAATTGTTTAACTAATCTAAACATGTAGCAAATTCAAAATAAATGTGAAGTCTATGAAACAATGAATATATTTGATTCAATATTCTCTACGAGCCCTACATACTAAGTGTTCTTAAGTTGCTTATCTTAACTCCTAAGCTCTCAATCTGTTCCCTCTCTAGTGCAATTGTTGCTTGGCTATCCTTCTTTTTTCCTTCCTCTCTCTCCTTTGATAAAGTAAATGCCTTATATATACATACACTCAAAGCTTGAGCATGTTCAACCCCTAAAGCCAAGGTTGTAGCTGCAGCTCTGCCATAGTGGGTAATGCTTTGTACATAAGAATTGCTTGATCTTCACTCTAACTGTCTTGCTGTGGTGGCTGAAGTGCATTTAATGTCCGTATGGTGTGCTGCTGACAGATAGTGTGTCATGTTGCCAGAAAGCATTGCAGCGGCTAACTGCTGTGTCGCTATGCTTCACTCCAAACCTCCTATAGCCTTGTTAGCTCTGTAGGCCTGCCTACCGAACCTCAAATGGGCCTATAAACACGTAGAATGCATTTGCAGGAAGTCACCAGCTTTACATGACTGTCACATAGACCTGCTGAGTCAGTGGTGGGACCCACAGCTCTATCTTGTGTGGCCAACTCGTGAAACTCTGACTTGTTGACTTTATCAAACCGAAGTTAATGCATTCTCATCAAGAAGCTTTAGTAAAAGTAAGAAGAGTTATTGTGAGTTTGTTTGATTGCAAATTTTTCTACTTTTAGTCTGTATTTCCTAAAAAAAGGAAAGATTGTACATTTATCAAGAGTTGCTAAAGAAGAGTGGTCCTAAAAATATAAAAAATTTGTTGCCTTTACTAAGTTCATACAAGGGTTATTTTTATTTTTATTTTGTCACGCGTATCTTGCCTCGCAATAATGCCTATAAAAAAAAAAAAACAAAAACAGGTGCCTTTATCTTTTTCTTAAATTGTGTGAAATTCCATCTTATATTCACAGTTGCTGGTATAATATACACACATATATATATACAAACACACATGTACCGTATAGTGAAAGTTCCAAGAGAAAGGGACAAGATAGAGCATGTGAGAGTACTCCAAACAAACATGGCTATACCAAGCTTTATTCTCGAGGTATCTTTGCTTTTACCTTTTCTTCTCTCTTCTTCCTCCCTCAAATTTGTAGGAAAAATGATGTCAGTCATGTTTATATATGCCTTTGATATTTTTTTCGGAGTTCACTATATATTTTATTTTAAAATGTCTTAAACTAAAATTCTATTTTTTTTTTCTACAGAACATAAACGACACATTACATCTTCCGAAATGAAACAAGTTTCTTTCTAAGATTTTGATCAAATTAGTGCAGTTTTAAACAATATGAAAATTAAATATAAATTTTTAATTAGAAACAACGAAAATAAACTGCATTTGGTTTAAAATTATAAAAATATATAAGGAGTAAAATATGCATCATATACGAGTTGAAATGAAAGGCTACAAGGATATTGCATGTGCCTTTAATACGATTTGCTGCTGCAAAGTATACATGTATATATAGCTCGGTTATTGAGTTGTAATTCAACTGAACAGCGAATGTCTCCTTTTGAGGGGTAGATGGCCAATGTTAGATCACTTCCATTAAATTTTATCAAAAAATCCAACCAATATATACATATATATATATTAATTTTTGTTTATCCACTTTCCGTTTAGTTTTTTTTTATAGAATTTGGTGTATATAATTTCCTCAGCTGAATTTTATCAAAAAATTAACCATTTACCCTCTCAAACAAGGCCTTATGCTTGTTAGTTTAAAAGAAGGAAATCCTTCCTAAAACTATAATGATATATATGCTTTCTCAATCCCAATATAAGTCTAGTAATAGTCCATTTCGGAATGTCCCAACTCAATGAGTAATATTCCATTGTGGAATGTGTCAACTTAAGAGTTCACTCTCTCTTTTCAGAACACAAGCAACGTATCAAAACTCGTTTTGTTCTAAATCATTAATTACAATGTAAATATTGCATTCTTAAAAAATGTAAAAGTCAAACAAGATTTTTTTAATATGCAAAAATTATAAATGTAAATGTAAATATATCATATTCAGTGCTTTAGTTTGAAGTTTGAACAGGAATCATAGTCCCCAAGACTGATGGCATGGGCAACTCGACTGCTAAGAAAAGAAAAAGGAAAAAGCAAAGCATGCTTTAGTAGACTCCCAAGGGATCTTCTCATCCCCCAAACATTCCTTTTCTTATATAATATCAATCTTTTTAAACCTTATAGAATATAAATGATTAAACTAGTTGATCAATCCATGTGTTCGAAAAATGTATTTAGTCATAGGTAGATTTTTTTGTGTAAAATCAACCTAGTTCTGGTGGACATATGGCAGACACTGATTGAGTGAAATTCTCCCACAGTTATATATACATACATACATACACACGCATATATTAGTAATTAATTAGTGTGTACAGAATAAGAGTAAATTAACAATAGAAAAATATGGGTGGGTGGTGACCTAAGCTGGTAACAGGTCATAATGACTTTAAAATTAAATATAGAATAAACATATCTCAATGATAGTTACATATATTCTCAACGTGATCTTTGTTCAAAATTCTGCTTAATCTTACATTGATTTGCTTGCATCACTCAGAATCTTTCCGTGTCATTAATGAATTAGTTTAAGGTGGAGAGAGTATTCACACTCTCACGGGCTAGTTTGTCGAGGAGATGCAGATGTGATTAAATAAAAATTTAAATTAAAAGTATTTAAAGAGAGAGATTGAGACGTACCCCTGTCACGATACAAATGAGGTACCGATGCGTTGTGACTCTTGAAGTAATGATAGTGAGTTTAAAGGAAGGGTGGGTGGGTGGGTGGGTTTTGGGGGGGGGGGGGGGGGGCATATGCGTATTCACAATTCAATTACGTACATATGTGGTGTTGTGGAGGTGGTGAGCGTTTATTTGATTTTTCCACTTCTATGTAAAACATTAAGTTTAACAAAATAGGTTGCCATGTTTAAAGTTAATTTTGACTGAGTTACATTAAAGAATCTTCTCGCGATCGTTTCAGTTTTTTGGGAAATTTTATGGCGCGCAGCTCTAGCCTAGCCGATTAGTTTTTCTGCGGTGGGTTAGGACTGGAGTAGGGAGTAGGAGGGAGGGAATGTAAACTTTTGCAGATAACATCTATCTATCTCATTTTCTTTTAAAGCTAACACTTCGCTAATTAGGTGAAGCGTGTAATATTTCTAAAGGATCTCAGATCGATAGTGAGAGGAGAATTTTTCTAGCCTTGTTTTATTATTGAGGAGGCTCAAATAGTGCTTCTGCTCAAGAATTCTATGGACAAATAGAAAATATAATTTTGTGGCTTCTTGTTGGGTGGATCTCACCCAGTGGCGTTTTGAGTTCTCAAACTATACTAACACCAATTTCAAGAGTCCAAATGCGAGGCATTTAAGTACAACGATAAAAGGGGTATTTTTTTCCATCTTTAAGGGTCATGCGTATTCTTGTAACCCGAATTGAAACTCAACATTTTCGTGGCCTGTGGTTGCATCTGCATGTACTTTGGACTCTTTTTGACTTTGGCTTGAGGACCAATCGGCCTTTATTGATTTGGACTTAATTTTGGTTTAAATCAATGCAATATGTTTCTTATTATAAAAAAAAGGAAAAAAAAAAAAAAGGCAATCAATCGTGAAGAGTAATTGTGCCCTCGTCAGCTTTTGTGCATAATATTAAGTCCCGAGAAGGAAACGAAACTCCTAAATTGTCTCAAAAATGAGAATGAAAGAGTTAATTTGGCCGGAAGGGAGTATTTTTTATATCAATGCGTTTATGCAACTAAAAAGGAACGAATAATGGGCCAGAAATTTATGGGCTTTGACCATAAACGAAGTAGGGTGCACGTTAAACAGACCCAAGGTCTGTGATGGTGATTACGCCACTTGGTAATTAAATGTGAATAACTAACAACATTAAAAGCCTTGGTCTTCATAGCACATATAAAGGCCTAATTGGCACTTACTCTCTCTCTCTCTCTCTCTACCATATCTCTAAATTTCAAAAAAATTAAATATATTAGAATTAGGATTAATCTATTGGCCAGAACTCATCACCCTCTACTAGCAAGAGGTCTTGAGTGCGAATCCCGAGTATTCCAAAAAAAAAGTATTTTAGAAACGCATTATAGCCTGTTGACATACTCAATTTTTGTAACAACTGTCTCTATCAAAAAAAGAGGCATGTTCAATTTCTTTAATTTTATAAATAATATTTTTTTATTTAACATTAGTTATAAATTGTAACCACAGCTTGTATATTTGGACAGTTATTTATAGAAATAATCAGAATAATTTCGGATAAATATTTTGATTAATTAGAAAAACATTTCATATAAAATGTACATATTGTGTAGGTAGTTATTTATGGTCATGGAATTACGATTATATATTATATCCAATAGTGATCCAGTTGACAAATAAGGTTGAATTTGGGATAATCAAATTTGGTCTGTCCATCTAACACAAAAATAGGAGGATGGCTTTTATTTCTATGTTGGAATAGATAGATAATTCTTAATCTACCAAAACAAACTAAATCTAAAAATTGTAATTCAAAAAAAATAAAAGGTCAATTACGTGATTCGTAAACTAAGGAATCCTACCAGCAGTATCGATAGATGCTGCATGATTGTTACACAAACTTGAATAATAATAGTACTGTACCAATTAAACAAAACAGTAGAGTCATAATTTTAGTTTTCCTTTCAAACATAGAGTAATTAATTAAAAGACGGCAGATATGAAATTGCATTAGCTGGCCTTGGCCCACCTTGTCCATCCCCACTTGTATGAATAATTTGAACCTACTTATGTGTAGCCTCATCAAAGCCCCGCCCCCCCCCCCCCCCCCCCCCCACCCCCACCCCCTAGAGAATCCACTCACAAAAAGCCCCCATAGGCATAATAGCCTAATACATTACCTAATAATACAGACCATCCATAGACTCCAATTATTCCCGTGCTATTATTATTATTATTTGGCATTTGTTCCCTTTTGGTGGCTAATAATAACTTGAGAGATGCAGCCTCTATTCTACCCAAAAGCATAACCTATAAGCATAAACATTCTTTTATATATTAAAAAATAATTAATATAGAATAAAAATAATCACAAGTAAATAAAAATATAATATCAAGTGTAAAATTTAATTAATAATTACAAAAAAAATCATAAATCGGTTAACTATATAAAATGTTATAGATACATGATAAAAATTGATCAGATATATAAGAGAGTAACATATTTTTAATAAATTTTTGAAATTAGTTGATAGTTAATCTTATTAAATGTATGTGGACTATTATGCACGGCATCACAAAACAATATAACACTCATATAAATAATATATTGTATACCTTGATGTTGTATATAAGTTAATATTAAATAGGTTTGTAATTTTAATACGATTTATTAAGTATACATAATTTTGCGGTGAGTTTTGAAAAACACCTAATTCAACACAATCTCTAACTTATATAATTATTTTAACCAAATAAAGTAGAGTTTAAATTTATTTGAAATACTAATATAAAAATATATGAAATTATACACAATTTGAAATACTAATACTAATATAATTCTAACTTGTTCAATTAGTTTAACCAAATAAAGTAGAGTTTAAATTTATTTGAGATACTAATACTATAATATAAAAACATATGAAGTTATATATTTTTTTTAATGTAAATCTTAAAATCTTGTGTTTAAAATCAATGGCATATTTGTCTTTACAAAAAACAGAAAAAAAACACTTAAGTTATCGTACTTTTATATATAGTATAGATTATATAGGGTGATTATCTTATCTAAAGCTTTTTAACTCTCTTCCTCTCTATCAAACTATCAACTACAAAAATATATATTCTGTCTTAATGTAATAGTCCCAATTTTTTTTAGGACGTCTCTAATTAAAAATCCCAATTCTTTTTGGGACACAATCCATGTATAAATCTACTCGAAGTATACCTAACAAAATATATGAACCACAAAGCTACTCAAGGTCCATATCTGTTTTGAACCTTCATGTATGAGCCAACCCATAGTCCAGTTTCAAAATCAACTTATTTGTCATCTTTTAAGCTCAAAGAAACAGACTGAAATGAAATTATATGGTCATAAGCCAAAGAAAAACCCTCATACACGGGGGGACCAAACTATATGCCAAGACACTATATCTATACCGATCCCAGAGAGAGAGAGAGAGAGAGAGAGAACATAATTAGTTTGTGGCCCTATTTTATTATAGATGCAGTACTATCACCCACAAAGGTAGGTGGCCACTTTGCTAAAATTTAGTTGGCTACACTAAAAACAGGGTGAAACCAAATATGACTGAAAGAAAATTACAAGGATAATAGACCCACATACGACACGTGTCAAAATCACAGTGGAACGCTTCACTGAATCGTTGGACCTAACAAGAATTCAAGTTTCACTTTCCAATCATGCATCTAAAATTACAGGAATAGTCCCTCATGAAAATGACACCCCACTCACACAGCCTCCACACGCATTTGTGGAAAATTGTAGTAGTAAATCACCTAATATTCTAATCTTCAACACTTGTGTAGAACTTACACCAACTGGGCACATGGGTGCAAGATTATGATGGTTTTCGGGTAAATGTTGTTGTAGTGAGCCGAGGGCGGCTGGGGTGACAATAACCTTGGGCAGATTTAAGAAAATGGTCTCTGTGGGATACTTCTTTATAATATCAAGAACTTAAGGGGATAAAGTTATAGAGACGCGTTAGCTTTCCGCAGATATTCATATATTATAGGGGGAACAAAACCAATCAATAGGCATACCTGTTAAGAACCACCAAGATGCAATGAGAATTTGCGAATTTGGTCCTAGCTAGTGGAGCAGTATGAAAGATGGTTTAGGCTTTTCGCGATATCAAAATTATAGAAAACCCCCACAGGAAAATGATCTATTCAGAGTCCAAGCTGCCATATATACACATCTTATGTAATAGGAAAAATATATTCTCACCAGTTTTATTAACCGGATAATCATACCAGGTGAATTAATGAGTTGTACATGCCGAGAATGTACAACCATCAATGCAATAAGCATGAATAACCAGTTGATGAAGCCTGCATTGTACAATAAATTGAATGTGAGGTTAAAGAAGGGAAGGAAGGTAAGAAGAGTAGTTTTAATATCCACAATTACTCTTAATGTACCATTACACCTATTAAGATAGTCATTGAGCTCGTCCCGTATTTAGAATCCTATATTTCCCTTAACATTGAAGCAAAAAAGAATGGAGCTTGTGGTCCTCACACTCTTATTCTCTTTTTCACCTTTCTCTCAAAACAATCACTTTCTTCATCATCTTCTCTTCTTCTCTTACTTCTTGTCTCGATTATCATTTCACTTCTCTTCGACCAAATATGGAATCAAGCAGAGCTGAAGGGAAGAGGAGTATGAGAGATAGTAAGATGAAGGAATTCGAGGAAATTGAAGAGGAAGAAGAAGATGAAGAAGAAGAAGAAGAAGAAGAAGAAGATAGTGGAGAGGATAATAATAAGAAGAAAAGAGCGCAGGCTCGCTCTGGGAGAAAAGGATCCGGTGGAGTGTCAGCCCAGCCTTCTTGTCAAGTACAGCACTGCACCACCAATATGACTGGAGCAAAGACGTACCACCGCCGGCATAAAGTCTGTGAACTTCATGCTAAGGCTCCAGTGGTGGTTGTTGCCGGAATACAGCAGCGGTTTTGTCAGCAATGTAGCAGGTTTGGGACCCTACTTTCAAAATACTCCCTCCATCCCAAATTAAGAAATTAAGAGTCAGATATTCCATTTTGGGATATCCCAAATTAAGAGTCCACTTTCCTTTTCAGGGCATCCAACCTACCAAAACTCATGATAGGAAACAAGCTATGTTCTAAATCATAGATTGTGATGAAATTAATACATTCTTAAAAAAGTCGTGAAAGTGAAACATGAACTCTTAATTAGGAACAGAGGGAGTAGTTGTTTTGGTTTATATGTGTTCATTTGATGGTATCTTAGTTGTAACTTGTGAGATGATAAACTTATCTGTCAATCCATCAACAAGAGAAAGTATCAGAATTTATTTGCCAAGTAACTGGAAATCTAATCAAGTGGTTATTGAAAAACCAAAGCAAGCAGGAATGCGATCATTATGTGCACTTATTCAGATAAGTGAAAATGGAAAAACAGATAATGATCACTTTCCTTTCCAGGGCATAACCAGGTAGTATGATCTAAGATCCTTAATGATAATTCCTTTACATTAATAATACATCTTAATACACTATAAATGAACCGTAACTTAACATTCTATCTGGTATAGTCCAAAATTTATGGTGATCACAACATCTTTTTGTAAAGTTTCCATCAGGACAGTCAATTGAGCTGAAATAATTCTGTCAAAAAAAAAACTGAAATAAGAAAAACTAAATCCAACACGTTTCAATGGCTTATCTAAATGCCTCAGAAAAATATTGTAATATATTGTGGGATCATAATCAATTTACTCACTAGTAAACTTGTGTTGTTCATACCTACCAATATGAAAACGATAATAAAGCTATCGTATTGAAAATTTACTCACTTTTCCTAATTTGATCATCGTTTAGATGCATTAATCAGATATTAAAGAACAAGCAGCAAATAAAAGTGGCACATAATGAGAATTATGCAGGTTCCATGAGATATCTCAGTTTGATGAAGCCAAAAGGAGTTGTCGAAGACGTTTGCTTGGACATAACGAGCGTCGTCGCAAAAGCTCGTATGAATCTCATGGAGAAGGTTCAAATTGATAAGATCACTTTCTCGGGAAGTGTGCATTTCCCAGTTGAGATTATATAATACTAGCAATAATTAGCATGCTCTCTCTCTTCTGTCAACCCTCAGATTTCTTAATCCTTTAATTATATGTAAGGAAGTGTATATGTATTTCAACAAATTGCCAAACACTATGCAGTGAATTTCAGTGTGTTGCCATGTGTTGGTAGCCGTGATTGGAGGTATTTAATGGAAGTTTCCTTATGGACTGTCCGTTTAGAATAATAATTTATTGTAGTATTTCTGGCGAAATCACTTGTTTTTTCGTCTTCAAACTTCATGGTCACTTTAAACCACTGGCAGAGCATATGCTAATTAGTCTATACATCATTTTCCTTCTGAATGTTTACTAATTTGTGAAACCTTTAAATGGTTCTGGACGGAATTAGTATCTAAGTCTGATATTTGAATAGTGTAGGTACCAAAGTCTAAAATCGACCATTAGCGAGGTACCTAGGTCTCAAATGACCACCATAAAATGTGAAACCAAACATCAACATAACATAACAATAAGCATGTTAAAAACTTAGCACAATAGATGACCAGCAAATAAATAGAAAGCAAGAAATGCACCTGAATCTCCTGCAGGATCTTAAAGTCCTCGAGGCTTAAAGATTCTTCTATTGTCAGTCTTTAGCCCTTCCAGCAAAGTTAAGTGAAGAAAATCGATTCAATAGCTCGAAGTACACCATGCTTACATGAAAATTATCCCCATACTAGAAGAGCATCATCCAAATGGTTCAAATATAAGCTTGCTATCCCTGTGCTCTTAACTAGAAATTTCCCATTCTCCAAATAATACAAATGGTTTAATGTAATATTATAATATGGGCAGAGTAAAATAATATCCCAAAAAATTATTTACAATGTGAAGGTATAATTACAAAGTTGAATAATACTAATCTCTCCATCCCAAATAATTCCCAATACTTTATCAAACTTTTTACGGAAACAATAAGTTTAATATAATGGATTGTAAAGATAAAAAGCGACTCTTATTTGAGACATCATAATATTGAAAAAGTGCAACTTACTTCAAAACATCCCAAAATAGGAAGTCTGGCTCTTAATTTGAGATGCAGTAGTAATTTCTCCAATTTTTATTTTTTTTTCTACTCAACCAAATACCAGGAACCTCATTGTTTCCTTCTTCAAAGATGCATATTTGATACCTACTCCCAAACAGACCATTATTGTCCTTGCATGTAAGGATCTTCATCTATTATCAAAGTAGAGCCATTCTACGATTCAATGTGATGGCCCTCCTGAAGTTTCGAATAGCACCAAAGAACCATCATTGGCATGGATTATATCATGAAAGGTCAGTTTAATCAAAATACGTTTCATAATCATTGTCTTACCCCCTGCCCCCTGTTTTCGTAATCATTGGACTTCGCCCCCTGCATGCAAGAGAGCACAAAGAATTACGTGAAAATGGGGGGCAATGTTAATTTTTTTAACTTAATCCTCTGACTTAACCCCCTATTTTTCCTTACTGTTTGAGACCCCGCATGCATGGGGCAAAGTTTAATGATTATGAAAACAGAGGCCAAAGTTAAAAGGGCCCAAAAATACATCACCCTGACCCCGCACCAAAGGGACAGCAACCATTCATGGAATCATGACATCAAATTGCATCAGAACATAGTATAATTAATTACATTTCTATGGTAAAATGCAGCTCAATTAAATTACACAAGGACACAACAAAAGGCAGCAATTATCCTGGCAACATATCATCAAGAAGCTACAAATTTCAATTCGAGGAGGAACTTACTCTTCCTCGACCATTCCGTCTTCCCACCAGAATGCATTAAAAAGGTCCACGTCTGAGATAATCCAGTTCATGATGATGCTCCCTATTTCTTCATTTTGCTCAAAAGGAATTGTTGGCTGGTCACAACTTACTGGGAATGAACTTACTAGAAAGGCTTTCTACCTTGTTAAATTGAGAATTCTTTTTCAATAAACCATGTCTTTCCGCTATAAATTTAGCAAAACGAGAACCCTTGATTTCATTATTGTTATCGCCTTGTGGTAATGGTGGAAGATTAGGCAGAGAGGGGCCTGGCTTGGGAGAGAGTGGTGGCAGCAGCGCCCATACAGAAGAAAGATGTTCATTTGGTATTTCAAGCTCTTCTAGGAGCGAAAAATCCTCTGTGTCTGTCAAAAATAAAAGTAAGATGGATGTCATTAGCATCTAAAGCCAGCTACCTTCAGCAAATATAAATGAATTGAAAGCTATCACAGTGGCAACTAAAAATTCCTATGAGAACTGATAAAGTTAAATAACCTTTTGAGAACTTGAAGATAGGCCCCAAGGCAGCACATGGTATGCTGAAATTCAGATGTGGTATAACTGTGCCTCCACCATGTCTTGCATTGCTATATCAACAAACAGCACATTAAACATGAAGTTCAATCTACCTTATTATATGGCTATAAAGTTTTAAAAAAAATGTGCTAAGAACTTAGAAATTAAAACTGGAAATGACGACAGTGGGTAGCAAAGGACCAGTTTCAAGTCCAAATCCACATGTTGCTGGTTAGGTAACCTCAATATTAGAATTCCCAATCATGCATTTCTTATGTTACAAAAATATCAAATACCTAGTGACAAGGCCAATCATATGACCATCTGAATTGACAACAGCACCACCACTACCTCCTGGATGCACAGCCGCTGTGGTTTCGATCATTGCCGGAAATTGCCTCTGTTGTTGGTTCGATCGATGGGCTAGAGGCCTATTTGCTTTTACTACTTTAGCTACTACACCAATGCAAACAGATGGAAAGAAGTCTGATGCAAAATCCAAGACAAAAACAATAAAAAGGTTAGGCAAATTTGTAAATCTTAAAATGGGATATAGTATTTGGCTTCTTTAATCTAGTAAGAAGAAGGAGCACAAAAGAAATTTAAATGAAAGAAAGATAAAGTGCAGAGAATATTTGTTTAGCCTATGAGCAGAAAAAAATCATTCGAAATTTTTTTCCACTAAAGTTTGATCTTCAAAACTATAAATAGTCACAGACAGGACTAAACAAAATTACATATTAAAAATGCCTCATGTATACGTTGACAGACTATATGGGCCTAATGATGTAATGATGTTCATTGGGTAATGTCATAATTAGATTTTGTCAAAACTTGCTATGGGCAATTAAACAAACCCATTTCAATTAAGCTTTTTTTACTTAGCCTCCTATTTTTAATGTGAAGTTAGACTTGCCCCTTATTTTCATAATGATTAGACTTTGGCCCCTATACATCAGTGAATCTCATAGTATTACCTAAAAATGAGGGGCAATGTCTAATTTTTTGAACATAATCCTTTGACTTAACCCCTGGTTTTTACATGATTATTTGACTTTCTCTTGCATGTAAGGGGCAAAATCTAACAATTACAAGAACAAGATGTAAGTCTAATTTTGCACATAAAATGGGGGGCAAAATAAAAAGCCCTTTCAAATAATATATACAAACATGGGAAAGCTCAGGCACATCAAAAAGAAATTAACAAGGGGTAAACAAGACATTACCACATCGCGGCCCAAATAGTCCATGTCCAATAATATATGCCTTCGATCCCACAGAGGGACAAGTAAAGTCCATAACAATGGGACAAAGTTCATCCGGAACAAACTCAAGCTGCAGTAGTGCTACATCCAAAGGTCCTTTAGAAACATATACCACCCTAGCATCACACCATATCCAAGGGTCCATATGATCCAATCGAATGCGTATGCTTCTTCTATAGCTTATGCTGGCCAAATTAAATTTGTATCGCCCACACTCATCACTATTTGATTTAAATTCATTTATTTCACCATTTGCGGTTGCTTTCCCAAACCTCCATGGCTCCAAAAGGTGAGCATTAGTAAGAATAAGGCCTTGGTTGTTCAGTAAAACACCAGAAGCCCATACTCCACCATCAATGGTGACAAGACATGTAGAAGCCATTGCCTTCTCGAGAAGAGATGGTGGAGGGTAACCAGCATTTGGATGCTCATGAATATGATCCAATGATCCATCTGACTTGAGACCATTAGAAAAAGAAACGATGTGTGAGCTTTGAGCCCCTTGTTGCAGCAAGTCACTGCAAGCAGTTGCAATGGCTTCCCAAGGTATCAACAGCTGTCATGGATCAGCATTTTATGGGTAAATAGAATGGGTTCACAGCAGAGGTATATATGTCAACAACCTTTTCATGAGATGACAGTCCTTTTACTCCTATTGGTTGAATATTTTTGACGAAATGCTGTGCAAATCATTTCTGTCCATAAAATTTCATCAAAAAATTCAACCAAGTACTCCTCGAAAACGGAGGTCCTTCTTTAACTTCGAAGGACCGTCCTCTTAATAGAAGGGTTCAAGTATATGTATGTATTCGGTGTTCTAAAACTCCCCGCCTAAGGTCACCTAGGCAAGCCTAGGAGCTAGGTGGTGGCTGCCACTTCCTGGCTAGGTGGCCGCCTAGGCGGGCAGGATGGTGATTCGGAAGGACTGGTGGAGTTTTTGACTTCGTTTTTTTTTTTTTAAGATCATTTCGTTCGTGTTTGAGTTGTGATAAATGAACTCTTAATGTTTAGAAGTAGTTTTGAAAAATGGTACTTATGTATTATAAGTTTTGCCAAAATACCAAAAGAAAATAAAACATTCACTTTTTCAAACCAGATGCATAGAGACATGACCATAATACATTTTGAATGTTTCAACGTGTTAATCCCTCAATATCATGGTGACTGTAATATGCAACCTGAAGGTAACTTGTTCTTGCAGGATTCTTTTTTAAAATATGTATTTTAGATATAAAACAATTTTTATACAGAATCTAACTATAAAACAAAATAGGATAAAATATTTCTGATGTATTTAAAATCCAAATAATAAGAAATCGTGAGTGACCAGTTATAAATACTTGATTAACTATGTCCCCAGTAGTAGTTTGTGTAAAGTCTAGAGCTAAAGGATTTTTTGTTACTTGAATCTCGGCACCAGTAGTCTTTTGTTGTAGAGGTCTTGTTAGGATCCCAATGAGTTGTGCCTGTTCTCCAAAAACTGGACTACCTTCCATTCCTGATAAAGCCAGAGTTAAAACTCAAACACAATTAGAATCTTATTATAATTGAACACACGAAAGGGGCATTCCATAAAAGGTTGAAAATCAATTCATAACACTACTATTTTTTGTGATAATTTAGGAAAAGAGAGGAGAAATTTAGTTAAATATTCTGTTACTTCTTGGGTTTTCCGTGGAATAAAAACTCTTTGGGCGATGGCTAAGAAAATTTTCCATGGAAAACAAGGACAAGATGGAGAGCATCTCACCAAATCAGTCATTTCTTTTTCTCTATCCTCAAAAAAAAATTTAGTGTTTTCAATCAATTTCAAACTTTTTATCAAATGGACCCTAACTGAATAAACCAAGGAAATGCTTTCACCAGGGAAGACAACGAACGTCAGCCATGTACAATGATCTGTTAGAGGAACCAGCTGGATAGCAATTGGCAATTGATCCCACCGATATGCTAATTCAAGCAGCCAAAGATCACACGTTGAATAACCACATAAGAATGCTATTTAGAGACTTATCAAAAATTGAATTTCCACAATGAAGCTACTTCTAGATTTACAGTTTAGTACATTTTACAATGACAGAGAATACAAAGCCTTGCAAGACACTGATTAAACATTGAATTTACACAAATGAAGCTAAACTACCTGTTAAAGAAGTGCAGAGGAGACAAGATACCAAAAGGAGAACCCATTGCCAGAAAAAGATCTCCCCTCTTACTTGGACATAATATATTTAACTTTGGTGGATCCTAAAAAACATATTTCACAGTCAGTTCCCAAATATGCAACTGATGTGTCATCAAAGGAAGCAAGCAAGGAATCTTATTGAGAATTCATATGCTATGTTACACTATTCACCATATGTATTCTTCTAAGCAAAGTAGAGAAGAAGGTTAAAAATACCTCAAGTGAGGACACTCCAAGTATTGCAATTCGGGTAGTTGACTTCCCCATAAGATTGGGATTTCTTAATTCTTTGTCCGTCATTGAAGATTGCTGAACCCAAATAATAGTTTGTGAGACCCAAAATTTGAAATGTAGATTGTAGATTTATTTTATGTTATGTATTTAAAAAATAAAATTGTAGTTTTGGATAGAATTGAAAGTAGTCAAATTATAAGGGGGTGGATGAAATGGTAAGTCACAGTCTAGGTTGGACCGTTGATTAGTTGTTTCTACAAACTTAAAAAATGTGTCAGAGACTTATCCGATGGGGTGGAGCAGTCTATTTCAAATTCATTATTTTTACTTGTAGTTACTCTAAGTAACCATAACGCAGCTCTGTGGCAGGGCACTAGGGATTCATCTTGATTCTTGAGGTTCATGTTTTCTTAAGAAATAGAATGTGTTGGTACAAATTCCTGGCACCATGAGAGAGAGAGAGAGAGAGAGGGGAGAAGGGGGGGCTAGAAACCTGTGTTTGAAAAGAATCGATTGAAGGTTGAGGGCTGTTACTGTATGAAGCCAAGGACCATCCAACTTCCCAACCATGCTCAGATGAGCCAGAACCCTCAATAAGCGACTGGACCGAACTTGATGATACAGGAATCTCGACCTTTAAATGTAATTTGTAACATTAGCATCCAAATCTACTTGGCATATAACATAGGATGATCAATTTTAATCAGTTCTAAGAAAAAGATTGAAGTGAGACAAAAATGCAAGCCTACTTGTCAATCACTACCAAGTATTACAACCATGAATTACAACTACATGCATAATGCCCAGGGAAGACATCCAACTTTCGTGTACAACAACAACAACAACAACAAGCCTTTATCCCACTAGGTGGGGTCGGCTACATGGATCAAACGACGCCATAGTGGTCTGTCGTGAATCATATCTCTAGTGAAACCATTCGCCTCTAAATTCTTAATAGTTTCACTACTAGTTTTTCTAGGTCTTCCTCTGCCTCTACAACTAGGCTTCCCTCCATATGATCAACTCTCCTAACCATGGCATTGAGGTCTCCTCCATACATGCCCAACCATCTAAGTCGAGATTCAACCATCTTTTCTGTAATAGGTGCCACCCAACTCCCTCTCTGATGGTAACATTCCTGATCTTATTTTCCTAGTCTTGCCACTCATCCATCTCAACATTCTCATCTCAGCTACACTTAGTTTATTCTCGTGTTGGCTTTTGACGCCCAACACTCAGTCCATACAACATTGCTGGTCTAACCGCGGTACGATAGAATTTTCCTTTTAACTTGAGTGGTACCTTTTTATCACATAACACACCCGAAGCTTTCTCCATTTCAACCATCCTGCTTGAATCCGGTGATTTACATCTCCCTCTATCTCCCCATCTTCTTGTATAATGGATCCAAGATACTTAAACCGAGTGACTTGTGGTATGACATTATCCCCAACTTTTACCTCTAAGTTAGTAGTGCTCCGCCTTTTATTGAACACTCCATGCATTCTGTCTTACTTCTGCTTACTTCTGCTTAAACGAAAGCCATGCGCTCTAAATTTTGTCTCCAACCACCTTCATTTAGCTCTCTCTGGACTCACCCACTAGTATCATCCAAACAGCATACATCGCGGTGCTGGCTCTTGAATGTGTTCCGTGAGTACATCCAAGACCAAGGTAAACAGATAAGGGCTCAAATTACATATGTATGCATAAAACTTTGGTGATTGAAGAAATGCAACAGCAAAAATCCAGCCACCATCTTTCCCTATCCAAAACAACAAAGAATTTTGCTGGCAATCGAGGAGCTAACACTTCAGTTCCAAGCACCATCTTTCCCTATGTATTACATAAGGCTATTGGAAAGACAAACTTCTGCAATTTGTTGTACCTCTACCATTATATCAATCTCAGAACCAGGAATCAAATCATGTTTGCCCTGCTACAAAATGCAAGCAACATTCAGATACATATAACAGAACTAGGAATAAAGCATTAATGCATGAAATGATTACATACATATATAAAACATAGAATAATGCTAGACTCACAAAAACTGTGCAGAAAAGGTTATACACAAAATGAGAAGTCAATGTGCCAGTGTGCTCATGATTGGATGAATGGTGTGAATGGACCCCATGACGTGCACGTGAGGCCCACCATTCCTCAATCATGAAGTGACACCTCATTTTGTTTAAATTTCTAGTACACATTTTTAGTGAGCCTAGCATTACACATATAACATATGTATACAGGATGACCTCCAACCTGAGATATGTTCTCCCTGTGCTGTAGTGATATAAATGGCTCAATAACAGATGCAACAGTCAAAACCAACGAACTCTGAAATGCTTGTGTATCACTGTTGCCAAAAAATTTATTGGCTAGAGCAGGATCATAAAATGAATTAGGCAACAGCATCCCGGATGCTGATAGTGTTGTTTTGCCAGAGCTACAGATCACAAAAAATAAATAAACCAAACAATAGGCAATTCAGTAATTGCATATGCATAATTCTGATATACTAGAATATGTAGAGCACTCGATGTGTGTGCAATGTCAATGTTATATCCGGTGATCTTGATTAATCGGATACAGTTTTAGACAATGTGCGAAAATTTAATCAAGTGATTAACTATAAGTTGCATATATTTTTCATAATTAAGAGAAGGGTGTTTTAGTAATTTAACAAATACACAAAACTTCCTTCCATGCGCGTTAAAAAGTAAAGTATATAGAAGATGACACTCACTTGTAATGGTGGAAAGCATGTTTTCGCATCTTCAGGCCCTTTGGATCCTAAAATTAATGAAAACTGAACCAAGTTACAATCAATAAAAACTAAATTTTATCAGTTAATTGAAAAGTATCGAGATGCATACATAGATAGATGGGGGCCGGGGGGGGGGGGGGGGGGGGGGGGGGCGGGGGCGCTGGGGGGAACTTACGGGGCCTTGAACTCTGATCATGACGGAGAAATTACGGGCAAAATCGACGGTTTTGTGCAAATCCATATGGAAATTAGTTCCCGACCCAGAGAGAGTCTGATTGTGAATTCGCATATAAATCGATTGAATTAAGTTGAAGTTCGAGTAATGAGTACAGTGAGGAAAGCAGTATAATAATAAATAAAATTAGAAATAGATAAAATGTTTTAATTTGCAATGCTTTTTGTTAAAAAATTAATTAAAAAATATTATTTACAAATAAAAGTTTAGATATTATTATTATTTTAAAATGAAAGCTTATTTATTAATTATGTTTTAAAACAAGAATTTTGATCGATTATAAATTTTGCATAAAATTGTGTTTTGTACAAACTTAACTTTATAATAAAAAAATGTAACGCAAATTTATTTTGCAGGATATATTTATATTTGTTAACAAGTATACTCTTATATTTCATTCATAAAACTTTAAAATAATATCAAATAAACACAAATACATAGTAACGTTTCAAAAAATAAAGAGTGCAAACCTAATTTTATATAACTTCGAAAATATTATTTTGTGCATTTGATTAATAAATAGGTTTTGAATATATATAATTTGTTAAAATTATTCTAAAGCACTGTCTATTAAACACTTATTTATGATAATAAAACATATCATGCAAACTTAATTTTGCATGATTTTATATAAAAAAAATACAATTTAAATATCTACTGCAAAGTTAACTTTGCATTTTTTTTGAGTTTGGTCAAATATAGGTTCTTAATTTACAAAAATATTATTTACTGACTTTTTTGCAAAAAACTTTTTTCAAACAATCCCTATTTTTCAATATCCCGATATATTTATTATAATTTATTAACTAATACAATTTAACTTTATTTTATATTTTAGTATCCGATCTAAACCGATTTAGTTTGAACATTTAATCCAATTCAATCCAATTAGAGGTTAATTGGATTGATTCAAAACTAATATATTTTGTTTAAGGAGTTTTCAATTAAGCTAATTATAGCACAAAATAAATCTAATCAATGATAGGAAGACCAAAACAATATAAAAGAAGTAAATTAAAAGTTAAACTTAGGGTTTTTTAATTGTAATATTTTATAAGTTGGGATAATAAGGTGAAAGAAGGTATGTATTAGTAATTTAGAATACAATTGTTGGTCGGATAATGACCCTAGAGGGGGGTGAATAGGGTTTTAAAAACTTAATGCAGAATTAAAACATTTTTAAAATGTTTAAGCAAAACAACTTAGCTAAGCAACAATATCAATGAAATAATCAATCCTAAGACAAGCAAATAAGCAATCTCAAAATACAAGCAATACTATAGCAATAAAAAGAGAGCTTGAGTTTAGAAAGATTAAACCAATTTGAAGCTCGAGACTTTTTGTCCTCACGGTTCGGTTTTCTAAACCATACGTCCGCGCTCGGTTAGTTCCCCTAGAACTTCCACTATTCAATCTTCTTCGGGTGAAGATCAAACCTCAATACAAATGTTGCTATGCTCACAACACTCACAATGTAGTTATACTTACTACACTTCTCACAAGATATGCTCTCTTGCTCTACAAAGAGACAAACTCTCTTTTCAAATGAAGGATGAATTATTTGTGGTGATACACACCAATACAATAACTCTCAAGTGTATTTAAAGATTACAAATAAAGCTCACACTAGAGTTATCAATATTAATCAAAATATATAACTCAAAAAGGAATAATATGATCAATAAAATGAATTGAATACTTGAATAACTTTGTATATATGTAAAATAAGTTTGTAGAATGATTCAAGTTATGTTAAAACATATTTAGGACCTCATATATATAGCTTGCAAAACCATATGGCCGTTGGGGATAATTAAGAAAGGTTTTGGGTCAAAGGTATACATTTTCAAACTTTCCAACAACTAGTTTTGACAAAAAATTTAAATTTGTTTTGATAATTTCTCCCAATTTGACCGTTGAATCATGCTTAAATTTTAGTCAAAAGTGCTAGGAGATGTTGTTTAACTACTGTAAAAAAATTAAAATGATCGGAGTCCGGGAAGGCCTCCATATTATCATTAGATCAAAATTGTGCAAAAATTGAGCGAATTTTAAATGTAAAATAAAAACATGTTTTCAATTTAACAATTTGGTTTCAAATACAATTCTAATGATTTGTGAACCTCAAAGATATGTTGCTAAGATACCTATTTTTATTAGAGCTTAAAATATGATCATTTAAAATTAATATGAATTTATTTTGAAACTCGGTCTTTGTAAAATGATGTTTTTCAAATAAATTCAATTTCAAGCTTGTTTGAATTAATCTTTAAAAAATGCATGAATACGTTTGAGCTATAAGGATTTGATCAATAATGTAACTTTACATAAATCTTAAGCACTCACTCAATTACTAAATTAACGAGTCTTCGAATGCTTTGATTTGTTTCTTCGGATTGATTTTCATTTGAAACTTTTTCTTTGAAGCTTTTCATATAGTCTTTTGATCCTCTGTACTTCATGATTTGCATTGAGAGATTTGATCTTCCTTGTCTTGTACAATGATCGAATAGTGAAAGAGTGATCCTTGTCATATTTTTCTTGAATTTTTCAAGTAAATGAACTATATACTTATATCAAGAAACATGTTAAATTACACATGATTGATTTATTGTTATTATCAAAATAAGATTAATATCTTAGGTCAATAACAACAATAACTAATTAGATGGTTACTTGTGTTATTTTTAAGTGACTAGGTTATGCCCGTGCCGATGGCATTACGATTTAATTTGTGTAACCACTACGTACTGAAACATGAACAAAAAAACAAATCTTTGTTATACAAAAGAGGACACCCAACCTTACCACTATCACAGAGAGGGAGATTGATAATTATGTTCCCCATCCTTAAAACTATGTATATCATATAATTGACACCTAAAATTATCGATGTTTTCAACAATTTAAAGTGCACCTGACAAATTTTCTAAATCAAGTTGTATCATAAAATTGGTTATAAAACTTTTTAGATTTAATTTTCAAAGCTAATTTATTTCTTGTCTACTAAAGATAACTTGAGATTTTTTTTTTATTTTTTTTATATAGAATAAAAGCAAAGTTAACTTAATAAATTATTTACGAACGAAATTATGAAAAAGTTTAAATAACCAATATTTTCATTTAAAAGTATTAGACGGACGATATAGTTTATAGGAAATATAGATATATGACTGTTTCTATTTGGTCCAAATTAAATCAAAATACCATATTTTTTGCAATACAAATATCTTCAATTTCTTCAATAAAAAGAATAAAACGTTAATAATCTAACAAAATAACATTTTTTTTAAAATAATACTTTTTTATTATTATTTTAGAGAATACCAATTTTTTTTTAAAAAAAGGAAGACAATAACAATAGTTTATGAATTGTTGTCTTTTAAAAAATGTATTAAATTTGACATTTTGTGTTGGTTATAATAGGTGGTATTATTATCATAATCTAAGTTAGATAATGGGTGGTTTTATTATTAAAACTATATTGTACTCTCGCAAAGACATAATTAATTTAACAATAAGTAAAAATGTAAAGCTAGATAATTGATAAGTGTTATTGTGAGGTATATTGATTACACCTCAAAAGGAAAAAAAAGCTTTTAATTTAAAAATTATATAAAAAAACAAAAGTGTAAAATAATTTATTTGTTATGAAAGTGAGAATTCTTTTTTAAGGACTTTCTACTTAAATCATAATATGAAGTAACATAAATTTAAAATCACCAAAATGTTAACTTATACGTGTAAAAAAATATTTTTTTATATATAATTTTATAATAACAATGGATTTTATTGTATAGGTATTCATGAATAAGTTTCAAATATATTTTTTTTATTAAAAATATATATTTTGATTAAAAGTTATTATATTTTTAAGTTTAAAGAAAAAAGGAGAGAGAAATTGGGTTTGTTTTGATTGTGTGTGGGTGGAATATATTAGTGGGTGTAGTACTTTAATCCAAAGGTGCAAAATGAGTAGAAATAAACAAATTTAAGGTGGAAATACTTCTTGGAAATAAACCACATCATATGGTCTAAAATATGTATAAGGAAAAGTAAATTTATCAAACTAAATCTAGACCTTTGATTAGGTAGAATTTCAAAAGCTCTTTAGTCAAAAAAACATTTCCTTATTATATAGATGTTGGATTTGATAGATTTGACATTGATTTTGTTTAACTAAAAATCAAACTGATCTAATGTTTGGTTGATTTTCTAAAAGTCAAACTAATCTGATTCGCTAGATTCACCAAATCCAATCAAAATTGGATTGGATGAATTAGTTTGAATGGTTTAGATTATGCATATCCCTACTTATCGGCACAATTCATTGAACTTACTCTTTTTATAAAATATGCTTTTATTTTGTAGAAAAATAAAAATTAGTTTAAATGTCATGTTATTGTAATTTTAGTGGTATTTTACAGCTTGATTAATCATGGAATGTTTTAACTTAATATTTTCTTTTTCTTTTTCTTTTTATTATGTTAAACATCAATCAGTTTGTAGAATAGTGAATTTAGTGATAATGTGGTTGCCTCATATGTTTTTGCAGTGGTTTAAATTTGAATATTATTGTGTATATGGTAATCTAGCACGCAATTGGCACAAAACCCATGAACGGTATATACATAATGAAGTATATATATATATATACTACAAATAAATTTCTTTCATGGACCGTTGATTTGGTTTATTTTGCATGTCAAAAGAGATAGGGGTTATGAGAAAGGAGAAAAGCATCACATGATATATTACTTTTAGTCCATTTTCATCTCATAGTATAATACACGATCGATCTTTATATTCATAAATACTTGATATATTGCATTTGCTCGTATCAAATGACATATATTAATTGTCGTATATATCTGATTATTCATAAATACTTGTATTAATTCCACTTTTATATCCATTTGGATGGATTCTGTCTGGTCAAAAAGTCAAATCGTTAAGTGTTTTTTTTAATACCAAAAATACCCATGTGGCTAAATTTAAATGAAAACGAACCCATTTTCACAAGTCATATCTCACTCGATTCACATTCAAATGATAGGATCCATATATGGTTGAAAAGATCTTACAACATTGATTATAAATAAACTAATAATATTCAATAATATTCAATTTAAATGCCTCAAAATCGCCACCAAAGTTGACAAAAAATCATTTTTTTCAAAAAAAAAGTTTCATGAACCCATTTTCATAAGGCCATATCTCACTCGATTCACATCCAAATAATGCGATTCACATATGGTTGGAAAGATCTTGCAACATAGATTCTAAATATACTAATAATATTCAATAATAAGCAATTTAAATATCTCGAAATGGCTGCCAAAGTTGATAAAAATCACTTTTTAAAAAAATAAGTTTCACGAGCCCGTTTTCACAAGGACATATCTCACTCGATTCAAGTCCAAAGTTTCACCAACCATATGTAGATTTCAACATTTTGATGTGAATCAAATGAGATATGGCCTTGTGAAAATGAGTTCATGAATTTTTTTTTAAAGTGATTTTTTTTATCAACTTTGGCAGCTATTTCGAGCTATTTAAATTTTTTATTATTGAATATTATTAGAGTATTTATAATCTATGTTGCAAGATCTTTCCAACCATATGTGGATCGCATCATTTGAATGTGAATCGAGTGAGATATGGCCTGACGAAAATGGGTTTGTGAAACTTTCTTTTTTAAAATGTGATATCAACTTTGGCATCTATTTCGAGCCATTTAAAGTAATTATTATTGAATATTATTAGTGTATTTATAATCTATGTTATAAGAGCTTTCCAACCATATGTGGATCGAATCATCGAGACGCGAATCGAGTGAGATATGGCCTTGTGAAAATGAGTTCGTGAAACTTTTTTTTAAAGTGATTTTTTTATCAACTTTGGCAGTGATTTCAAGGCATTTAAATTGCTTATTATTGAATATTATTATTTTATTTATAATCTATATTGCAAGAGCTTTTCAACCATATTTGAATTGCATCATTTTAATGTGAATCGAGTGAGAGATGGGCTTGTGAAAATAGCTTTGTTTTAATTTAAATCCAACCACAAGAGTATTTTTGGTATTGAAAAAAGCACTTAACAGTTTGACTTTTTGACCGGACGGAATCTATCCAAATAAGTGTCAAAGGGGAATAAATGCAAACTTTGGGTGCCAAAGTGAAATAGGGGTAAATAAATAGGGGTCAAAAGGTAAATAACCTTTATTTTTTTAGTATATATTGGTTTATTTTTATTCTTATTCTTTATTTTCCAAAATTATATTTTTAATCTTTTTTTCAATTACACAATATGTATCTGAAGTTATATAATATATGTCTCACATAGGTAATTCTCTCATTATGCTAAGCATGTACTTCTAAGGATCGCAGCTTTTAAATTAAAGTTATGAACCGCATTCAAAGTATGTCCGAACTAAAAAACCAGATCTTATTTTTTTTTTTAAGGACCGCATCCTTTAAATTAAAGTTATGAACCGCATTCAAAGTATGTTTGAACTACAGGACCAGATCTTTTTTTTCTTTGGTTATATGATTTGTTTGCCACAATTTTTACGAGCTCAATCTCAATGCGTTATTGCTAGTAATAGAGTGTTTCAAGTTATTGATATATTTGCTATTGAAAATTCAGTGATAGAGAACACTGGAACAAGTTACATGGTGACTGGTGCCAAATTTTTATTCGGGTTATTGTGACTGTTTCCTATGCTTTGATTTTATAATTTATGATGGGAAGAATATTATGTTGTCTTATTCAATTAGAAGAAACAATTACACATATATATATACAGAAAGACTCATACTTATATAAAGAAATAATCCTACTAATTAAGATCCTATAATTATCTAATTTCCTCTTATACTATTTACATACGTATACACTATTTACAACCTATAACACTCCCTCTCACGCTGGAGCATAAATATTGATCATGCCCAACTTATTACAAAAATATTAACATTAATCCCATTTAAGGCTTTTGTGAAAAGATCACCTAATTGTTCTTCCAGTCGTTATATACCATGTGAAAATTAAACCTTGCTGTATCTTCTCACAGACAAAATAACAATCAATTTCAATGTGTTTCGTTCGTTCATGGAACACGGGATTAGACGCAATATGTAAGCCAGCTTGGTTATCACACCACAATTTTGTTGGTATCAAAGTGTTAATCCCTACTTTAGTTAAGAGCTGACATATCCACATTATTTCACACACAGACTGAGCAATAGCTCTATATTCTGACTCTGCACTAGATCATGACACAACATTCTGCTTCTTACTCTTTCACGAGACCAAATTTCCCTCAACAAAAACACAATAGCCTGATGTGGACCTTCTATCCACCTTAGAACCTACCCAATCTGCATCTAAAAAATATTAAATACGAGTGTGTCCATGATTTGCATACAAAATACCACGTCTAAGTACTCCTTTCAGGTAACATAAACTTTGTTCTAACGCTACCCAATGATGAACTGTTGGGGATGACATCAATTGGTTCACTACACTAACAAAATACGTAATATCCAGACGAATCACTATAAAATAGTTCAACTTCCCTACCAATCTTTTATATTTCTCAGCATCCTCGAATAGTTCTCTATCTTTTGTCAATTGTACATTAGGAATCATCAAGTACTACACAGTTTTCCTCCTAACTTCCCTGTCTTAGCTAATAAATCAAGAACATATTTTCTCTAAGATAGAAAGATACCCTTTTTACTCTTTGTGATTTCGACACCTAAAAAGTATTTTAGCATTCCTAAGTCTTTTGTATGAAACTAAGTATGAAGGAAGGACTTAAGAGATGAGATTCCCGTAGTATCATTCCCAGTAATGACAATGTCATATACATACACAACTAACAAAATGACGCCTACTTCAGACTGTTTGTAAACACACTGTGAACACCTCATTTTTCGACCCCGCAAGAATCCCAAACTTTAGGAAAATGAGCACACATGCATGCACGAACATTTTTAAATGTACACATACTATGTACATGAGATACAAGTCAAAGAATAAAGCCGAAAAGACATCCAGATGAGAAGTTACGAGAATTACAAGAAATTGCCGAAATCGAAAACTGTCAAAACTCCTGGAAACTTGTGAAAGGAGAGTTACGTATTTTTGATCATCTTCAAACTTGAGGGTTGTTATACATTACCAAAAGGAGTATCATACTCGAAAATCATCTCAATCTGACGGTCGGATCTTCGAAAATTTAAAAATTGTGAGTTCGTTTTGGGTGATCAAATGGAGGTCTTCTCGAAATCAAAATAATCTGAAGATTGGTCAGTAGATAGGTATTATTGTGGGGAAGAACATATTCAAAGTTTAGCTTTTTCGGATATGGGATCATCAAGAATCAATTCATCTATCGTGCAATTCTAATCGAAATGTCCTTCGTAGAAAATTAAAGTAAATAGAGGCTTTCCCGAATTCTGATCGACCTCAAATTTGGACACAATCTAAAAATATTTAGAGGGAAAACATATCCAAATTCAGAAAAATCCAACGGTTATAAGTTTACTTGTCATACAAACAAGTGACCTTGTCTACAAGAAGTACCTTTCCTACGTGGGAACAAACTCTTTATACTAATCTGAGGAGACCGAGTCCTTCCCGAACTCCGATCGTATTCAAATTTTTACAGGGTCTATAAGACTTCTATTTTCAATACATATCCAAAAATCAGCATGATCCAACGATTAGAACTTGACTTGTCGTACAAACAAGTGACCTTGTCTACAATCAGTACTTTTTCTATGTGGAAACAAACTCTTTGTACCAATCAGACAAAAATGGAGGCCTTTCCGAACTCTGATCGACCTGAAATTTTGATATAATCTAAAAGACTTCTATTCTCAACACATATCAAAAAAAAACATGATCTAACGGTGATAAGGCTTCTCGATAAGCTCCAAGAGTCCTAATTGCAATCTCTTTTCTTGCTTTTTAAGCATTTTTTCAACTATAAATAGACTTCCCCTCCATTCATATTTTCCATCAACAATCAAGGGAATTTCGTGGTACACACCAAGAGATCCTTATTCTCCCCATCCAAGAGAGTTCAGGTATAATTTTCTCTCTCTTCTTTTATTTATTCGTCAATTTTATAATTCATATTTTTGTGTGCATAATTTCTATCACTTAATAGCTTTTCAAAACCCCTTTTCAAATTGTTTTTCAAAACCAAAGGCGTATAATAAACCCTAATCCAATTCCAAAATATTATTATTAGCCGCATTGTTATACGAAGGAATCGATAATCGTTATGTATCCAATCTAACTCATAGATTGCGGTGTGTATGTGATGAATACTCGATTATAAGAGCACTAGTGCCATCTATACCAGTTTAATCCATAGACCATGGTACACGATTGGTTAACTCGCCTCTTATTACATCGAATATAAGATTCTACATTAATTAGTTTCGAAAAAACCAACGCTTTACAAAATCACTTGTTTCATTGCATCTATTATTATCAAACTCTCTTTTTCAAATCACACACACACACTTATTTTTAAAATCCTGGACGAACTAGGAAACACATTGTTTTCATCCCACCACTAAAATTTCGGTTTCTAAGGCAAGTACGAAAAGCTATAATGTAATAACAATAGCACACAATAATTGAATTATAATACGTACATATTCTACTTAAAAGACCGAAAGGGCGAATTGGGTGCTAACACCTTCCCGATTCGTAACTTAATTCCCAAACCTTTGAATCAATTGGTTTCGCATACATTGTGTATAAAATGATATTTAGTCCATAAAAAGTCTCTTTTACACAAACCCTTTTGTTTGTTTAGTAAAACAAACTGGCGACTCTTATTCTTTTCAAAAATCAATTTTCAAAGCAACACGGAATTACCGCACAAGAGGACCTCGGGCATCGAGAATGTAGGTTCTCACACACACAGAGTAGTCAGACTTACTTTTTGCCATGCCAAACGTCTTAATAACCTAACTAAATTTTTCAAACCAAGCACGAGAACTTTGTTTCAAGCCATACAAAAATTTTCGAAAATGACAGACTTTCTCATATTTCCCCTGAGCAACAAACCCAAGTGGTTGCTCCATATAGATCTCTTCCTGAAGATCACTATGAAAAAAAATATTTTTTATATCTAACTGATGCAAAGGCCAATGATGAGTAGCTGCCAAAGATATAAATAACCTAACATATGTTAATTTAGCAACATGAGAAAAAGTACCAGAATAATTTACGCCATAGGTCTAAGTATATCCCTTAGCAATAAGGCGGGCTTTTAAACAAGTAATAAACCTATCAGGATTGACCTTTATGGTAAACACCATTTGCATCCATATCATGTTTCCCTACAGGTAAAGTGACCAAATCACATGTACCATTCTTATCTAAAGTATCCATTTCCTCCATCATTGCATTACGCCATCCAGGATGTGATATAGCCGCGTGAACAGTTTTAGAAACATATATAGAATTAAGAGAAACAATGAATAAATAAGACAAAAGTGACAAGTGATCATAAGAGACACAAGAAAAACAAGATAAGTACATTGACATTTACCTTTGCGTAAAGTAATAAAAATATCATCGCTTGTCACTGAATCTGATGAAGAAAAATCTGGTGAATGACATGGATCATAAAGGGTGTCGCTGTCTGGAGTAAACTTGATGAATGTGAGGTTTGATTGGCACTAGTTCAGCAAAGGGTTCAGGGGACGTGATAGTATAAACTAACAGATCATCGTCATCCTCCTCTTGATTTTCGGAAGTAGATGACGAAAAATACGGTATTTCTTCCATAAAGGTAACATCAACTAAAATAAGGTACTTATTCAGATTAGGACAATAGCATATGTATCCTTTTTGAAAAACGAGAATACCCAAGAAAAACACACTTCAAAGACTTGGGATCTAACTTAGTAACCTGTGGACAAACATCTCAAACAAAACAAGTATTACCAAATATTCCAGGTTCAATAGGAAACAATGATTTATTAGGAAAGAGAACACTGTAAAGACATGCACCATGAATAACATATGAGGGCATTCGATTAATGAGAAAGCATGATGTGCGAAAACTGTATCAACCCATAATGGTTTAGGAATATTCATTTGAAATAATAAGGCTCTTGCAGTTTCAAGAAGATATATGTTCTTCCATTATACCATTCCATTTTAAGATGGAGTATCAACACAAGAAGTTTGATAAAGAATACCGTTTTGAGATGAAGTATCAACACAAGAAGTCTGAAAAGATGAAGATAAATATTCTTTGGCATTATCACCGCGTAATATATAGACAAAAGTAGTAAACTGAGTTTTAATTTCAACACAAAATGCATAAAAATAAGAAAATAATTCATAATGACTTTTCATTAAATATATCCAAATTGTACGAGAACAATCATCGACAAAAGTAACAACATACTTAAACCCAGTTTTAGACATAATAGGACATGAACCCCAAACACCAAAATGAACTAATTCAAACAGAGCACTTTATTGATCTGTGTGTGATGTTTGGTAAACAAGGATGTACTATGGACATAACCTTTGACAGAGAAAGAGAAATGACTAATCCAATCGATTCACACCCGAAACATGCAATGGATTTGGGTATCTGTGTGTCAAGGATGTAGAGACCTCCCGATTCATGTCCTTTAAGATCCTGAAACAAACAATAATCAAGAAATAATGAGATGCAACAATTAAGGGTACGAGTAAACTGGCTTAAATAAATTAGATTAAAGGACAATTGAAGTAAATGTAGGACAGATGATAGAGGAAGCAAAGGGGTTGGTGTGATTGTTCAAGATCCTAGAATAGATGGTGACTGCTAAAGTGACACTAGAAGGGGATGTATGTGACTAAAAAGTAGAAAATATGGCTAGTATTACCTATCATATTATCTGTGGCTCCAAAATAAATGACCCATTTATATAATGAGGAAACAAGGCATGTATTTGGTTTACCAGAATTGGCAATAGCAGTGACGGAGGTGATCGGAGTGGATGTGAACTTTAGAGATTCTTGATATTTAGATAACTTGGCAAAGCAGGGATCATAACTAATTTTTCAGCCGTATCATTAGTAAATGCAATATGTGCTGAATGAGCTTCTGAGTCTTGTACCAAAGCTTCCTACAATCCCGCTTCAGATGTCCTAGAGTATGACAGTAATGATATACAATCCCACTAGAGCCCTGTCCCCGAGTCACACTACCTCCTCCTGAATCATGTGCATGAGTATCAAAACTGTTGTTGTTCGATCCCCCTCCTTGGTTGCCTCCCCAATACTGTGATCGCCCAAGTTCATACTCAATATTTCTATTAACCAAAGCACTATTAAATGGAACAGATGGAGTTTGAAAGGTAGATTCGCCTCTGTGCAAAGAACTCTAGTATACACATCATCTAAAGAAGAGATCTCATGACTAGAAAAAATATAATTCTTTATAGTTTCAAATTCAAACAGAAGACATGCTAAAAGGCTCATGATAGCCATCTGCTCTCACTAACTCTGCTAAACTTTTATATCAGGACTATACGGTAATAACATATTACGTTCTTCATAAATTTTTTTAAAATCTATAAAGTAACACATAATAGACATATCCTGTTTTTCTACACAGTAAAATGCTTTGCACACATTATAAATGCAATTAATATTCCTTTTCCCAGAATATAGAAAATCCAGATAATCCATTAATTCCTTAACCAATTCATAGTGATTAATCAAACTAATGACAACAATTTTAATAGAATTTCGGATCTGCAAGAATAATCGAGCATCTTCCCTTAACCATGTCTGCCTAGAATCATCTGAGTGTGGATCATTAGTCATATGATCATATTTGTCAATACTTCGCAAGTAAATTCGAACTGTTTTACTCCAATCAAAATAGTTTAAGCCATTGAGTTTATGTTCAGTAATTTTTTGACATTACGAAAACCACAACAATAACGGCTATCGCTTTCTTATTCGACATACTTAATTAATTTTATAGCAAGATCCAAAATTAGTACGAACAAAGCAGATCACAAGACAGTGCACAAAACAGCGTATAAACCAACCACGGCAGTGAACAGTTGAACTACAGTAAACTAGGAACGAAAATATGACCCGAATGTGTTGCACATGCCCAAAAAAAATAGGGATTACACCACATAAATCATAAATGGACCTCAGCCACAAGAAACAAGAAGAATATAGCACAAAACTTAGCCACATGGAACAAAAAACAAAGCCCAAACCTCAGCCACGAAGAACTGAAAACAAATTGTTGGTTTGGTGCGCTAAACTGTAGCAGAAACCACAATAAATGACCAACGAGTGAGAAACAACCTAAACAAATCCAGATCTGTGTTGTGGGACTTAAGGCGCAACGAACAAAACTTGAATGAAGACTTTCTGGTGGCACACGGGGTGGCGACTGAGGCAGAAAGTGTGGCGGCGCATGAGGCCCACGCGCTAGGTTTTAGACCACCGAAAACTGGACGAAGGCGGATTGGCAGGTGGTGGTTCCTCATGTGCCAGAGGTGTCAACAAACTGAGCCTCAAAAGTAGTGAACTGAAATTGCAACTTATAAACCCTAGAAGCCCTAAAACCCCGAACTAGTAACGGCGACTTAAAACCCTAACTTCCCTTTGATACCATGTAATCTATGATGGGAAGAATATTATGTTGTCTTATTCAATTAGAAGAAACAATTACACATATATATACACAAAGACTCCTACTTATATAAGGAAATAATCCTACGTACTAATTAGGATCCTATAATTATCTACTTTGCTCTTATACTATTTACATATGTATACACTATTTACAACCTATAACAGATTTGACGTGGTACATCCATATGTAACATATGTAAATTGGGTTAATATAGTAGTTTTGTGTTGATTTGCTTATATGTCTCAAGTTTACAAGAGTGCTTGAACAGGAATTGCTAGTTTTTTTTCTTTTCTTTGTGATATCGTTATTTCTTGGTTGGATAACATTGAATTTGATGATTATTTATTTTGTTCTTGTTTTTTAACTCGCCAAATTTTTGTTAGTTCTAATGGAGTCTACTCAAAGTTCTTATTTAATTTAGAAGGCATAAATTGATGCGACATTACTCAAGTTAACTGGTGAGATCATATGTTTATTGTTTTGTCTATCTGCCCTCTTATTTGATTAGTGTCATATCTATCTATATAGCAACTCAATTCAAAGCCAGAATAAGTTCTGATGGTTTACTTCTCAAGTTTTCTGCATCAAATGCGCTTAACTGTGCTACTAATTTGATCTTTTTGTTTCGGTTTGATATCACTCTCTTGCTGCCCCCGGTGGAAATACTCTATTCCGAAAGCAACCGGTGGACCTACCCAAGTATCATAAATGATTCTTCAAAGACCGTACAATTTTAGCCACAATCTGGTAAGCTTTCTATTCCGAAGACAACTAGATTATTCAATGCTTCAACTTGCAATGGTTTGTGCGTGTTATCCGTTTCATACTTCTAACAATTGCTCAGCATTCTTACTACTAACATTGCTTGGTCATGTTTTGTGCTACTAGCTTACCGGAACTGGTTGTGAGGTTTTGTTAACTCATCACAAATCCTCAACTGGCATTTTCGTAAAGAAACAAGATTACATATTCCTTCATTTGAAGTTTAACGCAAATACATCTTTACTCTGTAAAATTTATTGAAATTAGTGGTGGCTTTAAGTTAAGAAAGAAGCATCATGCTTATAATTAGAAGCAGATCCCAGAACTTCTAAATAGTACTAATAAAACACCAGAAGATCATTAAAACTCATTTATTCATTAACAGGAAGCAGTTCCCAAAACTTCCATATATAAACATTAACATCTCATTTATTCATTAATATCAAATATAGTAATGTACGTAGCTAACGATTGCCACCCGGACAGATCCAACCGTGGGTCATAATTCACTAATATATATATAACAAAAGCTTCAGTTTAGTCCACTTAGGACATTATTTAAATTTAAATAAAATTAAACCACCAGTTATCGCCTCTGCTCAATTATGATGCTTGCTTCTAGTCTCCCCACTGTAGAGCCTGTAATAATCACATAAAGTTTAATCAAAGCCACTGATAAATCAGTCAAAATATCTAGAACATAAATTTGCAACTAAATTTTTTTTGTCAAAATATAAGATATCCAAGTGTAAGTAATTATTTATACGAACCAGTCATAGACTGTTTTGGAGTTGGGCTGTGGCTTGTCGTAGAATTCAGAACCCGCATCCCTAATGGCAGGGTTACTACCTGGGTTGAACACGCTCCTCCACACATTATCCTTACGAGCTGCTGTTGGTGATGGGGTTGTTGGTGTCATCGGTGTCGATGGTGCACCAGGGCTCGCTGGCAACGACAAGGACCTCAACACACTAGTTCCTTCTCCTCCTTCTCCATCTACCTCGGAACATAATTCCAATGAAAATTGGTATATTATATGTATTCATATATCATATGGAGATTCTTGACGCGTACTGAGACTAATTTTAAGGGATTGTGATTCGCTAAAAAGCCCTGTCTGCATTGGAGGCTGACAGCGTATATAGAAGTGTGCACACGCTCCCATATTACTGTAACTTTTTGTTGTGAAGCCTATATAAAAAACTCTTTCAAACTATAGCTTATTAATATTCACTTCTCCTCTTCAATAATGGAAGAACAAAGAACCCCATTCAACTACTATTTAAGGTTTATATGTAACCAACTAACGGTAAGATATATTTGTCGTGATTTTATATGGCAATGCATTCTTTAGTTAGGTCGCGAGAGATATTGACTCACCCATTAATAAATAAGCAAATTTGTTCAGACAAATTTTGGATAAAAGGTGTCAAACATAAAAATTGAGTGCACATTTCTTTTGAGTGTTTTTTTTTTCCAATAATCAGAAATTGATCAGTTCATGTATAAAGTTTGAACTAACTGGCTTCATAGCTTGATGCAGGCTATGGAGATTAGGGCGCGCTATCCACATATATATGGAAGGGAATGCTCCCTCGGATATGTTTTCTAATTTTGCTTTACATTTTCTGATGGTTGTTGGTGGCCTCATGTAATTCCGGTTATTAGTTCTACAATTGGAGAGGACTCGGGGACATGAGTGCTAGGCCTAAGTACAGGTTTAGTTGACTGGTGTGGTTTGTTGTTTCTTTTTCTTTCCTTATTTTCTTTTTCCTCTATTAATAATAGGCTTTGTGCCAACTTTAATCTAAATAATATTAAAAAAAAAAAAATTGCAGACCGGGCATCATGCATGCAATTCAAATTCTTGACAAACATTATGAAAATTGTATCATAATTTATCAATTTAAGATTCTCAAAAAGTATAAAACAGTACGTATCAATTATTTCATAAGCGTATCAAAATGCTTGCACAGTGATTGGTGTTGAAAGAAAAGTAAAGGCTAGCAAATTAAGAACAACCTTTGGTGGTGATCTTCCTTAGATTGCCGAACCCATGATCAGGGCGGGGTCCGGCTACAACGTCGTCCCAGATCTGGTCTAGTAAAACCATTTTATTTTTTCTCTCTCTGAGTGCGTGAACAAGTAATTTTACTTGGAACAAATTAATGAAAAGGTTTAGTCTTAAACTGCAAATATATATAGGATGCTAAATGAGAGCCAGCGTCAATATCTCTGCTCCTTGTTTGTAATACCAGAGTATGTTGAGGATGGCTATGCAAAGTGTCATCTTTTGATCGGTTTTGTCCTATTCTTTAGCGATGCCTCTTGAACCTAAAAGTGGACAGTGGAATTACCTTCCAGCAAGAAAGAAAAATAAAATGTTCCGTAATAATTTATTTTTTATTTTTTCACTAATCAAGAAGTGAGTGACTGGTGAGATTGGTTTTTATGACAAAAAAATGTCACTCGAACTTAGAGATATTATTGTATAGATCCACTCTCTTAGATTGGGGGAAGGGGGATTTCGTGGTGACCACTACACGACTAAGAGAGCTAAAATCTGAATCTTCCCTTTTTTTACGCTTTTTTTCCATTGCTTCTTCCAGAAGTTGCTACAATACCAATAAATTACTTGATCCAAATCAACTTTTCAATTGTTACTTCGTCCAAAAATTACTATGACAGAGATAAATTATTTCCATAAATTGATTATGGGGAGCTTGACGAAATATCGAACTTCAAATTGTCAGTACACGTCATTGTTGAATATTTGCGATTGAGATTAATCACCGCCTGATTATCACAATGACTTCACTTGTCAAATAAAACCACCAAGCTCTTGTTTTAACACCCACGGGGAAGAAATTCCCGAAAACTCAGCTGCGCAACTCTCATCCGCATAGCATGTGTGCGTGTGTGTGCACGTACTCGCTCCATACACATTATAGATATTATCAAGCTTTCGACAATAACTGGCAAATTAGTTGTCCAAATTCCAACTCAATTACTGAAACTCAAGAATCTATGCACGCGGAGTTCATATTAACTCAGTTTCGCCATATCACTCATTGTTTTGCAATCAAATGCAACCTAAAGTATCTCAAATTTCCACGTGACCCAGATGATTTAGTGGATTCCACCACTAAATTTCGTCTCTAAAATTATAATAATTCCACTCCACTTTACAATATCCGAATTTTTCCAAGAAAAAACGCAAGGAAAATAACTCATTTTCTCAGTCGTAACCAAACAGAGCATACAGGGTTTTTAATTCATCACAGGCAAGCTAATTATCATTCTACAACCTTTGTTTCCTTTATACAAATTTGATGAAAGATTAAGAAACAAAATCATGAGAGACTTACTAAAATTCGCACCATTATATGAGAAAACATAAATGACAAAAAAATAATAATTAAAGAACAAGGAAGTGCATCCAAACACTCTTTCTAACTTGTATTATATTATAGTATATAGCTCCTCGTATTTCTCACAACAAGAAGCTCTGTTGGCCAATTCTCTCTCCTCCTCTGCATAATTGCATTCCTCGTATGTAATCAAAACCTGCATTTGAAGCAGAGCTCGTCCTCTTTCTTGTATTAAGGACAAAAAACACGAACCCGAGTTCAAATTTTGCACTCAACTGCTAGTGGTCCGAGCACTGATTCCCTGTGTGCAGTCCCATCATAAGTTCATAACCATATCAATCTTGACAGTAATCTCAACGGTTGCAGCCACAGCACGGGATCGATTCTCATCCAATCTGATAAACAACCAACAAATGAAGTTAGACACGGGCAAATTTTACTCAGAAATTCAAAATCGATTCTTTGCTGTATAATTCGTTTACGTTTATTTGCATTTTTATCAATCCAGAACAAATAGCAATGTTACAATAAGGCTGCCTAAATTTCATTTTTGTTTCTTTAATATTACATTTTCTATTTTCCAATTTCACCAGCTCCTTTGCCACTAATATTATATTGGCAGCATCTGTTGGATATCACTAACCTTGATTGATTTTCACGACTAATCTAATACTGAAAGTGTCTTGTTTTTGGCATAAGAACACCATACCATATTTAGGCCTTACAATAGGTCAGGTTGTGTTGGGTCTGTGGTGTCTAACTCAAGTGGGTCGGGTTTGTGTCAGGTCTAACTCAAGTTGTGTTAAGATTGACTCCGATATGGTTTTGTATTGAAGAATAATCAGTTTTGTGTGACCCACTTTTCAATAGTGTCTAGCAGTTCCCCATTTATGACCCGTATTCATTAAACCCATGATGATCCGAATTCATTAAAACCGCTAACGTCATGTCAAGTTGAGTTGGGTTAGCTGGTTGTGTTGAAAATTGCCAGTCCTCAACATATTGGTCTTGCAATAAGAAAATATGGGAATATTTATTGGTCTTTTTTACTCTTGGAATTTCTAGTTCTGTTTCATTTACCTCATGGCGATGTTATTGTTCATTATGTTCATCTAAATTAAATCAGGCGTCAACTCCTCTTTATGTACGTCACTGTGTTGGTAAAGTACTGACAAGCTTTCAAAAGGGCCATTTTTAAATTAATAGTTTCACTTCAGCTTCGGTACTTTTAAGAAATCAAATAATCAAGAATATAACATATTTGCACTTGCGAGATTCGGTATATTGATTATGTCTCGAATGGAAATGGACATCCCTAAAAAGAAAGTAGACTCTTAAATCTTAATTTAAGACTGAGGGAGTATTATATGATATGGTAATAAGTTCATATATGGAAATAAGTTCATATACTGGCACAGCTGACTAGTTTCCTTTCTTATTACGCATTGGAGGAAATCAGTGTTCTGAAAATTGACCTGCTGCCTCGCCAGGATAGACAGACAGCCACCTATAGGCAGGATGGATGGAATTTTTAATTCTTTTTATTTTATTTTTGTTGTACTTATATTTTTATACGAGCAGTGGATAGATCTGGGTAGTTCGAGGAGGGGCAGGGGCAGGGGGTAAGGGATGGGAGTCCAATATGGAGCTCTACGTTAATACCAGTTCCAACCACATGATATTTTGAAGATTATATTTGTGTATGTTTAAATTATGGGTAATATACGTTTAATAACTATTATGCGAAATAAAGTTTGTTTGCTTACATTATTATCTTATATTATATTTTATTTAAAGGTAATAATAGATCGTTTGTATTCGCGTAGCACTTTTTAGAACATTGTTGAAGGTGAATTGGTATTTGGTTCCTTTGGCCTTTTTTCTTAGATTCAAGGTTCCTTGCCCTTTGGTGAACAAGTTGATGGAAAATGAGTTTCTTCTAAGGCCGAAAATCAAGCTGTTACTCTCACTAATGATGGAAACAGATAGGCTTGGATGGCTTCTTCTATTTCATATTATCCTATCTTACTCTATATTTTGATTAGGATGCTGCAACTCAAATTGGCCATAGTTTTGTTTTTCTCAAGCACCTTCTAATCTCCTAGCAGTTGATGGGGGACTATATAAGAATAAGAACAAAAGAAGAAGAAAGATAAAGGGATGGCTCACAAGCCGTAAGACCTAATGCTTTACTATTCAGTATCCAAGTCTAGTAATTACAGCCTAAGACACAAAACCCTAAAGACACTAAATAACAGAATTTCCCTAACAAACTAGTTTACTAGTAATGCTAATTGACTAATTACCAAGGACACTTAACCCTCTACTTACAAGACCTTTAAGGCCCATTGGCTTCCAAACCTTAAAATAATTATCTAACCAATTAAGAGATTCCACACCAGCAGTTTTATAGGTTCTAAATTTTGTATTCCAGCATATCCTATAACTATATGGATTTTATCCACAAATGATACATATATGTATATATCCTACATAATATATATACAAGAAGGCTGTCTTATATAACCAGAAGAGGAAACAAGAGTAGTAGTCTGAACTTCAATTCACACATGTATTGACCAAGAAATGGAAAAAGATCCGAATACAGCAGCAACTATCAATTCATGAAAAGCAATTCAAATAAACACAACACAAGAAGGGGAATCTTCAATCAGTAGTAAAAAACGAAGTTAATAGAAGGCTACTCAAAGAACTCAGGAAATTGTGTTGGGGCATAAAATTTCTATCATATTTTGTAAAACCAAATGCAAGTTATTGTTTAACAAAGTTTCATAAAAAAAGGTCTACAAGAAAAGGCAAAACAGACACAATCCCTACAGTAGCTACTAATGTATAAAAACAAGCCTCATCCATAAAACAAGAAAAACTCGCAGCATTTTTACGAGTCTTTTCTCTCTTCTATTCATACTAACAAAAACTTGGCCTCCAGATTAAAAATACTCATGACTTCAACTAGCAGAATGTATTATAGGATGCTGTACAAAAGAAACCCCAATCAGCCCGTCAGGTCATGTTTCCCATACTTTTCGACGTATCCCTGCAAATAAAGAACTACGTGTCAAATGCCAAAAAAGGGTATTTTACCCCTATATCCCATTCCTCTAAGTGTTTAATACAAAACACATATATACACTAACGTACCATGCACATGTGTGCATATGGGACTTTTATAAATCTAATTTGAAGAGAATAATTTTAAAAAAAAAGAAAAGTGAGTCATTGATTGGATGTGTGTTTAATTTTCTCAGTAGTGGGTTCAAATACTATAACAATCATTTTTATGAAAAAGAAAATGGCTGGAGTAAAATTGTCAATCAAGAGGTACAATTGACCCTCGAAAGCAGTTGAAATACCAGGCTTTATATAATAGTATATATATATAGATCGTAACTCCAGGCGTCTTAGATCACCTTGCTAAATCCCGAAAGAGGGTACTTAGGTATCCCATAACCAAGTGTTTCTATGTTAAAATGTTCCTAAATAAGACACTCACCTCAACAAGTTTGGCAATTTTCGGCTGGGACGCAGAAAGGTAAAGCTTAGCTGCCTCGGCAGTGCATGGAACTTGGTTGGATGGCAATGTGCTAAGGACCTTGTCAACTGCTTTTTTAACTATCACTTTGTGAGCATCTTTGCTCAAGAGACCATCGCGCCACGCCGGTTTGACCAGCTCTTTCACAAACTCTATGAGGGCTGCCCTAAATTGTTTAAAGGCTTTTGATTCCTTGTACATATTTTCATCCATCTTAGTAAAATCAAAATCCATTTCATTATTTTGTGAAGCCCTATCTACTTTTTCTTTTGGTCCATTGCTTTGAAGTGTGCTTTCGCTATCGATACTAGCCTTATCAGATTTTTTGATATCTCTTATATGAGCAGTGGCCGAAAGCTTCTCATCTTTGGGCAATGCATTCCTACTTTTCCACTCAGCAAAACTTGCAATTTCTTTCCCAGCTACAAGCACATCCTTTCCATGATGGTTCTCTGGTAGTGCAGGATTAACGTTTCTCTGCAGATATGTACTCGAAGGAAATTTAGAGAACCCGTCTTCAAATTTTGGTGGCTCAATGCTATCACGAATAGGATCGTACTGGTTACTACCAGGAGACGACAAATTTTTACTAGCTAAAAAGGCTGATCGAAAAGGTACAGATGGCTCCCAATCATTGGAAGAAATTTTCGTTTTATATCCACTTGGGATATTGGAAGCAAAATTCTCTCTATCACTATCCACATGCTTGTGGGTGCCAAGGGGATCCAGATTCCAAGAAGATGAACTAAAAGTTGAAGACGACCTAGCCCAGGGAGAAATACGATTTGATGAGAAAATCCCTGGGTTTGGTACAGAAGTGCTTGAGCTTGAATTCAAAGAATGGCTAAGTCCCGGTAAACTACGATCGTTGAGCGAAAACGGGTTTCCCCTACCAACCATTTCTTCTGAATTTATTGCAAAATTTCCTCTTCGGTGTGTATCAAGTAATCTAACTGAATTAATTGGAGATTCACCGCTAATAATCGGAGAACCATATTTGCCATAATCATCCTTAAAAGGAGAGATAATCCTAGCATTGTCTTTGTATAAATGCAACTCTTGAGACCCACTCTTCCCCATTGGACTTTTTCCACATTCTTGTGATCCTTCAGTAGAGTCCCTTAAACCTGATTAAGCAAGAAGGTGCTTATTAGATTAACTCATGTATAAAATTATTCATCTTCATGAGCTATACTCCTCAAGAGAAAAATGAATTTTACCTTCACTCAATTGGAGTTCACTCTTTTGATTTGCAGTAGCTACAGTTCCCTCTTGCTGTTGGCTAGTACTATCATCAACACGCTCTTTTATATGAAGGAACCTACAAGAATTCCCTTTGATGCACCAACCTTTAGCAAAAAAGTCGCATATGACCGCTGGACGTTTCTTACTGTCCTTAAAATCTGCACCAGGGGACAAACTCCTGGGCCTTGTAAGAGGAACATCCGATCTGGAAAATCCTAGAGCGTTAGCAAACGGTTCTAGTTTTTTGGAGAAAGTGAAAAAAAAAAAAAGAAAAAAGAAAACGGATTTCGCCCCACCTTGATGTTGTTTGCTCTAAATCCTTCCCAGCCTGCACGCCCATTTGCTTAGTTTCTTCCTCGGGAAATACAATATCATTAGCCTCTGTATCAAATATATCTTTCATCGAAACTGTGGGGGTCACTTCTTTAGTGGATACACTAGAAGGCTTGTTGGTCTCGGCGTTCATTACCCCACTTTCACGTGGAGGATTTTTACCATCGCAGTGAGCATCACCGTGGTGTTTGGGTGTTCCTGCAAGAGCACCCAATTCTTGTTTATCTTTATCTTCGAAAGCAATAGCATGCTTTCCCTCATCATTGACGCTTGATTCGTCTACTTGTCGCATCTCAATTGATTCCAGAGACTTGGGAATGCCACTACTGCCTTCTACTGCATGGGTATCTTGTGGAAGATTTTCTAGAGATTTCTCTGGAGTACAGGAAACTGGTTTCAAGTGCTCTTCATGTTCTGGGGATTCCATATCTTGGGAATCTACATGGAAGAAACATAAAAATCAAGAAGAGAAAAAAAGAAACGGAAACATCTTCTCCAAACACGGTAAAGGTGGATAACTAAAGACGAGTCTAAGGAGTTCTGTTAAACGAAAAATATATCATCACGCTGATTCTTTGGTTGAAGGGCAAAATCCATGAGAGAAACGGAAACCAGAATGATAACTACAACATATAATGGGGTGGAAGTCATATTCTATGAATTCTTGATGTCCAAAAATTGGGAACTTGCCCTCATAAGACCCATGCCAGACGGTAGGATGAAATGAAGAAAACCTGATAATAAGTTAAAAGAGAACAACATAAAAGCGAGAAGTTGGGAGTGTATATTCAATTACAGCACAATGTCAACCAAATAATATTACGGCCGACAGAGTTTCCCAATTCCCACTTTGTACTCTAATGGCTCCTTTCCGAACTCTTGTATAGCATATAAAATGATCAATGATATAGAAGAACACGTTGAGTATGCCATTAAATGTAATATTCCATAATTTTTTTCTTAAATATTTTTGTAAGTACTTTTACACTCACAATGGATCTTGTATTATAGATCTTGATTTATTTAAGTTTCAAATATACAAATTACAGTAAACTCCGACTTTTTGGATTTACAGCTTATGGCAGCTTAAATTTTTAAAAAGTTGTTCAGTGAGAAAGTGATATGGAAGAGCAGAGTGTGTTGCACACAGAGAGAGAGAGAATTTTAGCTTTGATCGTGTATAGTCCATGACTTCTTGATGTCCAACAATTGGGAAAAATATCATTATACTTTTATATAGTCAAATTAAGGGCACGACTGGTGACAGGTCAGCTCAGGTTCATGTTGGGTCATCGTATCAGTTTGGTGTTATAAATTGCACAAACTATAGACAAACTGGTATGACACGCTGTATATGTTTTGGGTTGTGTTTAAAGCATGTATTGCTTATATAGAGTGGGTTACTGTACACAGTTCAAAGATGCAGTATCGGTGTTGAACCAGAAATCTAACGGAAGAAGAGGAATTGGAGTATGTGGAAATGTTGGGTTTATTAGAAATTGTAATATTCTCAGAAGCGAAAGGGATTCCAGAGTGTGGGTGGGAGATGAATCTGGTCAATTTCATTCTTTGAGATTATTACGATGCACGGTTGCAGGGGATTTTGAGCCTCATGACATGGTTTGGAAGAACGGAGTTCCGTCAAAAGTGAAAGTTCTGGCCTGGCTTGCTGCGCATAAGAAGGTAAATACGGCAGATTCGATGCAGATCAGAAGGCCGTATCTGCATTTATCTCCCTCGTGGTGTGTTATGTGTAAGAAGAGTGGGGAAAATTTAGATCACTTGCTTTTGCATTGCTCTTTTGTGCACTATATATGGTGCAATATTTTTGGCATGGTTTGCTTTAAGTTCGTGGCACAATCTTCTTATAGAGAGATGGTATTTTAAGGGTGATAAGAAGAAGTCTAAAAAGTTATGGAGAAGTAGTTGTCGCTTTATGGTGATAAACAAGGTAACAATACAAGTGGCTTCTTTGTGGGCCTTTAAAATGGGTTTGGAGGTCTTTCGGTTTTCTGAAAAGAATTGAAAGCTGCTTTAGTCCAGAGGATTTTTAGAGTAGGTTGGGTGGGTGATCTTTTTGAAGGCTTTGGAAGTCCACCACAGTCTCACTTTTGCTTGTAGCACCCCAAAAAACTGGTATGAACCACATGTATTGCAAAGAGTGGGTTACCACATTAGATGCAAGCATCAGCGAAACATTAGATTCGACTTTTTTTATCATTTAATTGATAAACACATACAAGTTATCTCCACCACAACAGAATGAACCACCAAATTTATACGACTGCTTTAAACAGACCTACTTGGTGAAAATTACATATACTAGTCATATAATTTTAGGAAAATGAATTTTATGGGAGACATTTTTGTTGTAGTTTGTTTTGCTTATGGTTTCGGTGTAGGTGCATCAGTATGCAGATATTTGTAAAAAGAATGAATGCTAACAAGTTGAGCTCATTTACGCGTACATCAAGTGAGTTCATTCTCCTATGTCAAAGGGGTAAGAAAACATCTTTCTTAAAATGGTGTAGAATTGTAGATAATCATCCTGCTTCATGAAACTATTTTTCAAGAAAACTCAATTTTGTCAAAATATAAACATAAAACACTACATATACGATACTTAAATTGTATAATAATGCTACCCTTCCTTGACAAAAACAGAGTAGAAAGCCAAGCCACAGAGAAGAAAGATTGAATGACTTTGGCCTAGGCCAGTAGAGATATACCAATCAAAAAGAAGAGAAGGCACAGAAAAGGAAGAGGGTTGACTACACAAGGACACAGGCCATTGCAATGCTATGCCGTGCCCAATGCGGTCAAGATTCCGTCCAAGTCAGAGCGACATGAATTCCAGATGTGGTTCAGCATGCACCAAAACCTTTATACATCAAGTGTATCGGTTTGGTTTTGGCCTTTACTTTGAAGTTTGAACCATGGTCATCTAAGAGCGACTGACTAAGTAGATATGACAATAAGATGATAAAATTAATAGAAAGCCTGTTTGATTTAACAAGGAAGATCAACCTCAGAAGTGATATTCTTAGTAGGGGATTTAAATGGAAAGAGACTCAGGGACAAGAAGACATCTATAGTATTTAGCGGCTTAGAATAAAAAACTTGTGGGTATTAATTACATATTATTATTAATTCTAATATCAAGAATTAGCATTTGAGTCCATTTCCTTTGGCTTTAGGCAAAAATTACTCATCAGGCTGTTAAACAGAGGTCCTATAGCTACATCTTATATTGTTTCTCACAATTAACGTTGATTTAAACACTGTCGCTTCATTGCTGAAAATAAATTCAACCTCGCAATCCATCTCCAGCTTAATTAGCTGGCCAAGGCTCCAGAGAAGGAATCAACTTGAACTAGATCTATGCTTTTTTAATCTCAATCTAAAAACCCTCTATCCACAAAGCAAACTTTATCCTGTTATAACCATCTGCAGAAGGCGACAACTTATTGTGAACAACGGAACACCGCATTTTGTGAACCCCCCCCCCCCCCCCCCCCCCCAAAAGTGTGTCAAAGACAAGAAGGGACTTGGGGCCTTAGGGGTCAACATGTAAGAATGAAAGGAGTGAAAGAGCAAGAAAGCTAAGACAAAGGGTGCAAAGCACAAGTATCAAAACATGGCAGAGAAGACGGGAGGAAAAGAACTAAATAGCTTGGGCCAACTCCTAAGGGGAAGCCCCGCTGGCCCTCATTTTCTGGTCCAGAACAGTAACTCCAGGTGTAGCCTTTTGAGTAGAGTCAGCGGGACAGCTAGGACAGGCTCTAGAGGGATAGAGCCAGCCAGATATGTCTGCAGCCCTAGTGCATGGTTTTCCGGACCAGAATAGTGTTCAACATAGCCTTTTTGAATAGGGGTGGCATTGCAGTGCAGGCGGACTCTCCTGATAGAAGCCGGTCCAGAAGGGCAAATGCCAAATAGTGATCTTCTGACAAACTGAGGCTTGAGGAGATTGCCGGACAACCTGATTGGTTGGATGGCTGAGGGCCGGCTGGTCCTAGCACTTTATAGTACTATAAATACCCCCTAGCATGTAGCTAGGAGGGGATCTGAAATTTGAAGTCTTAGGCACTAAGAAACAGTGTTGAGAGGCCATTAATGCTCTCTTGACAAGTGAGTGCAGTAAGTGAGGTACTTAGAGTGAAAGAAGGAAAACTACGATCTCTAAGCCGGAAGGAAGGAGACTAGATAGGACCGTGCCGCTTAAGGTAACCTCCTCCTCTCTTGTACGTAATTCCTTCATTTATGTCGTACCTATGATAGTAGAAATGTAGATCCGAAAGAAGAAAAGTGGTATAAGCACCCACCAAAGGTGATGTAAAACAAACAAAGTTATGGATGAGATCTTACTTCTGCCTAGTTGTTGGTTTCATAATCATCAAAGAGGTGGAATCATTTGAATAAAGATGTAAGAAATTAAGAAGCGCCATTATGCTGCCGAATTTTCCGTAATAAAAGACATATATAAAAAAAAATTCTTTGTCACTCTTCCGGAGAAGAGAAATGATGTTTGATCTTAAAGACTAAAAGGAGATATTTTGTTAAGTAAAGAGCTTATTATGTAAGAGCAGCAATATAAGCAAGAAACTGATTTAAAGAATCAAGGTAGCGTAAGGCAGCTTCAGGCTCTGGCAGGCTCCAGGCCTCAGCCAACTCCGCCACACAGAGCCGGCCAGCCCTGTTTCTGGGCAATATTGATTCTTTGTCCAGATTTTGTTCTGTTAAGCCCGCCAGGTATTTTAATGAATATAGTAAGATCTAGATGTTAAAGAAGTGGATTATCACGATGGCACACTAAATGCATCGAGAGACTGAAAGAGCGGAGCGGGTACCTAACACCTTCCCTCTCCGCAATATAGTCCCCGAACTCAGAAGATGGTTTCGTAGGCCATTTGTAAGTTTCTCATTGGATGAGAATCTAGATTTTTGTCTGTTTTCTGGCAAATAGACTGGCGACTCTATGCAAGTGTCGGCATGAAAAATCGATCAAAACGAGAACTCGAAGACAAGCGCGTAGTGAGTCGAGATCCGGTGGGGGACACTTCGGGGTTCTCACACTTATCCTCCCTTTCTTGTTTCCTGCCTTTAACTTGCCTAAATTTTAGGCTAGTGCTACTTTTCTCCCTTCCAGCCCATGCAACTAAATAATTCATGAGGTGGTCAAGACTTCTGCCTTTGACTACTATAGGACATATGTCACCCAAACTCAACACTTTGTCCATGGAAATCTACATCAAATCCAATTACACCAACAATTGTCCACATCTTAGCACTTCTAGGCTATCGTGCATTGAAAATTTGCTAGAATCTCCACTTGCTTAGAAAATTATTATGTGCCGCGTGATTTGCACAATATAGCACACTTCTCCAAAAATAGCTTGCTTCAAACGTCACGTATTATTCTTGCTTTCCTTCTTTTTGGCCCCCGGAGGGTGGGGGTGTGGGGTGTTGAGTAAATTTGGTGGGTAGAAGGAAGTGTGCGCGCCTATATTCCACTGTGATCTGGGGATCAAGAATCTTACTTTCTATAATAAGGCCTCGTCGGGTAACTAATTTGCATTGGAATTGGGGAAGTTGTGGCATCATGTTATTGAAGAGAGATTTGAGTTATCTTGAATTTTGTTGGAGTTCAAATTCTCTAGCTTTCATCGCATGCCTCAAAGAAAATGAGAAATTTTCAGCTTGCTTGTATTATCTTGTTCTTCAAGGTAGCTATAGTCCAGAACTCTGTTGGAGAGGCACTTGGAGGATGTTAAGTCCTACAAAGGATCCTCTCTTGACTACATATAACTTGAATAGAAAGGGTTTTGTTCTTCTTAATGGGTTCTGAAATTAACAGGGGTATAAGAAATGCTTGGGGTGCTGCCCATTGGTGCCATATGTGGATTCTGGATTATCTAGAGGGTAAGAAATTGAAGGTATTTTCACGGGGTCTAATTTTATGTTGTACATATATTTGCTTTCTTCTGCTGAAAGTTGAATTTTTTGTCAACTGATTTTGGTTATTTTTGGGAGGGTTTGCTGTAGCGGATCAATTGTAGTTTGTTCCCCTTATCGCTTTTAGCAGGGAGTCAGGGACTTTTATAGTCTACTTCAAATTAGGCCTTCTTTTGGTTTGGTATTTTGTTCCTGCCTCGTTAATTCTTTGTAACTTTTGGAATTCACCTTAGAAACTGAATTGTTGTTTCATCTCATGCTGCAATTGAGTATTTGAATTCATATTTCCGTTGATACAAGTTTGGGCCTTGTGTGGACTATGTTTTTTCTCTTTTCACTAGAAATAGGAACTTTATTATTAGCTAGAGAAAAACTACACAAGATCCCAAGTGGACATGGATCAGCGCCATAGTTCTGTCGTGATCAATCTCTAGAGCCTCTAATAATAGTTTCACCTACTATCTTCCTCTGCCTCTAATAGGCTTCCCTCCATAATCACAGAAGGTCTCCTCCATAATGCCCAGTCGAACAACCATCTTTTCTGTAATAGGTGACCCCAATAGGGGTAAAAGATCTTATCTTTTATCTTGTACACTTATTTATTTCGTGAGCCCAATTTATTGCTGGTCTAACGAAGAATTTTCCTTTTAACTTGTTTCCTATCAAAAAACCCGAAAACCATCCTGAATCCGGGATCTTCTATCTCCCCATCATAAACTGAGTGACTTGTGGTAGACATTATCCCCAACTTTTACCTCTAAGTTAGTAGTGCTCCATTGTTGCACTTTATTCTGTCTTACTTCTGTTAAACGAAAGCCATAAAAAACCTTCCCATTTAGCTCTTCTCTGGACTCACCCACTAGACAGCAAAGAGCAGACGGATTGCAAGTGATAGAGGATTAAACTACTTAGAAAGTGGTTGATATCAAACCCTTCAAAAATCTTCTCCCTAAAAATCACAATGTACTTAGAGATACTCTCTTCTTTCTTCTTGCAGAAAACACGCTAAAAGGGGAGAATACAGATGGTGGACCTTTCTATGTTGGATTAAGTCACAAGTAGATTTTCTATAAATGTCCCACAATGCAAAGACTTTCCATAATTTTAAAGGCCCTTCCAAATCATTTTAAGAGGTTTGTACAAAATATCTTCATCAGAGTATGAAAACAGGCGGAGCACTACTAACTTAGATCCAAGGTCTTCCTTTCTCGAAAAGTTGGGGACAATGTCATACCACAAGTCCCACGCATGATTTAAGTACCTTAACTTGGATCCATTATACAAGAAGATGGGAGATAGAGGTGAAAGATGTAAACCATCGGATTCAACTCGCAGGATGGTTGAAATGGAGGAAAGCTTCGAGGTGTGTTATGTGATAAAAAGGTACCACTCAAGTTAAAAGGAAAATTCTATCGTACCGCAGTTAGACCAGCGATGTTGTATGGGACTGAGTGTTGGGCGGTCAAAAGCCAACACGAGAATAAACTAAGTGTAGCTGAGATGAGAATGTTGAGATGGATGAGTGGCAAGACTAGGAAAGATAAGATCAGGAATGTTACCATCAGAGAGGGAGTTGGGGTGGCACCTATTACAGAAAAGATGGTTGAATTTCGACTTAGATGGTTTGGGCATGTATGGAGGAGACCTGTAGATGCCGTGGTAAGGAGAGTTGATCATATGGAGGGAAGCCTAGTTGTTAGAGGCAGAGGAAGACCTAGAAAAACTATAGGTGAAACTATTAAGAAGGATTTAGAGGCGAATGGTTTCACTATAGATATGATTCACGACAGACCACTATGGCGTCGTTTGATCTATGTAGCCGACCCCACCTAGTGGGATAAAGGCTTGTTGTTGTTGTTGTAGAGTATGAAAACAGGATTTCAAAGAAAGCATCCCAATAATCACCCACCCAAACCCTTTTGTCCAAAAAAAAACTTGAGATGACAGAAAGAGAAAATGGGCTCTAAGTACCTCCTCCATAATTATATTCAAGCTAAGTACACCTTATTATTCCAAACTAGATAAAGGACTTTCTCCGCAATTTGTTTTAGCCACAAGGACAATTTTCAAATCTTTGTTTACTAAAAGGATACACCCCTTTTTTCGAATGGTCAATTATACTCTTATTACAATTTTTTATTACCATTGGTGTTTGTTAAGACTAACTAACTACCTCCACTCCAACGGCCACTCCGGAGCTCCGACGGCTGTTGTTGTACCTCTAACAAGGACACGAGAGCTCCGGCAAGAATTTTATATAGTGCAAAAACAAATTTGCACTCAAATTTACGTCTTTAATTGCTTGCAAATTTAGTGCGAAAATGAATTTGTACAAAAAATTATATTTTAATTTGTCTAAGGATTTGGTGCAAAGACATATTTTGCACTAAAATTTATAACACTAGTTGTTTGCGGATTTAGTGCAAAAACAGTTTTGCACAAAAAATATATCATGAGTTGCTTTGAGAATTTAGTGAAAATCTGTTTTTGTACTAAAACATGTATCATTTGTTGCTTGTGGATTTAGTGCAAAAACGGATTTGCACTAAAATATGTATCATTAGTTGATTGCGGATTTAGAATAAAAACAGATTTGCACTAAAAATATATCATGATTTGCTTGAGGATTTAGTGCAAAAACAGATTTACACTAAGATATGTATCATTTTTTGCCTACGAATTTAGTGCAAAAACAGATTTGCACTAAAATATGTATCATTAGTCACAACCGATTTAGTGCAAAAACAGATTTGCAGTACCAATGTCAGAGCTCCAGTGAAGTCATAACACTCCGGTAATGGTTACCGGAGCTCCAGAGGGGGATAGTGGTGGTGGGTGGTGGCGGCGGCCGGTGGTGACTAATTTATTTTTAATAAAAAAAAAAAAGATATGGATGAAGGGTATTTTAGGTAAAGAAAAATGAGTATCCTTATTTTGAAATGAAAATGTAAGGTGTCCTTCCCTTGAATATAATTATGGAGGACGTCCTTTTAACCCATTGCCTCTAACAGAAAATCATGGATAAGAGTAAGAAGATCTAGAAATCATCAATTTCCCTTTGTTTGAGGATTCTTCTAAATTGTGTTCCAATAGAAGTGGTTTGGAGAATTCCTGAAAATCATGTAAAATGAATTTCCATGGACATCGAAAAGAGCCACTATTCACCACTTTAGAATCCACCATAGGAGTCAAACCGTCAATTCAATGATTACTCCTAAGAACACCAAAGCACATAGGAATCTCCACAACCATTTAATCCAAGGATCAAAATTTCTCACCTTCAATCCCAAAAATTGTTAGAACTCCACACAATTTTCCAAATAACCGCATGTTCTTTATTATTTTCCAAACTCACTCCCCTTCCCTTCCAAAAAGAAAAAACAGCTTTAATTTTTAAGCTTCTTTGGCTGCATTAACTGAAACTATAAAAAGAGCGAAAAAATAAATAAGCAAAACTATAAAGAAATCGCTAAATCAAAAGAAATCTACCCCCCACAGCAAGCGTCCGTTTTTCCATCTCGCAGTTTGATCCTGATAACAACTGCACTCTTTAAATCTAAAACCTCCAAAAACCTTCCAAATAAATTTTAACACCTAACTTATAAGGACAAACCGCACCCAGCATAAGCCCCTAGACCGAAGCTGCCTGTTTGATTTAAAATGTAAACAAATCCCAATTTAGTATCACGTCTTGATCATGGCTCCAGATTGTGTAAATTTCCTTGAGGAGGGCGGGAGTGTTTTTAGGCTTTTGGCCAGATATATGGTATGGTACTACCCTATGAAGGAGGGTTTTCCAGATCCGTTTAATATTGCAATTGGAGCTCAGAGTTTACTTGCCGATTGTGTTTCATCAATTGGTGACAGGAATGTGTGCACCCCAATTGGTGACAGGAATGTGTGCAGACCGCACTTTAGACATCCGTTTTTGACTGGGAGCTTGAAGAGGTAGAAACGTTTTTTGGGTGTTCTTTTTGAGCATGGTATTAGCAGAGGTAGGTTAGACTCTCTTGTTTGGAAAGGTTGTAAGAAGGATATTTTCTCGGTTTGGCCTTCTTATTCCCTACTTCAAGTAAAAATCTCCTTGGTGTTCCCATGGAAAGGGGTAAAAATCTCCTTGGTGCTCCCATGGAAAGGGCTTTGGAAGAGAAACGAGCATATAGGATGTCCGTATTTAGCTCTTTTCTGTATCCATGGGTGATGCCAAGATTGGTTAAAGATCTTTTCTTAGCTGGGAGGGGTTTTTGGGTAGTGAAGAAGGTGCGGAAGTTGTGGGAGGTTATGCCTTTATGTATATTTTGGTCTATTTGGAGCGAGCAGAATAAGAGATGCCTTGAGAGAGATTAATTGCTTTTCAAATCATTGTTCATTTCCCTACTATGCCTTATCTCTGGTGGATTTTTTGGGGATATCTTTTTTTATGACGATGTATTTTCTTTTTGATTCATCATTCATTTCCCTTATGGATTTTTTGGGATATCTTTTTTTGAGGATGTAATTGTTCAGATTGTTTTCTCTTTTGGACTCATCGTTCATTTCCCCTATTCTGCCTCGTCTCTGGGTGGATTTTTGGGGGATATCTTTTTTCCCCTATTCTGACTCGTCTCTAGGTGGATTTTTAGGGGATATCTTTTTTTGAGGGATGTAAAGTTCCCTCCTTTTCGTGGATGTGGTTTTGATAGATCTTTAGTATATATCTCTTGTAAAGGGATCCGGCTCCTTTTATGTGTTTCTTAATGTACTTTTTACTTTATTATTAGAGTTCAGAGCATTCAACCCAAAACCATTTGAACATAGGTGGAGTGGCCCCTACACTTTATGGATTGCTTTGCAAGGCTTTGACTTCCCGATGTGGGATTTATGGTCTCAGAACTTACTAAAAGAATCGATGATGCGCAAGAACATTTAGCTTTGGTGATAGCTCGACAATCAAGAGACTAAATCAGCATTTCCTTTACTCGCCACGTCGGCCACATCTTGTTCTCCTACCTCTTCATGCTCAACCTAAATGCATATATATTCACATGCCCCTAGACTACACGACAAAACTGAAGTCAGTTGTCACTTTTTGTAGGCGTATATTGCTGCCAACGACAATCAATAGCATTCAGCTACTATACACTAATAACCTCCATGACAATTATGCCTTTGATTCCCTTTTGCATCAATGACTTGGATAAAGATTCAAATAGATATGCCAACCTGCCCATATAACTAAAATCCTTACAGATGTTCAGCTAATTGTGAACTAGAACCAAGAAGAAATGCAGACCCTTTTCACAGAATCATGAAATGAGTGAATCAACATTCAAGATCCATAAATCAACAGATATACCCCTCAGAAACTGATACTTCTTTAAAAAAATCAACCTTGAAAGGCAACAGCATAGTCCCCATAGATATGCTTCATGGTTGCAAATAAAGGTATAAAAATTTCCAATCAAAAAAGGCACAATTTTACATACAAATCAAACACACATTATATCAAAACACACGCATACGAAACAATGACATAAACCTAGAACCAGAAATTTAAGAGAAACAAAAAAAATCTAATAACACATAAACACAAATTAATCAAATCACCAACATGCAGAACAATGACATAACCCTAAAATCAGAAACATTAAAAAAAAATATCCGAACACATACAATGCATCAACATCATTTCACAGAATCAGAACACACATGATAAACAAAAAGAGATCTTTCAATGATAAATCTATAATTAATTACCTTGCTGATGATCTTCTTCAACTGGTGTCAAATCTTCACCAAACTCCTCCTCTTCTTCTTCCTCCTCCTCCTCGTCTTCCTCTTCTTCGGGTTCTGCTTCCTCTTCTACTTCTTCTTCTTCTTCTTCTTCAGGTTCCATCTCGTCCTCATCAACTTCAACTTCCTCTTCAAATTCCTCTTCCACTTCTTCTTCCACCTCTATTTCTTCGTATTCTTCGTCATCATCGAGGAAGGGCTCGGCATCGGAATCTGGTCCCTCTCCGGCGGTGGAGGTGCAGCGGTTGGAGATTGGCATTTGGATGAACGGAAAACCCTTTTATCTTCTCTGTGCTCGCCGGCCGGCTGTGTGTAATTACAAATGTTTTTGTTGGGGGTATACACAGGCGTTCAAGTTTGAGGCAGTGTGACGTTTGTAATATATGGTGTCCGCTTTAACATATTTCCATACATAAATTCAAATTTTTGGTTTATTTTATAGGCATTTTAGGGTTTTATTTTCCTAGATATAATATTTTTATTGGTGTCAAATGTCTGGAAATATATATATATATATATATACTTGACATGAGTAATAATGGTGTCTTCTTCTCAAATTTTATTTTTTAAGTTTATCTTTTGATAACTAATTAGTGTTTAGTTTCACGATTTAAGTAAGTATTATATCAAACTAAGTTCTGACATTTTTATAGAAATGTGTATGTATGTAATGTACAGAATAAAGTGAAATGTATAAATCAAAAAATGATTTGCCTTTTAGCGGTAAATGTATAATTATATAGAAAATAATGCAGTGATTTAATTATAATCATACAAAAGTTTGAGATTTATACCACTTGAGTTAGTCAAATAGGTCTAATTGATCTTTGCTCCCATAAATTTGGATGAAATTGTAAGAGTGTTCTTATATGAATTTTTTTTGTAATACAATGACTTTGTATTACGATTTCACTAAGAAAGGCTAATTTATAAGTTGATATTGCATTTATCAACCTTCGAAGAAGATGCAAAATGGAGTCTCATGATACTCCTTAGCATGTAGTTTTGTTTTCATTTCTTTACTATTCCTGAATATCTTGCAACTTAAAAAATTTGCTCGTTGAATGACCGAAACTTAACAATGAACCTTTTTATTCAATGTTATGCTACTTTATTTGATGATTAACTAGCATTTGAGAGTTCACATGCATTATTAAATTTTAAAGTGAAAAGGGGTTTGATTTAACAAATACGGTCGAATTTAGCACAAGTTCTCAAAGGTATTATTTATTAGTATTATAAACCGGAAGCAGGGAATTTGATCATGACACAACATTTTGGTGGTTTTTCAATTTACCCATGTTATCATCATTATTATTTTGGAATATATATATATATAATTAATAATGTTTGAACCCATAATCTAAAGGTTGAAAACATAACTTTCAACCATTAAGTCCAACAATATTTTTATCTTCAATTCTTCCCATTCTAAGTAAGACGTAAACGTGAATGAATAAAACGTGCATATGCATTGCCTCTACGCCCCTGTCTAATATGACATAAAAACTAATCCATAACTTGGTTTTGTGGACTAAGTTGTCTTTAGGCATACAAATGAATAAACTTAATAATACAAAAAGCTTTATTCATAATTATAAATTAAGGGGTTTTTTTTTTAGACTTTACTTTTTCATCTCATGTCATTTTCAGTATTTTTCATTGGATAGTGGATTTACATTGTACGTATATGTAATAAACACCCGTAAGAGTATCTAGTAAGAAAAATATTATTTTTTACATTTGTTTACGTCGTAATATAATAGGAATAGATCATAGCCAAGAGTGTCACTCATGAAATTCCACGTAAACTTTTGCGTTTAACTATTTAACAAGTTAATAATGGGAGTTTAATACCTTCTTAAATTGAACGAAAACTACTTATTACAAATATAGACAACATTAATAATTTTCCATAGGAGCTTATGGAACTTAATCACTTAAATCTCAAATGTTGTTGCATTTTGTATCTCACCGATTACATTATATATTACAGTGTATACAATTTTTACCACCTCTCAATAACTATAAGAATGCTAAGTCGCTGACAGAACATGAGACATAGACTTTTATTAAGCCTTAGTTCCGATATTTAATCTTAGTTGCAGGGCGGTCAACTTCATATTATTGTATTGTCAGTCACACAAAAGATCTATTGAACTATATCTAGCTATAATAAATGTATTTTATATTAATATGAGTTCATTCATAAATAGATTGCAATCTTCAATCCCTTTGTGAAAAGAATAAACTCCATTCGGTATAATTCAAACTCCTTTATGCATAAGCAATTTACCCGGACTAATCCTCATTGTTGATTGGGCTATTAAATTGGAGGGGGTACTAAGTTATTTGGGCCGATCCATGTTTATCAACCATCGGACCCAAACTTTAGCATTTGAGCCCGGGTTGTGGGTTCCTCCGGTGATGGCGCACTAAATCATGCAATTGGGTCCCTTTGCTGGTGCCTAAAAAATGGTCCAAAGTAAAAAGACCTTCAAAAGTCCACTCATTAGGACTTTTGAGAATTGTAGCTTGGATGGTCCTTCTATTTTAAATGCCGGGGATTCAAAGGTTCGAACTTTTTGTTTTTTAAAAATATTATAGTAGTTATTTTTATTGACATTATAAAAATGTGTTTAGCTAAGCATGTCTTACATAATTATGAGAGTTATTAATTTTTATTAGGTTCATACTAAAATCATATAGTTAAAAGAATAAATTAGAACTTTTATAACATTTAGAATAAAACTCGATCTTCGTATTATGTTTAAATATATTTGTTGTTAAGAATTTGCAAATTTAGGCTCACTCAATTAGTTCAATAATAATATTTTTTATAAAAAAACATTTGATTACAAATTATTTAAAGAAATTATTTTTTCAAATTTAGCCTGCTACAAAAATTCCTTCTCAAAGAGAAACCTAATCCATGGTATAGGAATGTGACTAGTGATCTGAAAATTATTATTATTTTACTAAATTGACTAAAATAATTTATTTAGGCAACCCCATGCTGACAGTGAAGACTAATTTAGCTAAGCATGTTCAAGGTTTGATGCGGAAAGGTCCATCAAGCTAACTTAACTTATAGTATTAATTGATTAATTAATGCCTACCTATTAATAAATTGTTTTGGTTGATACGCCCTCATCTTCACTTCACGGGTCTAAACTAAATCAAGAAATTAAATTTTCAGCTGTCTACTTGCATACACGTCCCAAACACACACTCTCTCTAAAAGAAAAAAAAAGGGTAAAAAATATTACACCCTTTTAAATTATTATTTTTTAACACAAAACCCCTCTTTATCTTTTAAAAGTGATACTAAACTTTCTAAATTATTAAATATTATCATTTAACTTTTAAAATTACATAAATGCCATTTGAGTAAAAAACACTAAACTCTTCAAACTATCATTTTTTGACACTAAATTTTTATTTTTTAAAAATGATACTAACTTTGTATAAAAATATTTATGTAATTTTTTAGGTTAAGTGATAACAACTATGAGAGGTTTAGTATTATTTTTAGAAAATAAAAAAAATTAGTATTAAAAAGTGATAGGTTGAAGGGTTAGTCTGTATACCCAACAAAAAAAAGCCAGGAAGAAATGTGAAAATGACGAGAAGACTTTAGAGAGAGAAACAGTGTGTGAAGAGAGAGAGAGAGAGAGGGAGAAAGCAAAGCTCATATTTCGCAGCTGCAATGCTCAAGCTCAATTTACTCATCCTTCTCATCTTCATATCCCTACGAACTTCCTCTTCTCGACGCGGTTAGTTTTGCATTCTATACACATATGTATGTACTTGTTTATGCTAATTTGTTCTTCAATTTCTCTGTGATTTGCTGGTCATGGAAGTAAATTTCACTAGATTACTATTAGTGAACTGCTTCCGCTAATGAACAGGAATCTAGTGAATCAAACACGAAGTTTATGTGTTTATGATAATTTGTTCTTCAATTTTCGTTCTGATTAGCAGGTGATTTTTTGTGTTTGACTAGATTTCTGAAGTAAATTTCACTAATTACTACTAGTGAATAGCTCTTGCTAATGAACAGGAATCTAGTGAAATTTACTTCAATAGCCTAGTCAAACACGAAGTATATGTATGTACTTGTTTATGCTAATTTGTTCTTCAATTTCGTTCTGATTTACTGGTGATGCTTTGCATTTGACTAGGTTTCTGAAGTAAATTTCACTAGATTACTACTAGTGAGGTGCTTTTGCTAATGTAATATGATGAAATTGAACTAATAAACCTAGTCCAATAGCACCAGCAACTCAACGAAATTGAAGAACAATTCAGCATAAACAAATACATTCTATTGCTGGTGATGCTTAGTGGTTTTGTTAATTTGTTCTTCAATTTCTGTTGTAATATAGTGAGATTTTGCGGTTAGCTCTAATTACTCATTTTGGCATTCCATACACACTTATGTATGTACATTTTTATCCTAATTTTCTTTTTAATGTCGTTCTGATTTGCTGGTGATGCTTTGTGTTTGACTAGGTTTCTAAAGAAAATTTCACTAGATTACAACTAGTGAGCTGCTATTGCTAACGAACAGGAATCTAGTGAAATTTACTTCAGAAACCTAGTCAAACAAGAAGCATCACCAGAAAATCACTATGAAACTGAAGAGCAATTTAGCACAAAGAAGTACATGTAATTGCTGGTGATGCTTAGTGATTTTGTCAATTTGTTCTTCAATTTCTTTTGTGTTATAGTGAAATTTGGCAGTAGTGCTTTGATGTGCTTATTTGGTAGCATGAAGGTTGTCTTGTTTTAGAATGCATAATTAGAAACAAGTTTGAGATTAGTCCTAAAGGCATAACAATCCAATGTAGAGTTTAGGTATGCAATCGGAGAGAGAAAAGGTTTTGCACAAAATGAATGAGATTTCTCAAAAGGCCTTGAGATGTATTCAACATTTTTTATTTGAATCGTCTCTCAAATCCAAGATTTATTCATATTCCTCAATTCAAGGCACATCTAGTCACCTTATAGGCTTATACTGCAGAATATGAAATTTACATTCCGAATTTAAAGCCGTATTATATTTGACTGTGGGAACACTCCCCTGTAGCTATTTTGATGCTTCAACTTTACTACGGCGTTAGAGAAGGCAATGTTTAGGCTTAATTTGGCAAAAATCACAACTGTTAAAAGTTTTAGCTTTAGAAAAAGATTACTAACCAAAATACCTCTTAAAAATTTGGAAAATACGCGGTAAAACTTACGCCAGAGAATTAAGGTATCTACTTTATTAACTTGATGTTCTTACTCGTGTCCTATTTCTAAAACCATGTTTTGTTTACTGTAGCACCATATGCTATGCGAATCAGTTGTGGAGCTCGAAATAATGTTCATACTCCCCCAACAAATACACTTTGGTATAAAGACTTTGCATATACAGGAGGGATACCAACTAATGGAACCCGTCCAAGTTTTATCACTCCGCCACTTAATACACTACGTTACTTCCCTCGATCTGAGGGTCCTGAAAATTGCTACAATATCAACAGAGTACCCCACGGGCACTATTTAGTGAGAATCTTTTTTGGCTTGGTTGCAGAGCCCAATTTCGACAATGAACCTCTATTTGATGTTTCTGTTGAAGGAACTCTAATTTATTCTTTGCCATCGGGTTGGAGTAACCATGATGATGAACGAGCATTTGTTGAAGCTTTTGTATTTCTTATGGATGGTACTGTCTCTCTTTGCTTTCATAGCACTGGTCATGGAGATCCAGCTATACTCTCTATTGAAATTCTTCAAGTCGATGATAAAGCTTACTATTTTGGACCACAATGGGGACAACGGACAATCCTAAGAACTGATAAAAGATTAAGCTGTGGTGCTCAAAAACCAAAATTTGGTGTGGACTATAGTGCTGATCGTTGGGGTGGGGATAGATTCTGGAATTCCATTACTACATTTGGTCAAGGTTCTGATCAAGCTATATCTACAAAAACTAACATCAAACTGACCAACAATGCACCAAACTTTTATCCAGAAGCTCTTTACCAGACTGCCCTCGTCAGCACTGACGATCAGCCAGATCTAGCATACACCATGGATGTGGAACCCAATAGAAACTATTCCATTTGGTTACACTTCGCAGAGATTGATGCTTCAGTCACTGGAGCTGGACAAAGGATAGTTGACATCCTGATAAATGGTGATATTGTATTTCCAGATGTTGACATTGTGAATATGACTGGAAGTACATACAGTGCGCTTGTATTGAACCAGACTGTTACTGTTAATGGGAGGAGTTTGACAATAACCATGCACCCTACAAAAGGCAGTCATGCCATAATAAGTGCAATTGAGATTTTTGAGGTTGTAATGGCCGAGTCCAAAACATTACCAGACGAAGGTATGTACACCAACTTTCTTTATCTATCTTATTTGATCTTTGGATTTCATAGTTTTTGGTATTGGTACAAGGCTTGCTAGACTTGTGCTTACTTGAATATGTACGAGCACTTCTATTTGTAATATAAAATAAAAGATTTTAATACCTAGGCATTGATCTTAGGACAACAATTACATGTATCGCTCTACCTCTGAGACACAGCCAGATGTTGTGCTGGCTGAAATTATAAGCACTGTTCTCTTTTACAACTCTAGGTAAAAGAACAAAAATAAATAAAAACTAACATAAAGTACATCGGTATAGAAACCAAATTGTCAAAGACCCGCTAGTGGCTCAGGGGTTTAGAGGGACTTGGCAAGTTGTAGGTTGTACATTCAAGCCTTGCCCTTCCCTTTCAGCTTGAACCTCGGGTCTTATCCAATAATGCACTGGTGTCTGGTTGTATAAAAAACAAACCAAACTGTCAAAATCTGATATTGCTTCCCCTAAAATTCGGAAAATGAGCATGTGTTTTGGTTTTTTTTTTTTTTTTTTGGGGGGGGGGGGGGGGGGTGGCGGTAAGAGAGAAGGACGTTATGATTCTTCTCAGATGAGTAAATAGGTGAGATCCACAATGGCCTCTTTCATCATATACGGAGTGAAACAGGGTTGAAGCATGCCTCTTTGAGCTTGTTGTCTTGTTAACTCTGTGTTTGCTGCAGTTAAGAAATGTTTCAACAGTTTGCAATTTGCTTTTTCTTTTTTATCTACAATAGCTATAACTTTTTTTCTTTCATTCTACATTCCATATAGTAAAGAATGTGATGAATAGGTTTTTGAACTTTGAATGCACTTTTATGAACATGATTCCCTTATTTTTTCTATAGTTAGAGCTTTGCAATCATTGAGGAGTGCGTTGGGGCTTCCACTTCGTTTTGGGTGGAATGGTGATCCATGTGTTCCGCAGCAACATCCATGGAGTGGAGCAGATTGTCAATTCGACAGTGCTACTAGTAAATGGGTCATTGATGGACTGTATGTTTTGTCTCTTATGCTTCCTTATGATACTCTTCTCTTTCCCTTTTGCCATTTGTTGAAGAACATGATATATATTGTTGGCCCACTATCTAATAGCTTAAGCTTTTAGGGGAGATGGTTGATATCAGAGCTCAGGAGAGTGTTGAAGAGCATGATATATATTGTTGGCCCACTACCTAATAGCTTATGTTTTGGGGAGGGATGGTTCCTAACACCATTATTAGATTATTTACTGCCGTAAATATTACTCACTCCGCCCCGAATTAAGGGTCAACTATTCCTTTTTGGGACTTCCCAAACTTAAAGTCCAGTTCCCTTTTGTGGATATTATGAACGTACAAAATTTGACGATAGTAAACAAGTTTAGTTCTTAACCATTGATTAGGTTGAAATTAGTATTTCTTTAAAAAAATTGAAACTCAAATGTAGACTCTTACTTTGGGACGGAGGGAGTATATCATGCCATAATTTGTTTATATAGAAAGTTTCATTATTTTCATTGATCAATGTACATTCCACACTTGAGAGTCACACTTTTACTTCCACACAATATCAAGAAAGCGCTAATTTCATCGTAATGAATGATAAAGAATAAATCACATTTGTTATGGTGAGATTTGGCACCTTGATTATGTCCCAAAAAGGATACGTGACTCTTAATTTGGGAAGGTTGAAAAGTAAGATGCACCTCTTAGTTTGGGATGGGGGGACTACCGATTTTGTAATGACAACTTTAATTGTTTGATTCAGAAATTACTGTTAGTGTTTCAGAAAGATTGACAAGACGTAAGTGGTAAATGGCAAGGATTATGTTTGAAATCAATAGTTCTCAGCTCAACCAAGTCTTATCCTTAGTACTTGATTCTTCATCCCAGCTTTTCAATGACTGCTTGATCCATCTTCGTGTACTTGTTGTTTCTTAATTTCCTAGCTTAGTGGGAAGTGTTAATATTATTTTTTTCGTGTATCTTTCTTGTGAATGTATCTCTTAGGAGAGTTTGGCAACTGTTTTCTCTACTTGGGTTCTTTTGGGATTATATATATATATTCATATATTCTAATGTTGTTTTCCTACACTTTTTTTTTCACGGTTTGAGTGAATTTTTTTCCCCTTCACATGATCAGTGGCCTAGACAACCAAGGGTTGAGGGGTTACTTACCAGATGACATATCTCGACTACGTCATTTACAAAACATGTAAGTTTTTGATAGGCTCCTCCACTTTGTTTGGAACATACTATTTGCAGTTGCAATTTCTTCTCTTGATTACTGGTTAATTACGGCAAAATTTGTTCATATCTTATGTATTTTTAATTTGTGCATTTTCAGAAACTTGAGTAACAACAACATCCGTGGGGTCATTCCTTCCTCACTTGGAACAATTGTTAGCCTTGAAGTGCTGTGAGTAAAATTTGTACATTTATCATTTTTTTCAGAAAATTTTGGTTTACTGTGGTTTAATGTTTATGAACTGTTTGCAAATTGCAATTCCTACATTTCTTAGAACTACATATTGTCAAATGTAAAGTGTAAACTCTATTTCTTCAACACTTTTTCTGTATGCTTTGAATTTATCTCGTCTCCTTTTTGTTTTTTGAAGTCATTCAGATTATTGGATCTAGTTGTGTACATTTATTTTGTATTGGTTCGACTGGGTTGATGTTTGTTTTGTTTGATAATTAATGTAACTGTGTCATCTTTTTATTTACTTTGAAGCTTAAAATCTTGTGAGAAAATCACTAGTTTGACAGTATCGAGTATAAGATATCATAGCTAGCTACTTGCTCATAATCTCATATATATATATATATATATATATCATGACATTCCTGTTTTCCCCTTTTATTTCTTTTTTGGCATTTTGATGTATCAAAAAACTAGTGCAGGATTTAATTTATTGGAATTAACATAAAAAGGGATCATAGTTCATGTTAAGCCTGTGGAATAATGGAATAATTCTTTAGATTACATAGATATTGACGACGATATTACTTTCTAAATTACTCTTATACAGATCCACAATAAGTGTTCTATGAGGCAAATTTTCACTGAAGTTAAACTTTGGGTTAGTGCAATTTCTACAATAATGACATTTAAGGAATGTAATTTTTTTCCCCATTACACGTTACAATCCGAATATGTGAGTCTTTGATGTATGAAGTCCCCCCCAAAAAATAATTTGTGGACCACTTACTTTGTTGTTAGAAAAGGGGAAGGTGTAATTAAGTATCTTCCATTATCCACAATTATATTAGCTTAAGCATCTCTATTGCCCTTGAGCAAAGACTTGCTTTCGTTCTGAACTCCGCATCTTAGCTAACTCTTGAGATAGTATAATGAGTATACTCATTCTTCAATTGAGCATTTAAACTCGACAGATCTATTCCAATTTTCAACGCACAACCTCTTACTTATGATAGAATTGCACTTACCATTGAACTACAGACTCACGTGTGATATGTGGATTACTTAATGCATAAGTGTTTTTGTTGCATACTTGATGGGTTTCTTTACTTGACAGGGATCTTTCTTATAATTTCTTCAACGGGTCAATTCCCGAAAGCCTTGGACAGTTGAAATCTTTACGGAGACTGTAAGATCTCTCAATCATAGTACAATCTCAATAACAAATGAAAATATACATTACATATAACACTAGTTTTATGCCCCTTGTGGTGCAGATATCTTAATAGCAACTCCCTCTTTGGAAGAGTACCTGCATCTTTAGGAGGAAGACTCTTGCACAGAGCGAGCTTCAAGTATGTTTTCTCTATAGTTTCAGCCGATAGATTTAAACTTTGATACTAGCAAAACAAAAAGTTCTACCATGATTTGCCAAGTTTTTAGTTGAAACAGCTGAAATATTGGCAACTCAACAAGTCCCTTTGTCAAAATTTCAATCTTTTTGACCATTTAAATAATTTATAATATTCATTCACCCATTAGAGCATCCACAGCAGTCTAGTTTCTGTATGCTAAGTAGTATAAGGAAACAAACCGGAGAAGAGAGGTCCGGATAATGGTCGAGAATCAAAAAGAACACCTGTTTGTCCTTTGCCTAAATTTGGTTGAGACCATAGTCAAACCATGTAACCATGGATTAAGTTGACAGCTCGTCTGGCTGTTGGGCCTAACACGTGGTTAATAGCCCTTTTCTCTAATACCATATTAGAGTTCGGAGCATCTAACCCAAAACCAATTGGCAATGAGTGGAGCCCCTTATTCTTATATATTGCTTTGGGTGAATCTCATTTCCCGATGTGGGATTTATGGTCTCAACATACTTACTGTGGATGTCTCCAGTTTTACTGACAATGCAGGTCTTTGTGGTATACCCGGATTACGAACATGTGGACCCCACCTTTCCTCTGGTGCGAAAATAGGCATTGGGTTAGGCTCATGTGTAGTATTCTTACTCATCGTCACTTGCTTAACATGTTGGTGGAAAAGGCGACAAAATATTCTCAGAGCTCAGAGAATTGCAGGTAACTAGCAGTATGCTAATAAAAACCATTTGTAATAGACTTAAGACCGTATATAGTGGCTCCCAGATGAAGAGTCCATTTTTAATTCACACTTTTTCAAGGGTACACTAATTTCCACACAATCAACCGGTAGAAATACAACTTGTTTGCTATCCTGATATTGGTACATGGACTAAAAAGAAAGTATACTTTTCATTTGGGATGCCATGAGAAAGAATAATGCACTCTTAATTTGGGACACAAGAATAATTAGTATAGACTACAGGTAAAAGGCATCTTCATATCTACACATTCACATCAATTTACTCGGTGGTTTTGGGCAATATTTTGTGCTTTCAACTTAAGTTTATGCATTTTTTTTCTTCTACTGTATTTACAGCAAGAGATGCGCCATATGCAAAAGCGAGGACGCATTTCTCTCGGGACGTACAAATGACGAGGCATCACAACCATGAACATGCTCGGACCGCGGCTGAGAATGGGCCTATCTTGCTTTCTTGATCACCAGCCAACCATTACTACCTATTGGACTTGGTCTCTCTCTATCTTGACCTATAAGGCTAGATCTCTTTGGAGGATTGAGAGTCATGGATATATACTCCCCCATTCATTTTTTATTGCTATCGGGAGCATGTTTTGTAACTCTAGATGCAACTTTGATACATAGAGCCAGAATTATAGCCTTTGTTCATATGCCTTCTTGTTTGTATTTAAAAAAAATAGAGCTTCTTGTACTCTCTCTCTCTCTCTCTCGTGCGCGCACACATATCTTTGCTTAAACTTAACGGCATGTAGTCTCTTTATAAACTGGATACAAAGTGTTTTTTTTAGCACCTAGCGAAATTATTTGCATGTGTTCGATTTGAAGGGTAGGAGGAAGGGAGTGGGGGAGGTGGAACTGGATACACCTAAGTTCGATTTGTGGTGAAGGGAGACAACGGTGGTAGGAATTGAAGCAAAGATATCTCTCCTAACAAGAAAAATCTTTTTTTACTACTTGAGTTATAAGTCTGATCTTTGGATACAAAAGTATTAAGACATCGCAAAGGGGACACAAGAATAACATAACAATAACATGAATCAATGAAGACGGGCCTTATGGTTTCTAGTTACTAATGGGTTGACTCATTAAACACAATTACGTTATGGTTGGCAAAATCTCGGTCATACATCTTGACATGAACTTGTTAGTATTTCCTATACAAGTGATGTATGCTTTAAATACGTCATTAATTTAAGGTTTAGTGATACAATAAATTTTAAAATTTGGGTCAAATTTTATTTGTATACTTAAAGTTTTAAAAGTCGCAAGAAAAATTTTAAAGTACATTAAGTGACATGTTTTAAACCTTTCGCCTAATCTCGTTAGATTTTGTGGACGGAATGCTAAGTTGGCAAGACACGTGGATCCCAGTTGGCAAAAATCCAAAAATCTTTTGACCAAACATCAAAAAAAAAACCTAAATTTCCCCCCGTCTTCGAGCCCCATACCATTTTTCTTCGAGCCCTAATCCCACAACCTTCCATAATACATATGTTTACATACAAATTCAATAGATGTTTCTATATATATATATAGACACTCATATATCTATATATGTATAAATTCTCACATAGATATACATGTATATGCACACAAATATATATATATATATATATTCTTACACACATACTAAGAGAAAGAGAGCGGGGTTTCGAGTGTAGAGTGCGTGGGGCTCATTCGATTTAGAGAAGATGATTGGTATTAGAATGGATGGCGATGATGTGTGTGGGGGGTGGGAATCTCACCCCACCATTAATGGAGACCAAGAAACAGGGGCAATCTCGCCCAGTAACCAAGCTCGAGAACAATGGAGCTCGCAATTTTATTTGACATCAAAGCTTATCTCGTCATCTTCAAGCTAGACAAAAATCAATGGAATTAAAACCCATCATCAACGGCTACATAGATTACACCAAGGAGTAGAATAACATTTAATAATAAGAAAAAATGAAGAGGTTTTAATAAGAATTGCAAGGTTTTATGCTGATAATGGTGATCGGAGAGGTGATGGGAATTGATGAGGGGAGGGAGCATCAATGAAAGAGAGAAGAGGGTTTTGAAGAAGCTGCCATTGGAATTAATGGCGGTGAGGAAGAGGAATGGGAAGGGAAATCCCCCCCCCCCTCTCTTCTTTGTTATGTATTTTAAATTTATTTTTATTTTTTGCCAAATATGATCCACAAATATTACCAACTCAGCATTCTGTCAATAAAATCTAATGGGATTAGGCGAAAGATTTAAAACATGTCACTTAATGTACTTCAGGGTTCCACTTTTAATTTTTAAAACTTTAAGTATATACGAATAGAATTTGAGCCAAATTTTAAGTTTATTATATCATTAACCCTTAATTTAATAATTAAATCAATATTTGATGACATGGGTCTCCGTTTTCAACCCTTAGACCTCGTTTGGTTCGAGCTCTAAGAATGGAATTGGCATTTTAGATGCCAGGAAACCTTTATTCCTGACATCCTTTATTGGATTCCATTAATACTCGTTTGGTTGGAGTTTTAGGAATGAACTCGGCAAATTTTTTTTTTAATTTTTTGGGGAAAAATAATTTTTTTTCATTTTTTGGGGAAAAAATGTTTTTTTTTCATTTTCTGGAAAAAAATAATTTTTTCCACTTTCTGGGAATTTTTTTTTTCATTTTCTGGAAAAAAAAATATTTTCACTTTCTGGGGAAAAAATAATATTTTTAATTTTCTGGGAATTATTTTTTTTTTTTCATTTTCTGGAATTTTTTTTCTTTTTCTGGGAATTTTTTTTTTTTTCATTTCTGGAAAAAAATAATTTTTTGCATTTTCTAGAAAAAAAAACATTTTTTTGACAAAAAAAAGAGATAATGAGTTATAAGGTCTCGTTCCATAATGTTTTATAACTCTAAGGACGGACTCATGTTTAATAAAAAGAAATAGTACTAATTTTATAATTTGGTTTTACATTAAGGACACTTTTCATAATATTAATTTATTTTAAGGAAAATGATAAATGTTGATGGACAAAAATACCCAAATATAATTCCCTCTCCATCACCCCTCTCTTTCTCTCTCTTACATATATATATAAACCATTTATATATAAAATCATTTATGTATAAACCAACCACTGAACTCTTTCTAGATCTTTTTTTTAATGAATTTTTTTTCTCTCTCTAGATCTTTGTGCAAAATGTTGATGGACCGAATACTTTTGACTCTTAACTCGTCTGCTCCAGATGAGAGAGATGTACTTCAATCCACATCGTTCACTTTCCCTCTTCTTCTTCTTCTCCAACTTCTTCTTGGGGTTTGAATCAATAACTCGGCACACAAACGAAGTAGTATTAGTAAGATAGCAGATTTTTTGATTTCTTCTCGATCTAAGCAAGCTAACTACTCTCCTCCGCCCAGATCCGCTTGCCTCCGAAGCCCAAGACTTTGACTCAACTCATCATCTCATTCTATGTATGTTTGTATGTACGCACTATTTTATGTATAAATAATATTTTGTTAATTATGGTTTAAAATGATCGATGAATGGATTCAGATCCCAAGAATCCTCAAAGTTGTTGTACCAATTTCAAATTCCTTAGGCTAAATAAATACTCTAATTTATCTATCCGTTCCCTTCCCTCCCTACTGTGATCTTTGTGCAGAATAATAGAAAACATAGATTGGTGCTAAACAGATTTAGCACCATTTAGCACAATTCATACTGAAACAGATTGGTGCTAAATCTTCTAGTTGGTACTCAGAAAGTGCTAAATGCATTTAGCACCTTTTGGTTGTTGTCCAGGTGGTGCTAAATGCATTTAGCACCTTCTGGTTGTGCATTTAGTATTTTCTAGTTATTGTTCAGAAGGTGCTAAACGCATTTAGCACCTTCTGGTTGGTGTCCAGGTGGTGCTAAATGCATTTAGCACCTTCTGGTTGTGCATTTAGCATTTTCTGGTTATTGTTCAGAAGGTGCTAAATGCATTTAGCACCTTCTGGTTGGTGTCCAGGTGGTGCTAAATGCATTTAGCACCTTCTGGTTGTGCATTTAGCATTTTCTGGTTATTGTTCAGAAGGTGCTAAATGCATTTAGCACCTTCTGGTTGGTGTTTAGGTGGTGCTAAATGCATTTAGCACCTTCTGGTTGGTGTTCAGGTGGTGCTAAATGCATTTAGCACCTTTTGGTTGTGCATTCAGCATTTTTTTGTTATTGTTCAGAAGGTGCTAAATTTTAGCACCTTCTGGTTGGTGTCCAGGTGGTGCTAAATGCATTTAGCACCTTCTGGTTGTGCATTTAGCATTTTCTGGTTATTGTTCATAAGGTGCTAAATGCATTTAGCACCTTCTGGTTGGTGTACAGGTGGTGCTAAATGCATTTAGCACCTTCTGGTTGCTATTAGTGTCATAATGAGCGTGAGACATTATAAGGAAGGGATATTAGTGTCTTTTTTGTATAGTGTCCTTAATTTACATGGCTTATTTTTAAGTGTCTTTTATAATTACATTATTATTAGAATGAGCCCTTATATCTAATTGCCTCAAAAAAAAAAGGATTCCTCAAATTGGGAATCCAAGATTCCTCCCAATTTATAAGGGAAAAGATTTTGGCAAAATGGGGGAATTTAAGATTCTTAGGAATCCTAAATTCCTACCTAAAACTTTAACCAAATAAAATAATTCTCATAGAATAGAATTTAAGATTCCAAGAATCTTCAAAAGTTCGAACCAAACGAACCCTTAGAACAAAATTAGGGGGGAAAAGAAAAATATTGATGTCGAACATTTTCAAACGATGGCCTCATAGTTGGGCTGGCGTGGTCCATGTTGAATTGGACTTAGACAAGCAGTTTATAGTCATTACTGTCTTGGACCCACAGTTCTATTAAATGTAGAAATAGAAAAGCACATGTTCAGAACATTTGTAATCAATAGTGTAATACTGTACTACAAATGTGTATTATTATTAACCTACATTACAAGATGACTTTTGCTGCGAAATATTGTATAATGGCATAAAAAATTACCCCACGTCACAATGAATGTTGCGTGTGGGGTGGTTTGATGTTACTGCTGTACACGACATAATGAATACCGCGCCATGTTAACGGTAAAAATCTAAAGATCTTCCCCCAATAGCTCTTTATTTAAGGGTGAGACTATTTACAACCCCCATTTCTCTCTATAACACCCTTTATCTCATAAACACCCCTTAAATGTAATTTTTTTTATCACTAACACCCCCCTATTTACTCTCCTGATGTGGAGAGAATATATGATATTTACTCTCCTGATGTGGGGAGAGTAAATGGAATAAATTCGGCTAAAGTAAAGAGACTGGATTTTAAACCCACTGACAAATTTTAAAGTTAAATTCTCCTCATGTGGGGAGAACATATGATATTTACTCTCCTGATGTGGGGAGAGTAAATGGAATAAATTCGGCTGAAGTGAGGAGACTGACTTTTAAATCCACTGAAAATTTTTAAAGTTAAAACTCTCCTCATGTGGGGAGAACATATGATATTTACTCTCCTGATGTAAGGAGAGTAAATATGTTAATTGAGGGGGGTGTTTGTGAGATATAAGGGGGGTGCTTAAAAGTAGATCTATTCAAAATTAAGTGGGGGGTGTTATAGAGAGAAATGGTGGTTGTAAATAGTTTCACCCTTATTTAATGGTGTAAATTTTGAACTATTTAAAGAATCCTCCCTTAATGTTTTCAATATGTACTTCTTCACCCCTTCCTCTCTCTTCAAACATATATACGCATTTCTTCTCACACAAACCTATACAAATCCGAGCATAGCATTATTTTTGAAGGAAATCAAGGTATAGAAATTTTTATTTATTTAATTTTGAATTAGTTAGGTTTTTTTTTTAGTATTATTTTATATCAACAAAATGGGGGCCTATTTATAATTATGAAAAATGTCAAAGAGCCATTTGGACATAACGACAACATTTTTGAAATTTGAAAATCAAACACACGCGATGTAGAGAATATCTCATGGGAAGGTTACATGTGCTTTTCTACATCGCGTGTGTTTGATTTGGATATAACCTTCAAAATTAAGCTCAACTACAATTTATATTTTTAATTCGACTTAAACAATTACAACGAAAAAAATGTTCTTATCACGTGTGTTTGATTTTCTACATCGCGTGTGTTTGATTCAAAATATAGGTGATCGTTGAGCTTAAAATTTGAATTAAAAAACTTTAAGTCAAATTTATGTTTAAGTATTTTTATTGAGTTTTGCCGAAATTCGAAAAGGCTCGTCAACATAAATTATTGAGGAAATTTATTTTTTTTCATGTTTAACATGTTTAATAAAGTTGTCTTTGAAATTTGAGCCAAATTAATACTCAAACGAATTTCATACGGCAAAATAAAGTAAAAATAAAAAATTTAAATTTTGTTTTTAAAATAAAAGAAAAAGGAAATTTGAAAAGTCAAAAGGTTGTTTTTTTTGGGTTCCATACCCACGTGCCCTTCTCCTTATTTATTTTGGAAGCACAAGCTTGAATGGGCCTAGCCCATTTACTCCAAAAGCCACGTGTAATAGTAATAATGAAGTAAAAAAAGGATAGCGCATGACTTTGTCCGGGGGGTGCGGGGGACCGCGACAACTATTATTAATGTGTATCGGTCCGGCGGAAAATTGGGGAAGGAATTGAAATATGAGATTTTGGATCGGTCCAACTTTTTTCGATGTATATTGATCCGGTACTAATTTTTGGAGCACAATTTTTTATTGCAAAAAATATTTTTTTTTAATATTTTTAATCTTGTTCTAAAAATGATTTTGACTTTATATATTTTTTATAAATATAACCATTAGTTTTGGGTCAATACTCGGGCCACCTCCTCAACCAGCACCTCATACACCTTGGGCCAGTACACCTACCCGTTCTTTTAATATAGGCCTTCTCCCCATGACCTCTCATCTATTATTTTCTCCTCAAATACCTAGTACACCAAACATAATAAAATCCACTTCAAATCCCTTATTCAGTTCTTCTTACACACCTACTCACCAAGGTTCACCTCCATTTACTAAAACCCCCTCTTTATCTCGATCTTCAAGAGAGATTTTTGAGAGAGAAAATATCCAAATGCTAGAATCAATTTTTGAGAGTTTTGAAACACCACATAGGTTTTGTTTACGTGCCATATGAGATCCTACTGTTCTTCAATTTTAAGAACTAGGGTGACAAGCGTTCTCGGTCATGCGAGAGTATCTTCTATTGCGATTGGAGACGGGATGAGTGAAGTAGTTAAAGCACGATAAGGGAGATCACAGACAGGGGTTGAAAGATTGTGATCAAGTATGTGGAAGGAGACGACGGTTAAGCCGAGAAAGCGGAAAACGCTTCGCTAAGCCAACTGCGGTTGGATTCTATATTCAAAGAATTGACGAAACTGTTGCGTAAATTGTGGAGAAGCAATTTTTGTAAGTCATCGAGTCTGTAGTTCCGTTTTGATTATAGTGAAGCACTGTCGGTTAGTCCCGAGGATTAGTGCTATGCAAATAGGGATACCTCATAAATTCCTAGTGTTGTGTGATTACTTGATTGATTTAATTGCTAGAAAACATAACACATGTTTCGACACTAAAATTGATTAGACCTAGGGTTTTAATTTCGCTAATCAAATTTTAAATTGTTTTTGATAAAAATCCTAAAATCAACCTAGGCAGTATGATCCCTTAATTTTTCATCATTACCACCCCACAACATTCAGAATGTCGTGGTTCCACTTTTCATGCCATATGATAAAATGAATGTTGCGCCTGAGATATATCTGCCCCGCGATGTTCAAAACATCATGATGGGATATTGTTTCCGTATTATATTTTTACGTATCCGCTACATTTTCTCTGTACCATTTCCCACTGTTAAATGTGCCCTAGAGCAAGATAATTAGTAAATATACCATTTAAACCTACTGGCTGCAAATAGTCCGGATAAAATATATGGTAACGGATTACAAGCAATTGGCTTCCCAAAGTAAATTTACTAACAAAGAGATCAGTCAATATTCCTTTTGATTTTGTAAAAAAGTAAAATAAAAAATAAGAATTCAACTAATTCTGTAATAGTAAACATGTGCGGACCTAGAAATCTTCCGATGGGTGGGTTAAAACTTAGCAAATGAGTGGGCTTATACAAACTTTTTTTTCTTTTTTTTAGAAGTACTATTGGGATTTTCAAAAAAAATTATGGACTGAAGCCCACCCTGTCCCCCCTTCAGTTTGCCCCTTGTAGTAAATGATGTAGAAAATAGCAATATACACTTGAAGGCCCTTACTATAAATAAAAATAAAATAACAAGGGAGCACGTAATCTACATAACATACTAATGTGTGTGTATATACATGTGGGTCCACCAGTTTCGGCAGTGTAGCCGTAAAACATACGAACTTTGTGATTTATTTTCGTTGGTATTGTGCAGATTCTGTCATTCCTTTTTTTTGGTGCACACAGGAAAACCAAAAACAACAAACAAAGTAACTAAAAATTAAAAACCGCGAGGGAAACAAATCCCACTAGCATTAGCTTCCAGAATCTCTTTCACTAAAGATGGAACATAGTGGAATACTTCAAGTTTCTCCAATTGGTTAACACCAAGTTTTGCCATGGCATTTGTACATCTGTTGCCTTTCTGAGGGTATGATTCACCAAGAGCTTCATTTAATTCATGATGCTTTTTGCAATCTTGAATTAAAGGTTTTAATGGGTGGTCATCAACATCCTCAGTCATCAAGAGCTCTATAACATTAGTATAATCCACTTCCACTATAGCACACATCCAGTCTTTCCTCTTGATTAAAATCATGGTTTCATGAACAACCCACAACTCCACTTTTAGAATAGTCACTTTCCCAATGAAACTAGCGAATCCTTCAAGCCAATTTCCTTTATCATCATGAGCTACACCCTTAAAACTAGCAAGCCCCGGGTTCCCCATGCAGCTCCCATTTGTGTTCAGTTTCACCTTACCTATAGGTGGAAAAATCCAACGAATCATGATAACATCAGCATTATTGGGAGTTTTCATATCTTGTTTGAAAGCATGATAGATGTTATTGGCATAATTGTTACTCTCCCTTAGCACTTCATCCTTCTCAATCAAGATATTATCAAACTCATATTTATTATGAGCTTTCCACTGGCTCCACAAACTTTAATAAAATGAATGTTAGCAGCATTATTCTTGTGATCATGATTAATTATCATAACATTTTTATCCATCCAGGTTCTAAAATCCACGTTAGCATGAAAATCAACTTGAAGAGTAAACGGTATCAACGTTATGAGTTCATTGACGGTTGTCCAACTGGGGCGCAGGCAGCCTCTACATCTATCGTAGAGCTCATAACTACTTTTGTCACCCGTTTCAATGGCGTGTTAGTCTTTGTTCTTTTTATACAAGTTTATATCCCTATGGATAATAGTTTGTTAAATTTTACAAATTAAAAATGGATTAAAAGATTTTGTGTGATAATAATTTTTGTAAAAAAATCAAGAAATAATATTTTTTTGAAATAAGGGCATGCTTTTTAAAAGAATTCTAAAAAATATAGCTTATTTATCAATTGTATTTTAAAATAAGAGTTTTGATTAAAATTGTGTTTTATGCAAACTTAACGTTGCACAAACCGTGTTTTGTATAAACTTAACTCGCATTCCAAAAATTTAATGAAAATTTATTCTGCATTATGTGTTTATATTTTTTAAATAGTATATTATTATGTGTCACTCGTGTAACTCTAAAGCGTTTTTATTAATAAAGGGGTTTAATTAAAGTTGTAACTGGTTAAAATAACTCTAAAGTTAAGTCAATTAAACACTTAGACGTAGCAATCTACTAAAAAATACACAGTGCAAACTTAATTTTGCACAATATCACAAAATATTACAATTCAAAAATCTACTACAAGGTTAACGTTGCACTCCTTTTAATGTTTGGTCAAAAAAAGGCCATTAATTTACAATAATATTATTTTTTGGTTATCATAAAAATTTACTTTACATTATATGTTTATATTTTTTAACTAGTATATTATGATGTGTCACTCATGTAACTAAAGTGTTTTTATTAATAAAGGAGTTTAAATTTGTAACTGGTGAAAATAACTCTAAAGTTAAGTCAATTAAACACTTAGACATAGTAATCTGCTAAAAAATATGTAGTGCAAACTTAATTTTGCACAATATCATAAATATTACAATTCAAAAATCTACTACAAGGTTAACGTTGTACTCCTTTTAATGTTCAGTAAAAAATGAGCCCTTAATTTCCAAAAATATTATTTCCTAGTTATTTTACAAAAAAACCTTTTCAAATAAGTCTCATTTTCCAATATCTCGTTTTACAAATATATAAGGAATAAATAATTGTGTAACTAATATATAAAATATATTCTTAATAGTTGATACTATTTTTGAGACAAGTTATGATCTAGTATATACCCATGCTGGACAGTACGATGAAACAAATAAGATCTCGCAATATGATAAAAGAAAATAACGTGTGACCGACCTGAATCGACATACTTCGGTCAGTCTAGTTTTGAACAACCAAAACTTAAATTCAATCTTCAAGTTAGAAAAACTAGAAACAAAGAAGATTAGACTGCCCTCTTTTTCAATTTTTTAAAGACTCTTTTAATTATATTGTATTTTTTTCCTTACAATTCTAATATTAGCATAATACTTTTTAGAAAAATTATAGTCAATATCAGATATGAAAACTGCGTCTTTGAATTGAAAGTATACCAAAAATCAAACCGACATACCTTGAACACTCCTAGATATTTCAGACTGATGACCAATAATGTACAAACATATATATATAAAGTACATCATTAAATATTGTTCAATATTTTTTTTCTTGATCTTTCTTACATAATTCTACAGTTGTTGGCCTAAAAGGTCATTAATCTTATTTTGATAATAACAATATATTAGTCTTGTGTAATTTAACATGTGTTAAATTGAGTATAATTAACCACTTTTCAATCATTATCATACGTGGATCAAGATCGACAATCCAAACCGAGATCACTCCTCCACAAGTACACACTCAAATGGCTAGCATCACATGACATCATTGATTAAGAAACAATGAGATTAAATTACACTAGAGCTCAAATCAAAAGAACATGTGGAGAATCAAGAAACGCATCAAGCATTCAAAGACTCATTAAATTGATAATTTTATGAGTAGGATTATTGTAAAATTTCTTCTTTGATCATTCTAATAGCTCAAAAGCTTTATACGTCATTTATAGATTGATACAAACAAGTTTAGATTTGAATCTCTTTGAAAATATATTTTTCCATAAACCAGTTTTTAAAATAATTTCATAATAAATTCAAACCAACGTATTTTGAGCTCTTACGAAAATAGGTGTCTTAGAAACATGTTTTTAACATTTTTCAAGCATAAAAATTGATTTTGAATCAAAAGTGTAGAAGTCAAAAAATTGGGAGTTTGGCCTGATGAACAGTGGCTTGGAAGTTGCCTTAGTTGACTGAGGGCCATCAGTCAACTGATGAGCCTTACTCAGTCGACTGAGGGCCATCAGTCAACTAATGAGCCTTACTCAGTCGACTGAGGGCCAAGAATATAGCCGTTAGATTTATGATTTTTACCACTTTTTGAAGCAAACTCTATACCTACCTTTAAAATGACCATATCTTCTTGGGGACTATATATAAGACTTCTAAGACACATTTAAACTCTCTTGAATCACTATTTCATCTATATATTATTCAATCTTCAATATTCAAAATATTCAAGTCATTTGTTTGATCAATTATTTATACTTGGAGCTATAAATCTTGATCAAATTTAATAACTCTAGTGTGAGCTCTATTTTACATTTTTGTAAACACTTGAGAGTTATTGTTCATCGGTTTGTATCCCAAACAAACTATTTATATGCATTAGTGAGAGGTTTTCTCATTGTAAGAGTAAAAGTGATTATTGTAGGACTGTAGTGATAAAATTGAACTTGTAAGAGGTTTGATTTTCACCCGTAAGAAAATCGGTTAGTGAGACTTATCGGAGGAACTACTCGGGTGTTGACGAATAGTCTAAACAACCGAACTGCAAGAACAAAACATCATTGGCTCTTTTGGTTCAATCTTTCTAACTCAAGCTTCTTATTTACTTGCATTTATTCTTATTGCTTGCTCTTGAGATTGTTTAATTTACTTAATACAGACTTAGTTAAAGTTTTATTACTTAAACTTTCCTTGAAACTATTTTAAATTCTGGATTAAGTTTCAAAAATCTTATTCACCATTCTCTAGGGTTGAAGATAATGTGCGTCTTAGGATTGATTAAACACTTTAATGTGAGTGTAAGAACACATATAAGAGGAGTTTGCAGTGACTTTTTGTTCTTATTATATAGATAGAAGATGTCTTAATTAAAACCTCAGCTAACTTTTATTTTTGTGAAATAATAAATCTACTAAATTTTAAAAATAATTATTTTTATAAAATAAAATAGAAGTTATGAAACTTAAGTTAATAATCATGCAGGCGAATAAATTCAAAAATTGTAATCTTAAAAATACTTAAATGAGTGGGTGCCATGTGAGAGTGAGGGAGAGGGGTGAGTTTATTGTGGGTATATTATTGGTGAGAGTGTTTTATTTTTAATTTGATATCTTAATATGTGTATAAAAGATTATCTTAGGATATACGGCTAAGATACACCATTACACATATTTTTAACCGACAGATTATTATACTTTTTTGAGAATAAATTTTGTTGACTTTGATGTTTTATAATCTAGATATGGCCACGTACATGGGCATATATGTACCATCATTGCCTTACTATTGTGGGTGCTAACAAATGTTGGATAACCTATTGTGGGTGCTAACAAATGTTGGACGTTATCGCTAGTGAAAATGGTAACAATAAATCAGAAAAAGACTGGAATATGTTTGAAGGATAATTCTTTCGGCCAGTTTAACTATTGGTCTGGGAGTACTATGTCCACCATATGTGTGTTTCTATTAGCTTAAAGCAATAATCAAGAGGATTACAATTCAAATTCTGAACCCATTTTCACGTGCCTTACCCTTACCCTTACCCTTCCTATTTATGTATGTAAGTTTAAGGTTTACAATGTACTTTTTAGATTAATAGTAAAAGATTGGAATGATAAAACTTTGTCTATACTCTAGCATTTTACAAGTGGCCACCAGAGCACTGTTCACATTGTTTAATCAACTTACCCCATGTTGAATTTCTGCAACTGCAAAAACATTTGGTGGCCAGCGACTAGCCATTGTTTCACAAACAAAAATTAGTCAAGGTATGCGAAAATTAGCCCATACATCATATGGTACTAAAAAGTATTTAGATAAAATAAATAAAAAAAAATTTGACTTAACATGTCAGCACAACCATCTCGGCTAAATGCCAAAGGCGACCATCTTGGCTAAAAGGATCTCCACTCACTCACTTACTCAGTCTTATGAGCTGGATCTCCTCATGTGAGCTGATGGTGTACTTTCGGGCTGATTAAACTGTTGCTCACAAGTCTATGTTAACCCAATTAGCGTTTCAATTTTCATCAATCCACAACTATCATCATGATGTAAATTATGTATTTTGGAAGTCCTTAAATATCCTCGAATTTGAGTCTCCCACGTAAATATGTACTTGGATATCCCGAACTCAAGAATACTTATTGAATATATTTTTCTCTTTTATCTTAAGTTTGCAAAAAATTAAAAAATATATGCTACACATGTAAATATGTATTTGGGCATCCTCGAATTTGAGACTCCCATATTTATTTAGAATCTTTTAATGCTGGACACAACCACTCACTTCTTAAAAACTGAGACTAAAAAAAATGACCATCAAAATAAACCACATATTACAATTTAAAAATTGCAATGGTGGCTTCAATTGGCACCACAGAAGCATAATCATCGCCATCTTTGTCAAATTGCTTGGTGGTTGCTTTGAGGCCTCTCCCATAGAATATAGTGGACTTTGCTAAAGTGTTACGTACTTAGGGTTCCCATATGAACTATTTATGTATAAATTAAAGTGTTTTAATTATCTTACAAAATGAAATTTCTACGTTTAATAAGATATGTTTTAAATGTGCTTTAAATGTTAAAGATTATATCTCTTACATAGAAGATGCCTTAATTTTTTTGTCACCTCTCCTCTCATTGCTGTATCTTTTATTTATTTTTATGATTGAATTTGTATCGTTACTTTTTTGGACATAATATTAAGGGGGTTAATATAGCACCTTACAAAAAAAAAAAAAAAATCCTTTAAAAAAAATAGTTACATTCTATGACTTTTAGTTACATTCCATGACTTTTAAGCCATCCAGTTTTTTTCTTAGCATTCTCATCCTACTTCGTGACTAGAGAGGCCTCTATCTCATGCTTGAACGATAGAAAAATGCAAACCATTTTATACAATTGAAGTAATTATTTGTTTTTTCTTCATTGTGATGATCAAGGACGGAGGCAGTGAAAGCATCTGGATTTGCTTCTTCATTTTTTGTAATAGTGCAGAAAGTCAAGGGGACACGTGTAATTAAAAAAATTGCCATTGGCGAGGGTTTTTTGTGGGATATTCTTTAGGAGTATAAGGGGAGGGGGGGCGCAAGGGTTTGTAATTATTAATTAGGTTATATAATTGGTCCAACCCCCTTTCTTTCTTTGGTTCTTTCGCAACGGCTCATCTTTCTTTTCTTATTATTCCACAACTCATTTTCCTTACTTCTAGGTTAGATTTTTTTCTTATACTAATTTTTTTATTATTATTTTTAATATTAAGATTTAAGCGTTTTCTTGAATTTTGACTTATTTGCTTTTTCGATAATATTGATTAATATAGTTGTTTGTTGGTTATTGAGATCTATTTGTTTATTAATAAGTTTATTTTTTGGTTATTATTTATTAATTTTGATTTTTGAGATTTATTCGTGACTCCACCTCTGGTTATGATACACTCAATCTCCTATATTTTTCATTTTTTTCCTTTTGCATTAAGCAATTTAATTGGAACAAATAGATTATTTTTTTAGCACATAAATAGAGGAACGGCATTCAAACTAATAACCTCCTTCATAGAAAGGTAAATTTTCTTTTCTTTAATACCATTCATTCATGTCTATATGTTAGTGTTATTATTTTATTTATTTTTTTACATTTACAATTGTATTAAAAATAGATAACAAAGTGATAGAGACTTCGCGTAAGTGTTGTAAAAAATACTCACGAGGTGCTTGGTGTTTTCTCTTATATTTTTAATTAATACTACTTTGGAAGTATTTTTAGAAAGAGGTACTCCTAACTACTAATAAAAAAAATTCATATTCTTTGTTTATGATATGACCAACTGCTGGCCATAAATTTAATCAAAGCGAAGTATTTGATTATTTTGATACATGCAATTGTGTTGATCATATTTTTGTAATATGATTAACTAATTTAAAGCTCGTAACGACATTATAATAAGAGAAGATCAACATAATTCATAACAAATATGTTTGAATTGTATAACGGTAACAGCTCTCCATCCTCCCATGAGTAAAAAGGCAAGTTAAATACTATGTAACACCACCGCCCTAATTATCTGGATTTCACCTGAAATTAAGGCCTAGAGTGTTTTTTACCTACTTTAAACTGGCTAAAATGGGCTTAAGATAAATAATGAATTATACAACACGTATCAACCAACCATTTAATATTCATATAAATGATAATAATATAAAATAGTAACATAACGCATATATATACATATACAAAAAAAATACACAATGTCATAACATCATGTGTCTATGCATGTATAGTTACTTAGGCTAGCCGTGTCTTGCCATAAAAACATATGTATAACAAAATAAGTCCGTATCAGAGCAATCTACTTCGTCCCCAAACCAGTCGTCTCGTTAACCTCATCTGTCTTATATGTACCTGAATTTGTTTAATAAAAAACATGGGGTGAGCTCATAGCTCAGTAAAGGAGAAATAATAGGGAATAATTCATTGTAAAACATAATTATATTAATAGTTCATTAACAAATTATACTTTAACTGATAATTCAATTTAAAGCCATCATCTTAGAAAATAATGTATGTGTGTGCATATGCAGGTTATCTCTCTTGTGCTAATCGTTGTACCGCGTTACCAAGAGATACCAAAATTGAACCGAATCATAATAATAGTGTTAAAAATGGGCCCGACCGCCCAAGAGAATAAACGGAACATGATAACAATAATATGACCTTTTCCGTCTCACAGAATATCATCATTACATAATAACATAATTGGATCACATGTCCATCATTATCACATCAACATAGTCATTAGTGCCTTGCTGTTGTTTAGATTTTCTGGTTATTCACCGCTGGCTTTAAACAACAGTCGCTTTGCTGTCCTCCGAATGTTTAAGGATTTTTAACCCAAAGGTGTCAAGCGCTACTTATTTTCATACCAGATGAATTTAGGGGATCATATTGCCTAAGCTGATTTTAGGGTTTCTATCAAAAACAATTTGAGATTTTATAAGCGGAATTAAAACCTTAGGTTTAATTAATTTTACTGTCGAAACATGTATTGTGTTGTTTAACAATTATATCAAGCAATCACACAACACCAAGAATTTACAAAGTATCCTTACTTGCATAAGACTAATCCTTGTGACTAATCGATAGTGCTTCATCATGATCAAAACGGAATTACAGACTCAACGATTTACAAAAATTTCTTTCCCACAATTTACGCAACAGTTCCGTCAATTCCTTGAACGAATAATCCAACTATAGCTGGCTTGGCGTAGCGCTTTCCTCTTTTTCTGGCATACATGTTGCTTCTTTCCACGCACTTGATCACAATCATTCACTCCCGTCTACAATATCCCTTATTGCGCGTTAGCCACTTCGCTCACCCCATCTTCAATCGCAACCAAAGATACTCCCGCATGACCCTGAACGTTTGGAACCCTAGTTCTTAAGATTGAAGAACAATATGATCTCCTATAACATATAAACAAAACCTAGGTGGTGTCTCAAAAATTGATTCTAGCGTTTGTATATTTTTTAGCCCAAAAAAACTCTTTAAAATTATTTATTTTTTACCCAAACCAATAGTTATATTTATAAAAAAAAATATAGAGTCAAAGTTCTTTTAGAAATAGGTTAAAAATATTAAAAAAAAATTGTGATAAAAATTCGTGCTCAAAAAAATACACGCCAGACCAGTACGGGTAGAAAAATTGGACTTGTCCGAAATTTGGATTTCAATTCCTTAAAACACTTTTGCCCCGGACCGGTCCAAGTAATGCTAACTTGTACGGATCCACCACGATTTAAATGGCTGACTTCATATTCTAGCTTTACACGTGATTTAGCTAATAATGGGCTTGGCCCATAATGATGCCTACGCAGGGTATAAAAGCGGCACGTGAGTTTCCGATACAAATTGGAATTTTGACTTTTTAACATTCTTTTTCTCTTTTTCTTTATTAAATCTTTTTTATTTTATTTCACTGTATTAAATTCGTTTAGATACTAATTCAACTCAAGTGTTATAGACAACTTTATGGAATATGTTAGACATGAAAAAATAAATTTTCTCAATAATTTGTGTTAACATGTCTTTTCAGACTACGGCAAAACTCAGTAAAAATATTTAAAAAATAAATTTGACTTAAAAGACTTTAAATTTGAATTTTAAGTTCAACTACCACTTATATTTTGAATCAAATCATATTACTAACTTACCTTAGGTCTTGAATTACAAGGGATGCATTCGGTAAGTTTGGCAAGTTTTTGTTAATTGTCGTGTCTTCAAATCTTCAATTTGACTCAAACAATTACAACGAAAAAAATATTTTTGTCATCGGAATCAAGCCAAGTAAAAATATAAACCTAACACTACCGGCAAGCACTAACTGATACCCATTCCGTTCACCATTAGAAGGCCACAATAGAACAATATTCGAACTCATCTCGAGATCATAACATATTCTAGAATCTTACCACAAGCATAGAAAGCTCTCAACATTATAAATAAGAAATATAAGCCTTCCAAGAGATTAATACTCATGCCATACACCATAGGAATACTCCTAGCTTGTTATGATATCACCAAGATACTCGGTTGACACAATAATAATGCATAACATGCATTTCATTATTTAAATATAAACTAGAAACGAATCATCCATGCCCCTTGGTGTATACAAAACCATTGACTAATCCATTTTTATAAAATCATCACATATGCACCCAAGGAACATCCCATGTGAATCAAACAGTACGTAAGTATCGAGTTTAAACGACATATCTTGCTTTGTTTCGTGAATTCTTAGTTCAAACATTCATAGATCATCAATAACAATAGACATGGTTTTCATCTTAAGCATATATCAATATTTTACTCAACATTAATTGATTTTCCATTGTTTATGAAGTTCAAACATATAATCTTAACACATATAAACTAACTTATTAAGTTTTAAGACCAAGAAAACCCTTACCTCGAATTAATAAATCGAAAAGAAGAAAGAAAGATAATAATCGAGATCCAATTCAGTGAAATTCTGAGATTCCTGCGCTTCCACGATCGTTACGTTGCGAAGAACAACTTTTCCTAGAGCCGAATTGAATTCCAGAAGCTTAATATTGGTGAAATTCTAAAGAGAAAGTGTAGAGGAAGCTTTTCTTTAAGTTTTTTAGTGAAAAGAATGAAATTGGTGAAAAGAAGGCTCTAGAACTCTTTTAAATTTTTTCCACTGACTTTCCAACATGCGCCTATTGAGTGCCGATAATTTTCTTCTTCAGAACTACCTCAAGCATTCGCCTGTTTCTTGTAACAGGTGCTTGTTATCTCCAAAACTTCAAAACTTAAATTTTAATACTCTATAACCATTTATTGGAAATTTTCACATAAAATACACTTAATCGAACATAAATCCATAAATTTAAACACAGGGTGTTACATACTATGTAATAAGTTGTTTACACGTTTTCTTTGGGGTATTTTTTCAAAATTAAAAATTAAATATGGATACTTAAAGAATGGGGTTAAAAATTAGTTCTTAAAGATATTTTTACCGACCCTTAACATTAATTATCTCTTTTTTGGTGCGTTGGATCTAATGTCTTGTGGACAGAATTTTATTAGGAAGGAAAAATGCTGCAATGACAATTGTTTTTGGAAGTCTCTGATATTTGAATTATGTTTTAAGGGATTTGTTATTTATCTTATTTATCAAATCCATTTGATTCCGTTATTGAAAGTCCTATTTTTTTAAAAAAAAAAAACCAAGAGAATAGTAAAATAGAAAGAAATCATTACAACGTATTGGAATTTTTATTTTCCTGATTTATTTGAAAAATAGTCATAACAAAAAATACTAACCAACTTATTGTTCAAATATTAAATAACTCGTGAAGCGTGTCAACTTATTGTTCAATATTTGAACTCTCGCTATTAGCAAAAGTACTATAACTCTCAACCTCAATAATAATAGTAATAATAATTTTTTTTAAAATAATTTTTTTTATAAAATATTTATATTCAAATAACGCACGTTACATGTACAGGCATCTTAATCGAGTATAATAGACAAGGTGAAATTATTGAAATTGTGCATCCATTGAGGGCCCTACATTTCTTATTTATCTAACAAACTTTCCTTTTTCAAAGTTGGCTTCTAGATTTATCGTCCCTGTGTGATTTTCTATCAATTAGTGTTAAGAGTGGCTACCCCTTTCTTTTCCTTTTCCTTTTCCTTTTCCTTTTCAAAGTGGGCTTCTAGATTTCTCGTCATGGCCCCTGCGTCACTTTGCTATCAACAATTAGTGTTAAAAGAGTGGACACCCCCACAAAAACAATAAAAGTACCCCCAAAAATTCCTATCAATTTTTTTACCTCTGGTTTAAGTATTCGAGATAGTTTAATTAAAATTGTATTATGTATAAATAAAGTATAATAATACTTCGAACGTGCATAAACAAAATATTAATTATGTTTTCAAAAATTAACTTTTATGGGCTATTTGTTTCGTTAAAAGCAGTAAAAAATGTTTATAGTATAAGAAAAATGATAGCTCTTCTTATAAGAATATATATATATATATATGCCCTTTTTAATCTGCATTTAAACTTTGTTATTTTTTTTTTATAAATTTATAAACAGTTTGTTAACATGGCCCATAATGTAAGGTGTTTTCATGTTATTTAAACAATTTGTATTTGGTTAATACATGAAAGCTAATTAACTACTCCAGGATTACTTTTTAAAAATTATATCAATAAAATTTAAACCCATATCCTTTTCCTTTACAAAAATATGTTCCTTTAAAAATAATATAAATGTTACATATGGGAAAGAGGAACGAAACCCATAACATCATAAATAGTAGTGAAAACAATGTCACTTAGCCTAAAACTCGTCGATAAAACAACGTCGTCAAAAATTTTCTGTCTTTCACTCTTTCATATCCTCTCTTTCATATCCTGATGTAAATTTAGTTTAAAGCTGTTGACCCCATCTAAGAAGGGTAACGGTGCCCTTACTTTGATTAATATTGCCAAGCAGTGGCGAAGCCAGAAATTTTGTTCAGGTGGGGCAAAAAAAAAATTGTTGGAAATTTTCTTAAACCAATATTGAATCAACCACAATAACCAAAAATAAATATATTAATTTCAATATTAACTTATTAAATAATAATCTAATAAGAAAATCAACCTCTATAACAAAATTTATTATCAATATTTAATAATCTAATAAACAAATCAACATTAATAAATAATAACCAACAAACAAATATATTAATAAACACCTAAAATCAAATATCAACATTAATATCAATATTTAACAATCTAAGAAGTAAATCAACATTAATAAATAATAACTAACAAATAAATATGTTAACAATTTAAGAAGCAAATCAATATTAAAACACTTAAATCTTAATGTTCAAAAAAACTTAACCAAAAAAAAAATTAAGAGATTAAAAGAAGCTCCCAAATCTTCATCCACTAATTACAAACACCATCCCTGAACTTATAAAGCTTGAACTTATAAAGCCTATCGCACGTGAGCCCCTCTGCACTTGCCCAACAGCTTTTCTTTTATTAAATCATCAACTCCTAACTTTCAATGCTATCGCAATCTGACCCCCATACTTAAAAAAAATTTCAAACAAGTCCAGGTAGGGCCATGCCACTACATGGCTTCGCCCCTGTTGCCAAGTATTAAAAATCATAAGATAAGAAAGTAGTTTGATAAGAATTATACTCAATAAGTTAACCAATCATAGAGTAAATTCACATGATCCTATTTAAATGATGGTCAACAAATTTAAACTCATTTAGCATTATTTTTAAAGTAGGGATACTTCAATTATGGTCAAACAATTAGTATTAGATACATATCTTTCTTGAATGCGTGCCCAATCCAGCAAGATACATATCCGAGTATCCTCTTCTTCTTTTATAAATACGCAGGGAACACATACGGGATACCGCAAGATACAGATTACTATGCTTTTGGATACGACATGCAGTAGTAACTTTTTAACTCAGGTCTCCTTAAAAATAACAAATAGTCCATTTTATATAAAAGTCTCGTTTAAAGAGTTATGGGTTCACTTTACAACTCAATTAAAAGCCAATCGTTTTATCCAAATATGAAACGATTGACCTAAACCATCAGTCACTGTTATGATCACTATTTCATTTGCCGGTGATTATCGCCATTCAGTCTCTCTCCTTTGTCCGTATATGGTTCATCTCTTTTCGTTTGTCATTCATCATCTCACTCACTTGTACGTGTCCTAACTTGAACCTCACTGGTATAGTTTATGTCCCGTCATCCTCTTCTTTTTTCTTTTTATAAATAGTTGATCTTTTTTTGCTTGCATGTTCATGAGAATATCGTTTTGTTGCTAACATGTGGCATCGTTTTGATAAGAGCTATTAGAATTATGATGCTCATATTTCTTTTGTTAATGGATGTACGAAGCCTAACAAGTTTATAACTGATTGATCAAAGTCAAAATACAATATCTACTTTATGCAATTAAATTGCTCTAATGCTTATTTAGTTTTGTGTATACATTTATAAAATCTTATAGCTAAATATATATAATTAAAAAAATAGTTTATCATCCGTATCTAAAAAACATATTTATCTTAAAACTTTTTAATTTTAGTAAATCAACATATTAATACAATATCATATCTAGTACATATATCGGTAGACATGGTTATAAAGCATTACCATGGTAATATAAGGGGTTATTTTATTTCTATCAATGATTTCTTGCAATTAATCCGCGTTATTAAGTTAATCTGCGTTGTCTATTAAATTAATCCACGATCGTGGATAGACCGAAAAAAAAATATTATTTATTTACATTTTATAAATATTATCTTATTAATAATTTAATATTAAAAAATGTGGTCTTCCAAAAATACCCTTGTATTCTCGATCCATTTCATTAAACCCTAAATCTAATTAATCTCCACTTCTTGAAACCCTAATCTTTACATAAGTGCAGTGTTCATTATTTCGCCATTAAATTCAAGACACCTTTTACATAGAATTATGGTAAATTATATTTGTATATATATAAGATTAAGATCTGTTCTTCGATTGAATAATGAGGTAAGAAACGCACAGAGAGACGGGAAATTACATAAGGTGGTTGCTCCTCTCTGTAAATTTAAACCATTGATTTCCAGATCAGATCTTAATTAACAACCCTTCATAAAATATGCTCGGTTCCCCGGTGCAGTCCAGTGCCTGGAAAAATTAAGGGACAGCTTTTCTAATGTGAGGATATATATATATATATATATATATATATATATTATGGCGGTCTATCATTTAGTGATCAAGTATTTTACGAACATAATTTATGTTCTCTTTCTTTGCTGGATTTAGTGACGAATTACTTTCAAGTTTGTTATGAACATTATATATATATATATACACACGTAATATATATCATATATATTATTATAATATTATAGAGTAAGTAATACCCTCACTCTTATTAATTGCTATAATAATTGCCTTAATAATAACACACTTAATACCATCTCTCTCTTAATAATTGTTATGTTAATTGCCCTAATAATCTATATATTATTATATTATAGTAAAATCGATAAAGTGTAATAATTATAGTAATAAATTATTTACTTATTTTTTAAACTCTTTCATTTTCCATATTTATATCTATAATTAATATTTATTACATATATATATATATATATATATATGAAGGAAGTGAAAATATTTAATAGCACAATTAATATACTCTAAAATGCTTATCAATCTCTCCAACATGCGTTCACATATGCTTTCTACCATACATATACATCTATATATATAGCTACACGATAGAGTATGTAAGTATATTCTTTTAGAATGGTTCTATTAACACAAATTGTTCATTTTTCAACTAAATAGCATCTCCCCCTTCTTCTTTTTTTCCAACAAAATTTACTACATATATTTCTATGTGCTATTTTCTGTTTTAGAGGAATTTATATTTTTCACTCCACTCATGAGCCTTTTTCCACTATGGTGCAATTAAGAAAACAATTTGAACGAACACGGACGCTAACTTTTGTATTTCAATATATTAGATGATAAAATAAAACTTGTTTATTTAATGTATACTATTATTTATCATTTATGAAAAACTCATGTTTGTTATTTGATTTGATAAATTTTATATTTCAAAAAACTTGACTATAATTATATGAGTATAGACATGTATAAAAAAAATATAAACACGATATATACTTACGAAAAATAATGCATACAACGTTCATGCATAGCACAAGTTATAAGCTAGTACATATATATATATACATAACATAACTAGTTCATAAATGTATAGTTAAATACATAATGATATTATTGAAAAATTATAATTTTCTTATGTGTAATATTAATATAATTTAGTGGGATAAGCTTTTAGTGACACTTTTGCTATAAGAAGGCTAAAGTTCTTTATTTTTAAGGTAGATAAACTTATAAACAATGAGCATCTCCAATGCAACCAAGGCTTGCTAAAAATTAAAGTGACACATAGTATTAATAGATAATGGAGTGAAAAAGTGTTATCCAGTGCAACCATGCGTAATCACCATCAAGCTGATGTGGCAAAATTAAAATTAGATATTGTGAGCAAGACCCTCTAGAAATAAAGGGTCACGTAAACAACCATATGTCTGCCCAGTCAGCAAAACAGGTAAGGAAGCATTTAATTCACAATCGTTGCACAATACAACGGCTATTGTGACTTTCAAATTTATTTTATAAAAGATCATCAAATTTACAAGCCAAACACACTGGCTAGTATACAATCTCCTTTCACTGACTTTGAAAATTCTTACAACCAATTTTTTCTCTCTAGTTCGATACAACCCCCCATACACATAGTTAGTTGAAAGAGGGAAAAAAGGAGATTAGAAAATTCTTCAGTTGCTCTGCTCTGTTTTTTCATGGATTCTCATAATTCTCATAATTTGTCATTCTCTCAATCTATTTCTAATGGTAATGAATCTACAATTCCAAGTGATTCCTCTAATTCACAATATCCATATCAATTTCATCAATAAACCCTCGTTCCCCCATCAAGTCAATTTTTTGCACTAGACCCAATTCTAAACCAATTGAGCCATATAAACCTTCAAGTTCAACTAAATTTCTCATTTAATCAAATGTGCACTTCATATCTTTGATTTTCTTTCCAAGGTTGCAAGAACCCGCGCTTTCAACGCCAGTCCTTTTGGTGGCGATTCCTCCAATTTTCCGGTTTGTTTGGAAAACTGTCCATTTTATTATAAAGAAAGGTGATCATTTTTAAAGAAAATCAGAGTAGCCAGTTTGTGTGAAAATCAAATTATGTGTGAAAGATGAACATTTATAGATTAAACGATCATTTAAACACAATTAATGCGAAACTAGTTGATTCAAAGGTTTGAAGATTAAGTTATGAATTGGTAACGTGTTAGACACCAATTTGCCCTTTAGTCTCTAAGTAAGATATGCTTGTAATTATAATAAAAGATTCACATGTTTATTGATACTATTACGTATCAGCCTATAGCTTTAGGAAAATAGGATTTTGGGGAGGAATGAAAAGCATGTAGTTCGTATTTCACCTTTCAATTTTAAAAATCAGTGTTGTGTGATTTGACAAATTATTTTGATAATGATACATAACAAAACAGGTGTTTTGTGAAGATTAGGGCTTTTTAGAAGTTAATTCGATTTGGAATCGGATATGCGACAATAATCAAGATTTGTTCGTCAATAGTGTACCACAGTTTAATTACTTAAACCAACATTAATGAATCCAGTACTCTCATATTATATATTTAGGTAAACATTGCTATTTATAGTTAAACCAGGTACAAACGCTTATTGATTCTTTCGTGAACTGAGATTGATAAAATCGAGATTTTGTGAAATTAATTGATAAAAATATATTTAAAAATGGTTACAACTCGATCCATGTCTTTGGTTTTAAAAACGAGATTTAAATATAAAATCTAAATTGATTTTGAAATAAACAATAATTTTTACATAGGATTGATCAATTATAATTGATAAAATAAAAATAAATAAAAAATTAAAGCCGAACTGTAATAAAAATTACCTGAGAACCTTGAAAATAAAATAATAGTATTTTAAAGTACTATTCCTAAAATCTCATAACTGACTAATATTGCTTCAAATGGAGTCAATGCATGTGTATTTATATTTGCAAAATATTTATGGGCTAGGCGAGGAATGTTTGTATAGCAGACATAAGAAATAGACATTTGTCTGGTAAACAGTTGGTGTATTTATCTGGCAAACAGATATTATTCACTTGAGACGATTTTTGTTATTCCAGCTAAACGGAGCATCATATTGATTTGATTTTTTATTATGTTCTCCCCTATAATACAACTTACCTACTAACCAAATTTGAACACATTTGGATTTCAGTAAGGCCTCCGTTTGATTACCCAAAATGAACTCCTGGTTTTTTTAATTCTTGGAGATCTGGCCATCAGATCAAGCTAATTTTTGAGTATGTTACTCCTTATAGCATTACCTAACAACTCCCAAAGTTTAAGAATAATCATATCTCATGAACTCTCTTACACAAATTTTCACGATATTGACAGCTTCCGATTTCGGCAGCTTCGAGTAATTCTCGTAACTTCTCGTCCGGGTGTTCTTCCGGCTTCCTTATTTGACTTGTATCATATGCATATAGTATGTATGCATTTATGAATACTCGTGCATACATGCGTGTTCATTTTTTTAAAGTTTGGCATTCTTGCGAAGATCGCAAAATGAGGTGTTTACAAAGGTCTTATGAATGCTGTAAATTTTTCATTTGAGTCCTAAACTTATGATCCCTTTAAAGGATTAAAAAATGGGAAAAAATTCAAAAGATTTGCAAAGAACTAAATCTCAACTTCATCATCGACATTGGACAAGCAAAGAAGATGTTGCATTAAGAAAGGCATGGTTATATGTATCGGTTGATTCTATTGTTGGTAAAGATCAAACGAGTGAAACGATGTGGGACCGCATTTTAAATGCATGAAGGGACAACATGATAGAGTATGACCCAATTTGAAACGTTAATGGCTTAGCGTGCCGATGGGCAAATAGACAAGCCAAGGTAAACGAGTTTCACAGCTTATATAAGCACTTGGAGAAGGACCCACGAAGTGGAACAACACCCGAAGATATGGTATATTTTCCTTTTAATTTAATGTCAACTAGATGTTAATACTAATTTTCTTTATAAAAATTTATATCGAACTATGTGTTTTTTTTCGTTTTTTTCCTAGTAGAAAAGAGAATCAATGCGGATGTTTAAGGAACTCAACGATGACCGTTCATTAAGAATTAAGCATTGCTGGGAAATCTTAAAGAAAAATACAAAATGGTGTTTTGACCAACTCACTAAGACAGGTGGTTCGAAAAAATAAAAGTCAGTCAATGGCTCCATTAACATTGCGCCGATTGGAGATGATTTCATTAATCAAGAGACGTTCGTAACCTAAAGTATCAATTCCGAAAGGAAAATGCGACCACCTAGACGAAAGAATAGTAAATAGAAAAAAAAGGGTAATGGAAGAAAAGGGTGTGATTGATGCATTGGGCAATCTGCAATGTACTCTAAAAAAGCAATTCATCTTTGATCAACAAAAAATGGAAGATAAAAGAGAAAGGGACAACAAGGATTGCGAATTGCAAGAAGAAACCTTGAAAATTGAGAGCGAATTCAAGGAGAAAGACCAAAAACTAATAAAAGATGCTTAAAAGATGAAAGATAAAGCTCAAAAGAGACAAGAACAAAAACACCTTATTTACCGAGATCTCTCTAAACTCGAACCCTACTTAAAAGAGGAATTGCAAAAAATTCAAGCTTAAATATTGAAAGATTGAAAAAATGATAGTGTTTTTAGTGAGGCTTTTAGGAGAAATGATATGGATATCTAAATTTTATTCTAGACTTGATTTAAGAAGAATTAGTTATACTTAGTTTATTGATTGTGTTGCCTTTTATTTTCCATAATATGGGAGTTGGATGTTTTCATCCTAATATTTGAATTGTGGAACCAGATAACTTTTGTGATATTTTTGTTTGCTCCTTGCTTATTGTATTCTATGGTCCTTAATTTTTCTCATTTTCATATTATAAAGTTGTTATAAACTCTACCTACTTAAAATTAATTATTCTGTGATTTTAAAAAAAAAATTAAGCAAAACTTAGCCTTAAGAATTATCTATTTTTGGACATTGCCCTTAATTCTATTATGAGGACAGCCATTAAGAGGGCTATGAGAGTTAAGTAATGTTAAACCAAAGGTTTGTTGTTTCCAATAGGTCTGTATATGTATATGTCCTTTAACTGTTATAATATGTTGGCTTTACGTTTAGACTAAATTGATTCTTGCATCTTTGTAAATGCTTGAGATATTTAGTTCAAATCATCCAAAGGCAAACTACTCTCTAATTTCCTTCTCGATAAACTCAAATTACTTCAAAGTTCAAATTAATGCACCAAGAAATTTCTTTGGTATCATAGGTATTGTTGCAAGGGATATCGTGCACCATACAAAGACAATTTAATTAGAGAAACATGTAGTTATTATTTTTTAGAAGGTAAACTGGTTTCAAAGATCTTAATGTACAATTATTTGGTCTCTAAAAGCATAATCATCGGAGTTAACTCCTAAATTTTTATATAATAAATTTAACAAAAGAATTAATAAAATACTATAAATAGTTGTTCCAATAGTCTGATCTATGAATATCTTTATTTTTTTGGTTTATGTGGCGATCATCACTGGGCATTATTCACAAAATCAGTCCTTAACGTAACCCACATATGTGTTGGACCTTTAACAATTTGCCATATACTTTGTAGCACTCCAAATGCTCGTTCCATGTCTTTTCTCACAGCTTCTTGATGCTCAGCAAATAATCTCCCTTTAATAACAGATGGTTAGGAAATTGTTTGAATTAGAGTAGCATACGAAGAATAAATTCCATTAGACAAGTAATACCTCATATCGTACTTATGGCCATATACTACAAAATTACATGAGAAGCAATACCATTTATAAGATCATAAAACAACAGAGATGTAATACCCCGTTCATCCATTTCATTACATTTGCCTTCATTCGTTCGTTTATTTCACCGTGAGCAGTGATATCTTGATTTATGGAGATTCGTAGCATTCTAGCACCTTACACTAGTTAAATTAGTATACATGCACTTATGTGAGTAATGATTTCGTGATTCTAGTGGTCCGAATCGATATCGGCTTGTTAATTGTGCGACTTGGTCTTACGCGATTCATCGATTTTGGTTAACTTGAAATTTTACAACTTCTTCGTTTTTTATCCAATCAAGTTCTCGTTTGCTCCTATATCTAGATTTTGTGTCATTTTACAACTTTTGTGTTTTGACCGAAAGTAAATTTATACTGCTTGTTGGTTAAAACAACGTGCAAAGTAGGCTGGTTAGTGAAATCTGGTCGTTCGATAATGTTGTAGAAAAGCGTTGTCTTCGAAGAATTTTTAGAAATTATACATCTAGAATTTAGGAAAACTTATATTAGGAAGTTGTAGATCTTTGAATTAGCTTTCCGTGGACATAAAGATCACCCGAATCTGAGTTCCGAGGAAAAAGTTATGATCGAATTACAAACAGTGTACCAGAGCCAAATTTATACGCGGACCGGTTTAAAGAAATTGCATACCGGTCTCCCAATTTGCAATACCGGTCTGCAAGATTCACTGTGCATCGACATTAGTTACTTTTAAACAGGTTTCACTAATTTTTACCCCAACTTCGAACCGCACACACACTCTAGAGAGAGAAAGAAAGGAGATCTACAAAACATTCACTCCACACTCAATATTTGGGTTCCAAACCTCGATTTCCCGTTACTATTCATCATCTCAACCTTCCTCCCCCTCTTTGGCTACTTGAGCTCGAGCTAGGATTTCGTGATTCGATACCTACGCTTTATCAACTTAAGGATCTTGCTTCTATAAGGCGAGAACACTACTACTTAACTTGGTTTTTAAATGATTACATGTTGCATTAAAGATTTCAACCCAAATTGGGATTTTTTTTAAAAAACCTAGCTTGTGTGCATATCATATGGGTTGGGCTAGATGTAGCTTCAATTAATGGTTGGTATTAATAAAATATAGTTCTAATTGCATGATTTAACAACTATATTCATGTTTTAGCTTAAACACTCAAAGATTTATGATGAACACATATTGTAGTTACATGTATGACCTAGAATTTAGGGGGGTTTCGGATTAGTACCACAAGGATGCTTATTTGTGGATTATAAATGATAAATATACTTAAATATGTTATCGGTTATCAGTATAGGGTATTACCCATGAGATTTGCATTAAAAATCCATTAAGGCATAATTGTATATAATAATTTTGAGCCTAACACCTTAAATAGGTTATTGTTACGACTAGTGGCGAGAATATGACTTTAAGGCACCCTAGTAATGTGAATAACTCAATTTGGTGGGTTGTAGGTCGTCGTAGCCGTAATGGCTTAATAGATGACATGAGAACTTTGATAGGATATATATGGCTTTAATTTCACACACTTAATGCACTATATAATATGAGATACTGATAATACACTAATCAGCCATAAAATACAAATGACAACATCACAATAAGGTTATGGATGAGAAGTGTGATAACGACGCCTATGGCAACATTTAATGAATGGTGTACAATTGTATAATAGTGTATAAAAATATATTGCTTGTTATATGCATCATAATATCACATTTTTATTCTGTTATTAAATGGCTGGCATGACTATGGTAATGTGTCTATCGTGTGATTCATGGTTGAATCTATGTATATATATAATGTGATGATGAGATGATGAGATGTCATTAGTCCAGTGATCGGTCCTAGATGGTTTCATTAGATAATGCCAAAAGTTGGGACACAATCTCTTGGGTGTGAGACTCGAAACCGTGCACGAAAACGAATAGGATGCCTTCCTGCCGCGTGAGTGAAAGGCAACAAAATACAGACCTGGTGATGCTTGGACGACTGTGAGTATTATAGTGATTGTTGAGGTTATACTAGCCATTGAAATACATGTCTCATATGACATGGTTGATTATTAAGAATGTATAAACTATGTTTCCGGTGACACCGACTCAACACAAAGACTGACGTGATGGTGATCCTGATAGATGTTATCGCGTTATGCTTTGTATTGTTTTATGTATGTATTGTCTCGTATATATATATTGCGGATAACATAAGAATGTACGTGGATTGTATTGAATGGATTGAAATACACATAGAGATGCATTTGACTATCATAATAAACTAATACATAAAGTAGAAACTTCTAACAACTATCAAGTCTTAGAGGTAGTATGCAAGCGTGTGAACGCGTATGGTTTATAAGGCTAATTGGCCTGGTTATAATGAACGATTTCAATAATCCAAGTGGTAATCATAATTAATGTAATAGCCAGATATAAGAGTATCATAGGTAATGCTTGAAATGAATTAGGCATTGAATGTGAAGACGAGCGTACATGATACTTAATGAATGAACTAATGGTGAAGCCTAACAATCGGCCAAGCATGAAAATTCACAAAGAACTAATAACAAATAAGGAAATGATGAATGATTGGCCTATAATTGCCGACTTTAGGTATAAGCACGTGATAGTTGGGAAATGGTATTTATACACATATCGGAGCTAATCCACCTTAGTATGATGAATCGTAGGAATTTATAAAGCAATTATAACACTCTTAAAACACCATTTCCTAGAACAATACGTATTCAGAGAGGGGTCGTATCTAGAAATTTGGGAGAATATGACTGGTTAACACTTGGTATAACTTTCAGTGACAAAGATGAGAATCGTAGTAGGGTTTGGCATGCATTTGTGTGCGGATTGCATTGCATAACATTGTTTTCAAACTATCCTAGTAAAGTAATTACTTTCTATAAAGATTGCACGTGCCTGTGTTTGCTATATGTACTTTCTATAAAGGATTCTATAATTCCCACTGAGCCCAATTTGGCTTATTCCCTTTCTCTAACAGTTTTACAGGTTGGGCTTCAGGGATTGGAGCGTGGTGTGTCCGTTTAGAAGCCTCTGGATCCATAAACCTTTGTAGCCCTTAGATTAAGGACTAAGTTGTACAATTGTTTTAATTACATTGTATTATAAATGAATTATTTATATGTGTATAATATATGTCTGAAACAAACCTGTATAAACAATTTTACATGTCTAGTGGATTTCAAATATGGTTGGATGCGATTATACTTACATGAAAATGGATTTAATTATTACAAGTTGGTTTGTTACTTAAACGAACTCCACATTCTGAAATTTTATAAAACAGAATTTCGTGTGAATCATATTTAAATAAATAAAGGTTTTTAAAAGTTATGATTTTATATATTTAAACTCGCCGTTGTGCACAACATCTATGATTAACCAAGTCTTGGAGGTGAAAATCTCGTAACAGGATTTAGGGCGTCGCAGGAAATCTATCCAAAATAGTAATGTCATTATTAATACCAGCCACACCAAAGAATGCATGCCAAATCCATAAATTCTTCGATGCTACGACCTCAAAGATGAGAGTGCGGATTCTTTTAAAATCATTAGTGTGTGTGCCATGCCACGCTATGGGACAGTTCTTCCAATGCCAATGCATACAGTCAAAACAACCAAGCATACCAAGAAAACCTCGGTCTTCTCCTTCTTTGAGCAGCTTTGCAATATCATCTTCATTTGGTTTCTTTAAATATTGTTCTTTAAAAAGCCTAACTATATCATTAAAAAATTGCTTCAAGTTTTCAATAGCGGTGCTCTCACCAATTTGAACATACTCGTCAAGTGAATCAGCTGGACAACCATAGGCAAGCATTCGCACTGCTGCAATCATTTTTTCTAAATGACTTAAGCCATCTTTACCAATTGCATCAACATTTTGCGTAAAATAATCATCATATTTTTGAATTTCTTCTAAGATGTGAGCGAATAATTTCACATCCATTCGAAATCGGCGCTGAAAATGTTCTAGTGTGTACTTTGATTGATCACCCATGAAGTAATCATTAAGAATTAAATTATGTCGCTATTTCCTATCACGACGTATATAGCGCCTTCCAACAATAGAGCCACTGAAAGACCGTTTTCTACCCATTAACATTGTTAAGACTAAGATAGGAACATGAACTAAGGTGGTTTGAATCAAACATTGGGTAAGTTTTGCAGAGATTATGCTATCATTTATCCGTGGCTGGTCTAATAGGCGTTTAGTGAGAACAAAGGGATCATTCCTTAAAAGTGGATTATCGGAGTTAGATTTAGAACTTGATGAAGACATGGTTCGTAAGCACACCTATAAAAATTGATAGAACACATGATTCATAAGCACACTTGTATAATATCAATTTGAACATACTCGTCAAGTGAATCAGCTGGACAACCATAGAATATTCATCTAAGCATTTTAACAAACACTTGGGGTGCAATTGTAAATAGCATATATTATATATTGCAATATGTTTATTCAATTCTCCATAATCTTTATTCATTTACATCAAACAAAAGACAACTAAAATAAAAAAGACAGAAAATAAATTAGCAAATTTATTAAAAGAACAAAAAAAAGATTAGAAAAGTCAATAAACTTATAAATTATATAAGGGGTAGAGATGATGTAATTACTGTGAAGAGTTTTGTTTTTTTTGGATAGAACTGTAAAAAGTTTGATAATAAAAAAAAGAGATAGTGTTTTGAAATGGCCGAAAAAGAATTTGTTGGAAAAAAAAGCAGGAGAAAAAAGATGGTTGCATGAAATAGAAATGTCAAGTAGGATTAATAGTCTAGGAAGAAGAGTAGCATCGAAGAAGTGTTTTTATCATTGATGGGCTGTTGAATAATTATTCAATTCACATAGAAAGTATGGGTTAACATGTATACAAAATAAAAATTGTTAGAAAATACTATATATTACGTTTCCTATTTCTATTATACTTTCCATATTGTATTAATTGTATTGATTGTGTTCACATTATACTTTCCTAATTGTATCCTAGATTAGGGTTTTATTTCTAGTATATATATTATTACTCTATTGTACATTCAATCATCAAGAAAGTAATACAATTCTTTCATTCTCCTCCTTCAATCTCTCTCGTTTCTATTTCGTTACATGGTATCAGAGCGATTCATCCTCATCTAGAACCAATCTCTCATCTAATATTCAATCAAATCCAAATCAAAAACCCTAGCATCATCAACCCAAGCAAGCAACCAATCAAAAACCCTAGCTTCATCCAACTGTCGATCCACTGTTCGAAGCCCTACAGAACCTCGATTAACCCAAAACATATACCAAAAGCTTCGTCTTTTCAATACGAACCAAACCCCGTTGAAAATATCCCATTCGGACATCACACGCGCTCTCACGCGCCTCTGCAAGATCCCCCAGTCGCGCAGCCCAGATCCCACGCGCACACTCCTTTTTAATCAATCGCCACCTTAATACATAACCCCAAACCACCCATATAATATACCAAAACCTTCGTCTCTTCAATACGAACCAAACACCGTCGAAATCACCTAAATCAGAGTTGGCACGCGCCCCCACGCACCGCTGGAACACAGCCCAGTCGCGCCGCCCAGATCCACGCGCCATTGCCCTAAAAACCCTAAACTGGTTTTTTTTCTGAACCAATTCTTACTCCCTTGACCGATTCACCTATATTTAACCCAATTTTTTTCACTCTAAGACCGGTTCCCCACTAAATTTTTCTCTCTATCCAAATTTTATGTCCTTGAAGAATCACCACTTTCGTTATTTACTCATTCATCTCTTGACCTTTTTACCCCTGAACTTGAGGTTCCAGTTGTCACATTCCCACCAGAACTTGAACCAGAAGCCACACCATCACCACCTCAACCTCCCAGTCCAACACCTCCTGAACCATCCTCACCTGACGTCATTTCTTCCAACGAGCTTCAACATACGGCACCTCCCAATGATGATGTCTCGCCTGCTGATCCTGTCATACCTCCACCACAACAACAGTCCACTCGGGTAAGAGAGCTCCATCATCATCTTCGTGATTACCATTGTTATTCTACTATGATATCTCACTATGAACCTACATCCTATAAGGAAGCTAGTACTAATCCACTTTGGCAGCAAGCTATGACACAAGAATTACAAGCTTTAAATAAAGCGCATACCTGGGATCTTGTGACTCTTCCTCCTGGAAAATCTGCAGTTGGGTGTAAATGGGTGTATAAAATCAAGACACGATCTGACGGTTTGATTGACCGATACAAAGCTCGTCTCGTAGCTAAGGGGTTCAATCAGGAGTATGGTATAGACTATGAAGAAACTTTTGCTCCTGTGGCTCGAATGACGTCTGCTCGCAGTCTTATTGCTATTGCTACCGTTCGCAAATGGGATCTTTTTTAGATGGATGTTAAAAATGCCTTTTTTAATGGGGACTTCACAGAAGAAGTATATATGAAACCATCTCCCGGTTATTCACACCAGTCCAGTCAGGTCTGCAAACTTCGTCGTGCCCTATATGGACTCAAGTAAGCTCCCCGAGCTTGGTTCGCAAAATTTAGCTCTACCATTACAAAGCTTGGTTATTCATCCAGTTCGTCAGACTCAGACCTCTTTATTCGAAAGCCAGATTCTGGGACTATTCTTCTTCTCCTCTATGTGGATGATATGATAATTACTAGGGATGATATTTCTGGTATCTCAGATCTCAAACAATCTCTCAGTCAGTTTTTTGAAATGAAGGATCTTGGTCGTCTCAACTACTTCTTAGGGCTGGAAGTCCTTTCTGATTCAACAGGTTACTATTTATCTCAGGTGAAATACACATCTGACGTTCTGGCTCGTGCTGGTCTCACTGACTGTGTAAAACTGCATCTACTCCATTGGACACCAATGTTAGACTTACTCCGTTTGATGGTACTCCTCTCTCTGATGGAACTTTATACAGACAGTTAGTTGGCAGTCTGGTTTATCTTACTGTTACTCGCTCGGATATTGCTTATGCTGTCCATGTTGTCAGTCAGTTTATGGCTGCTCCTCGCTCTACTCATTTTGATGCTGTTATTCGGATTCTTCGTTATCTCAAATTGACAGTTTTTTATGGGCTTCACTACTCCTCAAAGTCATCTATTGTATTAACGGCTTACTCTGATGCAGACTGGGTCGGTGACCCTACGGATCGTCGGTCTATTACTGGTTACTGTTTCTTCCTCGGGGACTCCCTTCTTACTTGGCGTAATAAGAAACAGTCTGTTGTTTCTCGATCAAGCACTGAGGCTGAATACCGCGCTCTTGCTGATACTTCACAAGAACTTATATGGCTTCGACGCCTCCTCGATGAATTAGGTACTCCTCAAGACTCTACTACTACGCTTTATTGTAACAACCGCAGTGCCATTCAAATCAGTCACAATGACGTCTTTCATGAACGAACTAAACACATTGAAATTGATTGTCACTTTATTCGCCAGCATATTCGCAATCTGTACATTCGTCTTATGCCCGTATCTTCAGATGACTAGCCTGCAGATCTCTTTACTAAAGCTCACCAGCCTAGCCGTTTTCAAGCATTGATTTTCAAACTCCAGCTGGTCTCTCACTTACCACCTTGAGTTTGAGGGGGGGTGTTAGAATATATTATATATTACGTTTCCTATTTCTATTGTACTTTCCATATTGTATTAATTGTATTGATTGTGTTCCCATTATACTTTCCTAATTGTATCCTAGATTAGGGTTTTATTTCTAGTATATATATTCTTACTCTATTGTACATTCAATCATCAAGAAAGTAATACAATTCTTTCATTCTCCTTCTTCAATCTCTCTCGTTTCTATTTCGTTACAAAAATAATTATAAAAAACACCATTAAAATATATTTTTTCTATTATAAAAATTTAAATAAGTAAAAATAACTATTAAAAATATGATAAGTGAATAAAAATAAAACCACCTTAATATAAATATAAACTTCTCGAGAATTACTGTAATAAAATAGTTTGGCTTTCTGTCCAACCGTTATCAACTTTGTTGGCAGAAACGTGGCGTCTAGAAAGAAGAGAACATCTTTTTCTCTGAGCGGCAAGTGGGGCCCATTAACCTCTTTGCCCACACGAAGCCGACTCGCCGGCATAACTGTCTGCTCTTCATCCGACACGTCACCTCTCCCCACCCACCTTCCGCCGTCTATTAATTTATTTTAATTACTTGGACAAAACAATCAGTTTTTATTATTTTAATTGTTATATATATATATCAACTTGTATGATTATGTTTGGAGATTAAATAATATAAAAAATGCTTTGTTTATTATTTTCAATCAATCTCGTACATTAATTATTACTCTCTCTATCTTAATTTAATTATTATATTTTAAAAAATTAAAAAGATATAATAATTACTTCAAGAAAAATTATTTATTTTAAAAAAAGCTCATTACTTTTCTCTTAATAAAAAAAAGTAATAGGACCCAAAATAAAGAAAGTATTGAGAATTTAAAAGATAATATTAAAAATAATAAAAAGTGTTGTAATTAATGACTTGTTAAATATAGAAAGTGAACAATTATTTTGAGACATCCGAAAATAAAATAGTAGACAATTAAATTGGAACGGGAGAAGTATACATTTTAATGCATAATTTGAAATATTAATTAAATCACTATTATTTTAAAAAAAGGAACATCATATATCCTACCGGAAAGAAAATAAAATTGCAACATACTCCTTCCGTCTCAATTTAATTGTCCAACTTTGAAAAACTAAAACTTAAAGAGACATAATAATTACTCTAAGAAAAAAAAGCTTATTTTCAAAAATGACCTTTACTTTTTCTCTAATACAAAAAAGTGGCTAGACCCACAATAAAAAAAGTGGTAATAGCTTAAAGGGTAATATTTGAAATAATAAAAAGTGATCTAATTAAAGACTTGCTAAATATAGAAAGTAGACAACTATTTTAAAATTTTCAAAAATAGAATAGTGGACAATTAAATTGGGACGGAGAGAAAATCAAATAAAAAAAGAATTAAAAATTAAGATAACTCAAACTAAAACTCTTAGGGTGTGTTTGATTGGGAGTATTTTCCATGGAAAATATCCATTTTCCACTTGATTTGACAACTTAAGGTGTTTGATTGGCTTTTTTTTCTAGGCAATTGAATTCCCACTTTTGGCTCACACACTTACATTTTCCTTGTAAACAAGGAAAATATTTTCTTTGGGGGGGGGCTAGTTTTTATTTTCCAGGCAATTGCACGGTTTTCGAGACAAAATTTTACCTATTTTCTACACTAAAATGCTATAACTTAAACTACAAAATTCAAAATTTAATAAAAAATTTATATTTAAAATCTACTCATCAAGATCAATTAAACAAGATCCATCATGACTATAAAATTATGTAAAAAAAAATACCCATAATTTTTTCTACATTAAAAATGCCACAATACAACCAATATTTTCCGGGTAGAAAATTAAGGCAATCAAACACACTACACTTCATTTTCCATGCAACTCAATTCTAGGCAATTCAATTACCGGTAACTTATTTTCTTTCCATGCAAATTCCACGCTTGCAATCAAACGCACCCTTAGATAAATTTATTTAAAATTAATTAATAAGTACCTCAATATATACTTCAAATTGAATACGAAAATGTGTTGTTGTAAGCATGCCACGTCACACACCCATTCAAATTGAGTGAAACTTGATGATGCCATGCCTATGAGGCTAGCAAGAGAGAGCAACTCTTTCTCCATTTTCTAAATATTCTTTCGAATTATTTGAAAAGTTACTTTTGATTTGCTAAGGCTATCTTTTATGGGTAGTGTAAAAGTGTAGTGTAAAAATGTGTATTTGGCCTATCAATTAAACAAGAATTACACTGGGTGAAAGGTAAATTAAGCTCCCACGACATATCATATGTTGTGCCATAAAATCCATGCTTCCCACGACATATGATATGTCGTGGCAGCCAATTTTTTTTATTTTTTTTCCTTCTTTCTCTTCCCACGACATATCATATGTCGTGGCACTTGAAAATTGTCTCCCACGACATATGATATATCGTGGCAGGTGGTATATTGTCTCCCGATACATCATGTGTCGGGCGAGGTAAAAAATTGTCAGCCTGAGTATTTAGCTTCGGTTTACCTGTTTTTCCATTTTTTTACACTTTTAACTTAGGCGTTGGGGAGCCAAAATAGGCAAATTTAGCTTTTTACCTTGTGGGGTGGAGATGGTCTAACAGAGCATTTCGGTATTTCTGCAATTAATGCTTACAATTATCTCTCCGAATAGTATCCATTTCTAGAATTTAAAATAAGTCATCAAGGGATTAGACCTAGGAATAACAAATAAGATTTACTTTTAGTGAGTGAAAATATTAAAAATTAAATAGAGCATGCTCCAAAAAAATTAAAACTAAACATGAATTTTTGATCGAGGGGAAATTAGATTACTAAATCAGTTATCTTTTATTTGCTCAAAAGAAATAATAAATTTAGCTAATTATATAATCAAATTGTAATTATGTTTGTTGTTCATAATACAAAACGAGCTAAATGTTATTATCTTAAATTGCATGAAACTACCGTAAAATTTTTTTAGTTTTTATACCATCTTTAAGTCAAAATTGTTATATAGATACAAGGGAAATATATATATGTTAATTTAAAATTGCGGGACAAATTTTCTGGAATTACAATAGAGTTGATGTCTTTTTTAATGTATACAAAATCAGTTATTAATTCTTTCATTATTCCAAGTGCAAAAAAACTAATAAAGAACCGAGAAATTGTTATATAGTGTAAATAACTGAAAGTGGCAGGAAATAAGTGCACACACACACACACACACACTATACTAATAATTAAAAAAAAAGTACTAAAATGTAATATATTTAGTTAAAAATTGTTTTATTTAATTTTTGAACTATACTAGATATAAAATGCAACAGAATGTTCGGTGTGTTCATAAAATTACTAAAATACTTTTATGCTTATCATAACTTTAGTACAATGAAATTGTTTCTTTGCCAATTTATAAAATACTAACATATATTATTATTTTATAAAATTTTGTATAACTTAAAAAGGTAACATTATTATCAGACTAATAAGCATATGGACAAAAAAGACCCTTTTTTTTTCTTTTTCTTTTATGCCATAGCTATAAATTTTTACCAGATTTTTTTTAAGGTCCCTGCGCGTAAAAATTCTCAAATCCAATATGGGGCACCCATTTGCTGCGGGTTGTAAAAATTAATGGAGAAAAAGAGAAAGAAAATAAAACTTTCTCCAATAAATAAATAGCTGTTTTATTGCAAAAGGATAGGATTGAAAGCGAGATTTTCTCTCTGTAGTCTGTACAAAAAAAAAAAAAAAAAAAAGCCAGATTTCTCCACTATGGAATTTGGACGTCGACGCGGGGACCTACTAAAAGCGGCAGCCGCGCTCCCCCATCCGCCGTCCACGTCCACGTGGGCCACTCGAATCTCTTCTCAATCTTAAAATTATTAATTTAAAAATCTTACGCCCACCATCTTCATACACGTGTATTCTATTTCGAATCTCGAGATGTACTCGGTCAAACAGCGTTTATCCCCTCTCTTTCCACGTAGAAACAAATGGCTCATCATACCGTCTAGCGCGTGACCTACACTTACTTGCGCCCCAATCTAGTTGACCCACATTTATCTATAAAATTCGTTAACGCCCCTAAAGTCTTCATTATTTGCAAAAGTCACTTTGCAACAACAATAAATTAATTAGTAAAATATTCGCGCGGCATTTTGTAATCTGCTAATGTAGCCGACCCTCATTTATAATTTATAAATAGAGATTTGCTAAATCCCATAAAGTTCTAAATATTTTTATTTTCACACCAATAATGGATAGTGACCTCTTTCAGGCAAATAGATAGAAGTGAAAATTAAAATTTACTTGCATTTTTAACATAAAAGTCTTAATCATTATTCATTATATAAAATCACTTGAAAAAAATCTAGTATTAACAAAATGTGCATAAAAATAGAAACATAATATGAGAACATTTGAGATTATAATTGATTTATTGCATACTGCGTTTTAGATTCAATTTTTGTCTTCCCTCAACCCCCATAAAAATATATATATATACATAAAAATATAATAATAATAATTATTTTTATTTTTATTGTTCACATTAAAAGGTACAAATATATAGTATTAAATATATTTCCTCGAGTTGACAATAATTTATAGAACTAAAAAAATAATTTATTACCAAAGAAACTACATCAATAACTTAATAAAAAATTATATGTTCCGCATATCAACCAGCTGAGTGACCACCAATTGAACTCATCAAAATCCAGTACAACATTTAACTACCGTCCATTAAAAGCATGATTAAGTAAAAACTGGATTGTTACAAAAGATATAGATGGTGGATAAAAATGTAAATAGACATAGATAAGGGTACTAAACACAAGTCGTTGAAAGCAGAACAGCTTTATCCCTATTCCACCCCTGCCGACTCAAACAAACAAAAATCTAGCCCTCCAAACAAGGATATGATACCACCTGTCAACGAGTTCGCGTAATCTTATACTCTCACGCTAATTATGGATGAAGTTCATGTGCTGTCTACACTCACACAAAAAACACGTGCCATAGCTGCACCGCAAAATCAGACACCTCATCGCCGGCATGAATCACCTTGTTTTTAAACTCACCGGCGCGATCATCGTAACATGAACAAACACAGATTATCAATCATGAATTGTTTAACAGGCGAACGTAAATATTAATATCTGATTTGTAGAAGAGATTACAATCTGATGCAGAAACAAACAACAACGAGAAATGAATTTCACCGTGCTGCAAAAACGATCAGATTTTCTATACACATTTAACGGCGATCCTTCTTGTTGCACCGTAAAATCATCACCGTTAGTCTCCGGTTTGCCAATTATCTACTCCGTTTGATCATTTCTACTAACTAGATGAAAAAAACGATCGATCTGAAAATTGAGCGAGTTCATGTAAATTAAAAAAAAGATCACGTTCACCGACGCCAGTCGCCGTTAATAGAACTCCGGCGGGGGAGGATTGTTAAGATCCAGATCGAGGACTCTGTTACGAGGTTTCAGATCGTAGTGGTTTAAATCCACGACGGACGAAGAGTCGGAATCGCTCTGAACCCCACCACCTTGCACGGTGGCGAAATCGGCTGCAACACGATCGGTCCTCAGCTGCTCGTGGTGGTTGTTATTCTGATTAACCATCCCTGGCCTGACGATCGCGTCAAAATAGAACATCTGGCTCGTTGCAGGAGAAACAGCGCCGGCAACGGGCAAAACACGGAACTGCTGATGATGAAACGGAAACCTAATGCTGGATCCATAAACGGCTGGATGAGAAACGTTTAGATCCAACGGCGACGAATCGATCATAGCCGCCGGCGACAACGCATCTCGACTCGAGGACTCAACGGTACTACTCTGACTCGGACTCTGTTTACAGTTGTTCTTATTTCCGATGAAATTGTGATCGATCTTGATGATCTCATCAGCCGAGGGGAAATTAGTCTTGGCTTTGGCGCCGCGGAACTCCCTCGCGGCGGCGTCGTAGGCTTTGGCTGCCTCCTCCGCGGTGTCAAAGGTGCCGAGCCAGACTCGGCTCTTTTTACCGGGATCTCGAATCTCGGCGGCGTATCTGCCCCACGGCCTCTTCCGCACGCCTCTGTAATGTACCTCTTTAACACCTCCAACAGCGGCTTTAACGGCGGTTGCTGCCGCTCTTTCCTTCGGCGCCATAATTTTTTTTTTCTCTCTCTCTATATATTATATATATATAAATATAATGAAAATGTGAATGTTTGTTGTCTTAGCTGGGAAATAGGGTGAGCTTGAGGTGAAAAAATAGGAGGGGAGGGTGCTTATATATAGATGATTAGAAAAAGGAGGTAATAGAGAGAGAGCGAGAGAGCAGTCAATGAAGGATTTGACTGACAAGGGGCAGCCGCCCTATACGGCGTGGTGTGGCAATATTGTGGACCACTTACGATTACGTGGCATCTCGGCAGTCATGGCGGCACAGTTCTTCCAATATTTTTATTATGTCATTTGGACAGTGTGGTAATATTTTATCTCAAAAATGTGATTTGCCCAAAACGCTCAACGATTTTACTTGAATGTGGGTTTAATTGGTGTAATATTTTATGAAAAATAAGAATTTTTTATTCAAATTGTTATTTTTGATTTGTTTAATTGTCAAAATTTTTTGGATTGTAAAATTTTTCTCTTTGACAATCATTACTTATTTTTCACCAAAATTATGAAAATGCTTTCTTAGAGGGGGGCATGTGTTTATTTTCTAAACAATTGCACAAATTTTAAAATAAAATTTTACCCTTTTTTACATTAAAAATATAATACATGATAACTTAAAACAAAAAAATAAATATTTAATATTTAATATATACTAATCAAGATCAATTAAACAAGATCTATCATGATTATAAAATTATGTAAAAAAGATACCAATATTTTTTTCTATATTAAAAATGCTATAATACAACCAATATTTTTTGGATAAAAAAATAAGATAATCAAACGCATTTAAATGCCATTTTTCATGCAACTCAATTATAAGTAGTTCAATTGTCTAGAACTTATTTTATTTTCATGCAAATTTCATAATTGCAATCAAATGCACCCTAAATATAAATTTGGCCCTTTGTCTCGGAATTAAGTGCATGATCTCATATACGAGTGTTACCGTTTAATTTTTTTTTTAAGAATTATTTCAATTTATTATTATTTATGTAAAAATATAAATGGGAGCTATTGAAATATATATTTTTTTCATTTTATTTAGCAAAATATAAATTTCTCATGACAATCATTTATTATAATAGATAAAGATAGGTTGCAAACAATCTACTATAAACGTAAAGTTACTACTTTTGCTATTGCATTTATCATTAAAAAAAATACATTCAAAGGAAAATGCTCAAGTTAAAAAACAATCACATATTAATTTTGCGGTTTATGTTTCTTATGCCATGATAATAATTCTACATGTAGATAAATTATACCACTATAAAGTTTTCAATATAGTATAAGCATTGCTAACTTTGAGGATTCAATAATTAAATAGCATAATGCAGCAATAAAAACTCACACTATTATGTCTATCATTAGTAATTTAATAGTTTTACACTTAGACTCCGTTTAATTGTAAGGATGGAAAAGAAAAATAAATTTAGTTAGTTTGTGTGAAAAGATAGAAAATAAGGTGATATATGTTACTCGTTTTATAAGTATATATTCTCTATTTTTCAATATTTTTGGTGAAAAAATTTTACTCACCACCAAGTAAAAAAATTTCTTTATGAAAAAACTTAAAAATCAAAAAAATATCACATCTATCACTCAACTTATTTTCCATCATTTCATCAAAACTAACTCAATTTATTTTTCTTTTCTATTTTGCAATCAAATGGAGTCTTAGGTTCACCTATATTGAGATATGCATGTAATGTTGCATTGTTGTAGCATGTTAGCCAAAATTAGTTATTATTATACTTTTATATTATTAATATACTTTTATGCGCCATTTAATTAAGGCCTCGTTTGGTTCACGAAAGGAAAATTTGTTTGGTAAAGCATGAAAAATATTTAAGTAGGGGTATTGTTGTCCAAATTTTTTGTAATAAATGCTTTGAAATCACAAGGAAAAATCAATCCCATAGATTTTGAGATGAATGATTTACCCAATACTTTCCCCCACGTCAAAAAAGCATTTTTAGAATTTGTGATTACCAAACAAAAGAAAGGAAAGCATTTCCTTTTCTGAGTACCAAAATCCTCAAACCAAACAAGAACTACGGCCTCGTTTGGTTCACGGAAGGGAAATCAATTCCCTTAACTTTCCCATGGAGGTGGGAAACTAAATTTTCTGTCAAATTTCCTTTCTTGTATTTGGTAAACCATGGAAAGTATTTAGGTAAGAGTATTATTGTCTAAAATTTGTGTAATAAATGCTTGGAAATCACATGAAAAAATCAATCCCATGTGTTTTGGAAGGAATGATTTTACCCCATATTTTTCCCTCTCTTGAGAAAGTGTTTCCGGAATTTGTACTTACCAAACAAAGGAAATGAACGACTTTCTTTTTCCGAGGATTAAAATCCGTAAACCAAACGAAGCCTAAGAGTAAAGTAATGTCAAACACAAACTCAAAAATGTAAAAGCCATTTAATAGAAAACACGATTACGTGAAGATGGTATGTAATCATTTAGCAATATAATTGATATCTCTAAATATAAAGCAAGAAGGAATTGAATTGATTTTGAAGCTGCTTTACCTACATCTTTTAAAATCTTATTTTCTAATAAAATTATACTTGCAAAAGTATTTAACCCTAATCAAATATAAAAATAAGACATATATTTAACTGCCACTTGTCAAAATTCAATTATGATTTTCTACCGGTTAAATTTACAGGAATCCAACACAAATTGCGTGGGCAAAATAAACTAGAATTATTATTATACGTATTAGGTTTACTGTGACTCTTAATATGATGTATTAATTTTTAGGGTGGTTATCTGTTTTAATTGATAAAATACGAATTTGCATTTGGAGAAGTGGATAGGTAGAGTACCTAATCCAAATAAGGAATAGTATAGTGTAGGAATACAGGTGGAGTACCATTGAGGCTGCGTGACCGGCTGTGGAACCATTTTGTCGGCACGTCCACCGTCGCGCCGCGTGATTTGGATCAATCTTTCTATATTAATGTTAATATACTAGGAAATCCTATAATAATACCATACATTAATTTCTTCTTCATTTTATACGAAATTTTTTTATAATTAATTTCTTAAAATGCAAGTTAAATTACTGCATGTGTTGCATATGATTCATTCACACCGAGTGTATATGCAAATCAATCATACCTCCATCACGTATAACATTTACTTGTTAATTAAATTAAAATTTAGGAACAAAAATATTTTATAATATTAATTAAGTGTCTTACCCAAAGTCGGGGAGTTGGAGAAATTTTTTTTTAATTACAATTAGAAAGAGACTTAAATATTTTTAAAAAACAAATATTATAACTAAATAGATACATTATGCATCCAAGTCAATTGTTGCTTGAATAGAGTTAGAGTAATTTATAACATGTAGTGATAGTGCTACAAGGATAAATAGTTCTCTATGAACCGTCATATTTTTCCAAAAATGTGATAAGTAATTCATGTTATTAGTTCATTCTCATATAACTTACAGTATTATAACTACTAAATATGATACAATTTTTTAAAAAATGAATACAGTGCCATGTGCAACATTTTTATATAGGGTGATACACGCGTGAGCATTTCTTGTGATAAAACTCTAAATTTTGAATGATTTTAATGTTGTTATCCACTCGCTTGACGATTAGTCGCTTAAAACATATACAATGAGTTAAAACTTGCAAGGATTAATTTATTTTATTGTGAGTTTCTTGCAAAACAACCAGGTAAATAAACAAATATTTGTTCGCTGAGAGAAACTTATAAACAACTACTTTTTAGTGAGATATTCATGATTTCAAGCATGTATTTAGAGAGAAGTTCAAACAATTATATCTGTGTGATTTAAAACTTAAAAATGACTCAATGTGTAAGCTGTCACAGTAGTCATATAGGTTCAATTCAAACATCAAGATCTTAAGTTTGAGTTTCACCGATTATAAGTGCAACATCCAACCCTCCTATTCCTAGTAATACAATAAGTTTTGCCATAAAAAAAGATATTTTTTTAAAAATAAAATAAAAATAAAAGTTTTTAAACCACTCGCTTTTACTACAATAATAAATAAAATTCTATGATCACAGATTTTGAATTAAGGTGGGTACCTTACCAATTAGTAGGCCACTTGCCAAAACATCTTTAAAAAGACTTTAATTAAAAGTCTGCTAGGGCCAAAAGTTCGTGCAAAAATTAATTTGGGCACTATCCTTATATAGTTTGCATGATCGTTAATTTGATCAATCTAAATTCTATTCGTATTACTTTTGGCATCACAAAACTTTATCCTTTCGAGAAACGGAGTATAGAATTCCATTGCTACATAAAATTGCTAAATTTTAAATTGTCAATTTAAGTAACATGTCTTCTTTTTTTATAAATAACATACTTACAACAATATTAAAACTCTTACTATCGTGAAAACATTATTAAACTTATATGTAACTATCAACATGCATATAGTTTTAATCTTAAATCACGGGTATAAACAATATAGAATTATACAACTCTTGAAAATTTATTATTTTACACATGTCATAAGTGTATTTAGGATGATACTAGATATAATTGGGATATTATTATTAAAATAATTATAGTTATTGTTAGAGTTAGAGTTATATAACTTTAAAAATTATGAAATAAAACTTTTTCGATCAATACTATTTCATAGCAAAAAGAAATTTGTTTTGTTGAATATGAAATAACGATATATGTTAAAGGTAACTATATATTAGTAAAATATTTTTCTCTGCGTATTTTAAAAATTATATATTATTTTAATAATAATAAGAAGAAGAATACCCATATATTAAGAGGGGGGGAGGGATAAAGGTAGGCGGCTTTCAGATTTGTTGATTTGTAGGGGAGAGTGGGTCTTTGGAAGGGTTTTGTCTGAAAAAGAAAGTGAAGTGAGAAAAAGGATAAAAACTAATGAGAAGACGACGCGTAGGGAGGAGTGTTTTTAGGAAGCGTGTTGGACAAAAACGGAACCTAACCTAAAGGCCGGCAACATACTCCCTCCTCCGCCCATTGTCTTCATTTTATTTTAAATTAAAAATAAAACCTCCTCTTTTTTTCTTTTTTCTTTTTATGACGACAGGCCACTCACCAAAGTTTCCCATCATTTTCTTCCGACAAGTTAAACCCCACCCGTCACTCGTCAAAATCACGCGCTTCTTCTCTCGTACGCCTCCTGCCATTTTCCTTTTCAAACAATAACTAACGAGGGATTGAGAGGGAATGCCAATCTCCTTTATTCCTTTATCTTGTTTCCTTCCAATATTGGAAGGATTGGGAGGGAAATGAAAAGATTTTACTGATTTTTTCATGTTATTCTAAATTTAACCCTAATTTGTTAAAAATATATTAAATCACATTCCTTTCATTTCTTTTCTTCTTTTTATCCAAACAAGATTTATTTTCATTCCATTCTTTTCTATCTTTAGCTATCCAAACAACAATAAAATTAAACTCATTCCTTTCCATTCTATTCTATTCATTCCCCTCCTAATTAACTATTTCCTTTCCCTCCCTCCCCTTCAATCCAAACGGACTGTAAGAAAGAAAAAAAGAACTTCACTGCACTCACCACATTCACACTTAAGTCTCATTTGATTCATAAAAGGAAAATTAATTTTTTTATTTTTATTATAAAAATAAAAAATTAAATTTTCTGTCATTTTTTTTTGTGTTTGATAGAACATAAAAAGTGTTTATTTTGTAGCCCATTCTTTTATGGATTTAAAAATTCAAGAAAGAAAATTTTTTTCTTTCTTTTATTTAATAAGTACAAATTTTGAAAATATTTTTTTAATATAGAAAAAAGTATGGGATAAAATCATTCTTCTCAAAATTTATAAAATTGATTTTTCCTTGTGATTTCTTAACATGTATTATAAAAATTTTGAACAACAATACTCTTACTTATTTTTTTTTTTTTCATGTTTTACCAAACACAAGAATAAAAACTTGATAGGAACTTTAGTTTTCCATCCCCATGAGACAGACAATGGAATTAATTTATCTTCTGTGAACCAAACAATACCTTAGGGTGTATTTGATTTCCATAATTTTCTATGAAAAATAGGGTTTTTTCACTTAAGTTACCATTTTTAGTGTATTTGATTGTCATAATTTTTTAGGTAGTCAAATTTCATCTTTTTTTTTTTATCATTGAACTCATTTTCCACCAAAGTCTTGAAAATAGGGGGAGGTGGTTTTTATTTTCTAGGCTAAAGATGCACAAATTTCAAGATAAAACTTTACCCATTTTTTACATTAAAAATGTCATAACGTAAAATAAAAAATTCAAAATTTAATAAAAATTTAATATTTAAAATCTACTAATCAAGATCAATTAAACAAGATCCATCATGATTATAGAATTATATAAAAAAAATAAGACCAATAATTTTTTCTACATTAAAAATTCCACAATACAACCAATTTCCATAGAAAATAATTTTTATCAAATACCAAAAGATGAAAAAGTATAATATTTTTCGGATAAAAAATCAAGCCAGTCAAACACATTTAATTGACATTTTTCATGCAAGTCAATTCTAGGCAATTCAATTCCCTAAAACTTATTTTATTTCCAAGCAAATTTCATGCTTGCAATCAAACACACATAAAGTCTCCATTAAAAAGATAAAATTTTGATTTGTGTGAGATTATGAGAGGTTAAAAAATAAGATGAACTAGGATATCTACTTATTTTTTAACTTTATTAATGGAAAAAAAATTACACAAAAAATAATTGTAGGTGGTGCAAATTTTTAGGCCTAACCCACTTAAATAATTTAAGAGATGAGTTCATGTATGTGGAAAAAAAAGTGAGTATGCACAACAAGATTTTTTTGGGTACGGTAGATTCCTCCAGTAACGTTTAGGCTAATCCGACAATACGTCATCCGTTTGTGTGTAGTTGTTGTATTGAGCTCTTAAAGTAATGTACCGATTGTTTTACAAGCTTTTTCTCTCTAAACAGATTGACGTAAGCTAATAACTATAGAATAGCCCAAATTCTCAACAACCAACCCCCTCCTATGAGCCCTTCGTATTCTATTTATACACGCAGAATTATGATTACACTTACTCATTAGGTTTGGTAGCAAAATGACTAAAAAAGGGTAAGACTTAGATAATATTCCAACCTTCATTCCCTTATCTACTACTAACAACTTCTGAATTCGTATGTTGGTAGTGGAGCGGTGGAGATCTATACGTTTATGTACAGGTCCGTACAATTTGGCATGATCCTCATCACGCATTCCTTACGTATTTTTTACGTGCAAAGACATGTACACATTTCCTTGTTGATCTCGGCCTCGGCTAGCTCGTCTCGGCACATTTGACTGTTTGTATTTCAGTGTGTCCTTCACTTGTTCCTTTTGCTTATGCCTGGCCCATTGTCTAATTCAGGATAATCGCTCCCAAGTAAGTTGGGCCGACCAATTTATCTTAACAAAATTTTATGATCCCTCAATAATTAAGGATGAATGATATTTACTCATAAACATGACCATGAGATGAAAAATATTCCATCATATGTCTCAATTTTTTTTTCAACTTTTCACATAAATAAAATTTTTTCTTTTAATTTTTCATATTATTATAAAATACAACTTTAAAATTAATATTATAATTATATCTAAACATTATTCCACATGGTACGTCATATGTGTTGACCTAAAGGTCTTAATCTTATTTTGATAATAACAATAAATCAATAATGTGTTATTTAACATGTTTCTTGATATAAGTTTATAGTTTATTTCGATGGAAAATCAAGAATAACATGATTACTCAAAACAAGCATGACAAGGATTATCGAAATATTATCCAATCAAGTCAACAATGCATTGGACAAGATAAGGAATATCAACCTCATCATAATGCAAATTGATGGAGAACAAGGGTCAAAAGCTTCAAGGCAAAAATTTCAAGTGAAGATCAAATTGAAGAAATAAATCAAATCATTTAAAAACTCGTTTATTCGACATTTGAGTGAGTGCTTAGGATTATTTGTAAAGTTTCTCATTTGATGATTATTATAGCTTATATGCATTGTTACAACATTCTTAAATTGATCAAAACTAAGTTTGAATTAAAATCATATCAAAAACATCATTCTTACAAAATCGGATTTTGAAATAAATTCATATGAAATTCAAACGAGCATATCTTGAGCTCTCATGAAAATAAGTGTCTTAAATACTTGATTTTAACATCCCCAAAGCATTAAAATTGATTTTAGAACCTAAATGCAAAAATCCAAAAAATAGAATTTTTGGCTTAATGGCCTGATGGACAGTGGTACCCATCAGTCGATTGATAACTTATGCTCAGTCGACTAAAGGTCCATCAGTCAAATGATGAGCTTTGCTCAGTCGACTGATACCTTAGAATATTGCCGTTGGCATTATGACTTTTTACCATTTTTTGTGCCAAACTTTTACCAAACCTAAAAAACGGCTATATCATTTTTGGGACTATATGTACATTATCTAAGACACATTTTGGCCAACTTGAATTATTTTCATACTCTATTTTTCATCTATTTCAAATATTCTAAAATTCAAGAAATTATTTTGATTAATCATTTATCTTTGAGCTATATATTATGATTAAACAAGATAACTCTAGTGTGAGTTTCAAATTATATCTATTACACACTTGAGAGAGTTATTATTAATTGGTGTGAATCATCAAACAATTAGTATTCAATTGTGAGAGGTAAATTTCATAAGATAACAAGAAGGTAAATTATTGTTTAGTATTTGTGAGAGGTAAATATCATAGATTAGTAAGAGAGTATATCTTGTAGGAATATTATGGTAAAGCAATATTTCTAAAAGTGTGTGAGACAACAACACTTGTAAAGATTTGATCATATTCTGGAAGAATATTAATGTTGGTGAAAATTCTCGAGGGACTAACTGAGCGCGGATGTATGGTATAACAAACCGAACCGTGTGGACAAAATGTCTTGGTCTTCAATTTAATTTAATCTTTATGACTCAAGCTCTTTATTGACTTGTTATATTTATTGATTGCTTGGTTAAATTGCTTGTATTCTTAGATATATTTGTTTAGCTAGTTAAATTACTTAAACATTTTCGAACAGTTTTTTAATCCGCTTTTAGTTTTGAAAACTCTATTCACCCCCTCTAGGGTTGATTTCTGACCAACAATATGTGTGTGTTATTTTACATGAACCCACACGGTTTAATCCTTCATCATTTCTCTCGAGGGCGTATGCATAAATTTGATTGAGAGGGTACAGATACAAAAGACCATAAAATTGTTCATTAATTTACTAAAATCATTACATCATTAAATTAAAAATTAGAAAATGTGGTCTCGACAACTCGACAAGCACAAAATTAAGTAATACTATGAACATAAGTAAACAAAACTTACTTTGTCCCAAATTAGGATTAACACTTTTTTTTGATACGTTCCAAATTAAAATATTGATTTCCTTTTTGAGAGATATCAATGGATCAACAACAGGAAATTGATTATAATCTTAAGCATGTATTTATTTATTTATTTTTTAAACAAAAGTTAAAATTAGTATTTTTTTAAAGAAGTATAAAAGCTAATTATGCTTATTAGTTTGAGATAAAAGGAATAATGTATTTAGCTACTATTTTTTTTATTAATCATTCAAATCAAAAGGAATTACATGGAGTGAGACATAGAATTTTGTCACCATACCTATACTATGAATTATAGAATTCGCTGATCAAAAAAATGAATAGGCAAGCTTAACTTCGTGTCACCTTCATAAGAGTTTACCAACTGAGCCGAGAGAGCAGCTTTATCTTTCTTCTACGTCACTAACCACACGAATTGTCACGAATAATACCATATCATCATCAACAACCACCTCAAAGGGTGGACAAACCACTTAACTATCCACAAAGGATGAACAAACCACTTTATTAAGTTCGAATACCACATTTCATCTCTCTAATATAAGATCAGAGAGGATGCCACTATGATACAAGGCCATTGGCTTTAGCTGCTATTTGTTTTGTAATTATCAAATATATAATATGATAGAGTAAATTAATAAATTGGTTTACTCAGCCAGTCATAACAAAAACGTGGCCACCCACGTCAGCGTTCAATACCGCCATGGAGAAGGAGCTCGTGAGCTCTGGCCTGAGTGCCATTTAAGAGCCCGAGTTCTAGAGAACATGTGTATTTGACCTAAGCGTTGTTTAATTTTGTACACCCAATTTTATAGCTCAAATACTAGAACTATTCGGACGAGGTTTGGAGATCTCTGGTCAACCACTGTATAAGAACAAGCGCGAACAGTATGGATTATTGAGAATACAAATCCCACATTGGGAAAATGATTCTCATAAAACAATATATAAGATGGAAGGATTATTCCACCCATAGTCAATTGGTTTTGGGTTAGATGCTCCGAACTCTAATATGGATGACTTTTACCAACTCCACCAACGTTGCCGGAATACATAGAAAAGCAATATCAGAGTTTGAATGATGAGGGATGGCTCCCAACTTCATAAAATGCACCGGCATTCATGGTGAAGCAATATTAGAGTTTAAATGATGATGGATGGCTTAAGACCTACTCTAAGAGCCCTTTCACACGTTTTCTCCCTCTGTCAAATATATGGAAATCATTTACTTCGCTCAACAACCAAACCTTTCACAATCAAGTTTTTATTATAAGAGTTTTATCATAGCACTACAGGGCAAATAACAATTTTTTAGAGAGATGTACATAGAGATAGAGTTCTAACGCACGCGACAGAGTTTCAAGTGTAGAGCATTTAGGCACTGAGTGTCTTAGAACTCTATCAACTATAATGTTATAGGGATATAATAGCTAAATATATGTCGTTTGCTTGTAATTTGAACTTATTTATTATAATACAAAGCACTCTGAGTTTCTAACCCTATTCAAAAAAAGATGACCAACCCATATTTTCATATATAGTAAACCTTCTTTATACATTCTTGTCTTATTTTTGCCAACTTGTTATCATTTTGATTATTGTTCAATCATTTGACTATCTAATTGGAAATAGACAAAATGTTTTAATATATATATATATATATGTGTGTGTGTATATGAATTTGTTTTTCAAAATTGAAGGAGCACGATTTACTCGATATATTATTGCTTGTATATAAAATAAATAAATTAATATTATAATTATGTAATATTCAATATTTATTTAATCACTAAAAATTATACAACATGAAGTATCCCGTTAAGATTAGATGAAAATTTAGGCTCTGTTTGATAGTAATATACAAAACGAAATGAAAAATAATTAATTTAAATGAAAAGATGAAAAATAAGTTGAAACATGTGGTGAGATGTTCTTCATGACTATGTATCATATTTTTTTCTATTTTGTGAAAAAAAAATTCTTCACCACCACCCAAAGAAATTTTTTTCATGAAGGGAATAAAAATGTAAGAGTTAATTTCACCACATCTTTCAACTTATTTTTCATCTTTTCATCAAAATTAATTATTTTTCTTTTCATTTTTTATGTTGTTATCAAACGGAACCTTAATGTACAAATACTCTTATCCAATAATGAAGTAACAATTTATCTTATACACATTTTTTGAACACATTTTACATGAATATAGCATTACTCTAAAATATTTTCTGCTTTCAAAAGATATACGTTTTCTTTTTTTTTTTGAATTATATCGATTGGACTTTGGCAAGAAGACGAGGATTAATGTTGTTGTACCATCATTCGCAATCACATTTTCCTCAAAGAAAGAAAAATTAATATAGAGTTTTACTTATCAATTTTGAAAAGGTAACACTTCACAAATTGCTCACTTAGAATACTTATAGATATTTTTTTTTGAGAGGCAATTATTTGATAATTGCAACACATAGACGATGTAGAATAAGTATGTCCATAACACAAAGGTCATCTTTAATAAATAAATTAATTTTAGTTATAATTCTTAGTTACACCTGTTAAACAATATTAGCACACCAGCCGAGTACTAGCTAGAGACAAAACTTCAAAATTTGATCAAATAACCCCTAAAACAATGCTTGACTATTTTTATATCATTTATAAAGGTATTCCGTAAACAATGAAGGACCCAAAAAAAAGAGTACTCCAAACTTTAATTTTATATCATTTCAGATCAAATGAATAATACTCTCTTCCAATATTCTAAGAGTTGTGAGTGCTATTATTTAAACAAATTAACTTTTTGTAGGCCTATATATGGTTAAACTATATAATATAGCAATTTAATGCAATAATTGTTTAATTAAGGGTCCGTTTGATAATAATATGAAAAATAAAAATAAAAACGATTGATTTTTTGTGAGAAGTTGAAAAATAGGTTGAGATATGCAGTGAGATATTTTTTTACTTTGTGACTTTTTTCATGAAAAAATTTCTTTAGTGGTTGATGACGAAAAAAATTATACAAAAAATTATAAAGTATGAAAAATATTTACTCATAAAATGAGCATGAATAGATAACATTTTATCACATGTTTCAATTTATTTTTTAATTACTCACCAAATCAAGTGTTTTTGTTTTTCATGTTGTTGTTAAATGAAGCCTAAAAGTCAATTTCGTAAAGATTAGCATTTGTTCGATTGGTCAAAATACATTTAAAGTTATAAGAAGACAACGATTCAAGTCTTCTCGCTCACACCCTTCTCTCTCAAACATCCGATGTTTATCCAACATTTATATTAAAAAAACAAAAAAAGTAATTTCAATCATTACAATAATACGTTTTAATATATTGATAAAACCTTTATTCTTTCTCATTTACTTCTTAAAAAATTATAGAATTAAATATTTCGCAAGTACGTTATGATTTATAATTCATAGCGTGATCATTTATATATATATATTTCATATATATATGGGCTATATGTATATATGTTCTTCATAGAACATATCATCAAAAAATTCAAAAGTAAACTACGTGATTGAAAAAATTGAGGACCAATATTTTTCAATCACGTAGTTAGGTTGAATTGATAAAATTTGGTGGAGATGTTCTAACACGATGAAGAACATACAAAATTTCATCAAAAAATTCCAAAGCACGTACGGACAGTGTGAAAGTAATCCGATAGTCATATACAACAAAAGAATCAAAAGTATAATTAAGCACGTTGAAAACGAGTCAAACAATCTAACCATGTTAACATTGAACTGTACGCGGACTTTGTTGTTGAAAGTTCACTTTCAATTTTTGTCCTAAAACTAATTAAATACGAGAAACCCATGTTCATGTTACATGAGCTTTAATATAACAGTGGGCCCCATATATACTGAAATTTGCGCGTCTAGCTCCAGAACACCTCGTGGATGGAAGAGACTTTGCTCCTTACTTTTTAAACAAATTTTCTAATACAAACAATTAAATAAATGATGCATAAAGTTTCAGATTTTTTTTTAAAATTTCAATTAAAGTAGATGTGTAAATAGCTGAATCTTGAGTGACTATTTTTACCGTAAGCATAAATAAATAAGAAAACACAAGTTAAGTGATTTTGGGTTCTATTTTTAGCTTTTTACCATAAGCATAAATGAAATAAATATGTTTTTTTCGATTTAGTGTGTTTAACAACTCACTCCATTTTACATTATGTTAGATTCATCACATGTATTGAATGGTGGAAAATTTGATTAATGAGAGTTAGGATGACATGCAAATCTCTCCCACCAAGGTATTTTTTTTTGGTTATATTACATAATAAGATGAAAATTTTAAAATAAAATTAATAGTTTAACTATTCATTTTCTCAAAATTTTGAAATTGTGAAGCTCTGTTTCTTTCAATTAGAAATAGGGTTCAATATATGTTTTTCATGTTTTCCTTACGTTCCATGGAAAATTTTCTTAACCACCACTTAAAAAATTGAATTCAATAAAAAACAACAACAAATTATAAAATCATTGATTACATTTACAGCTTCAGATAAAAATCTGTTATTCTTTTCAACCATTTCGTAACTTTGCCATCAAACCATATTCTAGTATATGATGGTCAAAAACTATTTGATTGGGCTGCAGTAAATCAAGTTTAGCCCAATATTTTGAGCCTAAATCTAAATCTAAATCCAAGGCCCTACATAGAGTCTGTACATGTACTTAAGGTTAATTGGGCTTGGCCTGGGCCTGACGCCGTTAATATTGTAAATTGTAATAGTGTTGGTCCAAATAGATTAAATTGAAAAAAGTAAAAAGAAAGTTAAAAGAGTTCATAACTACAGCTGGAGCCTTCCACATTTACTAGGAACAATACATGAGGTGAAATTAGAACTCCTAAATTAATCGATATATATATAATTTCAAATGCTATAAATATTTGTATAGATCGATTTTTTTATTTAACTAACTTCTCAATTGAATTTTTTGACAAAATTTGCTAGATATGATCCATTAATTAGGTATATCATATTTACAAAGTTTCATCAAAAAATTTGTATACTTACACCCTCAAAATAGTTGGTCTGGTATTTAAGATAAATAAATTGATCCTTAAGAGAAAGCAACACTATGTATATGTTACAATTTGGATTGTTTCACTCCAAACAGTGTCAATATACACTAATTTATTTCTAACTATATGTCTTCAATAATGTATTAAGATTATTTTCTCGAAATGGAAACAAAAATTTACAAAGCACGCCGGTTGATGAAAGTTAGCATGCACCGATATCCATTCTCCAGTACAATGACTTCCAAAGTTCCAAGAACATCTACCAGCCAACAAATCCCAAGAAACTGAAGCCAAAAATAAAATAAATGAATTAGCAGAAATCTAAAAATAGAAAAATACCCGCTATTTAGAATTATTTGATAATTTTTTTTTTAAATACTTCTATAAAAAAGAAAAAGAAAAAGAAAAAGAAAAAGGAATTGACATAAATTTCAATAACCCACGTCAATTTGGTTTTCCTTCGTTAAAACGCTTTTAAGAAATTAGGAGTATTTTGACTTAAAAAAATATAAGGAAATTGATGCACTAGCTAGCATAAAAGCATAAGAAAAATTACAAGTCTGGCGCCCTAATATATCAATCTGTATAGGTTATCACACCCGCATGTACTCAGAGTCTCAAACCTCTCTTGAAATTATATCGTTTTTACTTCTTTACACTCGCATCCTTCTAAAGAACTGGCTGCTCAAATCACATGTTAACCATTATACAAAGAATAAGTATTCGTTAGCGAATTTGTGATTTATTTAATACTTGTTGAGACATATATTGTTTAGTATATCTAGTATATAAGCCCTACATGATCCAAAATAAGTTGATATTGTTGATGATTAAATGTTGTTAACTGCAAATTAACTGTTAGGACTTATCTAATGGTCAGATTTCACTCTCAACTAGTGAGAATTATTCATTCCAATCCCCTTCTTCCCAATCAATGTGCTAGCTAAAACAAATCAATAATTACAAGTAAACATAAGTATCCTCATAGTCAGCATGTATATATTAGTTAAAAGAACTCTATTACAATTTATTGTAATAAATAATTGGGTATATTAATTTTTTATGTCATATATTTATATTAATGTAAAAGTAGTCATGAAAAAGCTTTTAATTAAATGCTAAACTTGTATTAAACGAGTGTTTCCCATAAATAAAGGAAAAAAAGGACACATAATCTTTCACCACAATTGCTTTAACTGAGTGATAAGAGTAATTAAATCAACGTGAATGTTGCATTAACCAATTATCATCTCAGTCCGATAGCATAAAGGAAAGGAAATGAAATCCAGAGAGAGTTTACAATGGGTATATACCTGAGCGAACGAATGGCGAAATGATGAGAGAGAAGGTGGAAGAAGAAATTGGCTCCGTGAAGGAACATAACAACTCCCGTGCACCCCATTAGAAATAACTCCACCATTTCTTCAATTCAATTTTACCAAATTAAACTTATCCAGCCACAAGTTCCCAACAGATGCAACAGTTTTGGCTATATATATATATATATATCCCCTTAAGGTGATCAGTAGACTCAGTACTGTGCCTATATATATACAACTGTGAGTTTAAAGAATATATTAGGTGAGTGTATATGTGTATGTCTCTCTCTCTCTCTCTCTCTCTCTATGAATATATATATATATATATATAACTTTTTTAAAAATAATTGTGATGTAACGTCCATGTCCACATCCTATGAATTCTATCTTCTCCACCTTTTACTTTATTCCGTTCCACCAATTTTTTTTTTCCTAAACTAAAACAATTATCAAGAACAAAATTTCTAGCTGATTATACCCTAACAACAAACCGGATAAAATGTTAACAACGTAACATTTAAATCTACATCAAAATAGAAAAAAAAAAAAGTAAAAATACGTAAATAAACTCAACTTTCTTTCAACTCACAGAATTCATCAATGATCATTTCATTAATAATGTTTCTTGTAATTTCCCTTTCAATGAAGATAGTCGGGAACTCTTAAGCTATCTCTCTTAGTCTCTACTCCCAGGGGGGGACCAAAGACAACAATGTTAATTTATCATAAAGTAAATAAACTTGAGCTAGCTGATTTTTTAATGCGGTAAGGACTCCAGCCAAAGAAAAATGGAAAAAATAAGTTCATTTTTTTTTGGGATTCATTACTGTAATTTTTTTTAAAGATGCGATCCCTATTAACATTTTTTTTGTTATCTCTCGATCTACGACCGAAAAAATTATTATCTATACCGACGTGTAATTTAAATAAAAATAATAAAATATAACAAAAAATTGCATAATTAAAGGTCTATGTACATGTGCACTTGACCTAGTACAGTGCACTATATATGTTTTCTTGGTGTACACTGACTGCACTATATTTTAGTTTCCTCGAATTTTTAATGTTTATCAAAATAGTGGACACTGTCAGATTATTGACCCCACGAGCTCGAATGTAATTGCACCGACCGACCGCCGTCACGAGCCACCGTCCCATGCGGGCCTCTTCCTATTAGTATTTGTTTGGCACTGGTTTGTTCGGGAGGCAGAAGTGGACAGGGACCGGGATCAAACTAATATTTCGATCGTTCGTTTCAATTATTACTCGGATATTTTTGGAACGCATTCAACTTCAAAACCAATTACTTTATGTGTGTTGTATTTTTGCACTTAACATGTGAAATGTTTATATCGGATGGCATGAAACTCGTGTAGCTATTGACACGGTAAATAGCCTTTACTTTGATTTTTTTTTTAAATTTGAAGCATTTTACAACTCAAAATTAATTGACAAAAGTAGGGTAACCCTTATTTTTATCTATTACTTTGGGAGGTTCCGTTTTCGATCTAATATAAGATTTATAATCTCAACATTGAAGATTCAATCTAATAACAATTTTTTATGATATAACAATGTATCATGTGTATTATTAATCAATGATAAACCTTGTGTAGGCTATTCATGATAAGGACGGTGGGGGTAACTTTGAAGGTAAAACGCCCTCCCAATTTCGATCTCCTTGAATTCAAATCTTACACGCACCATCATGGGGCATTTTTTTCATTAACATCAACCTAACAATTGGCAAAGGTATAGGGTAACCATTATTCTTATATATTACTTTGAGATGTTTTGTTTTTCTAATTAATGTAAGATTTATAGTCTCAACATGGAAGATTCAATCTTGATAACATATTTTGATGTTACAATAATGTATCATACGTGTATTATTAATCAATGATGAACCTTTTGTAGGCTATTCATGATAAGGACAGTGGAGTATATATCTTTGATGGTAAAACAAAAAGAAAAAAAGGTTTTTACAAAAATTGTATCGGAAACCCCTTCACGCCTAGATTCAAGCATCGGGAACTCCTTTTTCCTTCCCATTCTCTCTCTCCCCTGTGACCGACCACCATGTGTATCAATATAACACTTGTACTAAAATAAATAAATAATAAAATCATTATAAAGTCAAAATTATAATATCAAAGGAAAAAAGTCAACAGATGATAAGTAAAATATTGCAAAGTATGTCATCCTAGAATTAAGGAATTACACAAAAATCTAAAAAATGCATCTTATAAGATTGTTTATAATTACTTTTATCACAAAAAATCCAAACATACAAATGATTTATCACAAAAATCCAAAAATAATAACATAAAAACCCGCAACAGATGATTATTTTTTATTTTATTCTAACCATTTAAGGTACTTAAACTAAACTAGAATGAGTAAAGTGAGGAAAATTTATTTATGAGTTCAAAAAATTACTCAAGGAAAATGCTAAAAATAATTTTCATTTTATTAGTGTAAATAGTGTAGTATTTTGAAACCTACATAAATATTTGGCACAAGCAAAAACAGCTTTGACATTAACCGGTCAAGATATTTTAACAATTTTATTAAAAGTTGCAACCTCTACCATCTTTACGAAATTGCATCCATCCCTTATCCTAACCCTTGGCACCCACCGAAAATCCCACAACATCCCGAGTAATGTGTGTTTTTTTTTTAAAATATACATATACACACACACACATATATATATATATTAAAGCTAGGTGCAACTATCCTTCCTAAAGGTACCATATGTTTACATAAAAATACCTTATTTGTTCAGTTATGTACCACTTAACAACGTACACGAGCAACTTTGCCTAATGGTGGCTGATTAAGGTTCTCCGACGATGGCATGAATAGGTTTCATGCCCCCAAATTTAGACCTGCACAGAGCCCGAATCTAGAGTGTTGAACCCGATCGAACACACAACTAACACACCAAAAGAAAAACAATTTATCTAAAAGAAAATCGATCTCAAAACTTTTCAAAATTTACAAAATTGAAATATTTAAAATAATCACTTACCTGAATGCAACAAAGTTATAAAATTAACGATATATACTCTAAAAATGTACCTTGGGTATATTTAACACATAGTTAGCATTAATATTCTAAACTTGAAAAATAACAAATAAAGAAAAAAAAAAGGAAAAAAGAAATGAATATTACAAAATATTATACAAATAATTTTAAGTTTTCAAGATAAGAATGGGTCAGTACTCAGTACTGTTTGAAAACTAACAATAATATGAGCAATGCTTTTCATTTTTCCACATTGACTTTAATATAAAAGGTGCCATTATTCTTCTTGTAGCTACCATTTGTTTACAAAAGGCACCATATTTTATATAAAAGTGTCATTTTTTATTTAGGTATGTACCACATGACAACACAGGCTACTCTACCGATGGCGGATGATTGAGGTTCTCCGATTTTGTTTTGAATCTGTATCACGCCCTTAAATTTGAAACCACCTATATAAGCTCAAAGCCAGAATCTTGAACTCGACACTCAACTAACATATCAATATTCAAAAATAAGGTATCAAAACCATTTATATTTGCAGAATATATAGCGTAAATAAGAAGAAAAAAACTTTTAAAACATGACAATGTAATCTAAACAACGATTCAAGCATTATGTAAAACACAAATTTCAAATAATATTTTCATAACGTGTTGGTCAATCGTAGCACTGAATTAAAATAGAAAAAAAGTTATAATATAACAAAAATATTTTCAATTTGGATTAATTAAAATTAGATAGATGCAAAATATAACCATTCGATATAAATAATTCTGTTCACAAATTCAGAGCGTATAAGACAAAATTGACCCAACTTTGAATCAAAAATAAAAGGGATATTTTTGAGTTTGCCCCCTATTATTAATTCAAAACTCAACTTACCCCCTGTTTTACTAATCCTTTGAGTTACCCCCCCCCCCCCCCCCCCCCCCCCCCCCCCCCCCGATTTGACAAACTGCTAACTCCGTCCCATTTTCTGTCCCTTTGACCATTTTGCCCTTACTGTTCATCATCTTCCTCCCTCAATGATTATTCAAGAACTCTAATTTCATTTTTTCTCTTCCTAAATGCAAAACCCAACAACTTTGTCTCTCTAATTTCCTATCTTTCCTTCTCCATCTCAACCTTTAAGAAACCCATTTCGTAATTATCTCAAACCCAACAACTTTCTCTCTCTAATTTTATCTCATTCATTCTTCATCTCAACCTTCAAAAAACCATTTCGTAATTATATCCAAAATTAGTTTTAACTTTCTCTCTCTAAAATTAGTTGATTTGGGGATCTAATTTCAATTCGAATCTTTAAATCTTAAATTTCAAATCTCAAATTTCATTGCATATCTTTCAATCGCGTTAAGGAGATGATGAAGAATTATTACATAGGTTAGAAAGAATGAGGAAATAGGGGAGAAAGAAAAGAAAGGAAAATGGGTTCATCATCATCATTTTTTAAAACGATTTTGAAAACGATTTTAGAAAGAATGTGAATATTGAACCCATTTTTGAAAAAGAAGATTGATCTTGAAAAAGAAGATGAATAGTAAATGGATTTGAATTTGTAAATTCGGTATGAAAATGGGTTTACTAATAGAAACAATTTTGGATTTCGAAATTGGGTATAAAAATGGATTTATTGTTGAAAATGGTTTTGGATTCATCTTTGAAGAAGAAGATGAATAGTAAACCCATTTTTGTATTTCACATTTGAAGAAGAAGATAAATAGCAAATAACTTTTGGATTTGTAAATTGGGTTTACTAAGACAAATAATTTTGGATTTCGAAATTAGGTTTATTATTGAACATTATTTTGGATTCATCTTTGAAGAAGAAAATGAATAGTAAACCCATTTTTTTTATTTTTCCTTTGAAGAAGAAGATGAATAGTAAATGATTTATGAATTTGTAAATTGGTTTACTAATAGAAACAATTTTAGACTTCGAAATTAGGTTTATTGAAGAAGAAGAAGTAGATGAAATTAGGTTTATTGAAGAAGAAGAAGATGATGATGATGATGATGATGATGATGATGATGATGATGATGATGAATAGTAAATAGAGGGGTAATTCAATCCAAGAAACTTAAGAAATGGACGGAGTTAGCATTATGTGAAACGGCAGGGGGGTAACTCAAAGGATTAGTAAAACAAGGGAGTAAGTTGAGTTTTGAATTAATAATAGGGGGCAAACTCAAAAAATCCCAAAATAAAATATTAAAAATATGGTTTGATATTTTTTTAAAGAACTAAGTATGTTGGGATTTTAAATTTAAAGCCTTATTTATAGTGTGAATTACCATACACTTTTAGTTAAAATTAGGGATTCTGTTAAAATTATAAAAAATTAAAGTAACACTTTTCGTTAAAAATGACATAATATAAATTAAATTAAACTTAACCAAAAATGATAAAAATTAAATTAAATTAAACTTAACAAAAAAAATAAAAAGAATTCAAATATTAGGTAATTTTACGTACTTATTTATTTATTATTTTTATCATATATTAAAATTACGCCTTGGAAGAAACAAATTAGGGTTAAGCCAATGGCCTTGTAGCTTAGTGGCATCCTCTCTAGTCTTGTATTAGAGAGGTCACATGTTCGAAACCCATGGATGCGGTATTCGAACTTAATAAAGTGGTTTGTCCACCATTTGTGGGTGGTTGGATATGTCCACCTCTTATGCGAGTGGTTGTTGATGCATATGGTATGGTTGTGTAGTTCGTGTGGTTGGTGACGCAGAAGGAAGCTGAAGCTGCTCTCTCGGTTCGGTTCGGTTCGGTTGGGAGACTCTCATGAGGGTAACGCGAAGCAAAGCTTACTTATTCATCTCTTTGGTCAGTGAATTATGTAGTTCATAGTTAGCTAGGACGACATAATTCTATGTCTGACTTCATGTAATTGTCTTTGATATGAATGGTTAATAAAAAAAAATTAGGGTTAAAAAGTGCTATACCTTTTTACAATATTCATTTATTAAACAATTGAAAGAAATGAATGATGAGGGGCCCACTTATATTCATGTGAGAGAAATGAGGTGACAAAAATGGGAAAATAAAAGGTCTGTATAAGGGCATTTTGAAAAGTGAAAAATCATTGAAAGTGTACCTAGTCTTGAAAATACATTAAGGTCTCGTTTGGTTCACAGATTTTAGTATTCGGGAAAAGAAAGTCTTTCATTTCCTTTGTTTGACGAGCATAAATTTCGGAAATACTTTTCCAAGAGAAGGAAAAGTAGGGGGTAAAACAATTCCTCTCAAAACACATGGGATTGATTTTCCCATGTGATTTCCAAGTGTTTATTACAAAAAATTTGGACAATAATAGCCTTATCTAAATATTTTTCATGCTTTACCAAACATAAGAAAGGAAACTTGACAGGAAATTTAGTTTCCCACCTCCATGGAAAATATAAAGAAATTGATTTCCCTTCTGTGAACCAAACGATAAATCTTACTACTTTTGTAATAAGTTTTGTTATTTTGTTGTATTGTGTAGTTTTGAAAAAAGTGATGACTGTTCTTAATTTTCATTACTTGATCATGCTATTTCTATAAAAACCTCAAAGAAAAAGGGTAGGCTAAAACAAAGACAAATTAAAAAAGTAAGATAAATGTGCTAAATGTTCCCTACATGTGTATGTGTATCAGATGATTTTCAATATAGTTAACAATAATTTGAACATAGTTAATGTCAATAAAATATAACTTAGTTTCTGATGTAGATGTACTAAATTGTCTATGTTAATTAAAAGTAAATTAGTCTATTAATTTAAGAAATCTAAAAAAAAAACATTATAAATTATTTTGAGAAGTAAAATTTATATAGGTCAAGATGTTTTTATTTAAACATTGTTAGTACATTATGCATAGATCATTGTCATTAATTATATAGATAATGGATATGCATTACATAAAAATAAAGATTATAAATATATGTGGTTCATGCTATGTGGAGATATCCTACTATTATAAATATATAGACCAATAGCCCTTTCTTCTCTTATTTTAATAGTTTTTGGGACCTTGAGTTTGTGGATGCGGCCAGGTATTTAACTTCTTTTAAAAATGGCTCTCTATTTAGACATTTTTTTGTTCTTTATTAGTTTGTTTGGAGGATATAAATAATTTACTTTTTGAAAATAAAAGGAAGAGTTTGGATTGTTTTCTTCCCGAGGCTGAGAGGTACGTCGAAGCATTTGATCGCGTCCATGGTGAGAATCTCAATCTTGAGCTTTCTCGGTAAGTTAAATGGTCATATCCTCTACTCAGTTGGGTTAAATTAAATTGTGATACTTCTTGGTATCTTGATAAAGTCGGTATTGGTTGGGTTTGTGATTTTTCAGGTCCTTTCTCTTTTTGCTAAGTGCAGGTTTAAGGAGTATACTTTTAGGCCTCGTGAGGTATTAAAAAGTGGGATGGATTATTAATACGACTTTTTTTACAATACCTTATTTGGTTCGCACAAATGTGTTGGGATTACTAATACCAAGACTAACTTAATACCACTATTTGTGGTATAATTTAATACCAAGGGGTGTGGTATTTTTTATCCGGGATTAAGAAAAAAGAACCATATATTTTCAAAAATGCCATTACTAAAATAAAACCCTAACCTTTATCCTATCTTCCTCTCCTTCTCGACTCTGTCTCTTTTTGCAAAAAATTGTTCCGCTGCTCAGCTTTCGACTCCATTGCTCTAGTTGCTGCATCGCCTCTCCACTGCCGCTCTGCCATCGCACTGGAGAGAGGATCATTATTCCTACTCGTCTCCATTCCGCTCTCCGTTCAGGTGGGTTCCAGTTAGGATTTCACTCAGGTTTGCTATATAGTACACTATAATTTGTTTTCTTCTGCATATATGCATTAATGTCCTCTCTGTTGTGTTGTCTCGATTCCTTTGCATTTCGATTTTGGTTATGTGGTTAGTATGATTTTGGGCACTATTATTATTATTATTATTATTATTATTATTATTATTATTATTATTGTTGTTGTTGTTGTTGTTGTTGTTATTATTATTATTATTATTATTATTATTATTATATATAAACACACTTTTTCACAAAGGTTCAAAAAGAACAAACCTCTATCTCACATAAGTACATAAAGAAAATGGATCAATTGTTCAGTATTATATTTCACAAGTATATGCTGTGATCCACTCTTTCATTTCTATTAATCTAAATCTTGCTACTTTATGGCTCTTTTTCCCTGTTTATGCTATTTCATATTAGATAGTACTTGCTGTTTTACGTGTTGTTCTTTCTTTCTAATCAAATCATTTTAAATTAGAGATTTATGAGTTTTAATGAACCCATTGTATATATGTTTAATTATTAAATTTGTTCGGTAATTTTAGTTAACAATAAGATTTGATATTGTGTTATTATATGGAAAATATCACCAAAAATCAAATAGAATGTATAGAAGAGGAGACCGAGGCTTTCACCGTAGTGACCCATGTGATCAAACAAATGCAAATCACATGTGCGATGGCTGCAATTATTGTACATGTTGCACTTGAGAGGTATTACTATGCACATGAATCCATGTTTAATGGGCCGAACCCATTCCAAAAACAAATAGATAATATCAATCGCTTAGTGCGTCATAGTGACATAACTTGTTTAGAGCAACTTTGAATGGATATGAATTGCTTTATACGTCTATGTTACCTAATTGAAACAGATGCTAGATTGTCTCATTCAAGGTCGGTTTGTTTGGAGGAGAAAGTTGCAATGTTTTTGTACACCATAGGACACTACCATAATAATATAGTAATCGAGCACAACTTCTATCGATCAGGCAAAATTGTTAGTAGGCATTTCAATGATGTTCTTCGTGCTGTCTTACGTCTACAAGGTCGACTACTCGTTAAGCCTGAGCTTATAACTAACACATGCACAGATGCAAAGTGGAAAGTTTTTCAGGTAACATTAGAATTTCAAAGATTACTCGTATTGCTATTAGGTTTTTGATAAAAAAAATAATTATTTTTTTATTGGTTTTTAGAATTGTTTGGGGGCATTAGATGGCACACACATTGATGTTCGAGTTGAACCATCTATCAGACCAAGCTATAGGAATTAGAAAAGGAGATATATCTACAAATGTTCTGGGTTTTTATAACAAAGATATGAATATAATTTATGTCTTATCGGGTTGGGAAGGGTCAGCAGTAGACTCTAGAGTTTTGCATGATGCTATTACTAGGACAAATGGACTAAAAGTTCCTATTGGTAAGTATTGTTTTAAAACATATTGTTGGTCGAAAAACAACCCTAGAGGGGGGTGAATAGGGTTTTAAAAACTAAATGTGGAATTACAACGTTTTTAAAATATTTAAGCAAAGCAACGTAGCTAAGCAACAATATCAAAGAAATAATCAATTTCAAGTAACCAATCTCAAGACAAGCAAATAAGTAATCTCAAAATACAAGCAATAATATAGTAATAAAAAGAGAGCTTGAGTTTAGAGGGATTAAACCAATTTGAAGTTCAAGACTTTTTGTCCTCACGGTTCGGTTTCTTAAACCATACGTCCGCGCTCGGTTAGTTCTCCGAGAATTTTCACTATTCAATCTTTTTCGGGTGAAGATCAAACATCAATACAAATGTTGCTATGTACACAACACTCACAATATAGCTATACCCACTATACTTCTCACAAGATATGCTATCTTGCTCTACAAAGAGACAAACTTTTTTTTTAAATGAAGAACGAATTATTTGCGGTGATACACACCAATACAATAACTCTCAAGTGTATTTGAAGATTATAAATGAAGCTTATACTAGAGTTATCAAGATTGATAAAAAAAATATAGCTCAAAAGATGAAAGATTGATCAAAATGTGTTCTTGAATCTTTGTATATTTGAATATATGAATAATAAAGTATTAGAATGGTTCAAGGTGTGTTAAAACATGTCTAGGATTTCATATATATAGCTTGCAAAACCATATGGCCGTTGGGGATGATTAAGAAGGTTTTGGGTCAAAGGTATACATTTTTAAATTTTTCAACAGCTAGTTTTGGATCATTCTCAAATTTTAGTCAAAAGTGCCAAGAGATGTTGTCTAACTACTGTAAAAATTTCAAAATGATCGGAATCTGAGAAGGCCTCCATCTTACCATTAGATCAAAACTGTGCGAAAATTGAGCGAATTTTAAATGTAAAATAAAAACATTTTTGCAATTTAATAATTTAGTTCCAAATACAATTCTAATAATTTTTGAACCTTAGAGATATGTTTCTAAGATACCTATATTTATTAGAGCTTAAAATATGATCATTTAAAATTAATATGAATTTATTTTGAAACTCGGTCTTTGTAAAATGATGTTTTTCAAATAAATTCAATTTCAAGCTTGTTGGAATCAATCTTTAAAAGATGCATGGATACATTTGAGCTATAAGGATTTGATCAAAAAAATAAATTTACATAAATCTTAAGCACTCACTTAATTACTGAATTAACGAGTTTTCGAATGCTTTAATTTGTTTCTTCGGATTGATCTTCATTTGAAGTTTTTTCCTTGAAGCTTTTCATATAATATTTTGATCATTTGTGCTTCATGATTTGCATTGAGAGATTTGATCTTCCTTATCTTGTCCAATGATCGAATAGTGAAAGAATGATCATTGTCATGTTTTTCTTGAATTTTTCAAGTAAATGAACTGTATACTTATATTAAAAAACATGTTAAATTACACATGATTGATTTATTGTTATTATCAAATTAAGATTAAGACCTTAGGTCAACACATATGTTTAAAAATAATAGTAATAATACTAGTTTCGTAACTATGTGAATTAATCATACACATGTTTCTATTACTTAGTTGACACCGGGTACACAAATGAGGAAGGATTCTTAGTTCCATATAGAGGCAAACAATACCATCTAAAGGAATGGGATGGTCCAGCTCCTTAGGACCACGAGGAGCACTTTAATATGAAGCATGCCCAGGCTCGTAACATCATAGAGAGAACTTTTTGTTTATTAAAAATACGTTGGGCTATTCTTAGAGGATATTCATACTTTCCAATTAGAACACAATGTCGGATTATTGCCACTTGTTGCATTGTTCATAATTACATTAGAAAAGAAATGAGTGTTAACCTACATGAACATGAACTTTATAACCTTGAGGACGAGAATGTTGATAATGGTGAGTACATTGATACAGTCGAGGCGACAAATCAATGGACTGATTGGATGGATGCTTTTGCATAACATATCTTTCAAGAGTGGCAAGTAAACCATCATTTTATGTAATTGTTTGTAAGACTTTGATTATGAGTTTATGTATTTCTTAGAAGATGTTATTGATGAAGTCATGGTGTGTAATTGTATTTTGAATTAATGTACTTTTTTATCTTAGGAATGTAGGATACTAATGACAAGTCTACTAACTCTCGAAAGAAACGAGTGAATGTAAAAGAAAAAGCTTTTGACATAAGCAGGAAATCATGGGTACAAAAGGAGGAAGAAGCACTGTTAAATGCACTCAAAGAAATGGTAACAACAGGTGATAAAATGGGGAAGGATATCTTCAAGGCTGGATACTTGAACATACTTGAAGGGAAATTGCTTGTATCCTTTCTGGGTACTGAAATTCGTGGCCATCCTTACATTTTGTCTAAGTTGAAGGTTTGAAAAAAAAAACAAACTATCACACCGTGAAAGAAATGCATAACACTAGCGGGTTTGGATGGAATGACGAATCAAAAATGATAAAAGTGGAACGTGATACTGTTTGGGAGGATTATTGCAAGGTATTACTATTCCTTTTTATATTATTTATTGTTGCTATCTAATTTGTTAGTTACTTTATTGCTTATCTAATTTATTTTACACTAAACTTATCTTGGTTGATTTATAATTCTTAAGTGTTGGTTTCATAATTTGCTCAGAGAGAGAGAGAGAGTAATGCCAAGGGAATGAGGTTCAAGTCATTTCCTTACTATAGTGATTGGTGCATGATTTTTGGCAATGATAGAGCAACATGAGACATGGCTGAGAGTGCCACTGATACAGCTGATGCCATGGGTGCTTATGATGTTAATGCCGATGGACTTAATGATGGTTCATCCACAAGTAGAAATAACAATTCCCCTCATGAGTCAAAGAAAAAGCCTAAGATATCTGACGTTCTTATGAGTGGATTTGTCAAACTTTGGTGATAAGATTGTGAGCTCTTTTGAGATGTTAGCTAGCAAGTTAGAAATGCTTGAAAGTCGGATAGATTATCAACATGATCTCTCAGCTAAAAGAAGCACAGTTAATGAAGCACTTAAGAAACTTCCAATCACAGCCGAATGAAGGGTCAGAGTTGGTATGGCAATTACCCAAGAAGCACAAAAAGTTGATTATTTTTTCAGCCTTACTTCAGATGAGGAGAAAATGATAATGGTGCAGAGTTTGTGTCCTTAAATTTGTACTCAATTTGCAGTGAAAACTTATAACTATGTTTAAGTTTATTTTGGTTTAACTTTTGCTAGATTATATGGGGTACAATCAAGACAAATGTCAATGTGATACATGGTTTTTGCATTTAATTAACTATGTTATAACTATTTTTGAGTTAAATCGAGTTTTTTGCGAAGTAGCAAATATATTATTATATTTTTTTAGAGAATGAAAGTTTTATACAAGTCATTAATTTAGGCATACAAAGATAAAAAATTAGATTCAAATGTAAATCAATCAATTAAAAGAGTTTTCTTATAAGTTGTGATTTTAACTAGTTATAAATAAAGAAAAATTAAATTCAAATTTAAATCAATAAATTATAATATCCTTACATAACTAGTTTTCTCATAAGCTGTGATTTTAGTAGTAGTAATAATAATAATACTAATAGTAATAATAGTAATAACAATAAATGGAATTATTTTTTTGTTATTCTAAAATATAATCCCGTATATGAGTTAAATAACTAAAGATAGGTACTAACATCAGCATGTGATATCCCAGTATTAATACGGCATGAATCAAATAGGGTATTGGTATTAAATTAATACCAGAATTAATAGTCCAATACTATAATAGTCCAATACTATTAATACTGGTATTATTAATCCTACTGACCCTAATACCTGAATCAAACGAGGCCTTAGTATTCAAAAGGCAGAGTTAGAAACGGTGCTTGATTTCGAGCCTCAAATTCGGGACATCTGTTCTCTTTTTATTGATAAACAAGTCATTTTTTTACTTTGTCCCTAAAAACGGTAATAGGTTAGTGCATAGTCGGTCTTGTTTAGCATTGTTCTCTTATATTTTAGAGATTTGAGAGTCCTTATTTCTAGAATAGTTTGCTCAAATCGTTTTATTAGACATGTGTTTGTTGGTTTAGTTCCCTTTTAAAAAATATAAAAAGTAAAGAGTATAAGTAAATAAAATCAACTTTTTCGATTTTTTTGTGAGGATAAAATTCCGAAAGTTAAAAAAAATGGAAGTTAAAAATAATAAATAAACCTTCACTTGATTCTGGGGATGGATGTAATTTCCAGTTGTTGGTTGGTGATTAAACCACAAAGTCGTTGTGAATCGGGGAAATTAGGGTTAGGGTTTTCATTCCGAATCAAAATCTGACCTGGAAAAAGCTCTACTTGAGAAGTTAAAAATGGCGGCTACAACTACGGAGACGAAAACACAACAACAACAACAACAGCAACCCACTCAAGAAGGGAGTGCCAGTGGAAGTGGAGGTGGAAAGCCATTAATGAGGAAGCCGGTGTTCATAAAGGTAAATCAGCTAAAGCCAGGCACCACCGGCCACACTCTCACCGTCAAGGTCTTGTCCGCCACCACCGTCTTGGACAAGAAGTCCCGTAACACGACGTCATTCAATCGCTCTTCCGCCTCCTCTGCTCACACTCGCATCGCCGAGTGCCTCATCGGCGACGAAACCGCCACCATCCTCTTCACCGCTCGTAACGACCAAGGTCTCTCTCTCATACAGACCAATGATAATTGTTTAATTTATTACATTTTGCGTATTTTTATATATGTGGGAAGATTTTAGATTGGGGCGCAATTGCTAAACAATGTCCAACTCTATACTCCCTCGCTCTCCAATTTGATAGTCCCACCTTGACTTGGATGCTTTTTAAAGGAAACACTATAATTAAATTTCAACGCAATAAATTGTCGTGAATACATGAATTGTTTCGCAAAAAGGAAATGGGACTATAAATTTGAGACAATTCTGAAAAGGAGATTGGAACCACGATGGTCCTTTGCATTGCTCATAATAATGTATATTCATTCGATCCAGTTAAAACTTAAAAGCCTAGCAGAATTATCTTTGTTTCCTCTGCATATTTTCTTTGTCGTAATACATTTCCAAGCGCTGTACCAGCTTAAGATTTTATGTTCAAAACTATTGAAGAAATCACTATGCATGATACTCGATACATTTGAAACCAGATGAGTGATCTTTCTTTCTTATCAGAAGAACCAATTGTATTGGGTTAAGCTACTTTTGCTCAAATATGGAACCTATAACCCAACTATTATACAGATGGCGGAAGTTGTGTTACTAATCTATTTGTGTATTTTTGTCCTGTGAATTCTAATGTTCCATTTTAATCTGTGACGCTGGTTATAATTTGCTCATTCGTATAATTGCTAACGTATAATCTTTGCAACTCTACTTCCTTCCTTTTCCTGTACAATTGAACACTGCCTATTGTTTAGCTCTGCAAAATGTTAATGTGATTTATGCTTTTGTGGTTTTTGTGATTTTTATTGGAACTTTCTTGAACTTCCTTTCTTAAGTCCCATCTTGTTCATTGAAATGCATGTATTGGTCTAAAATTCTAAATTTCTTGTACTCTTTCTCCTCTATTGAAGGAACTGCAAAGCAAGAGTAAATTTTTTTTCTTGTATTTGTTGCTATATTGCTTCACGGTGATGATGATAGAGTTATCTCTTATGCAGTTGACTTGATGAAGCCGGGTAACACTGTAATTCTTCGTAATGCAAAAATCGACATGTTCAAGGGGTCCATGAGGCTAGCCGTGGATAAATGGGGCCGCATAGAGGTCACCGAACCTGCAAATTTCGTGGTTAAAGAAGATATCAATCTGTCTCTGATTGAGTATGAATTGGTGAATGTGGTTGAAGAATGATTTGTATCTCTTCAAAGTGCTCTCACTCCCTTTTCGTTGTGATGCGATGATACTGAGGTAACAATGATCTTTGTGATTATTGGGTTTTTGGTATTCAAATCTCATTGGAATCACTATTCTACCCTAAAAAAAATTTATATTAGCATGTGATTTGTGTAATGTTTATCAGAGTTTGAGAATTGAATATGTAACAACTAAGAAGGATCATCACTTGATTTAACTTTGACTTGATTCTACCTAAAGCTCATACAGTGGTAACTGAATGTGTAAAGGTGAACTATCCAAGTGTTAATAGTAATCTTATATATGTGTGTGTTTCTTTTTGTTCATGCTTTTGGCTGTGGTTGGTTCGATGAAAACTTGACGCCGTTGAATCAGTTTTCAGTGTATAGAGTTTTACAGACAAATGAAATGTTTGGACCTGTTTGACTGGTATTATAAACGATGCAATTAACTGCATTTTGGAATTGATTTGCTTTAAATTTTTCTTGAAAACCAATTCTCTACTGCAGCATTGAGCAATCTTTGGTTTTTTCTCATGTTTATATGTTTGCAGGGGATTCTATTAGACACAGTTGCTATTTGAACTTGTTACTGAGCCTGCTAAGTGGCTTAGACAATTTTTTTTGTTGATAACCTCAGACAAATCAATCCAATATTACAAAACTACAATTATTAAAAAATAATTGGATCGAACAAGAAGTTCCTAATCTTTTATTATGAAGATTAATGGATTATCGATATTTTCTGTTCAAGCTGGACGCAACTTTGGCTTGCATTGAACATATAATATGTGTTTGGAAATATGATAGCAAGAATGAAATTAACAGTAAGATTATGGTTTATCAGATTCTAAGATTATCTACATATAAAATAATTGGATTCATTTCTTAAACAGGATTCTTAATGAAACAGACATTTTTAGCTCTCTTATATAAGACGTTTATCCTCTTTATTATTTTGATACACTTCAGCTTTCTTATGGGAAAAAACTATACGCAAAAACCTTTAAACGATAATGCCAAAATCTACAGTATTATTTCAAAATTTCTTCTACAACTTTCCAGAAACCAAATGAAAGAATAAAATTTTAGTGTTCAGGCTCAACGCATAGTTTAAAGTATTTTTGAGAACATGCATTAGTATTCGCGCCTGTAGCTCAGTGGATAGAGCGTCTGTTTCCTAAGCAGAAAGTCGTAGGTTCTCGACCCCTACCTGGCGCGTTCTTTAGTTGCTGGCCTTTTATCTGCTTCCCCCCCTCCCCCTTCTTCCCTTTTACACCGCCTTAAGCTTGTAAAATAAAACACTGCTCTTCACTTAGAGCATCCCGTTTTTGTAAAACTTAACTCCAAATTTATAAATATAGCACTAATGTTTTTGAAAGGCTACAATGAGTATGGCAAAAAAAAAATGCCGTGCGGGTGTGCCAAGGTCGTATGAATATGTGTTACTCATATGGGAAGGCACACCCTTATGAATAATTTTTTCCTCATACGGGTGAGAGATACTTTTTTGACCCATACAAGTAAAACACTAAAATTTAAGTGTATGCTAAATTTGTGCACTAAGTTTCGTCCGCTATAGAACTGGATATGATAAATTTACCCCTTTATCATATCGAGTCTGAATGCTCTTATTATAGAAAAATGTGCTTCATTTTATATCTAACTTTTCAAGTCCCCCACCCATTAAGAACAGAGCAAGTCATAACTTGGCTGGTTAGGGGAAAAATACCTGTCCACATTCCTGCTCTACCTAGCTAGTTGTGCAAATGAATATGAAAATGAAACATGATTATGATTGTTGCATGTTCGCGGTGGGTAAAAGGAGGTGGGAGTGATTATCACTCTGTACATAACTACATACATACCGACTTGCCAATTTTCACAACCCCAGTTCCAACATCATTATTACCCTCTCCATCTCTATGTTCCTGCATATCATGTTAATTATACCCTTAAATTTGTGGAAACTATAATGCAAATTTTGTATGTAAAATACACTTCTAGTCCCCCATCACTAGCTAGCTAGTTCTAAATACCCATGCATGTGATTTGTTAATTTTCTTTTAATAAGCTTATGTACGCTAACATATGAAGGATTAATGTTGTACTTGCAACTAATGAGACTCAAACCGTAAATTTCTTGATTCAAGTGAGAGTCCTTTTCCACTGAAATAACTCATTTTCTCCATACAATTGTCCTTTTGTATCTCCGTATCAAGGAGGGGGGAAATATATTTCATTTTTAGGTCATGGACTTGGGGTGATTATAAATGTAATGGGAAGGAAATTGGTCTGAAATCTCATATTTAATAAAAAATAATAATAAAAAAAGGGTGAGTGAGTTATTTCAATTGATAACAACATACTTATTTGAATACAGAGTAATTAAGTTTGAGTTTCACCAACCTTAGTCTCGTAAATATATGTGCATTGCTTAAAATAAAACAAATCAAAATCAAAATAAAGCTAGAATGAAATATTAAAGCTTGCAAGTTATATAAAATTCCTCAAGTTAAATCACCAACATTTTGTTTGTTTCGTGTATTTGAAAAGGGAATGAAAAGAAATTATGACTCAAAAATCATTTATCTCTTTATTGTTTTACAACTAAATCAAGGAGGGAAAATAAGAACTCAAGGTCAATGTTTTTGTTATTACTATGAACATCACTTTTCTTTTACTCTTTATATTTCTTGAAAACATTTGAATTTTTTTTTACGGACTATATATATCTTTTGAAGGACTAGATAATGAGGAACAATAATTTTCTTAATAATAAACAATTCAAAAATGTATATAATGCATTGAATAGAACCCCTAATTTTACAATCATTTGCTTTTTCACGCTCAATTTTGTTGATAACAGGAAATAGTAAGACAAATTTAAATTTGTTAAATTATTGAGAACATTATCTATACCGTTTTACGTGATGCTTAGCAACAAAGGCATCTAACAAATAGCCATTAATACATATGCTGCAAAAATAAGTCAAACACAACAAAAATCAAGAATTTTTAAAGACAAGTTAATAAAGCAAAAGAGAGATGATTGAAATCTCGAAGTTCAAGTCTTAAGACCTCGTTTGGTTCACGGATTTGAGGACTCAGAAAAGGAAAATCTTTTCTTTTCTTTGTTTGGTAAGCGCAAATTCCGGAAACACTTTTTCGATAGAGGAAAAAGTAGGAGGTAAAATCATTCCTCTCAAAACACATGGGATTGATTTTTCCATGTGATTTCCAAGCATTTATTACAAAAATTTTGGACAACAATACCCTGGCTTACATACTTTCCATACCTTACCAAACACAAGAAAGAAAATTTAATAGAAAATTTAGTTTTTCACCTCTATAAAAAGACAAGAAAATTAATTTTTCTTCCGTGAACTAAATATGGCCTAAAAGCACACTTACTATAGAAAGAAGTAGTTCATTTCCGTCAATCGCGGTGCAAGAAAATGCACTTCGTGTAAATATATATATAATATTAAATTCAGTTTTATTAATTTTTGTTCACTTTAGTGGTTGTATTTAAATATTTATAATTGAACTGTAGCACGACCCTCTTTAGTCTTTACCATCTTGTATAGACCGGTCACCAATTTTGACAATTATAATTGTGGGGTCCTGCCCATTCAATTGACATTGACAAGCGGCAAAATTTTAATTCTTTTATTGGGCAGTTACAAAAATAAAACAAGAAAGAGAAATTGAGAAGTTGAAAATGTAAAATGATAAATAGAAAAAACAAAATATTTATTTTATTTTTTTATTCAACTTTTGTTAAAAAATAAATTAAAATAAGAGAGAGAAAGAAGTTGGAAATATAAAATGGGAAAAAGAGATGAAGTGGAAAAGGCCAGGAAGGGAAAAAGAATTATATTTTTAAAGATAACTTTAAAAAGGAAATGAATAGAGAAAGAAGTAGAAAATATAATATGGAAAAAAGCGATGAAATGAAGATTAGGGATGGCAAAAAAACCCAACTTGGCGAGTTTCTGACCCGACCCAACCCGGATATTTATATATTAAATATATATATAGCCTTTTAAGAATCCCTACCTTTATCCATTATTAATGAAGATGGCTTGAACTTTATAAAAGAAAACAAGAGAGAAATAAAGTTGAAAAAATAAAATGAAAAAGATGGATGAAGCGAAGAGGGCTCAAAATTGAGTTAATTTAAAATAAAATGATACTTTTACTGACTAATCTAGATATAATATGATTAGACTCTATCTTAATATTGCACTGTGCGATTGTCTAATTGGCACACCCATAATGTCGACCCTGGATTTAATAGTATATATGTATATATGTATTTAAAAGAAACAAAAACTCGTAGGTATAATTTTAAGTTTTGAAAAATATTGTTCTCTTAGGCTCCATTTGATTGCAAGATGAAAAAAAAAAAATTTGAGTTAATTTTGGTGAAAATATGGAAAATAAGTTAAGTGATAGGGGTGATATCCTCTTGATTATTTTTTCTGTGGAGAAATTTTCTTTGCTTGGTGCTGAGGACAAATTTTCCACTAAAAATATAGAAGGATTGAGGATATCTACACATAAAAGAAGCAACATCTCTCACTTTTTTTTTCTATCTTTTTACACAAACTAACTAAATTTATTTTCCTTTTCCATCTTTGCAATCAAACGGAGCCTTATATTCCGTTTGATAACAAGATTTATTATAATAAGAAAGATAAGTTGGAAAATAAGTTGAGGGATATAGTAAGATCAACTCTCACTTCTTGACTTCTTCCATGGAAAACTTTTCTTTAAGTGGTGGTGGATATTTTTTTTCCACAAAACATAAAGGAGGATATATGGAGGACATATGTTTACAAAAATAAGCATGAGATTGAGAGTATCTCACTACATCCATAAATTTATTTTTTATCTTCTCACCCAAATTAATTATTTTTCTTATCATTTTTCATATTTCTATCAAACGGAACTTTTACATACTCGTCAAAATGCTTAGGTTAGTGAGGAATTAAATATACTAATGTAAATTAGCTACTAGCCTTTTATTTATTTTAGGTCCTATAAATTATAATAAAGTCATGGTTCATGTTCCTATATTTATATATAAAAGTGGTTGGGTTAGTGTGCATGATGATTAATTGATGACCTTCATAATGACTTAGCCAAGCGATTCATGTCAGTATATATGTGCTACCTTGTAAAGTATACATCTTTTTTTTTTAGTTTAACAAAAGTTTAAGTAAGGAGAGTACTACTTCAGTTTAAAGTTAAGATATATATATTATAAAACTTAATGAGTAGTTATAATATTTCTTATAAATTACTCATTAAAACAGAGTGTTATATCAAGAATACATAAATAAAAAATAATATATATAAATTATGTTTATTATTAAAACGTGCGTACCTCCTCGATAAATTATCAAATACGTTTATCCATCTTGTATATCACTTTAAAAGATGGGCTAAAAAGTACACTAGTATCTATGTGAGGTCTGCTTAAACTATGATAAATGTACATTTTGATACGTTATTTGGACTATATATTAACTTAATCCTCTAAATTAGTACATATATTATTACTATTTTAAATTAAGCTATCATTTTTTCTCACAAGAAGTTGTGTACACGTACATATATGATTGGTCAAGCTTTTTGCGATTTACCTACAAGGAATTAGTGTATTGAATTGTTGAAAATTCATCAAATAAATCATCGTTTCGTATATGTATTTTAATTTTTTGTTTACTATTTATGAGTGTAATCCAGTACTAGTGGTGGCATTGGAGAAATTAATATTCGTCGGTGCAAACGTTAAATGGAACTACTAAAATGAAAGTTCAAAAAAGGTGATGGTAATGGGAGTGTAGCGAGGACATGCAGAAGTAGTATATAGTAGTTTTGCTTTTAGAAGTAAAGGAGTAATGGACTCAAAAGAAGTCTAGTAATAGAAAAAGAGTAAAACATAAAGACAGAAAAGAAAAAGGAAAAGAAAAATCACTATATTAGAGTAAAATTTATCAAGAATTAAGCTACAAAAAACAAGATAATCCTTTTGAATAATGAATTTGTTTTCGATTAATATAAACCTTTTACTTTGCAAGAAGCTAAAGATTAATTGATGTTCATATTTTGGTATCAATTTGGTGAAAATTGTAGAGAATTAGAGGGCATGCATTTTGCTAATGTTATTTAATATTCATTGTGCTCCTGCGCACCTGCAGTGTGAAGGATTATATTATTGAATAGTATGATGATCCATAATTCACTCACATGTAACTAATATGTATGTATATATATATGGGAAAGAAAAAACCCAGAGTAGGTATTTTCTCCGCCGCTTAATTAATATGTGGAGATTTATATTTATATAACAGTGGATTAGTTTAATTTGATTAAAAAAGTTGATCACATTTTTGCATCTATGAAGTTAATGCAGTGCACAAAGTATAGTGTATGGGTAATTGGCTAAGATAATTTGAGTATTATAGTTTTTTTAAAAAAAATTTGCTTGTAAATTTCACTGTTAATTGTTACTGAAATATGTACAATCATGCATGGAAAATCAAATTTTAATTTGACTTTTTCTTGTGAAACAGTAATTTTAATATTGTGGCTTTCCAATTTTTTTTAACTTTTAATGATATATTGTTGTTTGATTTTTCTTTTTCTTTACTTTTTGTGATGTGTGTTGATTTAATTTTTACATTTTTTTTGTATTCTTCATTTATTTATAAATGTTCTTTAGTGTATTTATTTATTTAGCAATTTTTTTGGTTTTGGATTTTGTCTTTAATTAAGTATTTTCTTTAAATTTAAATGTTGTTCATATTATCTTACATTTAAAATTTTTAGTAATTTGATGACTACTTGATTTGTCAAAGATTGTTTCCATTAGCAGCAAATGTAAATATTTTATACTTTTCCTTAATATTTATTGTAATTTATGTTTTACTGATTTTAATCTTAACTAAATGAAATTGTCTACCAATTTTTCCCTAAGTAGTTTTAGTTTTCCTATTTCCATCCTAAAGCATCTCTAAGTATTTTTTTTTAAAATTTAGTGTTTTTTTATTTAATTTAATACGTATTGTGTAAATTTAATTTAATGGTTCAATTTGGTTTTAATTTATTATTTCCTTTCCTTTTCAATTTGGTTTACTACGATGTTCGTTTGTTTGATTACCAATTCTCATTATTTTTCTTATAACAATATTTTTCATGTTGTGTTACACGTGTAACGCACGGCTGATATACTAGTTCTATAAAATAAAGGATTCTCGATCATCGAGGCAGATCCTCTTAGCTCTGGTCTTCAATCCCAAGGATTTAATTATATATTATAATTAACAAGTGACCAACCTACGCAATGTATGGGCATGTTACATAAAGTGATTAAATACAAAGTATAAATAAGTGATTTTTTTTTTTGTCAAATTTAAGTAGCTATATTTTCACAAAAAAAAATAAAATTAAATAAATCAAGGGCATTTTCAACTATGTGATTAAAATTGTAAGAATATATATTAAATTTTAAGAATGTTACTTAAAAAAGGGCTATCAAATCGATGTACCAAATTTAATCTAAATTAGACTATTTTAAGATGGAATGAGTATACAAGTTACCTCATCTTTCCATATCTTCATAAACATAAAGGGATATGTAAAGGTAGGTAAAATTAACCGTAAAGCGAAGTGAAAATTAATACTAACACAATAAATACATGTATTAAATATTTATATGCATCATAAATATCTCTACTTCGATCCCCAGTTTAATTAATTTGTGTCACTCATCCCCCTACTTCTGGTTGTTGGACATGCAATTAATTGCTACCATTTTTATTTTGGCCTTGTAGGATGAAATTTGGCTATTCATTGTTTAAGAATATATTTTATTAATTTGTTGGTGGGAATTTCATTTTTTTTTATAGAAATAGTGTTGTTGGTATTGATGACTTTACTAAAGAATTAATTGGCCATATCCTCGTTCTAGCATGAATATGGAGGGAGGAGGATAAAAGGGTAATTAGGGGGAATAACAATGAAAATTACTTGGCTGTATTGGGTGGTGCTAGCCAGTGTTAGCTTCTTTTATGTAGAGACCAAATGGCATAAATATCATATCAGATAAACATGCATATATGACTCTAATATCAACCACAGAAGCTTCAATCTCCCAAGGAGGATCAAGTTTAATTAGAAAAGCATAAATCAATGACAAATTAATGTAGTCACTCTCAATGATAGTGATAGTATTCTTCCAATCCTTTGCAAGCACAAGAAAACGTACAGGTTTCGCGAATGGCCAGCCCTCGCCAGCTATATATTGCTGATCGAGTTTGTGAATTTTCAACTCCATCCATACACAAATATATCTACGTGACAAAACAAAATAAATAAATGACACGAAAACACGTGATATATATTGTTTGTGTCTAGTATTTTTGGCATAATTCTATTTTGTGTTTGTCTCAGAATCCCGAGGACAATTAAAATAAAATAAAATTGACATTCACCATGAATTCTCACTTGAAGTGACGTCTAATTCAAGTTAGTATTTATGTTCATTTAACTAACAAATCCACAGATAATCCATCTCGATATAAGATAGGTGGGTCATTACACATTGTCCCATTCTCATCGGGTTGGATCACACAACAATGATTACACTGTGTCAGCCACAAAAAATAATTATCAAATATCCAAGTGTTAATAAAGTTGAGTTACTTTTGATACAATATATAACATATATCACAAAATTTTACATGAATCTTGAAATAACTAGTCCAAGTTATATTATAACTAAACAAAGTTTACCCGCAAGATTTAGGGGGTCCAATGCAAATTTGAAAAACAGGACCCTCTTATATCTGCAAGAAAATTTCTTAAAGAAAAACTATATTGGGACAAAGATATGATCAACAAATGTTTTCCCCTGGTTTATATATTATTCAAAATGCATGCTTAGGGTAGTGTGCATGTTGACTTTTTTTATGTGTCTATTATTCCATTAATCAGATGGTTAGGTGAGCGTGCATATATGATGATTGATGACCATCTTAATAACTTTAGCCAGGGGATCGATTGATGTAAATTAACCCACCAACTTATGCCTTTTCATTTGGATCCTAATTAGCCCTTAGCTAGACTTAATTTCATACGTACACAAATGAGGCTTATGTCTATGTATACATGTCAAATGTGCTTCATTTATATATATATATATATATGGTAATGTATCAAGTATAAATAAATGAAGAACAATATATATGCATGTATACACACGTGTCTACTTCCATAATTATCAAACACATTTATATCTATTGGGCAGTTATATATTATTTTCACGATAAATGTCAAGAGCTATATTATTTAATCATTGATCAATTCCATACATATTTAATTTATTATTTATTATTTTAATTTAGTTATTCATATTGTCAAAACAAATATTTATTTTTCAGAATATAATATTAATTTAAAAAATTGTACTATATAATTTTAAAATTGTATATTTATTTAACAATAAACATGATTATTTGGGCAATAGTACATCTCAATAACAGTATTGGTCGCATCGGAGAAATTAATATTTGTCGGTGTGAAATTTAAAAGGTGCTAGTAATATATGCTGGTTAAATCAAAATTAAAAAAAGGAGCTAGTAATGGGAGTATATCGAGAAAAGAGCATGTAGTTTTGCTTTTAAAAGTAAGGGAGCAATTGACTTAAAGAAGTCCAGTGATAGAAAAAAGAGTAAAACATAAAGACAGAAGAGAAATAGGGACAAATAAATTGCTTCCTAGCATAGGATGCCAAATAATTATCTCTCATTATTTTTTATTTTTCAAAAACATAAACTCTAGTCGATTAAACATTATCATAAAGTTTATTCAAAAGGGTGGAGCCAGAAATTTGATGTGTGTGTGGTGGGAGGAAGTATAGCACATAAAACAACTTTAATTAAAATGGGACAACTAAAAACAATGACGTAATGGCTAGCTATTCTGGGTTCAAAAAATCGGGCTTAGACTAAGAATTTTTTAGATCGAGTTTCGGCAAATACAAAATCACCTATGACATAGATCAAGAAAATAATAATTAAAGGAGGGACAAAATTATTTACTATTCATTTCCAAGATTTAGCGCGGGTTGGGGGGAATAGCAAGTACATTTTTTACTTTTTTAAAGAATATTTACCTTCGAAACAAAGAGGGTACCTCTCTTTATTCGGTGACCCATTTTTAACTCTTAAGAAATATATTCATCTTTTTCAATTACGAGCCAAAACTTACTTCAACTCAAATTTTCAACTAGTGAGAAGGGGGCGCTGACAACTAATTCAAAAATTAAAAGTTGCATATTTATCAAAGTGGTGAAAATTGCAGAAGATTAGAGCTAGGGCAAATTTCATATATATATTATGTATGTAAATATGCAGATCTTCCTCTTTTTCCTCATGTTATCATAATTAATTAACATGTTACTGTACCGTATAATGTGTACTACTGAAAGTGAAAGAGCACAACTGTCCAATGGATCATAATTCTCACTTAATTTTTGCTAATGTTATTTATTATGCTTCTGTGCACCAGTGTGAGTACTATTATTATTGAATCCCATGATCACCCATAATTCACTCACATGTAACTAATACGTTTATGTTATGTACATTGGGTGGTACTATTGTTAAAATAATTATATTTATTTATAAAGCATTATACAACATTAAAATTATGCAATACAACTTTTCAAAACAATACTATATTCTAGCAGCGACATAATTATTTTGGTAATATGTATACCCTTTTTTTCTTTTAAAAAAAGGCTGCAAGACTGGGTTAGAAGTTAAAAATTATGGCACATTTGAAATCTTTCTTATTCTTGTTTGTGGAGATATTAACGTGTTTCATTTACACCAATATAAAAAATAAGAAATTCCACGCATTTTGATAGTTTTAATTAAATACATTATTCATTGATCCATCGGCTCAACGAGAGTACGAGACTGTTCGATTGTGCTTGTAAGCAGACAAGCTTTGTGAAAATTTTCTCCTCACATTAGTCTGATTTAATTTTAAAAAATGTAACATATTAAAAGTTTGTTTCTAAAAATAAGCCATAAACAGTGATAAAACAAAATCAACCTTCTAAATTGACATAGATATAGTTTAAACTCAAGCGCACACAATATGTTTCCCCTCATATATATAATATAATCATAAATATTATATTTATTTTTTTGAGCGCATCGATGATGGTGGAGATTCAAACTCAAAATTCCCCCTAATCAAAATTAGATGAAGGTGGAGAGATTCAAACACAAAATTCCCCCTAATCAAAATTAAATTATGGTACTAGGCTAATCGAAGTAGATATTAAAATTACATTTTTTTAAATAGGCTCAACTTCCAAGCTAAACATGAATAGCTAATATACGCTTTATTCAATTGAAAGCACCCAATACAAAAGCATAAATCGATTCATTTCAAAGTATGGAATTTAAATAAAAAGACATAAAACAACCCAGGATTAAATTAATATATATTTGAACTTTCCACTAAAACATAATTAAACATTAAAAAGAAAAAAAAAAACAACTAATGGTTGAGACCCATGCATAGTATTTTTTTTCCACAACTTAAAATTAAAATTCCAAACAAATTAAGACTCAAGGCAAGTCCTCCTCAATGTGATACTCTTCCATGGAATTATTATTGTTGTTATTGAACTCATAAGAGTTCCCATTGTTTCCATAGTTACCCCTACTATTATACTCATACCTCGAATCTACTCCTCTTGAGTTGTCATTTGCATTGAGGCTATTGTAATTTTCATTATTAAGGTCATAATAGTACTTTCCATTCTCCAAGAACCTTGTGTCACTCATCCCCAGCTTCTGGTTGTTGTTCATGTTGCCACCATAGTTGTTGGTGGGGGTGCTGTAGCCTTGCTTTTCCGGGTTGTACATGCTGGCTTCATTGTTGTACTTGTAACTATTAATTGGGGTGGTGTAGCCTTTTTCCATGAACCTAGTGTCACTCATCCCCTGCTTCTGGGAGTTGTACACGTTGTTGTCACCATTGTAGTAGTTGTTAGCCTCACCCTCCTTCTCTGGGTTGTACGTGTTGCCATCATTGTTGTAATTATTAATTGGGGTGGTGTAGCCTTTCTCCATGAACCTAGTGTCACTCATCCCCTGCTTCTGGGAGTTGTACATGTTATTGTCACCATTGTAGTAGTTGTTAGCCTCATCCTCCTGCTTCTCTGGGTTGTACATCTTGCCATCATTGTAATTGTAATTATTGATTGGTGTAGTGTACCCCTTTTCCATGAACTTTGTCTCACTCATCCCCTGCTTCTCAGAGTTGTACATGTTGTTCTCACCATTGTAGTAGCTCCCCTGCTTCTCTGGGTTGTACATGTCACCATTGTTGTAATTGTTACTATTGATTGGTGTGGTGTACCCTTTTTCCATGAACCTTGTGTCACTCATACCTTGTGGCTCTGTCACATAAGCCTCATTGTTGTTGGAATTAGAGTAGGGCCCGCCACCACCGGTGGTAGTGGAGGGGGTAGTGGTGGTGGTGACCGGAGGAAGCTGGCCGGACTCATGGCCATATAGGCCATAGGCACCATTTTGGCCTTGTGGGATGAAATTTGGCTCTTGTTCTTTGTTTAAGGGAAATTCATTTTCTTTTTTGGTGGGGATTTCATTTTCTTTAGGAAGGTTGGTGTTGGGATTGGTGACTTTGCTAAAGAATTGGCTATCTCTAGCATGAATATGGATGGAGGAGGATAAAAAGGTAATTAGGAGGAGGAAGAACAATGAAAATTCCTTGGTAGAGGAAGCCATGAGTATATTGGGTGATGGTGCTAACTAGTGGTGAAGTGGAGTGATAGTGTTATCTTTATATACATATACATATATATATATATATATTAAGGAGAGGGGGGGTCTTTAATTTGTGGTGTGTTGTGTCATGTGTGTGCATTTAATTATTTCTCCAATTTTTTTCTACTCAATTTGGTGCAAATGGGACAGGGGAATGGGTGATGATTGTGGTCCCCTTGTAATGCTTACCACTTCAACAAAAGAGCCCTTTTTTCTTCTCTTCTAATAATAATAACAATTAATTATTTCTCATTTTTGCATTTCATATTGGGTGGCTATGGCAATTTCTAGAACAAGGTACTATAGAAAATGCACATGGTACAACTTTTTGATATAGTATCATGCTTTTGGTAAATCTATAATTACTTTGATAATAAATATGTATATTTTTTATATATAATAGATTGCTCGTTGGTTATGACCCGTGATGGGTGGGAGTTCACTGAAAATATATAGATAACTTTTTCTTTTTAAATTAAAAGTAAATATTATAATTACTAGACAACTTTTTCTTTTTAAATTAAAAGTAAATATTATAATTACTAGACTTCACTTAAAAGAAGGAAGAAAGCGTGAGGGGAAGAGTTGATATCTAATTTATAGCTTAATTATTATTCGGCGCGCAGACGTACATGTATAATTTGTAAATGAAGAAGTATAGTATAATATATATATATATATATATATATATTATAATGCTAAAACTTTGTATATGAGATTCGGTCATGTCTCATAAGTATATTTATATTATAAAACATTAAGTTTGACCAAATTTATTTTTAAAAAGTATAAGAATCTAATGGTAAAAAATATACATGTTATGGTGTGCATTGACTTTACACTATTGGATGAGTTTTATACACACGTCAAGATATCACATTAAAGTTAAAATACTCACATTAATAATATACACATAATAAATTCTGACACACCAATAATTGTTTATATATTAAAATAACTTAAAATAAAAAATTCAAAATTTAATATTTAAAATCTACTAATCAAGATTAATTAAATAAGATCCATAATGACTATAGAATTGTGTAAAAAAATAAAAAATTATTGAGTAACATTTAATACCCAAATTTAATAGAAAATTAATATTTAAAATCTACTAATTTAAGTAAAGAAAACAAAATCCATCATGACCATAGAATTATGTAAAAAAAATAAAAAATTATTGAGTAACATTTAACACCAAAAATATACATACAATAAACTCTCACACGCAAATAGTTTTTTCTACATTAAAAAAGCCATAACTTAAGATAAAAAATTCAAATTTTAATATTTAAAATCTACTAATCAAGAAATTTAATATTTAAATATACTAATCAAGATCAATTAAACAAGATTCATCTTAAAATAAAATATTTAATATTTAAAATATACTGATCAATAAATTTAATAAAAAATTAATATTTAAAATCTACTAATCAAGATAAAGTAAACATGATCATCATGACTATAGAATCATGTAAAAAAATAAGAAAAATTATTGAGTAACATTTAACACCAATAATATACACACAATAAGCTCTCACACACCAGTAATTTTTTCTACATTAAAAATGGCATAACTTAAAATAAAAAATTCAAAAGAATTATGTAAAAAATAAAAATAAAAATCATTGAGTAACATTTTACCCCAATAATATACACACAATAAACTCTCACACATTAATATTTTTTTCTACCTTAAAAATGCCATAACTTAAAATAAAAAATTAAAATATACTAATCAAGAAATTTAATATTTAAATATACTAATAAAGATCAATTAAACAAGATTAATCTTAATATAAAAAATAAAAAAATTTAATATTTAATATTTAAAATATACTAATCAAGAAATTTAATATTCAAATATAGTAATCAAGATTAATTAAACATGATCCATCATGACTATAGAACTATGTAAAAAATAAAATTAGAAAAATTATCCAGTAACATTTCACCAATAATATACATACAATAAACTCTCACACGCCAATAATTTTTTCTACATTAAAAATATTATAACTTAAAATAAAAATTTTAATATTTAAAATATACTAATTAAGATCAATAAAACGAGATCCATCATGACTATAGAATTATGTAAAAATAATAATAATAATTATTGAGTAACATTTAAGGACGCACTTTATGTGTTCGTACATTATTAGTCATTTCACTATGTCATTTTTAGGAGTGTTCACATTATATTAATCAAAATTTTGGATTATTTTCAAATCATATCAACAGACGTGGTTGAATTCTTGTTACATATGTCCTTAAGTTTAATTTGTAAAAAACTTATTTTGCCCAAATCAAAAAATATGATTAAAAGATTATTTAAAAAATTAAAAACAAGTCGGTTCAATTCGGTCTACTTTTAATTTTATAGCATGAAGATATATTGAATTTAAGTTTGTCGATTCAGATTCATCATACGTTACACCTTTTTACCGTATTATCAATTTTTATTTAATTTACCGTACCCGATAGTACATGTATACCTTAGTATACGTACATAATAAGCATATCTCCAAACCCTTTCAATTTGTTTACCTTTTTTTTTAGTTTCAGTTTCCAAGAAAAATAAAAGACCAAATTCAACAGAGGTAGGTAAACAATAGCTCATATTTATATAGCTTCCAACCCTAACGACAAATTCAACTCTGGGTTGACATATATAACAACTTACTGACTTTTTTACATGTAATCGGTGAAAATTTTGTCTTTAGCTATAATTTGTTATATATATATATATGTTAGGGTTTTGTTGATTTGTTGGGCTTGTTTATATTATTTGAATTTTACCCAAAAAAATTAAAAAATAAGTTGGGTTTTGTTTGTTGTCAAAATTTGCTATTGATATAATTGACATCATGGAATTAGTTGTCTAAATGAGTGTTACATGATCGGAAAAAAAAAAGGTTTTAGTGGAACACCACGTTGTGCAATATGTGTGCCATTACCAATTCTTACTTTTAAGAGCATTGAAGTCGTCGTCAAGGTGGAATCGGACCAATGTTCTTGTTCATTATTAGCATCGCACAAACAATACAGTTATCACACATTCACGCGACAGTGGCTAGAGTTGGCACCGATGCGATATATAACACCACAAATTCTCAATCGAAATTTACGGCCTAAGTTGTCATTCAAGTATATTGAATTAACACATAAGCCAATGATCGACCGCCACACTGTTTATGTTTTTAATCGTGGTACACTTATAATTTCGTGCCTAACATAATTATACAAAAATTTATAGATCATATTAATCGTATTTTGTCGTTTTTAAATGCATATCGTGAAAAACATAATATCATGCACTTGTGCATGGTAAAAAGAAGTCCGGGAAAATATGATTAAAAGTATTTCGATAGGAATTAATACAAATATAATATAAGAGAAGTGCATCGAAGACTATATAGTGAAGAATAATGAGACTTGGGGGTAGAGGAGTGTTTGGACAAATTGAGATAGAAAAAAGAGAGGGGGATGTAGATAAACATACACATATTGAGTGGGCAAGTAATTATGGCGGGGATTGTGGAGTGGGTAAAGGGACGTTGAAAATAATAATAAGAAGAAGAAGGGGGCAGGGCACTTTGCATGTGGCCTCTACACTTTTGTCTAAGTTTTAGGTCTATGGTACACACCTAACCCTTTTACCTGCCTTAGAGGATTGATGGCCCCCTCTTTCCACCTCATGTAATTAAGCATGCATGCTCCATCCCCTAATTTTTGTGGGACCCAATTTTAGTGACCCAATACTCATCACAACTAAGTACATTTTTACATTCTTGAGACCTATTTTTTTTTTTTGGGTGCACATCTAAATTTAGTGTTCCATTACGAAGAAAAGGGCTAGATCAATAGATTTAATATATTTGACTTTTGAGGAAAAGAAGGGGATGCTACGAGTCGAGCTTTGGCAAGCAATTCATTTTGGCATCCCATTTTTGCTAGCTAGAATTTATTATATTTGATTTTGTTGTCAAACGACAAATGACTTTTAATATTGAAGTAGAATTACATTTTTAATGTATGAAATATAATCACTCAATTTATTAATTGATTTGATAATAGTGTTTTCTTACTTCTTCTTCTTCTTTTTTTTTTTTTGAAGATGGTTTATTATTATTATTACTACTACTATTACTCTTGCTTGATATTTTAGCCACAAAATCAGTGGTTTAGTAACAGTGTAGTAATTTAATTATCACAAAAATTAGTTTCATATGTAGATGCTATTGTTTCGAGAAAATATTGATGCACAGTTTATACACGCGCACATGTTAGTAATCGCGCGATTGCAAATAATGAGACTATGTTGAAGGATGAAGGATGATAATATTGTCAAACTAATTATGCTTATTGTCAAAGTACTATATAACTTTAAAAGTATACAGTACAACTTATGAAAGTAGTATTATACTTTGACAAAAAAATAATTGCTTTGCCAATAAGGATATAACCCATGTATGAAATGCAAGATTATTCATATTTTTCTAAAGATAATATATAAACATTTAACATCAAGATTATTAATGGATGTAATTAATATATTAAAATACACTAAGAAAAACTACTTTTAAAATACTACGTACACATTCATTTTCACGGGTATTATTTGACATGATTACAAGGGGACCTAACCTTTAATTTGTAAGAACTAATAACTGTCATAACTATTTATTTGGTAAATGTAATTAATATGCAGTTTAAAATTAGATGGATAGTTATAATCTCAATGGCTGGATGGGTACAAAATTATGACTAAACTTTAAATGCTTGAACTCAATTAAGTTAGAAATCAACAACTGCAACAACCAATTTTATTGGAACTACAATTGGCTGGCTGATTTATTAAAATAATATTCCCGTGAGTTATGTTTTATTTTCTTTCAAGTAATACTTAATATTTCATACAAACTCATGTGTCATCAATTACATAAAAGAGAAAACATACAAAGCATAATGTTTGTCTCAACAAATTCATTTAATTGATGTGTCCTCATTTTGTAAAAAAAAAAAAATTCTCAAATAAATTATGAGTAGCACTTTCTATTTCTCTTATAGTTATAAAAAATATTAAAAAATAAGCTTCTTTTTTTTTTGTGAACCAAGTCTGGTTTAATTAATTTTGTGTTTTTTTATTATTAGAAAGAATTAATGATTATATATATATCGCATCAGATTATTACTCAGATGATGTGGGACAAATTTTGAATAGTGTGTAACACATTATCACTTACTATAACCCTACAATCCAACACATGTACATAGTTCGCCGGCAACATTAGAATCGTTATAAAGATACATTCAAAAAAGAGAATCGAGTGTGAAGGAACCAAATTGATAGAAAATGGCTTGAGTGAGTTTGCCCTGTAATCCTATACATTACTACTATGTGTGTGCGTGCGCGTACGTACGTGTGAGAGTGGTTTATATAACTAGAAATAAATAAATAAAGTTTAGCATATGCGTAAGAAACATCCACCATTGATTGTTGTCAACGATGGTGTTTTGACCAATTATTTCCATCACTTTTTGTAAGGGTTGAGTGTGTAATTTGTTGCGTGATTAGTGGAAGATTTCATTTGCATTCACCTTTTCAAAACGCGTATGAATTTGGCATATAAGATTGTGTTCACCGCCAAGTGCCAATATACACAAGAAGTGGGTGGATTAGTTCAAGGGTGGTTTACCTTCCTATCTTTTAACTATTCAAAACTAAATTCTGAACGCCTAATGTTAATTTTTTTTTTTTTTTGAATGATCATCTTAATATAAACTATTTTTCATTTTTGCCACAAATATATATTATTTTATGATATGCATTGGTAAATGCCTTGGTTTGACAAATTTATCTTGCTTAATGTCATTTTAACTAGGTCAATTATTTTAGTTCTTTAAGACCCTATGTGATTCAAAGGTTCTAATTAGTAACAATCTTTAGATTAAGCGTTGTTTTATTATCATTTTTTACTCCGAGTAAAACTACATGTCTTATATAATGTAATGCTTGACATATAACATTCATTTTTGTATTTATATATATAGAGCTATGACTATCTCAAACCTCTCATTAACATTATGCATTTTTTTATGTTTTAAACACACACACACATATATATATTTATATAAGTGAGTCGTAAATGTATGGAATGTGCTTAGAATTGTAGGGAGAAAGTGAAATAAGTAAAAAAGGGGGAAAATTAGAGATGAAAAAGGAAAAGGAAGGAAGATATATAGAAAATATAATAATCTCCAAAGACATTTAACGGGGCCCGAGGAAGCATCCAAATCTAAGCCCTAGTTGTAGTACTAGTAGGCCAGGTGATATTTATTGTGGTAGTTGTGATTTCTTTTTTTCTTTCTTTATTCAATTGGACCCCCGCAGATTCCATGATCATGGTGAATGTCCCCCACCATCCGCAAAACCCAAAATAAAGTCTAGTACCGGGGCTTTCTGTAATTTGTCATGAACGCCAATGGGCGCGCGTGACAAATTGGAATTTTATAGGAAACTCGACTTCAATTTGTATGTATTTGTAGACACCCATGAATTTTGTGTTGATCACTATATAAAAATCTTAAAAGAGACTAGCTTTTTTTTTTTTTTTTTTTCAAAATTAAGGGAGGTGTAAGTCTCTCCCTTAATCCTACAAATAAAGAAAAACCCTCCCCTCCCACCCCATGAGTGGAACCCTTGACCTCAAGGCAAGGGTGGAGGTTGCCTACCACTGGGCCAACCCCTCTCCTCTTAAAAGAGACTAGCTTATAAGATGAAGGTTCAATTTATATTGTAATGGTATATATTAAATTATAAACCTTATAAAATTTAAGTAAAATTAAACATACATATTAAACGGTTGCAAATATCATATTTATTTAAAATTTTAATTGCTTAATAAATATAACAAAAATAATTAATCTAACAGTGGAATGATAAATTATGAATTAGATAAAAAGTTTTAAGATGGCATAAAACTATATAATCTTACACCATCACATTGGTGCAAGTTAAATCTTGACCGGTGTATAAACCTAATAATATATATATATATATATATATATATTAGACATACTTGTACCTACAGTACTATCGACTTGAACTCATATTGAATTTTTGTTCTAGAACTTATACCCAAAATCTTGTCACAAACCCTATTAGTTTGGGAGATATTTTAAACAGTTGGATATCTATACCAAAATTCAATTTAAGCATCTTGTTAGAAACAACCCAACCTAATCAGTGTAGGTTTTGTTTTAAAAAATTTCAACATGTTCATTTTAATATGCATACGCCCAAACAATGCTAAACCCTAACCTACCTCATCACATTTTAGTTAAAATATATTTTGAAGGTAGTTAAAAAAAATTATTATATTTAAATTGAATCAGATTGGGTCAAAAGGTTTAAATTTAATGAACCCTGCTCGAACTTATAAGAGATCTTTGTTATTGAACTTATTATATTCACCTCGGTCTTAAAAAAAACCTAACTTATTAGGGAGTATCGAATCAAAAGGATATTTAGCGAATTCAATATGCATGAGTTGTTAATTAGAAAGAATTTGACCCAATACATGCGTGACCCCCACCATTTACTATATGTATAGGTTCTAACTCGATCAATCCCACCCTATGAAGCACGAATATGAAAATGGATATCGAATACGACACTGCACCAATACAATGATACGGTAAAATTAGAAAAATATAAGATACGATACATCTTAGATACAGATAATAAAAAAATAATTATAATATATATACATATATATTTAATTATTCAGCTATAATAATTTTATAAATTTATGAACAATATTATTAATATTCATAAAATTAAAACAAATAACTGAGCAATTTAATTGCATAATAACTTAAAAGTAGATATAATATTCTGACTTGAATACCAGAAGAAAGATAGAGATCAAACAACGACGATTATAGATGAAAAATATAGTATTTTGGTTAATCATTTCATCTTCTATTAAAATGGTTGACATGTTCATTGAGCTGTAAAGAGAAAGTCCAAGTTTCTTTGCGAGGTTTCTATATTAAATGAATTATTTGTTATTTTTAAAGCGACCTCAATAAAAAATTATAAAACTTATCCCGCCGTATCCCGCAAGTATCTCTCATGTATCCCGCAGGTATTCTTGCTATATTCGAAATTTTAAAAATAATTCAAAAATATCAGATACTCCGATACATATCATGTACGTATCCCGTCATATGGGCGGTGTATCCGTACAAAATACGTATCCGATATTGATACTTCAACCCTAATTAAAATATCCGTGCTTTAGAGGTCCCGCCCCAACCCACATGACATGTAATTATATGATCTTATAATTGTATTTGAAGAAAAAATATTATATTCAAATCGGGATGTGATGAATCAAAAGGGTTAATCTAATAAATTTTCATAATAAACAATAAACATTACATTAATCCAAGTTAATTTTAGTACATTTTATATTATTTTTGAAGAAACAATCATTAAGTTATTGAAACATATTTTAGTAATAAAAATTAATTCAGAAAAAATATTTTTTTTTACTAATAAATATTTAATCCTTTTTTTAAAACTAACAAAGTATTAACGATTTATTAATAGAAAGTTAATTGAGATGGAAATAACTTAGAATTTGAAATGTTTGGTTCTAGAAAGAACTTCTTTCTTTTAACTAAAGATTAAACTTTTTTTTTGAGAGAATAAATGATTGTATTTTTTGATAAAATTTAGTGGGTGAACCAAAGATAGAGTAAATCAATTCCGCAAAATTTCATCAAAAAAATTTAATTAGGAAATAGTTGAACTAAAGATTGATATATATATATATATATATGCGTACATTTCGACTGTTGTAATTTTAGATTTTTGGATCACTCACTTTTCAATTGAATTTTTCGATAAAATTTGGTAAAACTAATCTAATAATTATGGAGATCATATCTACCAAATTTATTATAAAATTCAATCATTCACTCTCTCAAAAGGGAAAGTCCATTCTTTAATTTAGAAAAAAAAAGAAGTCATTTTTGGAGCTTAGCTCAGAATTTGAATATCAAAATAAATTGAAACTTGAATATTCTTGAAATACTTTAATATTTAATAGAATATATATAAATAGGTATAATTTTAAGTTACCACCATGCTACGAATAAATTCAAGTATGCAGTTGGAATATATTATGCTTGATTGAACCGTAATTTTGTGGAATGAGTATTATTTCTTCTATCGATTGAAGGCAAGGTACCTTCTAAGCCCCCCAACTATGGCTGGGAATTTAGAACCGGGAATCGAAGAACCGGTCCGAACCAAACCGATCAGTTCGGTTCTTGAAAAATAGGAAACTTTTGCTACCGGTTCGGTTCTTCGAGATTGTTAACGGTTCTTGACATAATTTTTTTCTGATAACCGTTAAGGAACCGTTATTAGATTTTCCTTCTAAATTGCTTAGAAACCGAACCGCTAGAACCGTTAGAGAACCGTTATTTCTTTCCAATAACCATTAATATTTCGATTTTTTCGGTTTTTTTCTTGTTAACCAATAAACCGGTTCTTTCCAATAACCGTAAAGGAACCGGTTTTAATCTTGTTAATGGTTAACCGATAAATTGGAAGAACCGAACCGTTAGAACCGGTTCAATTCTTAAACCAGTTCTTCACTTTTTTATAAGTAGAACCAAACCGTTAACATATAACCGGTTCGGTTAATGGTTCCGCGAAAGGTCCCAAGCCTACCCCAAACATGCCTTTACTAAGGAGAAATACCATTCATCCCACAAACTTACCAAACGTTGCATTTCAATTATATTTAAATCACAATTTTTTGCTAAATCCGGAGGAAACAAAGAAATCATGGATAGTGATGCATTTAAAATTCCATTTGCGTTTGCTTTAAGATATATATTTTTTTTCAGTTCAGGGTCATTTTGCAACTTTGAAAATAGCTTAGGAGATATTTACGTAATCAATGGAAGTTAATAGAACAGAACATCTATGAGGTCACTGAACAGCCCTAGTCACTAATTTCCCCCTAATCAATTATCAACAACACGATACAATTTAAATAGAAAAAATAAATTTTACAACAATAAATAATGATAATAAAATCAAATAACAATATTGAAAAGAAGAGAACCCTTCAAGTATCAGGAAAAGGATTCCACAGCAGAAGAAAGAAAACCAAGATATTCGGAATTAATACAGGAATAGAAGGATGAACATTACTGAAAAGGCGTTTCCTCATAAACCTCTGCCTCACATAATTCCTCTTGTATTCTTCATCACCCCACTTGGGTTCTTCAACTCCATTGGCTAGTATCAATGGCGGGGGTTGTTGAAAAGGGCATTTGGACCTCCATGAGGTTTGAGGGAGGCAAAATCTGGAGACCCTTTTTAGGAAGAGAGATAAAACCCATTTTAGAGAGAGAAGATTAGAATTAGGATTAGGGCAGAGGAGGGGAGGGTAGTCCCAGTGGAGGTAACAGGGGATTTGGGTGGAGATGAATAATTGGGAGTGGAGAGATGGGGTGGTTGTTGGGTGGGTTAGGATGTGGGTTAGGGCCTGGTGTTTTTGCTCCCATGTTGTTTCTTCCATTATTATTTCATCATTTTTGTCTCTGGTTGGTGAATTTGCGAGAGAGACTGATGATTTACAGGTTGGGCTACACTGATAAATGGATAATCACGCGGGCCGCCTTGAGTTTTCGATTTATTACACTTACGAACCCCATGTTTTGAGAATGACGCTAAACTAAACTTTTTTTTTTGGTATACCTTATATTCGTGTAGCTTTGTGGGCCATGCTACAAACAATATATGTGAAAAAAAAAATATCGGTAAAAGCACCCTTAATTTTCAGTGTACACATTTATTATTAAAAAATAACAAGGGAGTTCCCTTCATCATCTTTTATTCAATCCAATTTTATTATTAAAAAATAAAAAGGGAGTTCCCTTCATCATCTTTTATTCAATCCAATTTTAAACACAAAAATTACTTTCTTGTTTACTGCTTTCTGATTGCTTTACTCCCTTCTATTCATCCTCTTTTATTCAATCCAATTTTAAACACAAAAACTACTTTCTTGTTTATTTCTTTCCGACTGCTTTATTCCCTTCTATTAGAGAAAATTGAATCTTACATTGATGTTGCAATAACAATAAAATAAATATTATCAAAAAAAATATCCAAATATGAAATGAAAATTCATCTACAACTCAAAGGAAAAATGTTTTAATGAAATTCTATATTAATTAGATTGTGTTTATTGAATGTAAATATTAAGTCAAGAAATCGTTATTTTTAAAATACTAAAGGATATATATATTGAGTTAAAATGAAGTGGCTAGTTAAGGGTGCCTTTACCGACACCCAAAAAATAAATGTCTTGCGACTGCCTTCAATAGAACTGGTGAAAGGGCTTGGTCTAGCCAGCGCAAGGTGGCCCAATACCATTGAGGCTGAGACCCTGGATCTTCTCTACGCTAATAGTTGTAACTTCCATTTTGTCGATACGGCATACAGGACATAGCATGGTGTCACGGGGTGCCTTCCAACAGCACTCGTGACCGACACCGACAACACTTCATCAGCACCGTGCTTGCGCCCGAGCGCAGCACGGCCCAACAGGCAATGATCGATCGCGCTTCATCAGCACCGTGCACGCGCGCGAGCGCAGCACAGCCTCTAGTTTTATTATTCTGTTTAGGTTTCCCTTATGTAAATATTGTTGTTTCCATGTAACTAGATTTAGGAATTTTCCTTGTAATTGCATTTCATTTCCTTTGTAATAGTTTTCTTGTAACTTGTAAGACCTAACGTGCACTGCTACCACTCTGGTATTTTCATTAAGTGGTTATATGTGGGGATAAGACTATCTGCCTCACACCCGAGTTGCCTACCAGTGCACGTTGTTTAGCACTTGCTTTCAAGCTCTTACTTTCTTTCGAATTGTAATAGCTTTCCATGTAATCTAATTTTCTTGCAATGAAGTAATCTCAATTTGCGCTCACGCTCTTTTTCAAATTACTGTTGTTGCATGTTGTTCACTGATTGTTAATAAAATTCGATCACATTCAACTGTGCTATCGGTTAGCCCGGTCGTTCACGCGGCCTCCTTTGTGCCATCAAAGGACGCCCCGTGACAGTTGGTATCAGAGGGATTGTTTTCGATTGCTGCCTTGTAAAACCCAGTTGGTGTACCTTACTACGTTATGATGAGAATCGAAGCCCTCGAGAGAAATGTTGGCTTGCTAATGGAGAAAATGGGCGGAACGCCCTCTCTCATCGATCGTGTGCAAAGTTTGGAGTTACGCACTCAAACTATCCCAGCAGGGGATGCATCGGGTAGCTCACCCGCACTAATCGATCGCATACAAGATTTGGAGGAAGGCCTCCAAAATCTTCAGGGAATCCCACCAGGGGGTCACTTTGGGAAGATGATGGATGAGATGAGAACTGAAATCGATCAACTCGCCCAGAAATTGACTATATTGTCGATGGCAGTCGCTAACTCACCAGTTGGGGGTGGGGAGCGCACGAAGATAAAAGTGCCGGAACCCAAAGCATTCACCGGTGTTCGTGATGCTAGGGAATTAGAAATTTTGTTTTTGACATGGAACAATATTTTCGTGCAACAAAGGTCGACGAGGAGGAAACGAAGATATCCTCTGCGTCCATGTACTTGTCCGGGGATGCCAAATTATGGTGGCGGAACAAGTACAACGAGGTTCAAGCTGGGGAGTGCGAGATTAGCACTTGGGAGGATCTGAAAAAGGAGTTGCGTGATCGATTCCTTCCCGAAAACACCTCCCACAACGCACGACAAGAACTCCTTCAAACGAAGCACTCAGGGAGCATCAAGGAGTACGTCAATGCATTCACCACCATCATGTTAGATATCCACGATATGAATGATGCTGATAGACTATTCTTCTTCATGATCGGGTTACAACCGTGGGCCAAAACGGAGTTAAATCGTTGGCAAGTGAAGACGTTAACTCAAGCCATATCAACTGCTGAAAGCCTGCAAGATTACACCACCGGTCCTAAATCAAATGTCCCAAGAAGTGGGCAGACGAAGAATGCGGGGGAGAGAAAACCGAATTTTCCTGCCAGACCTGATTGGAGAGGCAACACACCCACCAGGCCATTTACCCAGCAAAATAATCACAAGAATGGGAACAAGTTCACAGGGAACTCCCAAACCGGCAATAATGGAAAAAAGCCCGTCAGCCCCGGAACATGCTGCTTGTGTCACGGTGCTCATTTCATGGCCAATTGCCCCGATAAACAACTCCTAAGTGCTCTCGTCGCCAGAGGTGGCGGCATGCTTCCGAAAGCCCCAGCTGCCTCGGGGCAATCTTATCACACTCAGCAAAATGACCACGCCGAGTTTGAAGAAGAAACTGAGGAATATGAGGGAGCATCATTGGGTGCCTATCAGGGGCAGTTCATTCACTCTTGCAACGCAGTAACGGTTGAAGAAGATCCCTGACAAGAAGGGAAGGTGGAACCATCCTCAAAAGGGAAAGCAGTTGTGGGGAAGAGTCCTCAAAGAAATGGTCTGATGTATGTGGATATCAAGATCAATGGAAAGCCGATTCAGGCCATGGTGGACACAGGCGCGACACATAACTACCTGGCGAGCACTGAAGTTGAACGGTTAGGCCTTATCTTAGAAAAAGGAGTGGGTCGCGTGAAGGCCATCAACTTAGCCGCTCAACCTGTCGCCGGAATGGCGAAATCTGTGCTAGTAAAAGTCGGTCCTTACGAAGGGAGAACTAATTTCTCTGTTGTGGTAATGGACGATTTCAAGGTTATCTTGGGGTTAGTTTTTTAGAGAAACTAAGGCTAGCGTCATGCCCAGCACAAATAGCCTCATGATGCTCGGCAAGAATCCATGCATTATCCCGGTGATGACCCCGTCAAGCAGTGGGAAGTTTTTATCGGCAATCCAATTGAAGAAGGGCATCAAGCACGACAATCCCACTTTTGTGGCTGCACTCAAATGGGATGACATTCAAGAGACATCGGGACCATTGTCGAAATCCATTAGACAAGTGTTAACCGAATTTGAAGATGTGATGCCCGAGAATCTTCCAAAGAAGTTACCTCCTCGTAGAGAAATAGATCATCAAATTGAACTTCTGCCAGGTACCAAACCTCCAGTTCGTGCGGCGTATCGAATGTCTCAACCCGAACTAGCAGAACTTCGGAAACAGCTGAAGGAGCTACTGGATGCGGGGTTAGTGCAACCAGCCAAATCGCCTTATGGAGCTCCTGTCCTCTTCCAGAAGAAACAAGACGGCTCTTTAAGAATGTGTGTCGATTATCGAGCTCTTAACAAGGTGACTATAAGGAACAATTATCCCATCCCTCTAGTGGCCGATTGCTTCGATCAACTCAGCCGGGCAAAAATATTCACAAAACTTGATCTCAGATCCGGATATTGGCAAGTTCGTATTGCAGCGGGGGACGAGGGAAAAACCACGTGTGTCACAAGATATGGAGCCTATGAATTTTTGGTTATGCCATTTGGGCTCACTAACGCTCCAGCCACCTTCAGCACTCTGATGAATCAAGTTCTCAGGGATTACTTGGATGATTTTGTCGTGGTCTATCTTGACGATATTGTGGTTTTTAGCGAAAGCATGGAGGAACATGAACAGCACCTGATGAGGGTATTGGAAAGACTTCGAAAGCATGAGTTGTATCTCAAACTATCGAAATGTTCCTTTGCGCAGAAACGTATCAAGTTCTTAGGCCACATCATCGAACAGGGAAAAGTGCATATGGATCCGGTTAAGGTCAAAGTCATACAGGAGTGGCGAGCGCCCACGAATGTGTCCGAACTCCGTTCTTTTCTGGGACTCGCCAATTACTATAGGAAGTTCGTGAAGAACTACTCTAGTATTGCAATGCCCCTAACGGAACTCTTGAAGAAGTTAAAAGTTTGGGATTGGACGATGAGTTGTCAAGCTGCCTTCGATGCTCTGAAGAGGGCCATGTCCGAAGATCCCGTTCTTGCGGTGCCAGATGTGACTAAGCCGTTTGAAGTGCATACCGATGCATCTGATGCAGCCCTAGGAGGAGTCTTAATGCAGGAAGGTCACCCGGTAGTTTATGAGTCGAAAGCTCAATGACACGGAGAAGAGGTACTCTGCCCACGAGAAAGAGTTGCTCGCGGTGGTTCATTGTCTAAGGTTATGGAGGCATTACCTTCTCGGTTCTCGATTTTTAGTGAAAACAGATAACACCGCAGTTAGTCACTTCCTTAGTCAGCCGAAATTGAGCTCTAAACAAGTGAGGTGGCAGGAGTTATTAGCGGAATTCAACTTCTGGATGGAGTATAAAGCAGGCTCGACCAATCAAGTGGCGGATGCATTGAGCCGTATAGTTGAGTTCAACCAACATGCGAATGCGTTCCTTAATGCCATTCTTCGAATCGATAGTCAAGTATCAATTGAAATTCGAGGAAAAATCAAAAATGCGCTACCGCAAGATCCAGTTTCCGCTCAACTATTGAAGATGATCGAGAAGGGGAAAACGCGGCAGTTTTGGTTGGACGACGGGTTCGTGTTGACAAAAGAAAATCGAGTGTTTGTCCCTCGAGTAGGGGAATTGAGGCGTACTCTAATCCGAGAGTGTCATGATACCTTATGGGCAGGACATCCTGGTCAAGAAATAACGCTGGCTCTCCTCAAGCAAGGTTACTACTGGCCCCAAATGGAAGATGATGTCGAGAGCTATGTTAAAACTTGCCTCATCTGTCAACAGGATAAGATCGAACGAAGACAACCAGCAGGGTTATTGGAACCTCTACCCATCCTGGAACGACCATGAGAGAGCATTTCACTTGATTTTATATCAGGCCTACCCAAAGTGGGGGACTTGACAACCATCCTCGTGGTCATTGATCGGTTCTCGAAATATGCCACCTTCATTGCGGTTCCGAAGAACACGTCTAATGAGGAGACTGCACAATTATTCTTCAAGTATGTGGTTAAATATTGGGGAATCCCTCGAAGCATTGTCAGTGATAGGGACTCACGATTCACGGGAAATTTTTGGAAGGAACTCTTCAAGGTTCTCGGCTCCAAGTTGTGTATGAGTTCCAGCTACCATCCTCAGTCCGATGGACAAACTGAAAGATACAATGCAATGCTTGAGGAATATCTACGCCACTTTGCCAGTGCAACTCAACGAAATTGGGTTAAATTATTGGATATGGCTCAATTGTGCTTCAATGCCCAGAAGAACTCCGGGACAGGCAAGAGTGCTTTCGAAATAGTGATGGGACAACAGCCAATCCTTCATCACACCGCCAACTCAATGCCAACGTCGAAATCCCCTAGAGCCCGCAACTTCTCTGAAGAATGGAAGCAGAATATTGAGTTGGCTCGTTCGCACCTAGAGAAGGCCACCCATCGAATGAAGAAGTATGCAGATCAAAAAAGGCGACCGTTAGAGTTCGAAGTAGGAGATCTCGTAATGGTGAAGCTCCTTCCACAAGATAGGAAGTTCTTGAGGGGTCGAGACCCACGCCTTCTGCAAAAATATGAGGGGCCGCTTCGAATTGTGAAGAAAATCGGGAAAGTGGCTTATCGGATTGAACCCCCTAGCTGGCTGAAGGTTCACCCAGTATTTCATGTCAGCATGCTGAAACCATATTTTGCTGACACAACCGATCCATCCCGAGGAGAGTCTAGTCGTCCAGGGCTAAAGCAGAGAGCAGAGGGGAAGCAGTCAGTGGAAGCCATCCTGGCTGATCGAGTTGTCACAGCTTCTCGCAAACAACACCAAGAGTTCCTTGTCAAATGGGCAGGAAGAGACCCAGAAGAGAACACTTGGGAAAGAGCATCAGACCTATCGGCCTTCCAGGACCGGATCACAGCATACCTCAACCAGTTGCCGAAGGCGTCAACAGCTCTGGTGGGGGAGGATGTCACGGGGTGCCTTCCAACAGCACTCGTGACCGACACCGACAACACTTCATCAGCACCGTGCTTGCGCCCGAGCGCAGCACGGCCCAACAGGCAATGATCGATCGCGCTTCATCAGCACCGTGCACGCGCGCGAGTGCAGCACAGCCTCTAGTTTTATTATTCTGTTTAGGTTTCCCTTATGTAAATATTGTTGTTTCCATGTAACTAGATTTAGGAATTTTCCTTGTAATTGCATTTCATTTCCTTTGTAATAGTTTTCTTGTAACTTGTAAGACCCAACGTGCACTGCTACCACTCTGGTATTTTCATTAAGTGGTTATATGTGGGGATAAGACTATCTGCCTCACACCCGAGTTGCCTACCAGTGCACGTTGTTTAGCACTTGCTTTCAAGCTCTTACTTTCTTTCGAATTGTAATAGCTTTCCATGTAATCTAATTTTCTTGCAATGAAGTAATCTCAATTTGCGCTCACGCTCTCTTTCAAATTACTGTTGTTGCATGTTGTTCGCTGATTGTTAATAAAATTCGATCACATTCAACCGTGCTATCGATTAGCCCGGTCGTTCACGCGGCCTCCTTTGTGCCATCAAAGGACGCCCCGTGACACATGGTCATGCAATCAAGTTGCAGTTATAGTCAGTATTTGAAAGAGGCTTAAGAAACACATGTTTCAGTGTAATTAATGACAAAATCCAAGTATTGTCTTAAAAAAATAAAGACTCTTTGAGCAAGAGGATGTTGCAACACCCAAATCAGTAGAGGCCAAAGGAAGAAGGCACAAACAGCAAATAGTTAGTTGCTGGTTAGCTTTTTGTTACTAGCATCCCCACAAAGTCGCATTAAAAGGCCAAAAGGGTGATTGATATACTGTTAAATTGGGAATGACCTTATGGGGTTAGTCTAGTGGTTCACTAGATCCCTGTGAGGGACAATCTATTTAAACGGGAGATCTGTTCGAATCTCTTCAAGTGCATTGTTGGAAATCTGATTGGACTAGGGGCGATCTATTTAGTGGGAAATCCCGTATTCCAAACTTAAACTTGTGATGGTTTTATCACCACAATCGGGGCTGGGGACACTATTGATAAAATGCATATTTCATGTTAAGATTGGAGAAACTCTAATACATGAATCATCAGCAGAACTGATTACCAGCTGTTAGGGTTACAAGGACTACGTGTAAAAAGAAAATTCTTTTTTAAATTAAAAAAACCAAAAGTATATAAAACCTTCACAAGATAATTATATGTTTAAGGGCTATATTCTATTCATCTGATAGTAATAAAGGAATCAGGCATCAGATTCTCTTTTGTGACAAACTTCTTTTACCAGTTAGCTGAATTTCGATACGAAGAACATCCATGCACTCAGTATTGGGAAGGTGATTAGAGCAGATGCCTGTAACACGCAAACTCGGTTAAATACTGTGCCGGTTCCATAACTGAACACAAATAGATATATACTTTAATGAGATTGATTGAATTAAATAATATCAAGGGGGAAAAGAAAAAAAAAATATGCGTACCACAAAGAAAACCACTTCATTGTTAGCTAAAGCTGCAGTAAATTCATTCTTTTCCAACTCATGCTTAATCAGACCTTGAAACTGAAGAAGAAAGACATGCTTAAAAAAACATGCATACCACGGGCTCCTAGTTGTGCTATTATATAATAAATAGACTTTGGAATATTTAACTTCTGTTACCAAGAATATTAACTTTAGAATTTCAATTTTTTTATTTTTTTTTTGGAAAAGTAAAACTTTAGAAAATTTAAGCCCATTTAAGAGAGAGAGAGGAAGTTAGTCCATACCCGGTGATGCAAATGCTTTGCTGCTGACAATGTTTGTTTTAAATGATGCAAGGCTTGGGACATGTAGGAACTCAATGCAGACCAATATGGACCTAGCTTCTCTGGTAACCTTTCACGATGATTGTTATCAAGGTTTTTGACAAACTACAAACCCAAATATCACACTAGATTGGTTATGAAAATTTTGGAAGAGTAAATAAATTTATCAAAATAAAGAACTTCAATGAGAAATGACTGCCAAATCTAGACATGTTACCTTCAAGAAACTGCACCTTGTGCTTCTTGCTTGCCTAATAACCGTCACTGCTCTCATCTGGAACAAAATCAAATTCATTCAGATCATTGACACAAGGTGTACTTTCTTGTCTTGAAACAGGCATGGGAAAATAAGATTATTGATGAGTAAATACTTCTGTGATTTGAAGAGCCTGCTCAAGTTGTTGAATTTGAATCCACTGTTCAGTTACAATGTCTGACATCTGCACAAGAAATGATAAAAAGAAATTTCAATCAGGTAATTGAAAGTTGGAAACATTATTTTGTGTTGGTTGGCATTTACTGAGATTTAGGATGACATAATTGAGTTCTCTGCTGTGGGTGCTTGACTGCTTTCAAAGGTTGCCATTGACTGCCATTCTGAGGGATTAGAGAGAGATCCTTCATTTATTATTTATATATATCTGTTAAGTTGTTCATAGAGTCTCCAGCTCTTAGTTAGTAGCCTTTTCGTTTGTTAATAATAATTTCTTTTTTTATACATATAAATATGGAAAAAAGGAATATAAAAACATCTTTAATATTTTTTTCCTTTTCGCGTTAATATTCCACCTTTGCTTTTATCAGGTTCAGGACTTTTGCTCTGAAAATTAGTGCCCATGACTTTATATGGAAAGAGTGCATGCATTCATTCGCCAGTTAGTCCTCTCTATCATTTTCAGGTTTAATAGGATATGGTTTCTGGAACTGATAGCCAAAATATAATTTTCATTCATAGGAAACCCTTCATCCTCCAAACAGTAAAAACATCATAATAAATCACTTGTGGAACTGTCAAGGTCCTTGACTAAACTACAATATAAAAGTGGTATACAAATGCGTGCGTAAAACACGAACCTTTTCGGTTTGGGAGGTAACCACTTCCAATCTTCTCTCGGCATCTTGTGCTTTAGACTCCAAATTATGAAGCTCAAAGTTGTTTTTCCTTGAAGCAACCCAGAGAAGTCGGACCTAAAAACCCCAATTTCACTGCTTAAATGTCGCAGAATAGAGAGAGAGATGTCAGAGAAAGTGAAACTTAAGTAGAACAGGACCAGACCTCTTCTTCCAGCACTTTAACCCTTTCCTTTGCATGTGATAAATCATCCTACACTTAGGACCAAGAAGAAAAAGTTATACCACCTCTCATAAGCACTAATATGATAAAGAGTGTTTGTCATTTTTACTTCAAGGAGCCTATCATGTTATATCAACATTGACTTTTAGAATCATATGATCTAAGATTGACAAATGATGACCAGTCTAGTTAGATACAGGACCAAGTCCATATGTGGTACTCTAAGAGTACCCAATATTTACTTTTATGATTGTGTGTTTTCAATGAGGAAAAACTCCCGATAGAAAACAAGTTTTGTTCTCAGCCATTGGTTGTGATGAAATTTGTGTATTCTTAAGGAAAGTGAAAATCAAACAATGGATTCTTAATTAGGGACAGGGAGTATCCCGTAATATTTGTTAGAAGAATACAAACGTTGCATATAATTAGGACTTAGTGCTCATGAGTCATGAACATGCTCAACTATGCCATCTTACAAGGTTTGCTATGTCCAGGAAAAAATGTAAAGGATGTAAACAACAACTTCGAAAATTTCTAAATGAGCAAGTACATGAGAGATCTTATATTAGTGCACTTGTAGAAAAAGGCTAACCTTAAAACTGAAGACAGCAGATTGAAGATTGTCAATCTCATGGCTCATCTCCTCGATTAGCTTCTCACATTGACTGAGATAAATGCTCTTAGCATTTAGGTCTTTGGTGTTTTCCTCAAGGATTGATTCTGCATTAATAACAATTAAACTCAAATTTTGTATCAAGTCCGGCACACACAGAAAATTACCACAACAACATTTAACCTTATAAAAAGTGCAGGAAATATACCAATTTAATATGAACACATGGAATACTAATGAACTAACAGAATACAGTTATAAATAGGGAAAACCAAATAACATTTGTTATGCAATATTTCAAGCTGTTGACATGATTGCATAATAGGCTACCCTACCAATCCTATAAGTTAAACCAAGAAGAACGGACCCGATTACATACAACTACAATGCTACACACAAAAGGTACCCAATAGAATTTTAACACAAGCTCACTGATTTGGTAGGTTATCCAATAACTTCATTATCCATTAATAAGCATCAAAAACTAAAGGAAGCTCGTACATCAATTAGATTAAGAAGGAAAAAAAGAGAGTCAAAGATTAACAGTAGCCAAACATCACAGATTTAAACTTATACTGAGTTCATATTACCTAATAGAACTAAAAATTGATGGCAATGGAGTGAATTATTGAGTTTGAGAAACTTTCATAATGTACAGAAAGAATATAGACAGATTTAGTAATTATTACCTAATCGAGCGATTCTAAGCTTCTGATCTTGCAATTCGCAGATCAAATTGTGGTCAGTGCACGAAGTTTGAGGATCAATTTGAGGAACTGAAGCTGTAGATTGGTAGTGAGATAAAATAAGTAGTAAGAATATGGCGGGAAGCAGAGGCAGTGGAATCCCCATTGTCGTCTAATCCACTCCTCTCCTAATTCGCTACGCTACTCTGGAATATGAACGAACTCAACTAGTCAATTTAGAGCTCGAAATATCCGTATAGTAATTTTTTATACAAAATATTTAGATTTTGGTCCTAGTAAAAATAATTGTTAGCAATTAGTCCAAGATGTTGAGAAATAATTATTGGCAAGTTACCATATAACAAAGCATGATTATAAAGTACAAAATAACAATTGTGAATTGTTTGTAAAAATGTGTATTTGATTGTCTAAGAATTATTTGTTACTGTGTGACAATGCTATAGATTGAATATGAGAGTGTAGTGAACTAATTATAGTAATGTAGTAAATTGAAACCACCACCTCAGGGGAATTGGATTTCCGGAGGGTATTGGCAAGAGTTACATCCAATCTTTCTTTGATAAGGTTGGGGCCATGGCGACAATTAGGCCTCGTTTGGTTCACGAAAGGGAAATCAATTTCTTTATCTTTTCTATGGATGTAGGAAACTAAATTTTTTGTCAAATTTTATTTCTTGTGTTTGGTAAAGTATGGAAAGTATTTAGGTAAGGGTATTACTGTCTAAATTTTTTGTAATAAATGCTTGAAAATCACATGGAAAAATCAATTCCATATATTTTGAGAGGAATGATTTTACCCCCTACTTTCCTCTCTCTGGAAGGTGTTTTCGGAATTTGTGCTTACCAAATAAAGGAAATGAACGACTTTCTTTTTTCAAATACTAAAATCCGTGAACTAAACGAGGCCTTAGTTCAGGTGTAGCCAGGCCCTTTGAAGCCAAGATCAATAAGATTGCAGGCATTTAAAACACTATTAAACTTATAGCATCTCACATGATTAATAAGACCACCATAATTCTCAGACTAAGATCCGACCTCATTGAAATCCTCAGTCACGAGCCAGGGGAGGAAGCGCTCAGCAGCTTCCTTCTGAAGGGAATCATGATTATAGTCATATTGTTTTGTAATTATTTAGTTTAGGGTGCAGTGCGATAGAAATTGTGCATTTGTAACCATTGACTAATTTTGTTACAAGTCACTATAAATTATTATACAAAATTTTGATTTTCCTAATTCCTGGTTTAGGTGCTGGTGTTGTTTTAGTAATAAAAAAAAATTGAACATAATATTGTTCTCAATTTTCATCCTTGCAAAAGTGAAAGCCTGGATTGTTAACCCCCTGTGGCCAGGACTTCACATTAAGAAGATAAAACTTAACCCTGAATTACATATAAACTCCCATTTGGTATGCCAACATTTCAAAAACTGTGCAAGGAAATGTTCTCGTTGAATATCACAATACATCAATTCGAAGTATCAAAGTACTAAAATAGCTCGTCAGAAAAGAAAAAAAAAAGTACTAAAATAGAGTTCAAATGTTTTTGACAATGAAAGAATTTATTGGGATATAATTCCATGAAAATCTTTACAAGCAACTCTTAAACTATTAGTTATGCCGAAATAAGTTATTCTCTTTAAATGTGCAAAAAATCTGACTCTTGCCTTGGGGGGGGAAAGAGTGCTACAAAATACAAAATACTTTTACTTTGAGTAAGATGCAAGAAGTAATAAATAAACCTATAATTTCTTTAAAAAAATAAATAAATGAAAAGCTCCCTCTCTCTCTAACATCCTAATGTTCTTGTTGAAGCGAGTTACAAGGGGCGGTTGAATTCTCCAAGTCTTCTTAGCATACTCTTGAATTGTTCTCTCACTGCTGAATCTCCCTGAACCCACCGTACTCAATATGATCATTCGTGTCCATTTCTCTTTATCAACAAATGCTCAGTCCACTGCTGCCTGTACTTGTACCTTTCATATGCTTGTTTCCAAATTAAAATTTTCACATAAAACCACATGCTTTTGATGGGGATTCGAAGAAAAAAAGAGAAGAAAGCTTGCCAGAGCTTCCAGATAACTAGCAAAATCAGAACCAAGGAGATAAAAGTCCTTATCGTCCTCTAAAGTGTCGCATAGTGATTTGAAGTAGTCTTTGAAACCAAAATAACCATCCCTCACCATCATACATATATAGATGCATAAATAAATATGAGATAGATACAAGTACTATCTATATAATATAACGGGCAAATTTGAATCTCCCTCCAAACCTTAGACCAATATAAAGGCTAGAAACCTCTCCATTAACATAAGCATGATCTTTTACTAATCATGAATATTGGCTTTTGTGTTGACATCTAAACAACCAATCTCATGTCCCTCTTCGAAAGTAAAACATAAACAAAAGTAATCTTTTTAATTGAGATAGGCTCTAAAGATTCCCTATGACAAAAAGAAGGGATGTCCATCTCGAGTGATAAATAAAAAAATATTTTTATGAAAATTTGTAAAGATGATCTATATGATGAGTAGATCAGCTCCACGACATTTCATCAAAAAATTCAATCTGTAAGTTGATGAGGTGTATTTTGACTACAAAAAATGCACATTTATTAGTTTTTCATTACACCCACCTCTAGATTGAATTTCATCAAAATATTCAACCTATAAGTTGGTGAGACGTGAGATGAAACATGCCTCTTAATTAGGGACGGAGGGAGTATCTGAGAAGACTGCTTCATGTACCTTACAACTTGTGCAAACTGAAGAGGTGGTCTACCGGTAGCTCCTTTCTCACGCAATGCTGGAACTTCATTAACATTTGCACCAAATATAAACTAAAGGAATACAAAATTTATCAGATAGGCCCATGGGCATGCCTCCATAATTGTTCAGAGAAATTTTAAACAAAGAATTGTAATGAGATTATTTAGAATAAATTTATAAATTGAACATATGTAACAACAAAAATAACAACAGGGTGTCCCATGCTTTAATTATACAACATTGAACGACACAGATCATGAAACAAGATAGATTAGTTCCTTTTACACGTTGAGGCCCTGTTTGGTTTGTTCTCTGTGAAAGGCTTTCACCTAGATTAAAGGTAAAATGGTGAAAAGTATAATTTGCAATATATGTAAGAAAATTTTTGAAGGGTGTGTTGATTGGTTTACATGGAAAACATTGAATTCCTCGTACGTAATTGTTTTACACGGAAGGCTTTTGCAAGAAAACAAAAACTACTGTCCTGGGTGAGTTTTGGATTTCAATGAAAAAGGGAAATTTTGACTGAATAAAGTTCAAAATGGAATTTCACTCATTTAAAAATAAATGCAACCACACAAGATACTGAATTGAAATGGTAAATTTGCAACCCTGATAGAAGATGATAGTTACCATGTCATCTGCTCCTATTTTTTCAATAATTTCAACAGTAGACCCATCTGCAGTGACCAATATTAAACATCCATTCATCAAAAATTTCATGCTACCATTCCCTGACGCCTCATGTCCAGCAGTGCTGCTCAGAATCATTACGTATTATGCAACATAGACATTAATAACCTTTTGCTTGCTTGTTGGTATATTAATAAATAAAAAGTCTCATAATCCATGTCAAGAGTTTGAATCACAAGATGCTAAAACTCAAACTGAGTGTAAAATTACAAATTTAGTGTACACGGGCGGAGCTAGGATTCTAAGTCAAGGGGCGCAAAAATTAGGTTTGATACTTTACGTTCTCCTTTCATATTATAGCATTTCAAAATAAGGTAAAAAAATATATCCTAGTTCAAGTACAGCAATACATCAATTTAAAGTGTTGAAACGCTCATATGAAGTGCACCCTTAATCATAAATTTATGATAATTTAATTTTAGGTGGGCAAAGTGTAACTTTTTCTTTAAAATGAAGTGGACAAATTAAATTATTACCTACTAAATTTATTTATTTCTAAAATTATTGGTTCAATTAAACATATTTCAAAAATTAAGATGGGCATTTGTCCAGCTTACCCATAAGGTGGCTCCGCCACTGAGTGTATATCTGTGTTATTATTAAAAAAGAAAAAAAGTGATCTTAAGGATATTAAGTTTTAACGTTCATTTAATTCACAACAAAATAAAAAATAAAAAACTTTAAAGTTTGTTAGCTATACTTGTGTTTTCACAACTCTCTCAAGATAGGTGCAGGACAAAAGGAAGGCATTGCCTGTCTAATTATTTTAGACTTAAACTACCAAAAACATGATTGTTGGATTCAATGGAGTTAAGAAAACACGAACCTTATCAAGGGAATAACAATACACCCGGACAATTAAAAGTGAAAAGAGACTAAAAACTAGAATTCATGACTTAATATGTAAGGCTTATTATAAGCCTCAAACTTCGAATACAGACCTTATGTGCTGTGAAATATCACTTCCAGGGATAACCAATTCAGCAACTGAGACATTGTAGTAAGGGATGAAAACCTGCCCAAATAATAATAATAATAAGTTAACCAATGAATTTAGAATAAATGCATCAATATAAGTCTGAAGTACAAAGGGATTTTAGAGAAAGAGGTGCAGTGTTCCCACCAATGGAAGTCTTGGGCAGATGGAAAGACAACAATACATTTCTTTCTTTTTAGATCAGGTGTTCTAAATAGGGTGTCCAGTTGAAAGCTAATGTCCAGTTGAAATACACCCCTACTAGTACACATTTTTCAGCCTAATTACAAGGTTGAGAAATCCCAACCATTGATATATATGTATATGTATATGTATATAAAATCCATAGCAAGGCGCACATAAATACACTTGGGGTTTGATTTTTGCAGGGAGTGGGGAGGGGGAATCAAACCAGAGACCTATTCCTTCCCTAGCCATTGATGTTTAAAACATAGAGAATTGGCTTGAGTTCTTTCTTCCTTAGTATCCTTTTTGCTCTCTCCCCGTCATACTTTGTAAGTTCCTTGACAGAAACCGGAATGAATGTAAAATAATGTCCATATCTAGACACAATTGAACACAAAAATGTTTGCATTTATAAACACGAGTTCTATGTCATTGCCTTACCAATTTAAGGAGATATCCGACATCAGTGTCATTGTTGATTTTATCAACTACGGCATGACAAAGCTTGAAATCTTCTTTGCATTTTCGTAACCAGGAGAGGTTTTTCCTACAATTATGCATACACGAGGTACAACCTTCCTCCTGTCACTCTTTTCCATATTCTAAAAACAAAGGAGAACAGAGTAAGATACTAGATAATAATATCCCTTTTGTGCTGACCAAAAAGGAACATAAATATATGAAAACGTACACCAAAAAAGTTTTTATTAAGCATTAATATAAGTTGATTAGTACCCGAAGTTCCGCATTTTATATTCCTTGGTTCATGAGAGAAAATCTTTCCCATCGTAAAGAGGGAGGAGGAGTTGTCTGTTAGGAAGCTCTGATTGAAGAATAATATGCAGGCACAATTCAACAAACAAAGCACAACAATATTCTGGATGAATGACTTACATTCTTATTGAACAAACTTGGCTTTATATAGACATACATCACTAACAAAATAGCTAAAAGAAAGCTATCACAAACTAATGTGTTTAAAGTAAATGGGCCACTAACAGTTACTAAATAATCCTAAAAATTAGGAATTTATTGAAACATAAATAAAGACTGAATAAACATGACAGTTAAATCCTAAAAACAAGTAATAACCTTTCAATCCCTCCCCTAAACTAACTGTGATACACAATTAGTTTACCTCAGCTGCCTTGCAGATCCCCATCTGACTTCTAAGCTTTTGGAAAGCATCAAATTTCAACGGCTTTGTCATTACATCTGCAATCTCCTCCTCTGTTCCACAATGCAACAGCTCAATGGTTCCATCCTTAGCAAGCTCCCTCAAGAAATGAAAACAAACATCAATATGTTTACTCCTTCCATGCATGACAGGATCTTTGACAATTTGATGGTGGAGCTGTTATCACACATGATGATGGTACCCTTTTTCTGAACATGCCCCAGTTACTCCAAAACTCTTCTCATCCACACTGCTTGACTTGCAGATCCAGCTGCTGCCACAAACTCTGCCTCTGTGGTTGACAATGTAACAATTGGTTGTTTCTTTGAAAACCATGATACTGCTCCAGAACTTAATAAGAACACATAACCGGAAGTGATTTTCCGATCATCTAAGTCATCGGCATAGTCACTGTTTGTGTAAGCAATCAAGTCATCTGAACTCCCTTTTTTGTACATGATTCCGTAATCAAATGTACCTTTCAAGTACCTTAATATCTGCTTGGCAATTTGTAAATGAATCTCTGTAGGCTTAGCCATGTACCTGCTGATAAGGCTTATACTGTACATCATGTCTGGATGGGTTGCCGTGAGATACATGAAACTCCCTACAATTTGCTTGTAATATGATTCATTAATTGCAACTCCATCTTCATCATTGCTCATCTTGCAACCTGGAATGATCGGACTATTGACTGCATTACTTTCCAGCATTCCAAATCGTTTCAAAACCTCCAATGCATATCTCTTTTGGCCGATGAAGTTACCATCGGATTGTTGTGACACTTAATGGCAAGAAAGAACTTCATTTTTCCCAGATTAGTCATTTCAAAAGCTTGCATCATTGAACACTTGAAACTGTTCATCATTTCTTCATCATTACCAGTATAAATTAGATCATCAACATAAATACTTACAATAAGTATTTTACTTTCTTTACTCCGTTTTGTGAAAATGGTCTACTCATTTGGACATCTTTCAAAACTTTCATTAACAAAGTAAGTATCTATACGGCTGAACCAAGCTCGTGGAGCTTGTTTTAAGCTGTATAGAGCCTTGAGTAGCTTGTAGACCTTGTCCTCACTTCCTTTGATCTCATAACCCCTCGGCTGCTCAACGTACACATCTTCATTAAATTCACCATGGAGGAAGGCTGACTTCACGTTTAACTAGAATATTTTCTAGTTTCTTTGAGCTGTAAGAGCCACCACCATCCTCACTATTTCCATTCTCGCCACTGGAGCATAAACCTCTGTATAGTCAATTCCATGTTTCTATGTGTACCTCTGAGCCACCAAGCGTGCTTTGTACTTCTCAGGCTCTCCATGCTCATCATACTTTGTTTTATAGACCCATTTTACCCCAATTTTCTTAGTTCCAATAGGTAACTCAACGAACGTCCACGTTTTGTTTTTCTCTATGGACTTGTTTTCGCTATCCATGCCCAACCTCCAGTTTGCATTCTTCACTGCTTCTTTATAGTACATTGGATCACTTGACACCATTAGTGCCATATTGTTTTCATCTTCAGGTAACTCGTGACCCTCCCCACTAACATAATCCATCATCCATGCGAGGGCTGTCTCAATCTCTTACCACTTTCATTATCTCCATTGTTTGGAGATACATCTCCCTATCTCTCACCACTACCAATCTCACATACAACTTCATTATCATTTTCAAATCCATTAGTGTTTTCATCTCCCTCACCATTATTGTCACCTACTCCTGCTACATCACCATCTCCTCATTTTAAATTTACCAAAATCTGTTTTTCATAACTCACATCCCAATCCCATTGTTTCTCCTCTTCGAATATTACATCCCTACTCACCACTACCTTTTTTGTAATAGGATGGAACAGTCTATAGCCCTTGGATTCCTTACTAACACCCAAGAATACACAAGTAAAACTTCTAGTGTCAAGTTTAGTTCTTTGTACCTCGGGCACATGAACATGTGCTATGCAAACCAAAGACCTGAAAATAATTAACAGAAGGCTTTGTTCCACTCCACGCTTCTTCTAGGGTGATGTTTCTTACTGCCAAGGTTGGACATCTGTTCAACACATAATTGCTCTAATTTATCGCTTCCAGCTAAAATGTTTTGGGGATTTTCTTCGCAGAGAGCATTGTATGAACCATGTTCATTACTATTATGTTCTTCCGTTCAGCCATGCTATTTTGTTGAAGGGTGTAGGAAGTTGTCAACTGCCGCTTAATGCCATTCTGTTTACAGAAGTTGTTGAATTTAAGCAAGGTGAACTCGCATCCCTTATCTATACACAGACACTTGATAGGTAAACCTGCCTCATTCTCCACCATCTTCTTAAAACATTTAAAGTGACTCAATGCTTCTAACTTCTCCATTAGAAAATACATCCATGACTTTTTACTGTATTCATCTATTGGACATGGGAGTGATTGGACCGCAAATGTCTGCATGGATAAGATCCAATATCTGACTTGCTCTTCAAGAACTCTTCTTGGGTATAGAGTCACGGTGATGCTTGCCAACAATGCAATCGATGCATAACTCATCTGAGGCAATGAACTTGGGGAGGCCACGGACCATTTCCTTGTGTAGGTCGAAAAATACCTTAGAGGGGGGGTGAATAGGGTTTTAAAACTTAATCGGATTTTTAAAAATGATTTAAAAATATTTGATGTCTATATTTATCAAGCAATCAAGAACAAAGTTAATTCCAAACACAAAGAATAAATAGCACAATATAATAAAGCAAGAGATAGAAAGATTGAACCAATTTGAAGTCGAAGATTTTTTGTCCACACGGTTCGGCTTGTTCCCCCTACTCCGCGCTCGGTTAGTTCCCCGAGAATTTCCACTATAACCGATCTCCTTCCGGGTGAAGATCAAACCTCTACAAGTTTATTCTTCTCACACACTCTTACAAGTATTGAAACACCCTCAATACTCTCACAAGAAATCTCTCTTGCTATTCTATAAGATACACCTCTCACAATTATGATTCAAATGAGTTTTGGTGACAAACACCAATGTACAATATCTCTCTTGTATATGAAAAAACACAAATGAAGCTCACACTAAGAGATATCAAAATTGATCAAAGTATATAGCTCAAAAATGAAAGATTGATCAAAATGTGTTCTTGAATCTTTGTATATTTGAATATATGAATAATAGAGTATTAGAATGATTCAAGGTGTGTTAAAACATGTCTAGGACATCATATTTATAGCTTGCAAAACCATATGGCCGTTGGGGATGATTAAGAAAGGTTTTGGCTCCAAGGTATACATTTTCAAACTTTCCAACAACTAGTTTTGACAAAAAATTCAAATTTGTTTTCTTAATTTCTCCCAAATAGACCGTTGGATCATGCCCAAATATACCGTTGGATCGTGCATATCTTCACTTGCTTGATGATCTAGATCTTTTTTTGGCTTTGTATAGCACATGTATATCACTTGAGTTCATTTCTTGTGAGTAGAGGTGTTTGTAAAGCTTGTGTGAGATTTGCTTCGGTTTGAAGTTACACTTGGTCGGAAGATATATCGGTTAAAATGGCTATCATCATTGGAACAATCGAGTTAAATAACACTTTATTAACTTATTGTAATTATCAAAATAAGATTAATTGACTTTAAGGTCAACAATCTCCCCCTTTTTGATGATGACAACAGAGTTAATGTGTGTTTATAAAAAGATAATAATTTTAAGCATATGAATAATATGCTCCCCCTAAATAGGTGCATAGATAAAAATATACAAGCAATTATTAAAATGAAAAATACTTGCATAGATAAGATAAGTTCAAACAATTTAACTGAAAGCATAAGTTCGAAAAGTACTTAAACAAATAGACAAACTAGTAGTTCTTGATCAAGCATAGCATAATAAAATAAACAATAAAATAAACGAGTGTGTACCATTATCACTCATGACACACACACATAACACCTCACTCATGACACACACACATAACACACATACTTTCTCCCCCTTTTTCTTCATCAAAAAGGAGGGAATCAACAATTATCAATCTAAAGCTGCAAAAATACTTGTTAATACTCATAATAATGTGTACATTAATGCAAACAAATTTTATATAAAATAAAAATAAAAGAAAATTAAGCATAATTAAATAATGTATGCTCAAAATTAAGCATTATCAATCTCTTTTATTTTTTTTTGGAATAAACTAGATATCACAAGCTCTAGTCATACCAAGTTCACGTCGAATAGTACAAAAACGATCTTCAGAAAGCGGTTTAGTGAATATATCCGCAAATTGCAATTCGGTGCCAACGAATTCAATATCAACATCACCTTTTTGCACATGATCACGAATAAAATGATATATTATCTCAATGTGCTTAGTACGTGAGTGTTGTATGGGGTTCTTAGTCAAACTTATGGCACTTGTGTTGTCACATTTAATGGGAATGTGGCTAAGACTAATTCCAAAGTCTTCTAGTTGTTGTTTAATATATAAAGTTTGTGCACAACAACTTCCGGCCGCCACGTATTCAGCTTCGGCCGTTGAAAGGGCCACCGAATTTTGTTTCTTACTTGACCAAGATACTAGTGCGTGTCCTAGAAAATGACATGTGCCACTAGTGCTTTTCCTATCGATTTTGCAACCCGCAAAATCCGCATCGGAATAACTAATTAAGTCAAATGAGTTCTCTCTTGGGTACCATAAACCTAATGAACTAGTACCGGAAAGATAACGGAAAATTCGTTTTACGGCAAGTAAATGTGATTCTTTAGGATCCGCTTGGAATCGTGCACAAAGACATACACTAAACATAATGTCCGGTCTAGACGCCGTCAAATATAATAAACTAACAATCATACCTCAATATTTCTTGATGTCCACACTTTTACCTTTTTCGTCTTTGTCAAGTTTCAATGTTGAACTCATAAGAGTGCTCATGGATTTGGCTCCTTCCATGTCGAATTTCTTTAAAAGCTCCTTCACATACTTCTCTTGATTAATGAAGATGCCTTCTTTGTATTGTTTTACTTGTAATCCAAGGAAGTAGCTCATTTCTCCCATCATGCTCATTTCAAATTCCTTTTGCATACAAGTAGAAAATTCTTTGCAAAGATTGTCATTAGTAGAACCAAATATAATATTATCAACATAGATTTGTACAAGTAGCATGTCATTGTTATAATTTTTGATAAATAAGGTAGTATCAATTTTGCCTCTAACAAAACCATTGTTAATTAAAAATGAACTTAATCTATCATACCATACTCTAGGTGCTTTTTTTAAACCATACAATGCTTTAGATAATTTAAATACATAATCCGGATAAATATGATTTTCAAAACCGGGAGGTTGTTTCACATAAACTTCCTCTTCAATAAAGCCATTCAAGAAAGCACTTTTCACATCCATTTGATATAATTTAAAATTCTTAAAACATGAATAAGCAAGTAGCATGCGAATTGCTTCTAAACGTGCAACGGGTGCATATGTTTCTTCATAATCAATGCCCTCCTCTTGATTGTATCCTTGGGCAATAAGTCTAGCTTTATTTCTAACAATAACACCATTTTCATCCTTTTTATTTCGAAATACCCATTTAGTGCCTATAATAGTATGATCATTTGGTTTGAGAACAAGTGTCCACACTTTATTTCTCTCAAATTGATTGAGCTCTTCTTGCATAGCCATCATCCAAGATTCATCTTGTTCGGCTTCATTTATATTTTTAGGCTCATATTGAGAAACAAATGCCACAGTATTGTAAACATTTCTTAAGGATGATCTAGTCATGACGTTACTAGATGGATCTCCAAGAATTTGATCAATAGGGTGGTTGGACACAAATTTCTAACTCCTAGGCAAATCATTCGAGTTTTGCTCGGTTGTATTTTCTAACTCCTTAGGAGGAGCTTGAGCACTCGAAGTTTCTTCCTTAGATGTATCATAAATTTGAATATCCGAAACCTTTTGGATAATTTCAGCATTGTCATCGGAACGTACTATCGGTGAGAAATGATTTGTCTCATCAAATACAACATGCATAGATTCTTGTACTACTAAACTTTTCTTGTTATAAACTCTATATGTTTTACTATTAGTGGCATACCCAAGAAAAATTCCTTCATCGGATTTAGCATCAAATTTTCCCAAGTGATCACGATCATTCAAAATAAAACATTTGCAACCAAAAACTTTAAAATATGAAATATTTGATTTCTTGTCATTCCATAATTCATAGGGTGTCTTATCTAACTTTTTACGAATAATAACACGATTAGTTACATAGCATGCGGTATTAACGGCTTCCGCCCAAAAATATTTCGGTAAAGAATGTTCATGTAACATGGTTCTAGACATCTCTTGAAGAGATCTATTTTTTCTTTCAACCACACCATTTTGTTGAGGAGTTCTAGGTGCCGAAAAGTTATGATTAATACCATGCTCATCACAAAAATTCTCAATATCAATATTATCAAATTCTCTACCTCTATCACTTCTAACATGTATAATAGAAGCACCCTTTTCATTTTGAATTTTTCTATAGAATTTAGCAAATACATGAGGTGTTTCATTTTTATGAGCAAGAAAGAATACCCAAGTAAATCTAGAAAAATCATCAACAATCACAAAGGCATACAATTTACCACCTAAACTAACAACTGAATTAGGTCCAAATAAATCTAAATGTAACATATCAAGTGGTTTAGTAGTAGTAATATCTTTCTTAGATTTAAAGGAAGACTTGTGTTGTTTACCAAATTGACATGCATCACAAATTCTATCTTTAGCAAATTTAGTTTTAGGCAATCCTTTAACTAATTTCTTTTTAGATAATTTATTAATTAAATCCATATTAGCATGACCTAATCTTCTATGCCATAACCAAGAAGCATCATTTAACACAGATAAACATTTAACATCTTGTTGAGATAAATCATCAAGTTCAAGAGTATATACGTTATTTGATCTATAAGCAACAAACAAGATAGAATTATCACTAATATTTTTAACAATGCAACATTCGGATTTAAAAATAACTTCATAACCTTTATCACACAATTGACTAATACTAAGCAAGTTATGTTTTAAACCGTCAACAAGTAAAACATTATCAATATAAGAAGATTTATTACCAACCTTACCTATACCAATGATTTTGTCCTTGGCGTTGTCCCCGAAAGTCACATTCCCTCCTTTCTTGGGAATAAGACTTAAGAAGTTGTTCTTGTCTCCCGTCATGTGCTTTGAGCAACCATTATCCAAGAACCACTTGGTTTTGCTTCCTTTGGCTTTCAAGCACACCTACACCATAACTTTAAGTAACTTCTCCTTTGGTACCCAAAATGTGTTGGGTCCCTTTGGGTTAGCAAACATAATGGTTCTTTTTGGAACCCAAGCAAGCTTCCTTTTAGGGAAACTTTTATTTTGATAAAAACAATGATCCACATAATGAGTATTTCTTCCACAATATGAGCAAAGATGAGTGGGATCATGAGGTGTGTATGTTTTAAAAAAGTTTTTGTAGTCCTTTTGGTTGTCAATTTGGTTATAGCCCAAACCGGCTTTATCGAAAACACACCTTTGCATTCTTAATAATTTATCCAAGTTATCCTTTCCTTCGGTGAACTTGGCTAGACTATTAGTTAAATCATCCACTTGATCTTTCAATTTGACATTTTCTAATACAAGTTTGTTTGGAGTTTCTTTCTCCTTTCCTTTCTTCAAAGTTTTGTTTTCATTTTTCAAAAATGCATTTTCTTTCTCAAAGTTTTCACACTTGCTAGAAATAATCAAATTTTCCTTTTTGAGGCTAGCATACATTTTAGACAAATTTTTAAACTTTTTATGCAATTCATCAAACATATCATATAATTCTTCATAGTCATTCTCATCATGTATATCATTATTAATAGATGCATTATCATCACTAGATGAGTCATAAGAAGAGTGTACATCATCGTCTCTTGCTATAAGGCAAAGATTTGTCGTTTCCTCGTCGCTAGAATCGGCATTGGATTCACCTTCTTCGGAATCACTCCAAATACCTTTGAGGGCGTGTCGTACTTGCTTGAAGGCTTTGTCTATTTTGTCTCTTCTTTCCTTTCTTCTAACCGGGCAATTTGTTTTGAAATGCCCTGGTTCATGGCAATGGAAATACTTCTTTTCTTCTTCATTTTCAACTCTTGGTTGAATAGATCGATCATTGTTCCTTCTTGATGACGGATCAAAGTTGTTTCCTTTATCTTAAAATTTCTTCTTCTTAGCTAGAAATTTTATGAATTTTCTAGAAAGAAGAGCCATATCCTCATCTTCTATCGTCAACTCGTCATCATTATCTAGTTGAGTTGCTTTGAGAGCTAGAGACTTTTTGGCTTTTGAATCACTTTCTTCTTCTCTTGCCAATTCCTTCTCATGGGTTTGAAGTGAACCCAAGAGTTCATCCATGCTTAGCGTCTTGAGATTCTTGGCTTCTTGAATAGCCGTTACTTTGGGTCTCCATTTCTTGGGAAGAGTTCTAAGAATCTTTCGAATCTTATCCTCATTAGAATATTCCTTTCCAAGAAGATCTAAAGCATTAGTAATAATAGAGAACCTACTATACATAGAAGCAAGTGATTCATTAGGCTCCATTTTGAAAAGTTCATAATCATGAACGAACATATTAATATTATCATCTTTAACTTGTGAAGTTCCTTCATAGGCAACTTCTAATTTATCCCAAATTTCTTTGACGATTTTACAACTAGATATCTTGTTGTATTCATCTATAATTAATGCACAATGTAGAGCATTCAAGGCTTTAGCATTAAATTGGATTTTCTTAATATCATTCTCATCATATTCGAAAATAGATTTAGGAGTGACTATACCCTTTTCATCGGTTTTGGTAATCTTAAAAGGTCCAATGAGTGTAACCTTCCATTGTTCAAAATCACTAGCTTGAAGGAAAGTACACATATGACTTTTCCAATAACTATAATTTTTGCCATCAAATAGAAGTGGTCTAGTGGTGGAAGAACCTTCGTTAATTCCGGTTCCTTGATAAATAGACATGATCGTAAACTCTAAGATTGTTAAATCAAAACAAGAGTACAACCTCCCTTTGATACCAATTGTAGGTTGGAAAATACCCTAGAGGGGGTGAATAGGGTTTTAAAACTTAATCGAATTTTTAAAAATGATTTAAAAATATTTGATGTCTATATTTATCAAGCAATCAAGAACAAAGTTAATTCCAAACACAATGAATAAATAGCACAATATAATAAAGCAAGAGATAGAAAGATTGAACCAATTTGAAGTCGGAGATTTTTGGTCCACATGGTTCGGCTTGTTCCCCCTACTCCGCGCTCGGTTAGTTCCCCGAGAATTTCCACTATAATCGATCTCCTTCCGGGTGAAGATCAAACCTCTACAAGTGTATTCTTCTCACACACTCTTACAAGTATTGAAACACCCTCAATACTCTCACAAGAAATCCCTCTTGCTATTCTATGAGATACACCTCTCACAATTATGATTCAAATGAGTTTTGGTGACAAACACCAATGTAAAATATCTCTCTTGTATATGAAAAAATACAAATGAAGCTCACACTAAGAGATATCAAAATTGATCAAAGAATATAGCTCAAAAATGAAAGATTGATCAAAATGTGTTCTTGAATCTTTGTATATTTAAATATATGAATAATAGAGTATTAGAATGATTCAAGGTGTGTTAAAACATGTCTAGTACATCATATTTATAGCTTGTAAAACAATATGGCCATTGGGGATGATTAAGAAAAGTTTTGGCTCCAAGGTATACATTTTCAAACTTTCCAACAACTAGTTTTGACAAAAAAATCAAATTTGTTTTCTTAATTTCTCCCAAATAGACCGTTGGATCATGCTAAAATTTTAGTAAAAATTTCCAGGAGATGTTGTCTAACTACTATAAAAATTTCAAAATGATCAGAGTTCGGGAAGGCCTCCATTTTACCGTTAGATCAAAACTGGGCAAAAATTGAGCGAATTTTAAACGAAAAATAAAAATATTTTTCCAATTTAATAATTTAGTTCCAAATAAAATTCTAATGATTTTTGAACCTCAAATATATGTTTCTAAGATACCCATTTTTATTATAGCTTAAAATATGATCATTTAAAATTAATATGAATTTGTTTTGAAACTCGATTTTTGTAAAATGATATTTTTCAAATAAATTCAATTTCAATCTAGTTTAAATCAATCTTTAAAAGATGCAAGAATATGTTTGAGCTATAGGGATTTGATCAATAAAGTATCTTTACATAAAATCTAAGCACTCACTCCATTCAATGATAATTCGAGTCTTCGTGATGCTTGATTTTCTTGTGCGTATCTTTACTTGTTTGATGTTCTTGATCCTTTCTTGGTTTTGATAACTTGTAGAACATGTGGAGATCATTCTTGTTCATATCTTCATTTGCTTGATGATCTAGATCTTTTCTTGGCTTTGTATAGCACATGTATATCACTTGAGTTCATTTCTTGTGAGTAGAGGCGTTTGTAAAGCTTGTGTGAGATTTGCTTCGGTTTGAAGTTACACTTGGTCGGAAGATATATCGGTTAAAATGGCTATCATCATTAGAACAACCGAGTTAAATAACACTTTATTAACTTATTGTAATTATCAAAATAAGATTAATTGATTTTAAGGTCAACACCTTGCTCTGCAAAGTTCTCAAACCCTGCGATGCCAAAGCTGAGACATCTTATGTGAACTTGTGTGAAGGCACTCATTGTGTTGTTGAGACATCACTTGAGGTTGAGCAAACAAAATAAACATCTTATTTGCGCTCATTGTGGTCTCAACGATCAAGCCTTTGCCAGGACAAAATCTTGCATACACATCCTTTGATCAGAATTTCCAAACCTTTCTCTTAAAGCTGCCCTATGCTCAAGAGATTATTTTTTAACTCTGGAACATAGAACACTTCAGTGACAATGTGATTAACACCATTTAACATAAGCTTCACATTACCTTTTCCTGTCACGATCATCCTGGTGTTATTACCCATCTTTACTGAATGCATGGAACCTTAATCTAAACTCTGAAAACAGGGCTTGATCTCCACACATGTGATTGAAGCACCCCGAGTCAAGGAACCAAGCATTTTCTCTACTGACCTCACGTAGTTTTACATATGACATCAACAGCATCTCATCCCCTTCTTCAAACTTGGTGTAGTTTACTTCCTTATTCCAACTCGGACATTCATATTGAAGTGTCCGAGTTGATGGCATTTGAAACACTCCTCTGTGGCCTTTGTATAAGCTTGCCGGCCTCTACCTCTTCCTCTGCCCCTATAGTTGTTTCTTCCTCAACCTCTACCACTATACGTCTCACCCATAGTGACTTTCAAAGCCTGCTCCTCTCCATTATTTCTCTGGAATTTTTGCTCATGCACAATGAGTGAACTTTGAAGTTCATCAATTGTAAGTGTGTCAATGTCCTTAGATTCTTCGATTGAGACAACAATGTAGTTGAATTTCTCAGTCAAAGTTTTAAGAATCTTCTCCATAATGGCAACATCTTTTATCTCCTCCCCATTACTCCTCATCTTATTTACAATAGACATCACACGAGAAAAATAATCAATAATGGTTTCACTTACTTTCATCTCCAGAATTTCAAAATCTTTCCTCAGTGCTTAAAGAGCCGAGCGCTTCACTCTTGCATTTCCCTCGTACTTCCTCCTCATAGAGTCCCAAATTTGTTTTGAGGTACGTTTATCTAGTATCTGCTCCAAAATTGTCCTGCCTATGGCTTGGAACAGATAATTTTTTGCTTTGAGGTCTTTGGCTTTCATGTCCTCCAAGTGTTTCTGCTGCGTCTCGGTCAACACCACTCATGCGCTTAGTTCCTCATAACCAGTCACTACTACACTCTAATAGCCTTTGGACCTCAACAGGTTCCCCATCAGCATACTCCAATGATCGTAATAACCATCGAAGCGAGGAATGGCAGGTTGTATGAAATCTTTCTCTTCACTTATCTTTCTCTCTTCTCTCGTCTATGTGAGTCACTCGAAAAGCTGCGGCTCTCTTTTCTCAGGCCCGAGTAAAAATGGGCATTGCTCTGATACCAAAATGTTAGGAAGCTCTGATTGAAGAATAATATGCAGGCACAATTTAATAAACAAAGCACAACAATATTCTGGATGAACGACTTACATTCTTATTGAACAAACTTGGCTTTATAGGCATACAACACTAACAAAATAGCTAAAAGAAAGCTAACACGAGCTAACGTGTTTAAAGTAAATGGGCCACTAACAGTTTCTAACTAATCTTAAAAATTAGGAATTTATTGAAACATAAATAAAGACTGAATAAACATGACAATAAAATCCTAAAAACAAGCAATAACCTTTAATTGTCAACCATCTATTTTATCTAGTCTGACAGGGAATATAAATGATAACCAAGGGTCTATCGATAAAATAATTGGAAAACAATTGAAAACCAATTAAGTTTTATGAGAAGCTGAAAAAAGAGATGAGTGATTTGGTGAGATGTTCAACATCTTTCTACTTTTTCATGGAAAAAATTTCTTACCCATCACCCAAAGAATTGAATTCCAGGGAAAATCAGAAAAAGTAATAGAACATCTTACCAAGTTACTCATCTCTTTTTTTAGCTTCTCATAAATTTGGTAGCGTTCTCAATCATTTTTCAACTTTTTTATCAAGCACACCCTAAGAAAACAAAAAGTTGTGCTTTTTGTACGTACAAAACCCAATTCATGATATTGTTCAACCATAGTGGACTAGTGCAAATGTTGGTACATATGAGTTTGATAGCTTCCTCTCCAAGATAACTAATGCTTTTTTGCTCTAGGATTTAAATATTCCAAGCCCAAATAGTAAATTTATTTACCAAATTAAAACTTGATACGTTTAGACAGTTATATCGATGGATAATGCCTAACATGTTCATCAGTTGTCTTTTATATTCATGTATTCGCTTTATCTGCACATCAAACATGGCATCCAAACAGACCTGCATTTGAAGATAAAGAACTAAGAAATGACACGAGTGTTAGTTAAATTCCGAATGTGTGACCAGTCAGATAATAAAAAATTAAAATAAAAAACTTAATAAAAGGATTTTATAGAACCTTCACTCCACTCATTATTTCAATGTACTCAGCAAGCCTCATTTTATTAACCTTCTTCACCTACACATCAAGAGTGAAAATAAACTAGTTAGTTTTTCTTGATCGACGCGAGTACATGTGCATCATGTCAAAAAGCACCATCTTCCATTCCCCTTGTAGATTAGAGTCTGATGCATAATCTTGCAAACCAGCTAAGAGGTCAACATTACTAATCCAAGCTTCTATTCCAAGCCACTTGGAGATAAGAGCACATAAACTAAGATTGCTAACCACAATCCACCGACACTGAAAGTGACATTAAGAAAGTTCAAAAAACGGTCAATGATCATGTCCAACAAAATATCGATTTAAATTTGATGAAACAAAAGATTGGTTAATGCATGCAAATATCTTCTCTGATTGGAATGTAATTTCATAATTTTTTTTAAAAGAGAAAAGGTCATCACACGCCTAAAGTAAAAAGCACATATTTTCACCATTTTATTCACAAAAATAATGGTAGTACATAATTATATAGAGGAATATAAATTTTAGGGCACCAAAAAGTACTTGATGGCCGAGTGAAGTAGGTGACAAAGTAGTCTTGCGGACTATAAGTTTGACTTACGGATTTATTCTTTACTGGACCTATTAGAACAAAAAAAATCTAATTTAAATCACTCAAGGACTAAAATAAACCCATCTTGGCAGCCCACTATATATTAGACCAGTTACCAAATTATTGTTGAAACAAAAGCATAAAACATTCATATAAAACTGCAATTGCAGTATAAACCTAAGAATATGACTCAATTTTGCAGTGTCCCTGATGGATTCTGCCTTAAGAATTTAACCAAGTGTCTATAATTTTCTCCCTTTGAATTGGCACATAAGCCTCTCATGGCTTCATGATGGATATCTAATTGTGTTTACCTGAGTTACTACATTCGTCTTGTACTGAAATTTCTCAGGCCACAGCTCATAAAAGTCTTGTCACGATGTTTATAATAAGTGTTGGATGATTCCTTTGCGACAATATTTTGTTTGCAAAGAAAGAAAAGAAAGAAGTAATGACATAATTTAAATAACAAAAAAAGGAGATGTATTATGCAGAAGCAAAATAGGAGCTGTATCATGTAGAAGCAAAATAAATTTAAGAAACTACATTCAACTTTCTACTAATAAAGGGTTATCGGCTAATAATTCTATTTTTCAACGTCGCATGGATATAGATATCAATTGCAATTTCATTCATCCAATTGGTAACATTACTTAACCTTGCGTCCTAATTCTTCAGCTGGTTGTTTTCTTTTCCAATCTTATGTTTTTGTATGGTTATAGACTTTACTTAGAAAACTCTCGATAATCTCTGCGGTAACATACTCTCATCCTAAATTTGAGGTGGGTTTAGGGGTGAATTAAATGCAATTATTTATAACATGGGTTACTTTAGTCTCTTTTGTACGCTATAGGCTATATTTTCTATCCTTGCAATCAAATATGCCCTTACCGAACCAAGAGAATAATAAGTCTAAAGTTCTTCAGAAGCGTTCCAAATTTGCACATATTAAGCAAGGAGAGAAAGCTAAAACTAGGGCGGCTAGAATTAATTGATGTATAACCTTAAATACTCTTATTTTCAGTAATTCTGAATGAACTCTAGAAACACCATTGACAGTATGAGAACAAACAATTGACAGGTTTACCAATCTAATACTTTATCAATGAAAAACCAAAAGATAGATTATAAAAAGAAATTATAAGAAATTCTGAGACTCAATAATGGTTTTGTTGGTCGGATTTTAACCTTAGAGGGGGTGAATAGGGTTTATGGCAAATCAAAAGTATTTCAAAATAAACTAAATTAATCAATAAGGATTTTGAACAATCAACCAAGGATGCAAAATGAAATAATAATGATGATAAATGAAGAGATAAGGATAGAGAGATATAGCCACAACACAATTACGTTTTGTTCACGCGGTTCAGTTTTGGCCATACATCCGCACTCGAGTAGTGCCCTCGAGAAATTCCAATAAGCGATATTCTTACGGGTGAAAATCAAACCTTCTTATGAAGTGTAATTTATCTCACTACACTTCTCAAAAAATTCTCTTGCTCAAACAATGAGAAACCATTTAAAAAATTAAAGAATAATATGATTTGGTGATACACACTAATGAACTATAACTCTATCAAAGTGTTTGCAAACGATATAAGATGAATACTCACTTCTAGAGTTATAAAGATTTGATCAAAAGATATAAGAGTATAATTTCTCAAATCAAGAAGGCTTTTAGTTCAAAGATTGATTGCTTGAGATTTCTACGATAAAGATTGAAAGATATGGCAAGAGGTATGTTTCAAGGCTTGAAGATGAGTCATAAATAGCAAAAAATAAGAATATGATCGTTTGGGGTTGGAAGTAGCCATTTGGAGATAAACTAAACAATTAAATCACCCTTGCACTTAAACAAACGCCTATTGGACTATTTAGGGTCCAATAGGCGCCTGTTGTGCTAAACAGTCGTCTGTCTCATCATAACATGCGTATGTTTAGCACTTGATAGGAGACTTAACTAAAGCAGCAGTTTCCTTTTTGAGTATTGCTTTAAAGGCTTCAAAACAGATTTAAAAGAATTGCCAAAAGAAGCCTCGAGCTAGGTTTGCTCTTGAAAATATAAATTGGATGAAAGTTGCACCCCTTTTTA